>CM076459.1:22706432-23906432 GCA_038419695.1 Scomberomorus guttatus | reverse complement strand
AGTGCCACATGTGAAAATGCTGTTTTAGAGGCAAGTCACTGTTACAGAAGCAGGCATGTACTGTGGCTCTTGTTAACATTTCATTTATATTCAGGCCTTCTTAAATAAGACTGAAAAGTCTACAGCCATGCTAGTGCCAGTGCATTGAGCTAAATGCTAATGACAGCAGGCTAACATGATGCTCAGCAGGCATAACGCTTACCATGTTCACCATCTTAGTGTTAGCATGCTAACATTTGGTAATTGGACATATTCAAATTTTGACCTGATGAAGAGGGATCACCAAAGTCACAAATCATTATGGGAGGGACATGAATGTCTGTGCAAAGTTTGATGGGAATCCATCACATAGTTGTTGATAAATTTCATGTGGTGGGCTGACCGACCGACAGACGGACATTGCCATCTCTAGAGCCTGCTGCTAGCAGGGCTAAAATCCCCGCAGTCAACAGTCGAACTTAAGTTGTTGGTGCTTTGCAGGAAAAGCTATTAATGTCTCATATATGCAGGGAGAAGAGAGCTCTGGTATGACTAATGATACTCGGCCCATGTCAGATTCCAGGGTGTGCTGCTAACACAACGCTGAGTTCATTGGAGGCTCGGGCTGGTCTGCACAGATGTGAAAGAGCACTTTTCATCCACCATCATCCATCACATTTACCTGTCAACACACCCCTCAAAGCTTTGTGGACGAGGTCTCAACTGACATTTCAAACTGATCGATTGTCAACAAGTGGGACACGGCTTGTTAAACAACTGCAGATTTATGTGCTCTGTATTTTGCAAAGAAACAGAAGGAAAATATGCTGGGAGTTTATAGTTTAAGTGTTTTGTAATTGTCTGACCTGTAATGTATTGTTCAACTATTTTCAGTCTGTTTACTTTGTAACTGTTTTCCAAATTGTCAGAAAATACGCATGTTTCCTGCCTTTTGTTCAACGTTGTGTGTGTTCTGGGCATCTTGGGTTGTTCATGTGTGACTTTGTAGGCCAACAAAAGGTTCAGTTGAGCCTTTCATGTGGCACCTCAGGGGTCCAAGGATCTAATCTCCACAGAGAGATATAAACTTTTCCTGTTTTCCCTCTCAGTTCCCCTCTGAATTTCTGAAGATTCAAAACAAATGTCAAGGAGAAAATGTGCACTGGAAGGAGATGAAGGAGGCTCAAAAGGCGCCAGAGTGTATCCTGATGCAGATTAATTTATTAAAATATTTGGATCCATCAGTCCAGACACTTAATCCCCTCGACGTGGGTCATTGGTTGCGTGCGAACAAAAAACGGTTTAAAGGTAGGATTATCTCTCACTCTCGCACCAAAAATGGATGTGAAATGAGGAGAGAGCACGGCTAATCACACTGGACTGCATTTCTCGGCATTTTGCATTTGATGCAACTTTTATAGGCTTAAATCCATTTAATTTGACTGGGAGAATTCAAAACATCACAACACAGCACATTTCTATTTGTTTTTTTACTTTATTTTATTATTACATTACATTATTACATTATTATAATGTGATTTAATTTTTTTTTTCTCTACATATTTTTAATTCCAAATTGAAGGATATCTACAAGCAGTTTTAGTTCAGTCAGACAAGAATTAGAGTGTAGCTTATTTTGCTCTGTGTCTCACTCTGTCTGTCTCTGTAAAAGCACATTAAGCGTCAGATGAGAGTGCAGGCAGTGATCAATACAAATCCCCTGCAGGGATTGTAGAAAGCAGAGCCTGAAAGTGAACACCAGGGTGGGTGAGGGACCAAAGGAAAACACCTGGGCAGCAGGTGTCAGAATGAGAAGCAGAAAGAGCTGGTAACACCGGAGAGTATATGTGATGTCCTGTTAGGAGGAAATGGGGAAGGTATTGTCTCAAACTGTGAAGAAGCTCACAGATTTTGCTTCATTTTTAGCCTCATACTGCACCAGTCAGACTTCCAATACTGGCTTTGTGCATCCAGAGTAATATACAAGAATGTGATGTTTGTGCGTGCTCCCTGCAGGGTACGTGATAAGAGGATTTTGAGGAAATAGCCAGAGTGACTTATTTTGTCACACTTTGATTAATATCATGATGATCAGGAAGCTGTGTAGTTAATCAAAAATCACCAGTTAGCTTGGTTCTTCCAGCAAAACATCTTCTGATAAGACCTCAAGTATCTTGGTTTTGGTTTATACAGTCCCTGCTTTCATCTGAAATTAATGTCCTGACTCCTATTTTTTCCATTACAAAATGTAAATATGACTGCGGCCATGAAACGGCGACCTTGCTGAGTTAAGGACGCAGCGATAAGACGCCCCAAAAGAGCTCCTGCTTTGTTGAGGGATTGAGTTGTTTATGCATTATGTTGGTGCTATTTCTGAATGTTTACACTGACACGGCTTGTGTCAGATCTCAACAGATGAATGGCTCACTAAAATGTGTCTTCACATTCCAGTTTTGACATACTGCAGTGCACTTTTTACTGTCCTCTTATTGGAATCTGAATCCTAGAGTTACTAACAATAGAGCATAATAACTTGTCTGTAATATTTACCATCTGTGCCTTACTGGTGTTATTTAACCCTCTAACATGGCAACGTAATTTTTATTTGGATTCAAGGATATTTGTGCGCTCGAGGTGTTTGTGTATTGGCAGGTAGTCAGAATGTAACATCTGCAGCTGCACCAGCGTGATGCAATTTTTCTCCTCTTGTTTAAGTCCAAACTCAACATCTAGTGTGAGTGTATCCTTTTTTATTTAAAAGTGATACATTTCCAAAATTAACAATAGTAGTTATAAATAGTAATAGTAAATAGTTTCCACATGACTTTTTTATGCAACTCCATAATAAGCAGAGAGCAGTAAGCGCAACTGATGCTTTGAATGAATCAAGTCATTTTGACAATATACTGTAATCACTGAAATTCTAAAAGGATGCTGGAGAACATTTTTTAAAGAATTTTGCACAGGCACATAGTTGTGTCTTGTACTTGGATGTTGCAGTAATGAACCCACATTCTTGTGAAGCGTCTTCCCCTTTTTACATACTGTTATGTTAGTGAGTTTCCCATCACTGAATGAACTGAAGGGAGTAAAAATAATTTGATCCACAGAGATGTTCTCAGGAACACAAGACAGCACTGTCCACTTAGATGAGTGTGGGCGCTGCATATCCAAGTAAAACAACTTGGAAAAAGCACTTTGGGTCCCTGGATATTTTCAGTTAAAGGAATCATCTACACAATCTGTAACCCAGGTTTCACAGAAATATAATATAAGCCTCTATACTGTCCACTGACATAAATTAATAAATCCATGGAGATACCGAGGTCTTGGAATTTACTGCTAATGCATGAGTCTTCAAACATGCAGTGCTGTGGTGCCCATCTCGGAGAACTCATTAACCTCATCATTGATGAGAATTATTGCTTTTACTTGAAGACACGAGTCAGGTTAATGAGAATTGATCTTTAAGTGGCATCCTGGGTTTTAGGATGAAGGTATTAGTGTCATAAACCATGAAGTAAAGTCATTAAAGTCTGTCTGTCATGCAGGTTCATTTGTCTCCTCACTGAGCTTATGAACAAATGCTATTAAAGGATGCTCATCCTGCCTCATTAAATCTGAACTTAAAGAGGCTGTAATTAATTTTTTTTTTTTATCAACAATGGATCACATGACTGCCTGTATGAGAAAGGAGTCACTCATATTGATGAATCCAACTCTGCAGTTCAGTTTCAGTAATTGTTTTGGTTTTGCAGCAACTTTAGTGTTTTGGTTCACTCTCACTGCTCTGACAAAGTTAGCAACGTGCTAGCTGATGAATACTGTGGAGCATTTAGCTGCTAAAGAGTCATATATCTTCCTCAGAAGTGTAAGTTAGAGGTGATCAAAAGCAGAGCTAAAGGAGAGTGAATATTGGACTTACATTCATCAGGTGGACAGAAACGCAACTCCAAATCCATGATAATGATTCACTGTGCTGCTGGATGTGTAAATGAACAGCTGTTTGCTAACAAATTTCCACTTAAGATGGCATAGTGCTGTGTTCATATACCTTGTTTCCGCTGCTCCTAAGTGGCCAAAAAGGTCTTGGTAAATGCTGGATTGGATTGGCCAGAGGGACAAACTCTCATGAGTGTGGTTAAGGTTTGGCTTATGGTTAAGGTTAGGGTTAAAGTATGACAGTGTATTTGCACAAATGTTTATTTACAAATGATGATATATGAGTTGTAAATTAGAGGCATTTATTTATGAATGTTGATGCATTTTTTCAGGTCAGTTTACATTTATTCAAATAATGGGTTACAGATACAAATCACTGCATTTATTTGTGCATTGTGTTTTATGAGTTACGTAACTTGACATTTGTTTGTGAATACTAATGAGGCTGTTTTAAACCCATAGAGATCAAGTCAGATCATCCATTAAGACCGCACATCTTGATCCATGCTTGAGTTGATCCGCTCAAGCGTGATTAAAAGAAAAAGTGAAATTTATTTCTAGCCACACATGTCCAACAGACGCAGACCAAGAATGTTATCTATCAATTTCAATCAAAATGGCTCTTGGACATAAGTGTCAATTTCCTGTCCAACAGATCACAAAGAGGGTGTGTCAGAGATAATTGGGTGGTATATACATGGCAAGGTACCATTTTAGCATCTTTGTTGTTTTAGCTTGCTAAAGTATGCTAATGATAACCTAGCACTTGTTGGCGTTATGTGTGCGGGGGACACTGCAGCATATATATACATATTATTAATCAAGTAAATTTCCTTTAGAAATGGTGTGAGGCATTTGCATTTAAAATAAATGTAGGTAAATCCAAAAGTTTATTTTATCCAGTAACACACGACACACTCACACTGACAATTTGCAGGGCTGCAGGCAATTATCAGATCTCCTGTGTATTGTTGTAAATAGTTTCAAATATCTGGGAAATGCGCTTGATAGCTGTCTGAAGTTCACAGAAAGTATTGACTATATTTTTCAGAAAACCACACAGAAATTCTATCTCCTCAGAAAGTTAAAGCTGCATGCATTGATTAATTAGTTCAAGCCCTGAAGGAAATATCTGTCTCTTTAGCAGCTAAATGCTCCTCTATGTTCACCAGGGTTTTTACAACGTCTCTGCTGAAAACAGCTGCCTGCCAATGCTGAAAACGTGATGAGAGAGTCAACCAAAACAGTAAAATGAGTGACCCCTTTCACATACATGCAGTCACATTTCATTTATTAATTGTTAGTATAAAATTATTCATTGTTGCAGCTTTAACTAATTTTGAAGTAAGTAAAAATAATTTGGAAATGGTATGCAAGAACCTGGTGTGAAGGATTTTATTTTTTTGAATGTTAGGAGTAAAGAGCTGCAGAGAATAGTAAATATAGCTGGTAAAAATAAAAAGGATGCCCCAGGTGCAACTAAGGGAGGAATATTAACTAAACACTAAAAGCAAAGTACTTATTTGTCTGTCGTTACACACAAATAAGCACTACCAAAAAAAGTGTCTTTTTTATGTTTTTATATAACTGTGTCTACCTTGTTCAGAAAACAGTCTCACCACAATGTCCACTTAGTAGCTGTTCTGGAGCTTTCAATCATATCACATGATCTTCATCAGCAAGTGGAGTTTGCCCAGTTGTCAAGGCATCTCACACGTTTAAATTTTTCATTTGTTTTTTTTAAGCTTAAAAGCTGATATGATCAGAAGCTGCTGAGCATCTACTGTCATTTAACATCACGTTGTGTTGTTTGTTGATGTTCGATATGTCCTCAATTAATTGGATTGTAAAGACAATTTAGTCGTCTTTTTTCACCTGCCGTGTGCAGTCAAATCTGCTTGAAATTAACCATGAAACATAAAAATTGTATTGTGACTCCCCCTAGTGGCCAAAAGCCATTTCAACCAAAGAATTTGCACACACAGTTGGACATTACCTCCTACAACGGTTAACATGGGTGATGCGCTTTCATGTAACAATAAAGGCAACGAGTCAGTGTCTTAAATTGAAATCACATTTATTGTTTGTTCTGGAGTTGATTCACTTAAAACTTAACCCTTTTGTGTACAGTACAGTTTTTTTTTCCTCAACTGCATCTTTTTCTTCTATCATCATTGTCATCTGTCTTTTTGCACACTCATACACACACACACACACACACGCACACAGACTAGCCGGTTACACCAGCTGAGGCTTATTCTTAAAAGGGGAACTCTAATGCACCGGCCTCTAATTCACATCTCACACAGTAATGCAGCCACAGAGGCTACAGCGTCTACAACTCTTATTACTCTGTGAATGCAGAGAGGATAATACCTCACCGTGCAAAGTGGTCCCCTTCAAGGCCTGATTTTTAGAGTCCTTTGATACCAGGACGTGACAATCACATTAAAATGTTTTCCTCACGTTCAGTCACTCGTCACTCACCACCTCCCGACCTGCAACATTCTCACCAGCACCAAAGTTTCAGCTTGGAGAGACTAACGGATAAAAATAAAAAATACTCTAAGATTCACCTTGCAGGACTGCAAATACAGAAATGCACAGAGCAATAAAAAATACATAGCATCAAAGGTTGAAATCAAATCACGATAGAGGAATTAAGATCACTTATTTTTTTAACTACCTTGCTAATAGAACTGCTGATGGCTCTACTAGCGTCAACAGTTTCTTAAGTACATGTAGTTATATAGTATGTATCTATACTCCATAAAAGGGGTCGGGGTATCGTTTGGATCGAACAGTCATGTTTCAAACATGGCAACACTGAAACAAAGTTTAAAAGGTCATCAGCCTACATGGACCCTTTACTTATTGCTTCAGTTCTAGGTTGATATGAACACACTCTGAAGCAATGTAGAAAGAAACACACCGCAGACTTCAGCCTCAGGAGCCTGCCGCTGCTCGCTCCTGTTGTGAGCCCGAGGTCAGACGTGTTTCTGTGTTTGGACTCGGGGCTCACAGATCTCAGGAGCCCTGGCTTGAAATAAAGTTTGGTTTGTGGTCATGTTTAATTGGAATAAGCTAACCCTACAGTAACAACATGAGTCCCATGAAGCCACTCCAGTAGCCCGAGTCTTTCAAACCAGGGGGGGGAACTTGCATGCAGTGGATGCAGATCACCGCTGGTTAACTGTCCATTGTTCAGCGTGGAGCCTCGGGGAACTCGATAGCTGTGCAGAGTTTCCTCCACCATCAGATCCAATGTAAACAGCTTTTACAGAGGCAGGACAAGGAAGTAAACAGACTCTTTGGCACATCCTAAACACAATGACGGATGCATGTAAGTCCTGATCAGACCACTTACAGACAGGCTCCCACATTTAGTTCACGTTGAGCTACAGAGACGTCTTCCTATCAAGCAGTTTTACTTCTGTCTTTCTCTTTAAAATTGGAAACAAATGCACATTTGCTATGCATGTATGTACACAAACTATCACACGCGCGCACACACACACACGCGCACACACACACTCACTCACACTGTGCACCAGTGTAAAAGTGCACTGCTGACCTATTTTCAAAAACAATCCAAAGTTCTACTTTAGCTTTAAAATGACCTAGCTTACCACATTCAGATGCATAATAATAAATAAATAATAATTTGGGTTACATTAAAAAACGGCAGGAAGAAAATGGCAACACTGAATGGAAAATCTAAAACTTGAAATGTGTAACCTTGAACGTTTTCTATGGCCCCACTTCTCGAATCCAAAGGGGGAGATTAAAAAGCGACTGTGCCTTCAGCACAACAGCAGCCCTATCTGCAGAAAACAGCAGACTGTGGAGTAGTATCATCATGAAAAGGTAAAACCATCAATGGTATAGTAATATGGGGCATATGTTTGATTGTGTATGAATGTGTGCATATAAGGTATTAATAGGTGCTTTAAGCTACATTCAAGCAAAATCTATATTTTGGGGACAGTATTACATTATAAAGTTAACTGGGGGATCTTCCCTTTTTGGGTGTGCTTCCACTTCTTGCTCCTTTAACCAATCTCAATTAGTCAAATTCCACCCAATTAAAATGGGCGTCTCAATAAGTGCTCAGTGACAATGTCAGTATTAAAAGTGCCATTTTTAACACTAAGTGTTACCACGTCTTTAAAGTCTCAACCACAAGACTAGCATAATTATAAATGTCATTTAATCTCAGTCAGGACCTTTAGGTGAGAGGCTCAGACCAACGCTACCAGCAACATCTCTCACTGAGATGTTGCTGGTAGAAATGGTCAGAGCCTCACAGGTCTTAGTAACGCATAAGGGGAAAGGTGTGGGGCAAAAATGTAGTGGACAAGGGGGGGTTTAAGTTTGATAAGGGCTACATTAACCCCTAAGTCACCTAGTGAATGGGCAGAGGGGTACAGCAACGGTCCATGTCAACACCTGGACATTCATATGAAACAAGGCAAACACAAAACTTTAGTTCATCTCTCCTCATAACCTTGGACAGTGCCCACAATCACCCATCCCCGGCACATGGATAAGCCAGGAGAGCTTCGTTCCCATGGTAACAGGACTTAGTAACAGTCTAGAAAGCTGCTTCAAAGGTGCTTGGGGCTCAGAGGGCTCTTTGGAGGGGAAACACACCTCCTCAACAACACTTTGTGAAGGCCAAAGGAAAGAAACGGATGGAAAAAAGAAATTGTAAAGGCAGGAAAGAACAAAAGGGGTAAAATGACAGTGGGCGATGAATTTGAGCTTACGCCGTCTGAGTGGTGAGGGGAATAGGAGTCGGAGTTAGGGTGGGCTGCTCCTCTGAGACCTTTACTATGTCTGTGGCAGTGACAGTCGGAGCGCACTCAACCGGCGGTGTAGGGGAGTGGCTGTTGGGAGCCGTGGTGCAGGTCGGGGGGGAGGTGAGGGCAGGTGTTGTAGAGGTGGTGCTGGAGGTAGAGGTGGAGGCTGGGGCAGAGGCCTGGACCGGGGCTGGGTCATCAGCCGGGGCAGGGGGTTCAGCGGAGGCTGCTTTGGGTGCAGCAGGCTTGTTGTAGTTCATCTTAAGGATGTGTTGCTGGAGGTGTCTGATCCAGTCCTCCTGCACCGACAGCGGACCGTGGAACTCCACCTCGCAGAACCTGACAAGACCAAAAAACACATTTAAGGTGAGTCTTAAATAAACTGTAAACTATGAAATAACTGTAACATTTACTGTGACTAAAAAAACTGATGCTGATAAATTCAGTGCCTCCCTCAGGAGGAGCTGATTATGTTAAAACTTTTGTACTGCAGTAACATCAAAATTTAAGCACTCATTTATGTTGCCTGAAAAACCAAAAGTGGAGTAGTGCTGAACAAGGGGTGGTGGTGGCGATTGCTGCTTGAGGATTTAAGGCCCAGACACACCAAACCGACATCGAAGAACTAGAGGTGACAAAGGCTGACTGTTGCGTTGCCTCACATCGCCTGTGTCTGGGCCAAAAAGTTGCACTTGAAAACACCACAAAAACTACAGCCAGCGGCCAACTAGCAAGTATGTTCTGCGCCTGCGTGAGAGGAAATAATTCTCAATACCAGCAGATGGCGGTAGTCTGTATTCGTCATTCGTCATGGGGGACAAACCATAACAAAGCAGTGTTTGCTTACCATTTTCACACCACTCTCGCTTAGCACAGACGGTATCGTAGTATAGCTACTTCTAATTGCGAATATGTCTGATAAGAAGTTGCCACGGCCACGTCGTCGTGAAAATATTCATGTATCGGACTTTTCAGATGAGATGAGCCTTCTGTGTGTGCCCTCGTGACTTCGTCGTATGCTTGCTTTCGTCACTTCTGTTTCTCTTCTCGAGCACCGATTTGCTAAGCTGAACAGCCAATCAGAGTGATCTCTGTCACCGACGATGCTCACTGACGGCCCGACATTGGCCGATGGCTGACAGTCGCTGGTGTGTCACAGCCTTAAGAGGCTATTTAAAACTTGGCCAGACAGTTCTATTAAAAGGTGCACTATGTAAGATATGGCCAGAATTTTAGTTTAAAACATTCAAAAATTAACAAAAATTATCAACTGAATGTGAAGAAATAACAGTTATATATATTTTATATTTACTGCTGGCTCTATTGTCTCTGTAGTATTTTGATGTCTTGATGACGCCATAGCACAGATTCACTGTAAACACTAACCTTTACGCTATATTCAGGGAGTGATAATTCTATGAAAGTGGGGGTGGTGCTGGGGTGATGTGTTTGGGAGGAAGACTGTGCTTTCTGGTGATATGTTGCCCCCTATTTGTTTGGAGCAGGTGGCCAACTCTTAGATACTGCACCTTTAAAGCTTCTGTCTCAAGATGTCTAATGCCTGTGTGAGTCCCCAGGTTGTCACTCTGCGATGCCCTGCTTGAACATTCAGGTTTCACTCACCGGCACTTCAGGGTGTAGAACTTGCCCACCAGTTTGACCAGTGGGTAGGAGGGTGGTTTGGGCACCAGGGAGGGGACGGTGCCTGTGCGGGGAGGCTTAGGAGGGCCGCTGTCCCTCTCCGTTCCGTCTGGGCACGACGGGTGCTTCAAGGGCCGACGCTCAAAACCTTAGCAAGAGGGGAGGAGGCAACAAACAGGGTTGGTGCAAACTGGAGCTGCACCAAAAGATGTCAGTGTATCAGTCCAATATTATCCAGAATGCAGTTATTTTGCTGAAAGCAGATAAGGTGGAGTTTTCTTCCTAAACACAGAATAATCCTTTGTGTTGCTTTCCTTAAAAAAGAAAGTCAATTCAACGTTAAAAAAAAAGAAAAAGATAAAAGACAAGTCGCTATCACTAAAAACAAAGGCTAGCAGATTATTGTGGCTCTCTTCCTATAACATTTCATTTATTTCCCCTGATGAAACGCCTCGCTTTCAAGTGCTTTTGTTTTTCTTTAAGCATAACAGACTCTTTATTTGTCTTGTATCTCATGTATCACACAGATTTCCCTGCTACTGCACAGCTGTGTCTGTCACTCCTTCTTAAACAGCACTGTCCTGCTACATGTTGTTCATTTTTTTTCCAGACTTTCCTAATTTTTGCTTTTTTCTTATGAAATACTGGATCATTTTCCTTCTTCTGGACTCTGTAAATTATTCAAATAACATGAGAAAAAACAAGACTAAGTCTACAGCCATGCTAGAGACTCTGTAAAGTTGTACTTGAGAACATGCTAATCCCTAACATGATGATGTTTATCAGGTATGTTCACCTTCTTAGTTTAGTGTGTCAGCATGCTAATATTTACTCATTAGCACTAAACATAAAGTTCTGCTGAGGCTGATGGGAATGTCTACATCAGTTTTGCAGGTATTTGTTCATAAACAAATTAAAAATTTGACCTGATGATGACAGTAGAGGAAAAGGTAAAAGATCACCAACATTATTACAATTCATCCTGAAGGGAACCTCATGGTGGCACTAGAGAAAGGGGATCAGCAATGTTATTAGGATTCATCTTCTGAGGACCATGGACATCTGTACCACATTTCATGGAAATACATCCAATAGTTGTTTAGATACATTTTAGTCTGGACTAAATTGATGGACCTCCAGACAGACCGGCATTGCCCTCCCAAGAGCCATACCATTAGCGTGACTAAGTGGCTAAAAACAGCAAACCAACCTTAGGGAATTTCAGTAGTTTGAGATTTTTAAGAGTCAGATGGTTGACATGTTTTTCTCAGAGGCTTAGCAAGCCCAGCAGAAATTCAACTGACAAGGTACAAAACATGCAGGCATATGTACCCGCCTGAGTGCATGAGAGCAAAAGCACATGCTGTCTCCTTACGTACCTCTAGGCAGGCGGACGTTAAGCTCACTGCGTGCCACCTGTGCTTGAAGTGGGAGGCTGCTGATGAGCCGCGAGGGGCTGGGACTGCTGCGGCCAGGCCTGAAGGGAGCAGCCTGTAGGTTGGTACCAGCTTCACCCTCTGCGGTCTTGGAAGAGCCATGGCTGACCTCACGGCTCAGTGGCCGCACCAGGCTTACAGCCAACGAAGAAGACCACTGGGAGGAGGAGGAGGAGGAAGAGGAGGCCTTCTGTGATGAGATGGGGAGGATATGATCAGAATCCATTGACGCAGAGAAAGGTGAGCTGCTCTTCTGGAAGATGGAAAGAGATGAGTGGTCTTATAAGCAATTTATCAAGAGACATTTAAGCTGCCATGTCCCGGTGTAATTACCACGATACTACATTTGAAAACAACTAGTTATACTAACATAACTAGTAATTTTATATAGCCAAATAAGGTATCAATTAGCTAATGTCTCTCTCAGCACACTTTCTTTATATAAAATGGATAGCATTCATTCTAATCTTAAATCTTAATAGTTCAACATTTTGGGAAATATGCCAAGTCACTTTCTTGCCAAGAGTTAGATGAGAAGATTGACACCACTCTCATGTCTGTGCAGTAAATTTGAAACCACCACCAGCAGCTGGTTAGCTTAGCTTTTCATGAAACCTGGAAGCAAAGGGAAATGGCTAAGGTAGCTTGGCTCTGTCCAAAGATAACAAAATCTGCCTACCACCCCCTTTTAAAGATAATCAATTAACACGTTATATCTTGTTTGTTTAATCAGTACAAAAACCAAAGTGTAAAAATGACACATCCAGGAAGTTGCTGTTTCTGGCCAAGAAAAAGTCTGGCACATAATCCCCCCAAAAACCACAATGTGCAGTTTTTAGACTTTGGTTTTTGTATGCATTAAACAAATGAGATATACCGTGTTAATAAGTAGTTTTAGAGATACTGGCAGGTAGAATTTGTTACCTTTGGAAAGGGCCAGGCTAGCCGTTTCCCCCGTTTTAAGTCTTTATGCTAAGCTAAGCTAACCAGCTGCTGACAGAGTTAGCTTACTAAGTCAGAGTGGTATCAATCTTCTCATCCAACTCCTGGCGAGAAAACAAATGAATATATTTCCCAAAATTTGAAACTACTTTAAAGCAGTAAGGCATTCATATATGTACTAAAACTATGAGTAGAAATAAGTATGTCAGTTGAAAAATGTCTTGAGACTAATGCTACTGGAATTGACCTAGATCTAATAGGTAATGCCTAGATCTTGATAACCAATTATACTAAACATACCGTGAGCTTGTTTTACAATTACGTTAGCAATGTCAGTGTTTCAACATACCATGTATATATGCCTTACTTTTGACCTTTCAAGCACACCTGTCATTAATCAAGCACTAATTAAGAGCTCAAGGTTTTCAATGGATCAAAGGATCTGAGAATCTGGCAATTAATAAATCCTCATGTGCTGGCTTTGTGCTTTAAGTCATCAGTATCAATGAGATATTGATCATCTTTACTCAAAGTCCACTTACTAGCTTTTTGTGGAGCTGTCAACCACATATCTTTATCAACTGTAATCTTTGGTAGGTAATATTAATAAGTAAACAATAATGCTAATAATTAGTAAGTAAAGTAATTAATAAGTAATGAAGAGCAGGAGAAGCATTTGAAAGCAGTAGAGAAAGCAAGTAAGTGGACCTTGAGGCAAGATTATTTATGTCCCAAAAAAGAAAAAGTAATTGTTAAAAGATTGTTTTGCAGAGAAATCTCTCCAAAAAGGCCCTAACAGCGCTACAGCCCACCAACAAGGGTGTTTTCACTTATGTTGCCTGATTAGGCCTGAGTTTAAGAGTTTGGTGATAACAACAGCTCCCTTTTCAACAGAAACTTTGACTTGTCATGGTAGGAAAAGCTCAGGAGTTACTAATAACATTAACGATGACTCTGTTCTATTAAGTATCCCGGCGGTTAAGTCATGACAGTGTGACTGTGATATGTCAAAATGTCTTCAGTCAAACAGGCCTATTCTCAAAAGACATCTAATTGAACTCTGATGGAAAATGATTGTGCAAAGCAATTAAAAGCATGTTGAAAGCATATGAGGACAAGTCAAAGGGTACACTTCAAGTCCCCTATTTAGCGAGAAAAACGTACAGTGTGCATTGCTCAATTCACTTCTTTTCTAATTTTTGGGGATTAATAAACATCCATGTTGCTTGTGCAAGAATGTTAAACTATAGAGTGTTGTGTAGAGATGTGTTGGTATTATGATGATCTGGTCCATTTCTCATTGTGCTATCAGTCATTACTTGGTCCTTAGATCCATATCTAACAGTCCAATACATACATCTTAGTTGTGTTCACTTCTCCAGTATGACAAAACCTTTACAATATTATTACAAGGACATTTAAAAGGTAATCCATTCTGTATGTGTGTCACATCACAGCTCAGGGAAAAGGTGCGATGGTGATGCAAATGCACCAGAAACTAATTCAGGAGGGAAGAAAGAAAGAAAAAAAAAACAACATACATTTTCTTCTATCAACAGCATGCCATAATTTATCTGAAGATGAAACATAAGCTGCCAGGCACCCTGGTTACTATGGCAACTATCAAGTCAATAGCTGAGTCGTTCTGGCATCTGTCCCCAGTGATTTTTGCTGGGTAAAGACACAGGATCTACAGTGCGGCTCAAAGCTGACAACAGACAACACGTCTGAAGCTTTCCAAGACACAAAATGTCTGTCGAGCCACCAGCTGAGGCATGTTAGATCTCCAAGCATGATGCCTATTCAGAGATACTGGGAGGAAAGTGAGTGTGTCAGAAAAGTAGCACAGTGGGTTATGCTCTTGTGTTGTACAGCTGCTTGGCTTTGTGGGAGGCACAAGTTCTTCTACTGATATTTTACATTTTATCTACAAGAAAAAAAAAAAAAACATTCACACTCGCAACAATAGACTTGACTGAAATGTCAGAGGTTGAAGATAAATTCAAGTAAAGCCTGGGAGCTTGCTCTGTTAATAAAAATACTTGCATTAACCTGAGCTATTAGACTAAAATGATCCAACAACAACAACTGAACCCCTGACTGTTTCCTCTCACCTTCTTGAGGGTGGAGCGGTTACCCTGCATGTAGCTGCGGTGCATCTCCAACACCTTCTGTGGCCTGCTGCGCATCCAAGCGCTAAGCGTCTCGATAGGGGACCCATTTACACACCACTCAGTCACGCCAAACTGCCTTAGGTGAGCTCGCGCGTGGCTTGCCAGAGCCTTACGGTTCTCAAAGTAGAACCCACACAGCTCACAGCTGGGATCTGAAAAACAGCAGACAGGAGGCAAGTGAAGGGAGATCTCTGTTTGAGAATGCTGATCAGAAAAGATGGGATCATTTCAGCATAACAATAGAAAGACAAAAACCTAAGAATGACTCACCCTGGTGTCCGTGCTTGTCTGGGGAGGATTTTCTTTTGTAGGAGAACTCATGTGACAGAGGTGAGAAAGTCTTAAGCTGATGTGATGGTGAGTGGGCAGTTTCCACTGACTGGGCGTCCTCTGACAGAGACCGTTTCCCCAGTGGGGACATCCTGAAAAACTTCCCTGCAGGTGGGGTAGCAGAGGGGCCCACAGACCCCAGGCCCTGCTTATGGAGCCTCGACCCTGACTGCAGCAAACTGAGAGGAGATTTACGGTATTTGGAGGTCTGGTAGCCTGAAGTACCCAAACTCTCTGAACTGCCGGCGCCCCCCATGCTCTCCCACAGGGGACTGTGGGCTCCCTGGCTCGACTCCTTCTTCACTCCCTGGTCTGAATGAGAGGAGGCGTCTACCCCTCTCTTGTGCATAACCTCTCTCAGGGTGTCAATGGGTGAGCCGTTGACAGTCCACTCTGTAATGCCCATCTGGCGCAGGTGGGAGCGGGCGTGGCTGGAGAGGCCTTTACGGTTTTCAAAATATTCCCCGCAGAACTCACAGCGAATATCCCTTGTAGGCTCCACTTCATGGGCCATGGCTGTGGAAGAAGAGACAATAAGTAAGAAGTAAATGCAATGTAATGTACTATATCTGCTACTGAGTGTGCAAGTATGTTTGAAAGTTTCCCTAAACTGCTAAATAAGCTCTGAAGAATAAACTTAGGCTTTACGTTACCCAAGTTGAGGGGGAACACACTGTCAGAGCTGCTCCAGCTACAGTTGAGAGGTTCAGCGGAAAGGCCGCCAGATCTCCCCACAGCTTCAGGCGTGGTGACCTCCAGTTGCACCGGCTCGGGCTTCAGCTTGAGAATCAGCCCACTAGACGACGTCGGTGGAGCTGAGCTCGACTTAGAAACTGCAGGCTGATGAGGACTAGAGGGACGGGCGAAGGCGAAGGGTAGACGACTGAGGAGGGTAGCTGAGGGAGAGGAGGAGGTTGACAGAGGGGAACGAGGGGGTCCCGGAGAGGATGGAGGTGGAGTTTTGAGAGGTTTTAGAGGAAGGGCGCAAGGCAGTCCCCGCCTGCTGATGATTTCCCGCAGGGTGTCAATCGGGGAGCCGTTGACAGACCACTCAGTAATGCCCATCTGACGCAAGTGAGAGCGGGCGTGGCTGGAGAGCCCTTTACGGTTCTCAAAATATTCCCCACAGAATTCACAGCCTATTTCCTTCGGAGGTTCACCTAAGAGATTAGAAAAGTGAACTGAAACATATTTAACAGAAAAAGATACGGCCCACTTTATGTGAAGCATTTATGACTTTACACAACATGCAGGAGACCCCGATCAATCATGTGAAACAACACTCACTATGTGGAAGGGCCATGAGCTCCCCACTACTCAGGCGGAAGACCTGCATGGAAGAGGACTTGTGTCGCTTGGCAGGCGGGCCAAGTAAAGATGAGGCAGAGGAAGAGGTAGCTTTGGATGTCGACCCACCCCCAGCTGTGGTCACCTTATAGAGGAGGGATGAGGAGGAAGAGGAGGAGAGGCTCAGCAAGGACTGCTTTGGGGAGGAGTGTGTCGTGGTCGTGAGGCCCCGCGGTTCTGTGTGGCTGTCGAGCTGCAGTGCACTGGCTTTGTGCTTAAAGTCATCAGTATCAATGAGCTGGTTCAGGAGGTCGATGGGAGAGCCCTTGGATTCAGAGTACTCCACCCCAAAGTGCCGCAGGTGGGCTCGTGCATGGCTGGATAAGCCTTTCCGTGTCTCAAACCAGGCGCCACACAGCTGACAAACAATGTCCTTGTTGGGGTCCACCTCGAGTGCTGCACATTAAGAAGAAGTAACTACACTAAGACTTATAAAACTCAAGAATTAAAAAGGAACACTACTAAAATAATAATGCAATCCATTCATAGGAACTGAGAACAATACAATACAAAGTTATCAGAGACAGACTTTAGTGGGGGCAGTTACACTTACTGAGGTTGAGAGGTGCGTCATTTTCCTGCGGCGCCCAGATGGGTTTGGATGTTGTGATGGTGGCAGAGGGAGAGAGGTTAGAGGTCAGGCTTTTCATTCCCCCAGCCTTGTGCTCCGGGGAGCGCAAGGGGGAAGACACAGGCAGTAGAGAGGAAATGGGGGCTTTCCTCACTACCGAGGAAGGGGAGCTAGAATGAGTCGGAGCTGGAGAGGCACCAGGAGAAGGTGTAGGCGTAGAGGAGGAAGAAGGTGGCACTGCTTTCGCCGCTTTGGCCAGGATGGAGAGGGGTATTGGTTTCTCGTCTAAGTCCATGTCTTCTAAGTCTTCATCTTTCTGAGGAGCAGAAGCAGAGGAGTTCTTGGCTGAAAGAGGCTCCAGAAGAGATGAGCTTATTTGGCTGTCTAGATTGCGCTCCTTGGCAATTTGGTAGAGGAGGTCGATGGGTGCCCCGCTGCTCTCTGAAACGCTGATGCCCAGTTGGCGCAAGTGAGAGCGGGCGTGACTGGACATTCCCCGCCTGGTCTCAAACTGAGCTCCACACACCTCACACTTCAAGTTGTGCACTGCGAAAGAAGCAAGAAGAGCTGCATGAGAAACATCATAAATTAGGGCAGTGATGCGCCTTACACCCGATCAAAATAAATGTCAAATATTTCAGTAAGTATTCTTTTATTATATCTTCTATTAAGTGCGATATTAACACAAAGTTCGCAAAGCAACAACAGGTGACTCAGGTTCTTTTAGAGGCCACAGATATCCCAGAGGACCTGTCACCTCACTTACCCTCCCTGTCTATATCTTAACCCAGTCTGCAGTAACACTACTAAGTGTTGGAGGTGCTCTTTTTTTAGTCCCTAAATACATTTGTCTGGCTCTTCCCTGGAGACTACCCTCTCTGATGTAGTGTCGCCACGCCTCAATGTTGACCTGAGGTCAGTTTTACAATTTCCCCACTGACAGCTATGATAAGGTTTGGCTGTAGCAAATCCAATCCCTTGTCAACACTCTGGGCTCAGCATTCCCATATTTCTCTCTCACCCTTGGTGTCTGCATCCTCCCCGGGAGAGAGGCTGTCTTGGTCCACGCTGCACAGCCCTGTTTTCCCTGGGCTTGGGCTCAGAGCATCCAGAGCTGGAAGCTGCAGCTCATCCTCATCCTCAGCTGCTTCCTCCTCCTCACCTAAAACATAACACACAATGTCCATTTAAGTGTAGAAACGCCATGTTAATTAGGACAAGTAAGAGTGATTGTGATAATAAAATACCTTAAAATAAATGTCAGCGGTTGAATCTCACAACTAATTCTATTTTCTACCCCCTCCCTCAAAAAAAAGTCAGCCTTTTAAAGTCTAAGTGTATTTCTGAGTGGCTTGAGATAAATAAAAACGCAGCCTGAGAGCAGAAAAATCAACTCAGTCTTGTGAGCTCATTGCTTATAATTAGTCAGTCCTTGTAATAACAGCGCATTATAACGTCTTCTGTAACGAAATGTACATAAAAAATTGAAGTAGTGAAACCCTGGCAAAAAAAAGTAAGAATTGCACTACTGTATGAAACAAACATGGCAGTCTTGGTTCCCCGCAGTCAGGCATTCCCGGGACAAAAGTGCCATTTTCTGCGACAAATCGGTAAATCAAAGGAGACGTGGAGACAGACAATGCTTTTTGTCTGGTGGGCGGCTCTGCGCTTGTCAGTTCATCTCTTGACTGTAAAAGAGCGGCGATGTGACACCTCGGAGCGCAGCGTTATAACACCATCCATTATAACCAAGACAACACTAAATAATCACCGGAGTCTTTTATGAAACGGAGCAAAGTAGCAAAACGCTAACTTGACTTTGTATCCCTTCAGGCTGAGTCGCCCAACACTGAGCAACCCGATACTTCCAAGAAAAAGTGATACTTCGATTATACTCCGTTGATCCGGATAAGTTGTAATAAGATTACTGACTATGACCGCTTTCAGTCCACAAAGTTGCCATGTTTCCTGAGCAATCTCACTGTTAGTTTATTATTTTAAAAAAACATGCACAAATGCATGCACTTGAAAGCACAGCGTGTCCTCTATCAAAAATCAAAGGAAAGTAAAATGGCGAGGATTGGGCAACAGTAGGTAATTTTTGAGATCCTGCAGCATTGAAAATACTGGACGTCATCCCAGACGTGCACAATTAGAAAAAAAAAACCTGACGGACATTAAGGAAACACACACTGTAACAACAATAGCCTATCACAACAGCGAAAATCTGCACAATTTACCCGCGCGTGCATAAACGGGAACACCCGAAACAATCACAATGACCCGCTTTCTGAGCTTTTGACATGCATGTCATGGGCTACCTGCATGGTTGTGCGCGACACTGCTTTTCTTTACGTGGTCTCACACATGATGAAGAGTTTTTCATGGCTGTTTGTCTGGCTACAATGTGACAGAAGACGCGGCGCGAGACGCGTAGTGCAACGCCGCCGTGTGATCCGAGGGCACGCGGGTGCACAGGAATTACACCGCGCGCTACTCACCGGTCCGCAACCGCAGTGCATCGGACTCCCGGCAGCTGAAGCCAGACAGCTTTTCCGCTATTGTTTGGGTCTGCGGGGAGGTGGAAGCAGCCATTTTGCCCCCATATGCACCGCTGAGCTAAGGCGTGACCAATCGAGTGGAGGCGGAGGTTGGGATAAATGCACCGAGTGCCACATCAACCACGGGCATCAGGGACTCTCTCCCTACGCACACACTAATACTCACACTATATCTCTCTCTCTCTGTTAAGGCTGATATTCTCAACAGCCACCACCAACCTTCACACAGTGCACAGCGGTGTCACCCAGGTCAGCCAGTCTCGTTTTTTATTCAGCATAAATAGCAAACAGACAGGTGCACTTCAAACAACATGAACAGCATCTGAACTCAGGTCTATAAAGCTTGTGCCAAGTTCAAACTGCAAACACTGAAGGGGTCACCAGGTAATGAATATAAAACACATCAGCAACTAACAGAACAACTACACAACTCATGAGTACATTTGGGACACTACTACTTTTAAGAATGCAACAATGAAGACTTACCTTCACACTCTTTTACACCATCCTCATCCTTCCAAGGTTGAGGAGATGCTGAAGGCAGTGCATCCGAAACGGCAGCACTCAGCGTCCTTTCACTTGTCTCCCCCTCCAGCTTCACCTCAACGATTCCCTCCCCTTCCTCTTCCATTTCGCCCTCCTCTTCCTCCTGGATAGAGCCGGGGCTCCGGGGGGGAGCTGTGGGGATTACAAGGTCGGGCCTGCTGGAGAACAGCTCCCTCAGGATGTGGATCGGCGAGATGGTGACATCCCAGTTAGTAATGCCGAAGTCACGGAGGTGGGCCCGGGCATGGCTGGACAGGCCGGCCCGGGTGTCGAAGCCGGCGCTACAGAACTCACAGTGCATCACACTGAATGTGTCCGGGTCAAAGTTGGCAACTGTGGAGAGGACAGGCAATACAAGTGGAAGTTTAGATGTGTGACTGAATGTACAGTATGATACTTAACGCCAGTGGTTCCCAACGTTTTTGCCGTGTGACCCCCTTAAATCCAAGCAACGTCTTCTTGTGACCCCTGGTCAGCGGATGCACAGGTCTACCAGTTGTGGTATGTGTTGACAAATACCGGATGGATGGCCATTAAATTTGGTACACACATTCATGTCCCCCTCAAGATGAATTGTAATAATGTTGGTGATCCCTTAACTCTAGATGTAGCATCATCATCAGGTCAAGTTTTTATTTTGTCCAATACTTTGGTTCATGACCAAATACCTGCAAAACTAATAACATTCCCATCAGTTTCAGCTGTACTTTGTGTTTTTTGCTGATTATCAAATTTGAGCATATTAACAACCTAAACTACTTGGTGAACAATATACCTACTAAACATCAGCATGTTAGAATTGTCCTTGTGAGCATGTTTTTACAATTACAATGTCATTTAGCAGACGCTTTTATCCAAAGCGACGTACACCTGAGAGCTGATACAACACAAGCAGAGATCTAGTCAGAAGAGAACATGAGTAAGTGCCATAAAGCTAAGTTCGAGTCCGACAGGACGCAGGTGCCGACAGGCAGTGCACAGAGGCAATGTATAGAGTATATAGTGTGCATAGAAGCAGATTTTTATTTTTTATTTTTCTTCAGTCCATCAAGTGCAGAAGTGTTTGAGAAAGAGCTGGATCTTTAGTCTTTTCTTAAAGATTGAGAAGGACTCTGCGGATTGAACAGAGTTTGGTAATGTTGTCGTGCTGGCATTAGCATTTAACTGAAATCACCACTGTGCCAAACTACATCCTCACAGAGCTTCTAGCATGGCTGTAGACTTAGTCTTGTTTTTCCCTGAAGAAGTAAAACGATCCAGTAATTTACAAATAAAAAAGGAAAGATTCAAGGAAAGTCTGAAAAAAATTAGTAAAACTTTGTGTAGCAGAAACTGTTTTCCTATTCTGTCTCTCTCTTTTTGTCTCTTGCAACACCTCAAATTTATTTTGTGACCCTTGTGGGGATCCCGGCCCCCAGGTTGGAAACCACTGCTTTACATCATAGTAACTACTCCTAAAAAACCTGCACAAAATCTGAATTTATTTGTTCTACTGGGGGTGAAAAAGGCATTTAAGCGACTTATTATATAGTTAATATTCAGTTTAGCTCATGTTTTTCAGTTGGGCGTCTGACATTGTCACACAGCCTACATCAGAGTCATTATTTTATAATATATTAACAACAAAAACAACAAAAAAGGCATTGTCTTTCTGGGTTTCAGATTTTGATCAGACATCTACACAGCCTAAAGAAATGCACGCAACAAGATGCTGACCTTTTTTTTTCTTCTTCTGATAGGAGAATTTCTTCTCAATGGCATTGACTTCCTCGGGGGATATGAAGTGACGCACATTGTAGCTGACGCCCACTCGGTTCAGGTGACCTCTCACGTGATTGGCAAGCCCAATGCCATTATGAAATCGATCAGGGCAGTAGGGGCATTTCCTCTCCACACTCTTCAGCGTCTCTGCATCCTCATCAATCTCGTCTCTGTCTTCATCCAAGATACCCTCTGACAGGAAACGTCGCAAGCGTTCCTCGTCAATGTCATCGTCATCATCATCACTGTCAATTTCTGCAGGTGCAGCAGTAATCCGGTTGCTCCTCCTCAAAAAGAAAACCTTTCCATCTTTCTCCACCTCCTGCTTGTCTTCGTCCTTCACACTCTTCTTAGGGGAGAGCGATAATGTAGCACTCTGCTGTGCTGAACAGTCTTCTGGAAAGGAAACAAAAATCAATCTTGAATAAACAGATAAATTCTTCTCAAATTGAAACAGTGTCATTTGAGGCTGCATACCTTAAATACCATATGTGCATCTGGGCTTTTAGACGAGAGCTCCCCTAGAGCTCCATTTGAGAAGCTCTTAAAGTCTGTCTGACCCAAGTTATTTCTTAAAATGTGCCAAAAATATTTATACTTTGACCTCAATATCTCAACACTTCAGAGAGTAATTCTGTTTTACTACAACTTTGGTTTTATTTTCACAGTTTGGGTCATTAACCATACTTTCTACTAGTAATAATCACATTGTACCCATCAAATGAAAGGGTACAGGGTTTGTATGCATGAAAACCGTGGAGGAGGAAAGTTTTGTCACTTTGGAAAGTGACGTTGGTGGCTGTCTCTATTCGAGTGGCAAGTATGGACTGCAGAGGTTGTGACAAATACTGTGAGAACTTGAACCTGCATTAAGAGGTTTTTTGACCACAACATTATCATATTATCGCCTTATAAAGTTGTTAATGGCTAACATGTTAGCTAACAGTTGGTTATACACATCAAGCAGACACAGAGCAGCATTAGCACTTATTTGGAGTGATGTTTCTGACCACAAAAGTCCAACATTAACTCTCTTTTTAGCTCCGTTTTAGTCAAAAACAGAGAAAATATACATCTTTTTATTTTATCTGCTAGTTGCTAATTTTGTTAGTCTGCTGTTTGGTGCTAGGCATGTGGCGTACAGGAGGTTTATCAGACCTTTTTCTCTGAAAACGGCTGCCTGCTTCAGGAAATGAGGTTGATAAGAGCAGTGGTGGTGTACAAAAACAGTAAAGTTTCTAACTGGAAATCCAAAACAATGAGATGAAAGACTCTAAAACGGAACTGCAGAGTAGGGTGATAATTCCCTGTGAATTTGTCAGTAAAAGCGACACCTTTCATATTACACATACTCATCGGATCCTTGGTAGTATAAAAATCTGAATTTGTGCAGCTTTATTTATTTCTACATGATCAGGCTTTATGAACAATTACATAACAAACCTTTGAGCCAGCAGTGTGTAAACTGTGGGTTTTAGGTAAATTATTATCCAAATGTTCAAACCGATGGGGGACATAACAACTTGCATAGAAATCAAATAAAGGAACTTTAGCATTTCAGTGCAGAGTTGCAATATAAAGTCTTTAGTCTGCCATTTAGTCTCACCTGTATGTGCTCTGGTGTGCTGTTTGTCTCCCACAGGTGAGTTAGCATCTTGTTGGGACAGGTCATTGTCAAGCTCTGTGCACTGATCTTCATCTTGCTCTTCTTCACTGCCGGGCAGCTTGTCGTCATCCAGTCTTGACTGAAGCTTGGCTAGATCAGTCCAAGTCTTCCCTCTCCTGCTGAATCGCCTGTTCCCAGCACACTTGAAGACTACCCGGCTTGCGGGCCGAGCTGCAGCGCTGTCTGGTGTTGTGCTGTCCTCAGAGGCAGTGACTCCTTGCTGGCTTTTGCCTTGAGTGGCATTGGGCAGGGATCCAGACCCAGAGAGGTGGTCGGAATCTGGGATGGGGTTTGAAATTTGAGCACCCACATTAGACCTTGAATGCTGGCCAGTCTCATCAGCCTGTGCCCCACTGATGGAGGCCTGTTCCGGGTGAACAAGTTTCTGGTGTTCCCTCAATATGGTTTGACTGGAGGTCAGGAAGGCACAATGACCACAGGCCAGGGAGGTGGATGCCAAACACGATGGTGAACCAGGAGATGGGGAGTCACTCCGGAGAGTGGGTTTTTTCCTGTTGTGGGTCTTGGTGTGATTAGCCAGTGCCTGGGAGGTTCTTGTGCTGAAGTTACACTTGGAGCAGACAAAGCGGCGGCGGTAGGCAGAGACACCTCGGGCCTGAGCTGGGCTTCGGACCGAATTTGGAGGAGTTAGAGTTGTATCTGAGTCAAGAGTTGTCTGGTCTCTGTCTGGTGTTGAAACTGGGGCTGGGGATAGAGGTGGAGCTGTAACTATTTCTGGGTCTGACCCTTGGCCTGGAATCGAGACCGGGCCTGCATCTTGCATAATAGCTGTGTCTGGGCTTATATGCTTCACCACCTTACTGTCCAGTTTGTGAATCTCTTTTGCCTTCCCGTTTTCATTCAGCTTCTCAATCTCCTCTAGGATCTTCAGACGGGACTCCTGGTGCTTTCTGTGGTGGTCTGCCAGTGCAAGCCGATTTGGCAGGTTCCATCCACACTCAATACACCGAAAACGGCCGCCCTTTCCTAAACGCCTGCCACATCCTGCACCACTGTGACGGTGCTCAATCATGTGCTCCTGCAGGTGGACCTGCTTTTTGAAGTAAATGCTACATTCCACACAGGTGAAAATGTCTTTACCTGGCTCTACCCCGCTTTCTTCTTCTTCTTTGTCTCTTTTCCCTCCTCTATCTCTGAACTTTATTGGTTCATCCACTGCTCCTTCTCCAAAGTTGCCCTCCTCAAAATCATAGACCCTTCCACTTAGGCTCAGCTGTGCCGGCGTTACAGTTTTGGATTTTTGAGGTTCCGTCTTAGCCACCTTGCCAGTCTCGGGCAATGAGCGCTTCAAGGTGCCAAGGCCAGAAAAGGGCCTGAGCAGGACCCTCTTCTTTCTGCACCGCTGAATGAATGTGCAATGAGCCCAGGGGGCAGGAGGGGGACTCTCGGGGTCCGAATCTCCAGGGAATGTGTACACATCTCTCTCAGGCTCCTTGGTTTCTTTTCTCTTGGACATTCTCTCTCCCTCAATATTGTCCGCCTCCTCCTCCATTTGGCAACCGTCCTTTGGTTTTACTTTGGACAGAAACAGCTCAGTTGCCTCAGATACATTCCAGACTTTGCTGTCTGCCACTGGGAAGAGAAAACAGAGGAATTATGAATGAGAGGAGCCTTAAGAAAAGAAAGATGTGCAAGCAGATTTTGTTTCTTCATTATGGTACCCACATTCTGTTGGGCCAAGCCGAGATGTATTTGGCTCTTCTGTCTTTGTGCTCTCATTGTTGTCGTTGCACCCCTCCACAGGGGTAGACGAATCAGTCTTAGGACGCAAGTGCTGCAGTTTTTCAGGTTCTTGATCATCTTCGCTGTCAAGTCTGGACAGCACCGGAGGAAAAAAACATTCAAATTTCAAGAAATGAAAGCAGCATCTCTGCCTAGAATAAGTCAAAAATACAGATCATGTGCAAGCTCTTATTTACAGGGTCATAACTACCACTGAGGACACTGAGGTCATGTCTTCTTTCATTTTTCGGGGAATTTTGTGGGTTTTAACAGACTGGGGGAGTTCAATTAATACACATGGTGGGTATTTTTCACGCTGATTCCAGTAGACTTACTTACTTTGGCTACTTTTGTGCTGAATAAATATATGCATAAAGGATTCACTGTTTCCTGACCATAATTTTATTCCTGGCAGGGTGAAGAAGCATTGAGACCCTCACATTGGGAAATAAAACAAATAAAATAGTTTCTTCTGAATTTTTCTACTAAAAACTATGAACTTTAGTGGTGGTAGTAGTAGGTAATTAGTCAAAGAAATTGTTCAACACTTGGAAAATACGCTTCCTTGCTGAGAATTAAATGAAAAGATCAATACCACTTTTGTTTGTCTGTTAAATATAAGGCTACAGACAGCAGTCAGTTAACTTAGCTTAGCATAATACCTGGAAACAGGGGAAACAGCTAGCCTGGCTCCGTCCAAAGGTAAAAATTTCCACCTACCACCACCTCTACAGCTCACTAATTAACATGTTTTATCATGTTTGTTTAATCCATACAAGAACTGAAGTTGTTTTGTTACAGGGATTATATGCTGGACCATTTCTTGGCCAAGAGCAGTGACTTCCCGAAATCTCTGCTAGTTGCTTGGCAACCTCCCAGTGACAACAAGACCGGTCATTTTTACACTTACGGATTAAATAAACATAAAAAGATAAAACATGTTAATTAGAAAGCTTTATAGGTGCTGGCAGGTGGATTATATTTACAAGGTTCCAGTCTTTATGCTAAGCTAAGTTAACAAGCTGCTTCACATTTACAAGAGTGGCATCGATCTTCTCATCTAACTCTTTGCAAGAAAGTTTCCCAAAATGTCAAACTATTGCTTGCCCAATTTATACGCAGCTGTTGATTTCCAGAGAAATTTAAGAATGGCTCCATTTAAATACAACTTTAAAAAAAAATCATCTGTCTTTGTCGTTGTCTTTCTTCTTAGTTTGTCTTAGTTTGCCAAACTAACCAGCTGATTTTGCCACCAAACAACATGCTCCCCCTTCCTACTGCACTTCCTTCTCACCTGAGTCCAGAAGAAGGAGATCCTGGGCTGTGAGCAGCCAGACCATGAGGGTTAGAAAAGTGCTGTAGCTCCTCCTCTGACAGATAACAGCACACAAAACACACAACCACAGGAACATCACTCCACAGCTTAACAGTTAAAATCCACAGTCAAAAATACAGTGCATACCCGGGTTACATAGAGAGAGAAAGATGAGAGACTTCTGACTACAAGCAGACTGAATCACATTTAAAACAATAAGGGGACAACAATGAGAGGTACACTGATGGCGTTGTTCATTAGCTAAATTCAGTACTACTACAGATTGTAATCACTACTGTGCTACCAGTTTCTACTCTTGAGACGTGTGCAACAAGTTTCCAATAGATATTGAGCCATGTGTTACCATCTAGTGTTTCTTTCTCAGAGTCAGAGTCCCAGCTTAGGGAGGAAGGAAAGGCTGAGGACCTGAATCTCCTCTGTGCGCTCCTCCCTGGGTCTGCACTGGGTGACTGAGTGCTCTCAGTCTGCTTGGAGCCCTCATCTCCAGGTTGGCCCCATGAACATTTGGCAGACATCAGGCCGTCTCTCACATTTGACGAACATGAGGACTAGTGGTAATAATAAAAACATACAGGGTGTTTACAAATTGTCGTCGGGCGATGGGAATGACAGCAGTAATGATTTGAAGATGATGTATTTACCTGTAAGGTGCAGTTGAGGAAGGTAGAGGTGACGGGGTTTTGTGCTGAGTTGAAGGGTGGGGGCCCATAGCTGGTCCCTGGGGTTAGGGGTCGCCCTTCTGGCTCCATTGTCCCCCAGAGAACAGTATGGAGTCCCACTGGTGACCAGCCTGCCTACATTGTGTACTCTCCTCTTCTTCTGGAAACATTCACACGTGAACACACACTAAACAAAAATACAAGTTTTTCATGGCTTAAAAGTTTCACCCATTATACTCTCAGCCTACTCAGTTTACTACTATACTTACTGTAGTAATTTGCATGCAATTTTTTTTAAAAAAGCCAGCAGATTGTAAGTAAGAATCAAAAAGCATATCAGACAACATGAAAGTGTCAAATCTGCAGAATCTCTCATGCTTTGGCTGTCCTCAGTATTTTTCCCCAGTTGCAGTTTTCGGACTGTCTGACCTATTTTCACAATATGTCTGGTCTTAAAGGATGGAATAGGGCGCCCTAATGGTTACATAAATAAGTGGCCTTTATATTCAGGCCCATGTCCTCTCTTGCTGCCCCTCTAAAAAGCAGGAAAATGCCCGGGTGCATAAGGTGTCCCACGGGCTGGCCTCTGTTGCTTCAGTGGCTGATATCGATCCGGTCGTTGTCAGGTGACTATAACAACAATGCATCCATGCACAATGCCTTTTAAGCCTCAAACGCCCATAAAAATTGCAGTTTTTTTGCAGCAAATACTCACTGAAATCGGCCTGGTTTGCGGATCGCAGGGAAAGGCTTGCTGTTTAAGCACCGCTCGTCATACTTGAGGACAGAGCTGAAGCTTTACGCCCCCGAGACGATGCTCGCAACAAGCTTTGACAGCTCACATGGAGAAACTTGCTCTTTTATCGGTGCTCAGGCTTTTTTTTTTTCTTTGCATGGATCCCTTGGAAGATGCCAGATAGAGGACTCCATGTTATTTGGCTTGCAGGCACGCCACGGCTGCGTACGTAACGTCGACGGGGAGGGCGACGAGAAGAGTTTCGAGTAACCCACCACCGGGTCCAAGTTTAATAAGTTCAACTTTTACGAATGCTTTTTCTTTATTTTTCATTTCTATGTACTTTCGCAAACGTGAGCGAAAGGCTGTTTGTTCTGCAGCGTATAAATGAGGGTGACACTTTTCTCTGCGAAAAATACAAGACTGAACAGTAAACGTGCCACACTGATAACTTTAATAATATCACACATTCATTTATGGAAACAGGTGAAGTCTGAATTGTCATTTGTGCGAATTTAGATCCAGTCGTTAACATCTGTTTTTCCCACCATTTAACCAGTGTAATAAATAACCTGTTTACAACACGACAGATTTATCCCTCGCTATAGGATACGCACAGTATGGCTGTATGGTTTGCCAACTCGTTAACAAAATTCTCTAAATGCTGGAAATCAATAAACGCCTTACTACTGTTCATTATATGGTCATCTGGCGCCCTCTAGTGGTCGTAAATGGAACTGTGTGTTTGTATGAAGGCCACTTTTCACGCTAATCGAGAAGGGTCCGGCTGCGGCCTGTAGACCAGGGGGCGCAAACAGAGCATCCAGTTAATAAACCCTTTGGGTGTGACCCCACCTCCGACCACAGTGTGGGTTGCATGGCAATGGATGCTCTTAAAATATATCCACGATCTGCACAGTATTTTAGTCAACATATGTGGAAAATGCACTGAAATTAAAATAAAGCTAATAAACAACTGTAGCCACATAGGAAGAAGCATTTTAACCATTTGTTCTCTCTTTAAATGTCACCTAAATAAAATGAAAGAATCAAGCACGCCGAAATCTGTGTATTAAAAATAAAAAAAGGAGCAGACAGCCACTCTGAAGGTATTTAAACAATATTTCCACCACATGGTGATGTCACTTGTGCAACAAACCAAGTAGCACAATCCAACTGATAGAAAATGCTAATTATTTTTATTTTATTGCCATAAAAGAAATTACTATTTCATACTTCAAAGTTATAAATGTCATGCTGCAACTCATACATCGACAACTCATGTAGACTAATTTTTCAGCACATATGATACAAAGAAAATTCACATTACTCATTCAGGACTTGAATCCACAATGATGTGAGTAATATCCGCTGCTGTGTGGTTGCAAACATTACAGTTTTTGGCTTTGCATGTGCGTTTCCTTCACTGTGTCTTGATGTAATCAGTGATTGATGACTCAGGTCAGTTCTTAAACCAGACTTGATTTAGTCCGATCTTATCAGCTGTCAGATGGTTTTATGAAATAGTTTGTTAAGCTCATTCAAGCCAGGAGTGAAGAAAATAGCAACAATCAGCACAAGGATGAGGCAAATATTTATTGTGTTAACCTTTAGTTTATCCACAGCTGTTCCTCTTGTCAAGCAGATCATTTTCATTTCTCGACCTCCTAAAAAAAAAGAAGTGAAATGAAACATGAAACATTTACGCAACAAAAACTAATAGGAGGGCAGTATGCTAAAAAGAAAATGTGTTCTTGCAATCATTAGACATGTCTCGACTGTCTTGACCTTTCCTAAAAGGAGGGTTGAAACAAACAATGAGGGATGCTGCACCCTGATGAAAGGAGGCTGCTGAGTCTTGCATCCTCCACTTTTGGACAGTAGCTCACTCATTTGTTCTTTTCTAAGCCCATATAATACTTGTTGTCAATGATGTCAATACTCCTACATACCCCAAAGTGTTCCCAGCCTGTGATCTCATTAAAGAGAGCATCTCCGGGACAGGAAGTGTTCACCACCTGTCTGTGCCCCTGCAGGGTAAAGTCGGCTACCAGTCGACCACCACCGACAGCGCAGGATGCCAGCTGATCTTTCACCAGCCCCATGGCATGCTGGGAGGGCAGTCTGGTGGCGTAGTCTCCAATGAAGGAGACACCGAAGCCTTTGGAGTTGTGTCCGAGGGTGTGAGCTCCTCTCCAGTGCCAGCCTCGGCCCTCATAGATGTACCCGTCAGAGCCAGCAACGAAGCTTCGGGAGCACAGAGTCGTCTTGTTTAGGTGTCTTGTAAATTGGTTGCAAAGACTTTATATATGCATATTTGTCTTGGAAAAACTTTTACCTGTATCCTATGTCGTCCCAGCCTCTGTCGTCCTGGTGGAAGCGCTGCATGGAGCGCATGTCTGCAGAGCACTGCTGGAAGGTCAGGCAGGGCTGGCTCGGTGTGTGAGTGTGGTGGATGTACATGAAGGAGAGAGGAAGAGTCAGGTTGGTGGGGGTTCCTCTGTATGGTTCTGCACCCCACATACACCGTGGTATGATGGTTGGGCAATCTGAAACAGATTAATAATGTTTGACAGAGCTGGTTAGACGTGATTTTTTTAAAGTGATAATAATAATCAGCCCTTTCTGTTCTTATTTTTGCTGTCAAAATCATCTTAATGTGGTTTATTCTCATTTCCAAAGACAACAACTGTTTTCAAAAATCTTTCACTTCCTCTTTGGTTTGGTCTCACGCTCACCCATGTACTTGTGGACAAATTCTTTCATTCCCTCTTTCACCACAGCCGTCAGCTGCTTCTTCGCTTTCACATCCATCTTTGGGCGCCCCTTCAGTCTCCCCTGTAGCACGACTGATTTCACCACCTGTCTTGCCAGCACTGGAGGGACGACCAGCCCTCTGAAGTTCTCCCTGCGACGTCGGCTGATGAGTTGCGGGGCTGTGTCCAGTCCATCATTCTCCAGGTGGTGGCAGTAGTACGCTGTCAGCAGACTGCTGAGCTTGAGGTGATGGCTGGATTTAGCAGAGACCTCCATCCCTAGAACCAAACCATCCATGCCACCATTGACCTGAGCGGTGGTGAGCAGAGAAGGGCTGTCTAAGACGGTGAAGACTCGAGGAGAGGTTACACTGTCCCAGCAACCATCAGGTCCCAGACGCTGGTTGAGAGGAGAGCTGTGCCTGAAAGAAAGACCAAGGTCTTTGGCCAGAGTGAGCTGGTACAGGCCCCGAACATGCCCCCTACTCTTGTAGAGGAAACCGGCCTCGATGCCCAGGAGGAGAGGTCTGAGGGAAACAGTGGTACCATCAGAAGTCAGAACCACACCTTCCTCTCTGGCATCCTCAGTCACCCTGTGACGCAGGGCCTTGCTGATGTAATCTGAGAGGCTAGCGTCCAATGTAGGACCACCGGAGTTTGCATCACCAAGAAAGTGCTGAATGAATGCATCATTAAGGCCAGCTGCCCTGCGCAGCCTCTTCAACACAGCCACTGGCTCCAACCCAGGGCTCCCATCTTCCACCTGCTTTACCGCCTTGATAAAGTCATCCATGTGCCAGGAAAAGGAAGCTGGGGGCGAGCACAGAAAACACAAACATGTCTTTATCATTCAGATGATAATCCATCTCCTCAACCCTACACACAAGCTAACCTTTAACTGTTTCTTTCCCTAAACACACACACAAAGTTGTGTTTCTATCACGGCAGAGCCCATTACATTGACTTACATTCATTTCCTGGTTTTCCTGACTTAACCTCAAACCAAGTCTTCATCCTAAAATTGAATGATTTATATTATGGAGACTTGCTTTTTGTCTCCACAGTGTGACTGTGTAAACAGATTTATGTCCAAACAACATGAGGAATACAAGGAAGAATGATTTGATGGTGGGTGATGTATAAGCCTACGTACACAGATAAAAATCAAATATCCTATCTATTCGTGCAAAACATACAAAAATTGCTATTCTTTACATCAAACTTGGTGGGGAATCATCTGAAGATTTGTCTGAGTAATATTCCTAAAGTAAAAAAACATAAATGTTAAAGTTAAAATAGTTTCTTTCACTCCAACTAATCTCAATCTGAATACATGTACTGCCACTACATCTAATGCATCTTACAAAACTAGTGAAAGCATAAATAAATGGTGGTTACCCTCTGTGTACGCGCTGGCCAACACCACAAGAAGAGCCAGCGTATGTTTCCAGCAGCCTTTATCCATCCTGAGCCTTGAATACCTTCAGCTCCAAGCCTCGAATGTCTGTCGCCTTGTGGCCTTGCTCATTTATAGAAGTTCATGCAAGTAAGTAGGTGGTTATGTAACAGCTATACACATACTGCAGATACGCCTGCGTTTAATCAGTTGGCGTGGCCAACTAAAGCAACGTGGGAAACTGGCACCTGTAATGTGGGCAGTGTTTTTCCTTACGGCTCAAAGTCTTCCCGTATACCTTACACAGTGTCGATGTGATGCGCCTGGACATTTCAGAGAAATTCACAACTTCTGTAATAAATCTCAGTCATCTCATTTGTGTCATTATAGCGCCTGCTGCTTGTGAAACAAACCTGGGAATAATATCAGCCATCAGCAAACTCTGCTCTCTTGTACAAATCATTGGCAGCCCTCTCTGAGGCAATAAGCACCTTCTTGTTAATGTTCAGAAAACACAGCACTAGGCTGCAAAACTGAGGAAGTCCCAGAGCTATGAATCACATGTGTACTGTATGACAGTTACAGAAATACTGTATATCTGCACACTGATTGTTTCATCATTGATTTCACATAAAGTTTATATGTGCAGACTGACATTGCTGAAAAATGGGATGCGGTCATGAAAAAGTACACAAAGCAGAAAAAGTCACTGATTAGTGCTTACATCAGCCACATAATGACAAGAACAGGAAGTGGATGTAGTCTATGGGTAAACTGGAAAATACATAGCAGAAGGCCTGGGATGCACATAACAAAGGTCAAAGATATAAATCTGTAATGACTGTAATCAGTTATATATTATATTAGAAGGATGAATAAGGTATTGTTCACAAGACTGAAATGAGGACATACAAAATAAATATGTATACTATTTTAGGTGGGTTAATATGTCCCTGATTTATTTATTATACATATGCAATATTTATTTTTAGCCATGCTAGCAGCGTGGCTTTAGGGATGGCAATGTTGTTCTGACAATTTAATATTTGGTCTGTCTACCACTTTGGTCCAGACTGAAATATCTCAACAGTTATTGGACGGATTGCCATGAAAATGTGTTCAGACATTCATGATCCACATAGGGTTAATCCTAATGACTCTGCTAATTCCCTGAGTTTACATTTATAACTGAAATATCTTAACATCTACAGTATGGATTGGCACAAGATTTGTGGAGATATTCATAGTTCTGAGAGGATGAATCCTACTGACGTTGGGAATAATCTGACTTTTCCTCTAGTGCCATCATGAGGTTGACATTCGTGATTGTGAGTGAAATTTCTCAAGAACTGTTGGATGGATTTTTTTAATGAACATGCAGTTCACGTTATTGACAATTATTTTAATGAAATGTAAACGTCGCTGCTTTTGTTACTAGTTTCCCGAAAATTGTTAAACATGATATTAATTTACCTCAACAAATGTGACAAATAAAGTTTGGGGGACCACTGTGTTATACTGTATTATTATTTATTAGTGGATGTACTATTTGGTGCATATGTATTATGTTGTGTGCATGAGTGCATAAGACATCTGTTTTCAACATTTTTTCATGGACAACAGATGAAAATGACCTTTCTAAACACTCGTTTGATGATTTTTTTTTTATCCGCTGATCATTGAGCATTGTCCCTGTCAAATAAAATTAATAAATAAAATAAATTATTCTTTTATGTACTGTATGAAACAAGGTAGACAGTAGACTATTAGGTCATTATATGTATGGGCCATGGAGATTGTGTGAATGATTCAAGACAACTCATGTCACAATCTTTTTAAAGGCTGTTTTCTGTATTCAACAAACTGCACATGTATTGCAGCGTATATATTATATGTATATCATGTATAGTTATAAGTGGTAAATGCATTCTTTGTGTATGCGTTGACACACTAGGTGGCGGTATGAAGTGTAAATACTGGTTGTAATTAATAATCGAAACGTAGAGGAAGAAGTAGTACACGAAGAAGAAAAAGACTGGTCGTGTCTAGATGGTAACCCTACATTTGCGAAAGTCTCGCGAGCCGCTTCAAAATCTTGTTTCGCTGTTTTATGACGTGACAACGCAGTGGTTAAGGTCTGGTTGGGTTTAGGTACAAAACCCTTTGGGTTGGTGTTAGGGAAAGATCATGGTTTGGGTTAAAATGATCAAACGTGGTATGGATTAAAGCGACTACTTCCTTGCAGATCTCGCGAGAGTATCGTAGATTTTCTCAAATCTAGGGTTACCATCTCGACACGACCAAAAAGACTGTACAGCAGCTTACCTTTCTCCAACAAGGTTTGTTTACCTTCAAAGACCTCACTTCCCCACAGAAACCAGGGTAATGTATCACATGTTTTCTACAATGTGTTTGTGTTTTTAAAACGTGTATATTTCTTCTCCTGGAAGGGCTTCTTTACAGGAAGTAGCAACTAGCATTTGTAGCTAGACAGCTAACAGGTAACGCTAGTGGCGATCAGCTGTTCAAACTCTCAAACTGGACATTAGTTTCAGCAGAGCCTGTGTGATGGTGAAAAGTTTACAGAATGTGTAATGTCTGTTATCCTAAATAACATTTAGCGTTAGCTACAAATCACGTGACTTTGATGTAACGCTAGGAAGAACTGGAGCCTGTCAATAATCAATGGCCACAGATTATTCTCTGCTCTCTTCCATCTGATCTGTGCTGGAAGAGACCCAACCATGAATAATATGTGTCGAAGTGTGACTATTATAATGACATTATGGAAAATGACTTGTGTATAAATATAAGTAAACGTGTTTAGGTAAATATTGGTTTAGTGCTGCAACAATTAGTCAAACGAATCGACAAGAATTTTATAATTTATATCATTTAATTCATTTATTCATCAAGAAAAAAAAATCATTTGCTACAGATCAAACGCTCACAGCAGAAAAACTCACAGCTCGTTTAAAGATTCAAGATATTTTATTTGTCACATATGCATACAAGGACGTATAGTGAAATGTTGTTGTGTCAAACTCCCAGGCAGTACAGGCATACAAGTTATAAAAGCTAACCTAATATTCACAGAATCTATACCGATGGAAGAGCCAACAATATATATATTTTTAAACTAATGTAACAAGTACACATGTATTTATTTCTATCCTGTTAGCTAATAACACTAACTAGTTGTCAGTGATACTAACCTTGGCTGGCTGTCATCATTCTCAAACAGAAAAATGGACACACGGTTCACTCGAGGGAAATCCAACATCTTAGAGCGGCCCCTGACCCGACCCAAGACTGAAGTCAGCGTGAGCGCTTTTGCCCTCCTGTTCTCCGAGATGGTGCAGTACTGTCAGAGCCGTGTCTACTCCGTGTCTGAGCTGCAGACTCGCCTGGCAGACATGGGCCAGAGTGTGGGAGCCAGCATGCTGGATGTGCTGGTGCTGAGAGAGAAGAACGGGAAGAGGGAGACCAAGGTGCTGAACATGCTGCTCTTCATCAAGGTACGGAAATATGAAATACCGCTGTTGGTTTTAGGGTTCAATAACTTTGTACTCTTTCTTCTACTTTTTAAGCTGTTCTTCCAATTCTCTTTCCTTCAGGTTAATGTGTGGAAGTCTTTGTTTGGGAAGGAGGCTGACAAGCTGGAGCAGGCCAACGATGACGACAAGACTTACTACATCATAGAAAAGGAGCCACTTATCAACGCGTACATCTCTGTACCCAAAGAGAACAGCAGCTTGAACTGCGCTGCTTTCACTGCGGGCATCGTGGAGGCCATCCTCACACACAGCGGCTTCCCCGCCAAGGTCACCGCCCACTGGCACAAAGGCACCACGCTGATGATAAAGTTTAACGAGTCAGTCATAGCCAGGGACAAGGCTTTGGATGGCAGATAAGGAAGACTGGAAATAGCAAGTGGTTATGTTAATCAATACAGGATCAAATCATCCAGGTCCAGTTTTTTTTTTTACTCTGGCTGTTTGTTCTTGAAGTGTGGAAATTTGTTCATCTGCGAATGATTTTCCCTGTGGTGACTTTATGGAAGAATGGATGATCCCAACATCCTGAGCCAGAAAAGATGCAGCTAGTTGGTTCAGTGTTCCAGGTTTGTGTGGATCATCTCACTCCTGTTATACCTCAACAAGTGACACAAATTTGTTTTAACCTTCTCACATTTACACCATCTAATTTGTGGTTTTTCAAGCCCTTCAGGTCACTATACTTTAATTAAATAACTTAATCACACACCACACTGGATGAGATGTATTCTTAATAGGTTTGTAGGGCTGAAATGATTAATAAATTAGTTGATTAACAGAAAAATGAATCAACTATTTTTAATTATTAATAATTTAAAGTAATTTATCAGGCAAACATGCCAAACATTTCCTCTCTCAGTTTCTTAAATGTGAAGATTTTCTTAGTATTTCACATCATTGCCCAAGATGTCCCCCTGGGCTCTGGGAAATTGTGTTAGAGTTTTGTATAGACCAAACGATTAATTGATTAATCCGAAAAATCAACAGATTAACTGATAATGAAAATAATCTTTAGTTGCAGTCATGGTCTCAGGGTGAAAGTGAAAGTGAACAACAAACAACCCTCTAAAGAGCATCCCCAGTTTCTAATTTCGTTAATAAAAAGTATTGTCACCTATTTGTCACCTATTGTACCTATTGTACCTCTTTTTATGCTGCAAAATATTATTATTGCACACAGAGGGTCCAGATTTGATTTATTTAAATTTCTTTTAAAGTAAAAGCTGGGTTTCATTCCAGTTCAACTCCAGCTTCATGTGTCATCTCTGTAAAATAGATTCATATTTAGCTACCACAGAGGACGCTGAGGTCATGTCCTCACTGTTTTCATTTTATTGTACTTTTAATGTTGTTTACATGCACATATGTGATGTGTGTGTGAATAGGGAGGTATTACTAACACGGGAGAGTTTGCTTTCTACATTGAAAATCGTACACATGGTGGGTATTTTATAAGCTGTCTCTAGTATTTTTAGACTCTAGAAATTTGAAATTTACTTTTAAGTCAACAAAATAAGAAATAAAGACAGGCTTCAGCATCAAGAAGGCTCTGAAACACAGCGTAGACCTTCACGTTGGGAAATGGAATTTATAAAAAAAAGAACAGCAGAATAAATAACAAGAAAAATCCAAATAATTAATGAATTGCAGAACTTCTTGGTTTTTGATCAAAAGTATGCAAGTTTGGGATCATCCTGGTGGCCCTGATGTCCCAGGTTTGATTCCAGACGGGGGACCTTTGTCATATGTCGTACCTCTCTCTCTTGTTTCCTGTCTCTCTATATAATTAACTGTCAAATAAAATTTTAACAGAATAGTTTGACGTTTTAGGAAATACATCTATTCATATTTCCCAAAGTATGATGAGAGATGAGAAGATCGATACCACTCTTCATCTCTGCACGATAAACATAAAGCTACAGTCAGCAGCCTTATTAGCAAAGATTGGAAACTGGTTCACTTGGTTCTGTCCGAAAGTAACAAAAAACACCCACTGGCACCTTTAAAACTCAATTAACCCGATATTAAAAAAATAAATAAGATTACAAAAACTGAAGTGTACAAATGTGTACAATTTGTGTTAACTGGCTGCTGGCTGTAGCTTCATGCTGTATACACATGAAAGTGGTATTAATCTTCTCATTGAGCTCCTAAAATGTCGAACTATTCCTTTAAAAAAAAACAGTTTCTGAAGTGTGTGTGTGTGTGTGTATCTAATACCCTTTGTCTACGCACCTGCTCATGATGTAAATAATGTTTCTTGTGCTCCATATTGTTCATGGCACTGTTTATTTGTCTTGTTTATCTTGAATAAAACTGTGCTGAAATAGAGATGCTGAATGGCATGTGAGTCTGAGTCATTACCATATTATATTTTTAACTTATGATGACATGTCTTCGCCTGAATAATCCAATATTTCCTCCACAGCTGACAGAGAGGAGGAGGATGAGGTGGATGAAGTGCGTTTCATGGTGCCGTTCGTGTTTAGACATCAGTCACATGGTGGAGTCACGTGTTTTTTTTTTCAGGAAGCTGCGGTGGTGTTTACCTCTCTGTCATCCAAACACTGCGACACCGAGCATCCTCTGTCTGTGATGGCGCTCGGCACAATTTAGCGATGTGAATCCGGTCACTGCTCGATATTTGCGCCGATGATGTCCTCCCGTATGACCGTCTGAGCATCACCATGGCATCTTCAAGCTACACTTGCATCCAAGACAGCGCCACAGGTTTGTCATCACACCATTCATATCTCTCTGCGTGCTTTCATGTGTACAGGTTTCTTTCAGCACAGGTGTATCAAAGCTTGAAGGGGCACTCCACCTATTTGTACCGTAGGTTTAGTGTGTGATAAATATGTGTAAATAGTTTTATAATGTCCTTATGTTTCCAAAGTATATTAAAAAAATTTTTTAAATCATTTTATCTCAGAGCAAAGGCCAAAATGATACTGTTTCTTCTGTATTACTGTTTTTCTTTTGTTGCAGTAAGAAATCCTTATGCTTAGCAGCATGTTGTGTGGTTCACTCCATATGTCTAGACATTCATTTAAAGAAAAAAAATCTGATGAAAATACAATAAATCTAATATTACCGTTCCTAGCAGCCTTTAACGAACACCATTTCCCATGAGCCCTAGACCACCGTAGGTAAAACATAACGGCTCGTTAAAAGAGGCCAGTCCATAGGCGAGTTTAGGGGCTGCAGCTAGTTCAGACCTGTCCGTAATAACAGCAGGACAGAAAGCTGAGATTACAGCTAAAAAGATGGGGAAATTACCTTTCAGTTTTAGTGGATTATGTGGATTATATTATGTTTATGGACACAATTGCAGCACCTGTGAATTTTCATGGGAGTTGTAGTTTTTTTTTAAACAGTGAAGTTCTTCCAAAAAGGACAGAGGCACGGTGGTTTATTCGGGCTTTGGGTTTACTTTGAAACCATCATCAGGAGCAGGTAGAGGTGGCAGGAAAACAACAGCTAATAAATACCAGGTGTGCCAGCTGATTGCTCAGTTGCATCAATTAGGCTGATGATGTCACAGGCCTAACCTATTTGTGTGACACAAACACAAACAACGCAGATTAACACCCACTGCTGTGAGCATTGGGTGTTATCTACCTGCTCCTGATGGTGGTTTTTTAAAACCGAAAGCTTGAATCACAAAGGTTTCAATTTCTAATAGCAAGTGCTGCAGTGGATGCCAGTTTGTCTCAGACTATGAATAGTAAACCTAACCTCAAGAAACACGCTGCAGGAAGACTGACAAAAGAAATGTTTAATGAGAGATAGCATTAAGTTACAGAAGCAAGAGGAGCAGAGGCTAGCCCGGACGTGACGTTAGGATTTCAGCTCTTTATTGGGCTTAAAACCTAACATTTTTAACAGAAAGCCTGTGTTACAAACTAGGGGTGTGGGGTTTGAAAGGAGTGGACTTTTTGGAAGAAGGGGCCGGTCTCATAAAAAATGTCTAGTCATCTAGTTGCATTATGGCAAATGTAGGATCCAGTGATTTTGGAGCTTAAGTCATACTAGAGACTAAAAGTCGCGATATCTCCGCCTCTGCTGCTTTGATTTTCCAAATTCTTTCTTTAATCTGTCTCTTGTGAGTCCCCCAACTTTATGAAAGTCCAATACTATATCACTGTAGTGCCCCTTTAACACTGTGTTAATGCTGATCATGTTTAAGGTTCATCTCCTATATAAACTCACTGGTTTTCATTGTGTTTCCCAGAGAAGGACAGGCTGCTGTCCTCTATGGCCAGCTATGGGTCCCGGGACCTTCAAGGTAGTGGGAGCCCCCGTCCCACTGATCTGGTGGGCTCTGAGCACCGACAGCAGCAGGAGAAAGAGGAGGAGGAGGCCCTGAGGAGGAAACTCAAGTACTTCTTTATGAGCCCTTGTGACAAGTATCATGCCAAGGGGCGCAAGCCTTTCAAACTGGCCCTGCAGCTGCTCAAAATCATCATTGTTACAGTGCAGGTGGGCACAGATGAACATGATTAACATGTACATGACGGATGCTGCTGTATGAGAATAATAGTTTAATTCTCTGCCAGTGATGTGCTTTATACTCACTGTGTCATTACAACTCTGCATTTGCTCATTTGTTTTCTCCCTCTTAGTTGGTGCTGTTTGGACTGAGCAACCAGATTGTCGTGACATTTAAAGAGGAAAACACAGCGGCGTTCAAACACCTTTTCCTGAAGGGTTATCGGGACAACATTCCTCAGGCCGTCCACACACAGGAGGAGCTTTACAACCACATCAACTTCGCCATAGAGCAGGTAGCCTGATGATAACCACAGAGAGTCATTGCAATGTATTGACTGGGTCGATTCACCCAAATGACAAAAAAACATAAATGCTCTCTTAACCTCTTGTAGTATCTAGTCATGCAGATAGTTTTTTTATTAATCCAGTTTTTGAGATCATGTTTCTTAGATTTCTGCCTCCAACACAATAGAGGCCAGTGAACGATGAGTTTATGGCGCTAAAAATATTGAAAAATTCAGCAGTAACATGTGTTTCCAGAAATACTGTCCCCCCCCCCCTACTGTGAACAATTTACTTTACTGATTACTTACTTACTTACTACAAATAAAATAAAATCAAAACTATCTGCATGACTTTATGCTACTACAGTTAAGTGAAACAATATGTTGTTTTAGAATTCTGGGGAACCAACCATCTAAAGAGTTTCAGTAGCATTTGGTTTTCCATCTTCCTAAGAAGTTATACCTCAGCTTTAATTCCCAGTTTCACTTCTCTTTTCCCTTTCAGTACATGGCTCTGCCTCAGATCTCACTGGGACAGTACGCGTACGTGTTGGGTGTCGGTGTAAACGGGAGCGCGCTCTCCCTCTGCCAGAGGTACTACAGGAAGGGCACCATCGACCCCGTCAACGACACGTTTGACATCGATCCTCATGTTGTCAACGGTACGATGGCCTTTATCTTTCATGCATACTTATCTTTCCTCCTTATGCTCCATTGGCACTCATAAAATGTGTCCCTGGGGATTCAACGTTAAAACCGGCAGTCTTGTTTTTTTATGCATTGCTAGTATTTGCTTGACCCTTAAAGGAATGACTGTGTCAGTGAGTCATTGTGTTGCTGCTCCATATAGGAAGGGTGTCCTGCAACTGTGCCCTACTTTTAGAGGCATGAAATAGTTCCTAGTTTCACCAAAAACACAAAACGGAAGCTTTTTTTTTCCTCTCCATATCCTTCAGCAGCAACACCCTATGTCTCTGACTTGGGAAAGGAGTTATTTGCATACACCTGCTTATTTGGCAGGGATGGCTATTGGCAATGCTGGGTAAATCCTGTGGCAAAAACTTAAGTAAGACAAATAAAAAGGACTGTTAAGCCCCAAAAGGATGACTCTGCATTTAAATGCTTTGAGGAAGTATAGAAGTGCGGATTTTGCATCACGTGATGTGGAAAAAGAGTCATTTGTATGGCTTTAACACTTCCCTATGTGATATTTTTGGTTCCTCTGATACTTTTTTTTTTTTTTTTTTTTTGTCAGATTGCATTGGACTGAATCCACTGACTTACGCGTCTGCTCCAGGAAACAGTGACTACAAGAATTTCACTCTCAAGTTTTACAAGTTAGATGTTTATATGTTTGCTTCTCAATTTTACCATTATTTTTCTTTACAGTTTTCACCATGCACATTGAATTCACTGTGTGTCTCTCTGTCTTATATTCGTCTCCAGGCTGGTCAATGTAACAGTTGACTTCCAGCTGAAGGCTATCAACATTCAGACCATTATAAACAATGAAATCCCTGACTGCTACACCTTTGCTATCACGGTGAACTTTCTCTTCTATTATTTCTATTTAAATGAACACTTTTACACTTGTAAGCGTCCAATCTGTTTGAATTGTAATAGGAAGGGGAAGGAGATGCAATTCTATGACACTCAACACAGTACAGATAGAAATATGTCCTAAATTGGCCACATTTAATCATAAATTTGCCATTTTGCCAAGTTGGACTTTGTATCTTAAAATAAGCAAAGATAAGAGTGCAGCTACTGGAGTTGTGTAAAAGTTACTACACCCAGAGATTGTGTATTTACTCTTGTATGATATCAGATTATCATGGATAACAAGGCGCACAGCGGCAAAGTTAAGATCACTCTTCAGAACCAGGCCTCCATAAAGGAATGTAAAGACCCCAACGTGTCTGGACATGGTGAGTAACTGGTGGTGGATGAGCTGCAACGGACAAATTATTTATGGTGATATTCTTTCATCTGTCTCTTGATATCGACTGTATTATCTGTAATTTTCTCAATTTCCTTTGATTCCTCTCATTTCTCGCCTCTTCTGTCAGCCGAGAGCTACGCTCGGGAGTTCTTTGATGTGTTGGTGGCATTCGTTTGTCTGCTGTCCCTGCTGCTGTGTGGGCGCTCCATCCTCAGAGGCATCCTGCTGCAACACGTAAGAAGCCAGATCAAGAATTTATGTATTTAAATCATGACAATTGTATTTTTTAAAACTTAAATGTGTTTTTAGCGAATCTGCTTTACTTGGTGACAGAATAATTATAATTTCCATTTTACTGTCACCATGCACAGTATTTTGTTTAAAATACACAGAAATTAAAGGTGCTCTGTGAACAAAAAACAAAAGTTTGTTTATTTTCAGTGTTATTCACCAAAATGCATTGTGTGTATCCTTGAGGTCTAACAAACATGTTGAGTGCATTTCCTTCCTTATAAAATATTTTCACATTTTTAAACTTGCATTGCTTACATGCATGTTTACTCGCTAGCACTCTTCTTCACTGCCTTTGCTGGCAGATTGCTGCGTTCTTGGTGCATTACCTTGGTGCATTAGATCAGTGTAATAGTGTGAAACCATAGTAGTGAAATAGTGTGCTGGTGCGTGTCCATCCTCGTTCACCCACCGGGGACCCACTCATAAGAATATTGCTTCATAGTGCTACTAGTGGTCAAAAACAAAAAGTTTAACTGGAAATTATGAGAATGTACGAGTCAAGCTGACCTTTTTAGACTTTTGAAGGTTAAAACCACAGTCTGTGAGCAGAATATTTAAAACATGAACACCAAGGTGCTCCTATCATTACATTTTCTAATGCTGCAAAAAGAAAGTTGTATGATTATATTTGATTACAATAAGACGACAAGGCTGCAGTGAAACAATTTAATCTGAGTGTAAAGTAGATTGGTATGGGAGGTTTATTTTCCCTTCTGTAAACTAGAAACTGGAAACATATTACAGCATTCTGGTGAACATTAAAGAAATTGTATCACACATATCCACCTGTAAAACCACAACGTGAAATTTTTACACTTCACTTTGTTACCGTTGGACAGAACCAGGCTAGTTGTTTCCCTCTGTTTCCAGTCTTTATGCTAAGCTAAGCTGATGGCTGCAGCTTCATAGTTACCATACAGACATGAGAGTGGTATCATTTTTCTCATCTCTCAGCAAGAAAGCAAATAGGACTATTGCCCAAAATGTCAAACTATTTCTTTAAAACTGCCCTGACCTTATTTGGTAGTTAAGATTCTTATATTGTTGCCTTTGGTTTGTGAGTAAGGCTTCTGGTATTTAAATTACTTCCATGTGTGTTTGTTTTTCTTTAGCAGATTGTCTTTTATAGAGAGGTTTTTTGTCCAATAAATGTTTATCTAAATTTAAAATAAAAAACATGTATAAATGTCATAGCAAACCTCATCTCATTGATGATCTCTCATCTCCCTACCCAGGAGTATGTGCAGTTTTTCAAAAACAGACTTGGCCGCAGTGTGAGCTGGGGAGACAGAATGGAGTTCATTAATGGCTGGTATATTCTGCTCATTGTCAGCGACATGTTCACCATCATCGGCAGCTTCATCAAAATTGGGATAGAGTCTAAGGTAATCTGACACCCGATAGCGGTACGACTGCTGTCTGCCTTTTAGAAGTTGTCACAGAGGAATTACCACGTCCAGCTGAACTGAGCTTTGTAACACAATTCAGTTTTCTGATAAATAATGACATTGCTGTTCTGATGCAGAATTTTTCATCATATGACGTGTGCGGGATCCTGCTGGGAACCTCCACTCTGCTGGTGTGGGTGGGAGTCATCCGCTACCTCAGCTTCTTTCAGAAATACAATGTACGTGAGAGACACATGCACACACAATAATAAAGATCATGTTAGTACTGGTTTTTTTTGTTTTTTTTTTAACCTTGCAAGTCTGCATTGCTGTTCTTACTCTGAAGGAAAATTATATTGTGGTTGTTCCCTTCCTCTCTCTTTATCCCACAGATCCTGATTGTGACACTAAGAGCTGCTTTTCCTAATGTCATCCGCTTCTCCTGCTGTGCGGCAGCCATTTATTTGGGTTATTGCTTCTGTGGATGGATTGTGCTGGGGCCCTATCATACCAAGGTACTGTACACACACACTCTGCAGTGTCTCTGACCAGGCATGAGTCATTCAGGCCAAAAATACATGTCGGAACAACGTAATTATCATAAAATGCCCTCCAGCATATCATTTTTGTAGCTATGTATAATTAATGAGACAAGAACATTTATTAACCATGAATCATGACAACATTCTGTTGTATGATTGTGTGATGTTGTATCTGCTCATCTCCTGCTTTTAGGCTTGCAATATATATGTATATGAATATGTATGTGTAATCAAATAACCTAACAAATGGCAACTAATAAAACCTCACATGCAAGATTTAGACAATAAAACAGTTAATTAAACAAATACACACCACTACAAAACTATTTTAAAAAATCCCATTTTATAAATCACCTTTTTAAAATGGTAATTAAAAGCAAATTAAAGGAGTGATCCATCAATCTAGTATTGCACTTCCATAAAGTTGGGTGACTCACAAGAGACAGAATAAAAACAGAATGGTCAAAATTGAAGCCTGAGATATCCTGACTTTTAGTGCCTAGAACGGATCGAGCTCAAAAACAGCCCAGTCCTACATTTCCCATAATGCACCTCAATACTGTCTTTCATTAGACCCTCCCTGCCTTCTAAATGCACACTTGTCTCAAACCCCAAATCTCCAGTTTGTAATGCAAGTCTTAAAGGACTTGTGTGTAGAATTTAGTGGCATCTAGTGGTGAAGTTGCAAATTAACCAACTGAATACCGCTCCCCTCACCTTCCCCTTCCAAGCATGTAGGAGAACCTACGGTGGCTGCAAAACTTGCAAAAAATGCCAAAAAACGCAAAAGACCCTCTTTCCAGAGCCAGTGTTTGGTTTGTCCGTTCTGGGCTACTGTAGAAACATAGCGGGCTCCCTCTGTAGATATAAAGAGCTCATTCTAAGGTCACAGTGATTCTTATTTTCAGATGATTATACACTAATGAAAACAAACTTATACTTATATTCCATTTCTGCCAATATTTCTTCCAATAGATTCCCCTAAATCTTACACACTGGTCCTTTAAGCCCAAGCCAAAATACCCCTGATGGCAGCACTATGACATCATCAGGGTTCAGAGAGAAGTGCTCCCTCCAGGAGTAATGTAATGCGTTCATTACACAGCTGTTTTTACTCTTTATGATGAGTTAACTGAACTTCATGTGTAAAACTGATGGACTGCCCCTTTTTAAAGAACTAGTATATATACAGTACAGGCCAAAAGTTTGGACACACCTTCTCATTCAATGCATTTTCTTTATTTTCATGACTATTTACATTGTAGATTCTCACTGAAGGCATCAAAACTATGAATGAACACGTGTGGAGAAACTAGAATATAAAACATGTTTTCAGTTATTTTACCTTTTTTTGTTAAGTACATAACTCCACACGTGTTCATTCATAGTTTTGATGCCTTCAGTGAGAATCTACAATGTAAATAGTCATGAAAATAAAGAAAACGCATTGAATGAGAAGGTGTGTCCAAACTTTTGGCCTGTACTGTGTGTATATGTATATATATGTGTATATATATGTGTGTGTATATATATATATATATATATATATATATATATATATATATATATATATATATATATATATATATATATATATATATATATATATATATATATATATATATATATATATATATATATATATATATATATTTAAAATATAAAAACTTTTTTTTTTTTAAAGAGAATTAAAAACAAAAAAAAGGAAGGGCAGAAAAGTTTCAGTGCGGGAGCGATTTAGTGAAAGACTTAACCATGATGTGTCATATATCCCACTGAGAAATAATGGTAACGTGTGATCGGGTGCAGGTCTCTAAATCGGAGAAAATAATTTGTTTGGATGGATGATTAATGCGGATTCGGATGACATCAGAGCAGATCCTCGCATCACTATTATGGACAAATTCCAGCTAGCTGTTTTCCTTATTCCAGTCTTAGGGTTAGCTAAGTTAAGCTAACCAACTGCTTCATATTGTAGCAACACCAGCTAGTAGGTTAGCATAACTTAGCTGGAAATGACTGGAAAATAATCCTTTCCTACTGCCAAACTCATTATTATAACAAGGACCTACACTTAATTGGGGCAATGAGTGCTCACACACAAAAAGGCTAACTAGCCTCCTCTCTAGCTATCAGTTCCACTGGCACTATGGGATACACCAGGAACAACTAAAAACAGAAGTTGTACTACTGTACATATACTTATATTAGTATTGTTTTGAACAACCATCACTGCAGGAGAGCTTGGCTTAATTTCAATGTATGTTGTATTATTATTCCTTTCATTGTCTTCACCCCATATATACAGTTTCGCTCCCTGTCCATGGTGTCCGAGTGCCTGTTTTCTCTGATCAATGGAGACGACATGTTTGTAACATTCGCTGAGATGGAGCAAAGCGGTGCACTCGTGTGGATCTTCAGCCAGGTCTACCTTTACACCTTCATCTCCCTCTTCATCTACATGGTGCTGTCCCTCTTCATCGCACTCATCACCGGAGCCTATGACACCATTATGGTACAGTCAGTCGTTTCATTGAGTTATCATTTTTCTTTCCCTGCATTTAAAAAAAAAAACTAAAAGAATGAACTGCTATGTTCTGAACATTAGAAATAAATGCTGGGGGAAGAGTAACATAACACCAGGCTGAAATGCTGTGTTTGGCTTAGTTTAAAGCCTGTTGCACCAGTAACCACGCCCAACAGTGATGTCACAGGGTCCTGGAGTACACCTGTACATCACTGCAGCAAGATGAGAAGTAAAACCGCTAAAACAACATGTTCAGGGGGTGTTAAGTTACTCTTTAAAGTGAGCCTAAAGATAATTATGGGAAATTTGAAAAGCAGCCAAGTGCCATTAAGATTAAAGGTCCTTTAAGAATATCAAAGCATAATTTAATTAAAAAATGAAGTCAAGTCAAATTAGACTATACTAAATTTAGAAAATGTGATGAAGGCAAATTGTTCTTTTTTTAGCACATCAAATAATGACTTTCTATAATTCAAATGACCAAGGGCATGGACATGGATGTTTGATGTGTATAACACGTGATCAATTTCTTTCTTGCTCAGGTTTCTGTTCAAATTAAACAAAATATCGAACCATGGTTGTAAATCAGTGGTGACATCAGTATGTACAGATAATGCAGCTTTACTTTGTTTCTTACAGGCTCAAACACAGGAGCAGGTACGTGTCACAGACCTGAGCGCGTTCATCGCAGAGTGCACGGACACACCCAGCTCGGGCAAATTCCGTGGTCCTGAAGGGTCGTCATGCTCCTTCCTCTGCTGCTGTGACTGGTGAGGAGGAGGAGGAGGAAATGGATGCACAGAGGGAATAAGCCGTGCGTGCGTGTGTGAGTGTGCGTGCGTGCGTGCACCATATTTCCACTCCAGTGACTGTAATTGCACTCTCTTTTCCAGATACCCAGCACAGCAGGGACGATGATGCCTTGAGAGTGAACTGACTGACCTTGGACCACTTTGTCCTCTGTTGCCCATTTTTGAATTTTGCATTTCAATTTGTGCTGGAATGGTAGAACGCACTGCACATTCACAACACCAATTACCTGCTTCGGCTTTTGTACTGTATGAATAATTTATTGTCTTCTTCTGAAATGTATGTTTATGACGCCTTTGATGACTGGACGCATAATGCCAGTAAACACATTCATTGCTGTAGACTGGACACAAGGGTCCGCCAACTGTTAAGTAAAATGAATGCAAATGTTCACTTGAATGCTCCACTATGTACAGGGTTTTTATTATCATTTTACTGTCCACATGGCTACCTAGGTGACAGGATTTTTGTGCCTCTTGATTATTTAAATATATGTATGTCCACTGAATCTTCATAGCAGAGGTAAAATAGGCACAAGAGACAGCCAGGCAAGCTGAAAAAAAGAGCAGCCATTAACTGCTGTATGTATGCATTAGCTCCTTCGACATTCTCAGTCAAGGTGGCGCTTCCATTTCCATTTCGCTCCTCGTCCTTTTGTTCATGTCCTCCTTTTGGCTGGAAGGAGATGACGGCTGCACGAGGAAGGATGAGCCCTGCAGCCAACCAGTTAGTCATCAATATGTATGAACTGTTTCTGCTGTAAGGAGCCAGGTGACTGCACGCTAATGCACTGCTGAGACAGAACCTTTTTAATGTTTGGTTTGAAGTGCTCCGTGCAAGGCTGCAAATATTCCTGCTGAAAATCAGAATTCAAACAAGTGATATTCAAAGGAAAGTGTCAAAATAGACAATTTTATTTAGACGTATGTAGGCGGAGTTGTGTTTGTATTTTATATAAAGTGTCAGACTCTGTCAGTACACTGACATTGAAGCCATGTGTGAAAGGGTAATAGCTCATTTATTTTATCTGTGAATGAGCTAGGACATCTCTACAAACCAGCAGTTCTTCATTTACCATTTTAAAGGGAATGACTGGTTAGAATATCACACATATTAGAGAAACTTGAGAAGTGGTAATGTCATTTTGCTTGAAGGTGTATGAAGGGCACAGTTCAATGGACAAAATTTGTCTCAGGATTAAAGGTAACAAAGGGATTTTAGAGGCTGCACAGATATTTGCCGCTTTTTATTTTTTATGGCTCACTGACGTGTTTATTTTAATGTATTAATATTGTTTGAAATCAAAACTGTGGGAACATGTGTTTTCTTTTCGTGAATGTTTACTTACACTTATTTGCACTTAACGAAGACTGATTTACAGCATCACTTGATTTAAATGTCTCACATGGGAACCATATAGCACAAAGGAGCAAAGCACTGTTTACAATGCATCTGTTACGATTCTCCTGACACTAATGGGAAGATTATTTAATGCCACTTGGATTTATGTTAACAGTGTTATTGCTCACTACAGTTGTTTACTTATATTTTGTACGCTGTTTTAATTTAATTTTGAGTAGAAGCAATGAAGAGCTAAACGGGAGTTCCTCAGTTACTGTATAGAAGGAAGTTGTACAGGTTTTTACCCTGATTTGTATTGAATCTTTTCTGTGAAGATGCTGCCTTGTACACGTCAGCAAAATAAACTGGATAGACGACAAAGGTTTTTTTGTGTCTTTTGTCCTTCAGCAGACATATTGTGTGTCCAGTTTCAACAGTCGCTGCTCATATTCTTGAACGTTCTATTATCTACTATTTTAAGTATTAGTATCAGGTTTTATAAAATCTATTTCCACTGATACGTTCATTAAATTGGGTAAAAATAATTTTATCAACACTCCCGTTGACACCAAAATACCCAGAAAAACTTTTCTTCATGAACCACCAGTGGTCTAGTCCTATGGTATACAAGAGTTTTTGGGACACATCTTAAGAGTGTAGATTAGCATTTGGCATTACAGCCACGCTAGCAGCTCTGTGAGGCTGCTATGAGTTAAATATATGTCAGCATGCTAACATGCTCACAATGACAATGCTAGCATGATGATGTTTAGCAGATGTAACATTCACCATGTTCACCATCTTACCTAGTGTGTTAGCATGCTAACATTTGCTAATTAGCACAAAACACAACAGCTGCAGCTAATGGGAATGTCATTAGTTTGACCTGAAATCGACCTGATGATGGCATCCGATAAAAAGTTATAGGATCACCAAAGTTTTAATTCATTCTGACAGGGGCAAGAATGTCTGTACCAAATTTCATGGCAGACATTTTGACGTGTCACAGTGGGAAAAGAAAATTTCCATTTTAGCTGCTTCAGTTTCAGGGTCCTGGTATTGTTCAAGCTGGCTCACTATCACACTGTCATGGCTTACTGGGGCACTTGAATAGAACAGAGGCATTGTTAATGTTATTAGTAACACCTGTGCTTTTCCTACTATGACAAGTCAAAATGTCTGCTGTGGAAAAGGTCTATTCATCACTCAAAACCACAAATAGAGGAGAAAAATCTAGAGTAAAAGTCAGGTTATTATCAAAGTTGGATTCATCCTCTGGGAACCATAAATATCTATACAAAATGTGTCAATTTAGCTAGTAGATGTTGATATATTTCACAGGATAATTGAAAACTTTGACCTGCTTGTGATGCGAGATAAAAAAGTTATTAGTCATTAGGATTCATCCTCTTGTGAATATCCATCCAATAGTTGACATTTAACTAAACACCAAAAATGTCAACTGCATGGTGGCACTAGAGGAAAAGTCAGAGGATCACCAAGTCAGTAGGATTCATCCACTGGGGACCATAAATGTCTGCACAAAAAGTAAAGGCAATGCATAGTTTATATAGTTATAAGGAATATTTCGGTCTGGACTGAAGTGTTGGACCAACAGGCCAACATTGCCATCCTTAGAGCTACGCTGCTAACCTGGCTAAAACCAGACTTTTTATTTTAAAATGCCTATAATTCAATAAAAAATTAACTAAAAATGAAACTCTTAATATCAAATTAAGAATGATGATATATCAGTTCATAATAAGAAGTTGAGTTTTTGTGATATCTTAAGCAAATTCCCAATTTATTGTTTTATATATATATTTTATCCATATGTTTATTTATTTTGTCTTATTTATTTATTTAATGTATTCGTGGTGCCAGAAGGTCCAGAAAACTTGTGGGATGTGGGAGTTACCGAGTGCATATTCATTGTACATTTATCATGAACTGAAATTTAGTAAATACACAGCATTTCTATAATGCTTTACAGTTTCCCTCTCACTCAGTCATACATTCACACACCGATGCAAACGGCTGAAACCACTGGGAGCAGTTTGGGGTTCAGTATTTTGCCCAAGGCCACTTGGACATGCGGACAGGAGGAGCAGGTGATCGAACTGCTAACCTTGATATAAGTGGATGGCCCACTCTACCTCCTGAGTCACAGCTGCCCAATTTAAAGGACCTGCCCAAGGTGTGCTAGGACAGGCTGGTATAGAAAATGGATCGATGTAAATACAAAGCTTGAATTGCATGAAGCCAGTGTGTTTTGGTAGTCTAACACCACTAGAGGGAGAGAGCAGGCTCTGTCTGCAGCCACAATCATAGGAAATTAATACAATCCAGAAGCAATAAAGAAACAGGAAACAAAACCAGAAGAGAGGAGGGATGAGGCATTAATGCCTTCATAAAAGATAAATTAGTAGTATATATAATAGTATAAGTAAAATACTTAACCTTCAAGTCTACCATTATTACAAACTACCCTACACATCTGAACACAAGGTAAGTGGAAGTAGAGTCAAGCTAAGGCAGCCAAACAACAAAGCACATTACTGAAGATGCAAATCGCAAATGGATGAAAAAGAGAGAGCATGAGAGACAGACAAAGATCAAAGCAGATATGCGCACAGTCATTCCTCTTAGTGCAGTGGAGTGGTATAGCTGTCCAATACCCTTAGTAACTGCATGCATTATTTACTCAAGGATGCTACCAACGCTGAGATGAAGCACTTAGAATCAGACTGACAGGAACTGGCCAGCCTGCTCTGGACATCATCAAGTTTCAGGGTAAAGTTGATTAAACAGTCCCACAGAGAAAATATACTGCAGGACAGGGCCTTGCAGCTGGTCTCTTTTCCTACGTGGTTAACTGCATTCACATGGCAGATAGATCAGAGATACGTCCTTTTTCCAGCAACCTGAATTTCCAACCACTGAAATAGGATATGAGGGTCTGCATTTGCATTAAGATCATCATCATATTCTGAGCATGTGTAGAATAGATATATGCATATTGTATCTGGCCCACACATCGCACATACAGATGATATATGATGACGGTCCATATATGAGGCTCACTCAGGTTCTTATATGTTGCATGTGCATCCTTCTTCACATGTTGCCTGTCAGTGTATGGAAGCATCCAGCCTGTTAATGATTTGCTGTGTTGGCACGTTGTGCTCTTCGGGGAGTCGCAGAGAGCCGCAGCTGCTGCACCGGCGTGTGCTAACCTGTATCTGCCTGGTATTCCTTCACACACACTCCATTTGTAACATAATGATACTCGCGTTATTAGTGTGAAGTATTACGCGTGATAATAGCTAAGATGCATTTTGAGGCCACTTATGTTAAAAGGGGTTTGATTTGTGAATATCCCGACAGAAAGATGGCGGCTGTGTCTGATGTGATGGGTGTGTCTCCCTGTCTCCTTGCTCAGTGCCAGCTGCTTTCTTGTGTGGCTTGGCTGACGAGCAGGAGATTCAGACCTCTGTACAATCTGTGTATCTGACTGCAAACTCTGCTGCAATACATGAAACACAATGTGAGCATGTCTGTATCTGCTGATAATTAAATAACTTGTGTGTTGTGTATGAGTTTGTCAAAGGTAGCAGACCCCTGTCTAGAGGCCAGGTTTTTGGGCTTGACTGAGCGCCAGAACCTTTTGTGCTGCTCTACCCCAGCTGGACTGTGGGCCGGGGGGAAAAAACAATGAGATAAATAACACGGGAACTGTGCAGCGGGGTACACAGCCCTGCCCCTTCCTGTCTCCACTGCCGCACACCACTGCCTGTGTGAAAAAAAACACCTTCCTCTCTTTGTTGCGCCTGGTGGCCCATGCCAATACGTCCATCAGCATCAAGCCAGCAGGCATCGAACCCCCCGGAGTCCCCACCCTGTTCCTGGTCTCCTTCCATGTCCTTTATTTACTTGCACACACACCTGCATGCACACTGCATGATCACATGTTCACACAATGAAATCCACACATAAAGCTACAGTATGTGGATGCCATTTTCAACTCCATACAGTTGGACTATTGAAAAGGTAATGTGAGAGACAATTAATCCTGCAGATAATTCAGAGGGTATGACTTGACCTTCAATTTTGATTCAGCAGCAAAATAAGCAACATCGGATAGCAACAACAGCAGATAATGCTGAGCAATATAAAGGAGAAGCTTACTAATTGATGGGAGGTGCAGCCCTCCAAGCTGATGGGCAGAGTCAGAGAGAACACAAACAAAACTTCTTCTGGAAATCTGACACAGAAGAGATAAGAGGGAGAGCAAGAAATGACATGTTTTTTTATGCAATCAGGTGCATGTGTAGTGTCTGTCTGTAGAGCTCAGACGGGTATTGCTGAGCCAAATCTCCCCTCTCCAGCACTTGGAAAGAGAAGGGTGCACCACGGGCTCGACATAAAAAGAAGCCCATCCAGAATAGAGCAGTACACAAAAGCCTGGCTCATGTAGACAGAACAGGCGGCTGCTGGGAGCTGAGCAGCAGCGCAGCAGACAGACAGTCAGACAGGCGGCATGCCCACCCAGACTGTCTCTGATGAAAAGCCCCGTTCTGGTGATGGGGCATGGCACACAGAAACAAAAGCTTGTAAGCCATGAAACAACGCCCTTCGTGTGTCTAATTGTGACTGAGAGAAAAAACACATCTTAACCGAAAGGTTTGCATACTGTATCTACTGCTCCTTGCTCTTTTTTTGCTCTCTTTCTTGCTATAGTGAGCTAACCCTTTTCAATTCATTTCTTCCAATTTCAGCTGTGTTCAACTCTCAGGCAGGTGCACATGTTAAGCTGGATTTACTCTCAACAGCCTTCAAGGTTTGTTGTCTGCAGGAAATTTGACTCTTGAGACAAAGAAACAGTTTTATGTACATATTAGTAGAAGATCACTTCCTAATTTGGAATTGAATAAGACCAGAATAGAAGCAATCACATCAAAATCATCTTAATTACAATTTCATTATCAACAGGTCTGAAATGTGTTCTTGATGCAACTGCACAGTAACATTGAGAGAGGACAATGCAGGCAACTTGATGCATGTGGGGCAGCAGTAATGCACCGTTAAAGGATATGTGTGTGTGTGTGTGTGTGTGTGTGTGTGTGTGTGTGTGTGTGTGTGTGTGTGTGTGTGTGTGTGTGTGTGTGTGTGTGTGCAGTCGGGCATGGAGAAAGGAAGAAAAGGGTTTGAAGAGGAGAGAAAAGGGGGTGTAGGGGCCTAGGGGGAGGGCAACAGACAACCGGGAGGAACTCGGGCAAGAGAGTAGGGTGACTTGCAAGAGGTGACATCATCTCTAATTTGAATAATCCCCCAGCCTGGGAGGTGGTTGGCTGTGCTCAGAGAAAGCAGAGTCCCCCTGCTATTCGCTATTCATCCCTTTCAATTTCACCATGGCGTGCTGTCGTGGTAAATGCTGCCTTCAAGGACTACTAGTAAGCTCATATTTCTGAGGTTGGAAGTTGTTGAAAACCTCCTGTCGGGATTTCACACGATTTTACTGATACTGGTATATAACAAATTTACAGTTATGGAAAAGTGACGTGAGGATGTGCTTGGAGTTAACAGACATAATAAGCCTTTCCACTCTCCATTTATTGACCTTTACTGCTGCACAGTAAACAGATGGGGGAAGGACACAACCTCATTTAACATTATGCAAATTATGGCAGTGTTTGCCCATTTGATTGGAGTAATGACATTTGTTTTGTTGTCATTCACTCTGTTGGAATTTATTTTGATTTACTTTTCAACCTTGTCCAACCCACGACTGACCAGGAAGGGCAGATCCTGACTCTACACAAGACATGTCTCTTTTGACTTGTCAAACTGGTGTAACTGCTAATAATGACTATATGACACTACAGTACATGTGGACCCCTCTGTCTTCCTGTTCTGTGCATTACTGTAGTAAACACATGGCATCTTCATTATATTTCACCTTGAGCCCCAAACACTAGCTACGCCACTCCTGTCCAGGAATGCTACCTGGCCTCAGGTTTGTTTTTGTGTTACTTTACAAAGTATTTGTGGATATGCAGCATTTCAACAAAACATCAACTGAAATAATTCATTTTAGTTCTTAAAATTAGATTTTTACACATTATATGTTGGCTCATCTACAAGAGAAGCAGCACCTGCCTCAATGTTCTTTAGTGGTGCACAATCCCAAACAAATGTGGAATTAAAGGGGCCCTCCACTGATTTTGCACAGGTCTGTTTACTGTTTACTCATGTTTAGTAGGTTACTACTCAGCCTATAAAAGCAGTTGTATATTGTCTTCTGTGGCTTTAGAGGCACTTTCCAAAGTTTTAGAAACCCTGACCCTGGTGATGTCAGGTGCATACCAGCACTCCTAAAGCACACTAATTAATATGTTATATCTTGTTTATTTAATTTGCACAGAATCCAATGTAAAACCAACTATTTGCAGTTTTATAGGATTACATGCCGGACTATTTCTTGGCTGGGACCAGTTGACAGGCAGCCAGCTTAGACTCCAGGAAGTTACTGGTCCCAAATAGTGAGCTTGTGATGCTGGTAGGTGGATTTTGTTAATGCTACTTTTGAACAGAGAGAGCCAGGCTAGCTGTTTCCTTTACTTACTAAGGCTGTAGCCTTTAGTATATGTAACTGACTAATAGTGAGAGTGGTATTGATCTTCTCACTTCAGCCAGAACACACATAAGCGTATTCCCCCAAATGTCCAATTATTCATTTAAAGGTGACATATTATACTCCTTTTCAACAAGTAATAAAGGTCTCTGAGATCCCCAAAACATGCCTCTATACCCCTCTGTTTCAGTCCTGTTCTGGATGGGCTGTTTCTTTGTCTATGCAAATGAGCTGCTGCTCCCCACACCCCACTCAGGAATTGGTTGTGGCTTTTTGGCTGTGATACAGTGCAAGGTTATATGACCACAACAGGCAAGACCAAGGGCTGTTGACACTATTTATATTCATACTGTAACTGCAATGGAGCTGCAGTAGTGTCACTATGTCACACAGTACTACAGTAATGCTAAGTTTATCTGTGGTTCAGAATGGACGTATCAGCCTCGGCTTAACTTCACACACACTGCCACCAGCAGGTCACTGCGGCTTTATGGTCTGAGAAAGTTAGTTGCTGGGCGCTAATCAAAGTTACACAATGTTGCCAAGCACATAAAGACTGTTGTGTTGGTTCTTGCAGCAAACAACAGAACTTTAATTCAGTTCAAAATCTGATTCAGTAGGTTTCAGTGGGCAGGGACTGTCAGCCTACTGGGGGATGGTCTATGTTCAACAGATCCCTTTAGGACGTCATAAAGGGAGCCAAATTTAAACTGTGTTTTTGCACACATATTTACTGAAAGATGGAGCAGGAGAAAAAGAGAGAGGATGGTCTTTTCTTATAGTTTGGGAGTCACACCGGGGACACATATTTATGTTGAAAAGACATGAAAAAGTGCATTTTGCATAATATGTGACCTTTAAATCATTTGGCTAATCACGTTTTTGCAGGTTTATTTTTCTGTTCATAGATTAACTTATAGTGTCAGCTCTTCAGAAGACACAGTGAACCTGGGGCTTTTTGGTCAGATCAGATGCCCGGCTGGTAACTTCATCTTGTCTGTAGGGCCCTGCTTTTGTAGGCTACATGTTGGTTGGTTGACAATGAGAAAGCTCTAAAAAATTAACCATACACGTGTCTTCGCTGTTGGTTGAGTCTGTCATGTGCAGACCTTTCATTATTCCGACACTTCCAACAGCACTTAAAGGCAGCTGCAGCCCTCTCCTCTCCTCCGCCTGTCCATCCATCCGTTCACCGGTCTATCAGCGTGTGTGTGTGTATGTGTGTGTGTGTATGTGTGTGGACTGAAGCGTCATTCTCCTCCTTTCTTCCTTTCAGTGAACGCGCATCACTTGTGAAAAACGGCGCTTGAGACCCAGAAGTTTCTTGTCTGTGGGCTCGGCTCGACTCACTCTCCGGTGATTTTCTCCCGTTGCTCCCCGGTTTCATTTGTATCCTCATCCTCACTTTCTTTTTTTTTCTTCTTCTTATTCGAGGATTCAGTCGGGGTGTGCTGGCTAACACTGGGCGTAGCTGGAGAGGATTTTTCCGCACTGACTGGTAAGGGCGAGATTGTTTTAGCATTAGCTCGCAAGCTAACGTCAGTTTGTAACTAGCTTTCATGTTTGGCTAATTAACGGTTAGACGTATCAGAACCGACTCTTAAAAATGAACGTTATGTCTGATGTCAGTTACACACTGACGGCTAGCTTAGTTGTACTTACCGGGTTATTACTTGATACTACATTATTAACACCAAACAGTGCATCGGAATTATGTTGAGTGAATGAATATTTCTATTAAATATGCAGTTAAAAATGTCCAAACGGTTTTGTCTTTTTGTCGATGAGCCGCTGTGTTTCACATTCAGCTTGACTCCTGTGGAAAAGGGGTTGATGGGGCGGTGGCAGGCTGCATGGCAGCTGGGAGTGCGCTTCAGACCTGTTAGGCTAACCTAAAACAGATAAATACTTTTAATGTCTGCTCTTTTTTCATTTACAGAATTGTGTCCCTCACTCTGTTGTCGTTTTGTCGCTCTTTTCCCTCGCTAAACTTTTTTTTCTCCCCTCGTCTCCCCTCCTTCTCCATCCTCCACCGCGGATGCCCATTGTTCTGTGATGGGCTGAAGTGGTGTGAGTGCTGAGAAATGTTTCACAAGCCCTCGGGGGGTAGGGGGGGGGAATTTAGCACTAATACATTTTCAGATGCCCACTCAGTTTTAATTTCAGCTAAAACAGAATAACTTAGGGGCTTTTGTGGCGTGTTAAAGCAATCATTCCCACAGACCCTGGAGAGAGAGTGTAAAGCTGAAATGTCTCTGAGAGGGATTGTGCACACTCAAACTGGCATGTAATCAGAGGTGATTAATGTCACCCCCCAAAAAGTGATCAGCTATTGTGATGTGAGAGTTAAGGCTGCAGGGGCCCATAGCTGCTCCCTCGCTGACTCTTTTCTGTGAGTGAGTGCAACAAGACAGATTACACTCCCCTCTGTAGAACAATGGGGAAGAGAAAATGCTGCCAGCTCCCAAAGCCTGGCCAAGAGCATTTAATAAACTACAAACATGCACGCATTGAAAATCTTTATCCTCAGCCCACAACTTTATTCTCATCTGCTGAGGTAGAGCAGACAGAGACATAAATTGTCTCGAGCTTTGTGGCCACAGTGGGCATGGTTAGGTCAATAATGTGTGGTGATCGACCATGAGGTATTGATGTCATCCTGAATAAATGGCATCCCAGGGCGACTAATATGAGCAGTTTTAAGGCTCGGCCACGCAGGGTTTGGAGACACTCCAGGACTCTTAAGTCAGAGGTGGGCTAAGCCATCAGCTAGTCCGCCCCCCCACCCCCCCCCCACTCCCTCCCTCTGGTGCACGGATGAGAGAATGGCTGACTCACAGTGTTGGTGGATAAGGCAGGGAAATGGAGGACAGACAGGCAGGCAGGCACATAGACCACAGTCTAATGCAATCATGTGAAATTAAATTTAGCTGACATTAAAACCCACACTCTGTTTTTATTAAGTTATTTCAGATGGTTTTAGAAAGATTATTAGTTGGACTGGAGGATGGGGATTACTGCCCGAGTTATTCTGTGTGTGGAAAGGATTTGTCAGAAACTGTTCTTGAATGAATGAAAAAGATTTATGCAATTGTAAAAAAAAAAAAAAAAAAAAAGCTTCTTTCCATTATAGAGTGGACTCTAGTTGTATCTTTTCTTCATTGTTGCTGGTGTGTTTTTATCAGGATCATTAGCAGATGCGCTCTGCTGGAAGAGCCGGAATCAAGGGTGTGATTGTCTACAGCATTAACTGCTACTCATCACAATGAGAATGAGAGCACATTGCCTGTGTTTGATTACAGTCCTCCATACGCAGACATGGAGATGTGTACAATTAACAGTATAGGAGGGCTGTAACTAATGAATATTTTCATTCTTGATTAATGTGCCGATTATTTTCTTGATTAATCAATTAATCATTTAATCTATTAAATGTCAAAAAGTAGGGGTAAACGCCTTTCACATTGAAGAAACTAGAACCAACAAATTTTGCTTGAAAAATGAAAGTATAGTACCAATACTGAGATGGCATTTAAATTAATTGATGAGTGGCTTGATAAACTATTTTTCTAACAATGATTAATCAATTAGATTGTAATTAATGGTATTCAAAGTAATAATAGCATACAGATTCACAAATGCAGAGTTGCTTGTTTATCTTTCATTATCATTTAAAATTGATACTTTGTGTTAAGACATGAGTTTTGGCTCTGGTAATATTTTGTTATTAATGATTTATTAATTTAGTTAATTGATAATGATGATGACAATTATTAGTTACAGTTCTAACAGCTGCACAAGAGGATCATATAATAACTCACACATTTTAAATACACCATCAGCACGCCTCTTCTGTTGAGATTATCCTATGAAAACCGAGTCGACAAAAACAAAGTGTCACAGAATATTTTCACATAGAATGTCTTTCATGAGCTCGTATTTTAGGGCAATTTAAATTTTAATGACCTATTTTGCTTCCAGCTGGCCTCTTGACCCATGCCACAGTCCTGAGAGGGAGAATGATTGTTGCATTAATAGGCCTGTGTGTCAGCCTGCTCTTCGCCTCAGGACTGGTGTTGGGTGGCTCTGTGACTCAGAATTAACCCCCCCCCCAGCTCTGAACTTCTCGACTGTGACAAGGGCAAGCCTGTGCCTCTGGTCATCAGGCTTTTTTCAGCCTGAACGTGTGACCCTTACGCTTCTTGGCGTCATTAAAAATTACCATCATCATCTGTAGCCCTGTTTTAAGCCTGGGCAACAACAGCACCATAGTTTCTTGTTTTGAGATTATCAAAACACCAACAGAAACTGTATGTTTGGTTGAATTTTCTTCTCTGTTTTCTGAATGATTAGGGCTTGAGGAAACTGCCGCAGGCACTACAATGAATTTGCACAGTGAAGATAAAGCAGAGATAAACTTCGCTGTCGCCTGTGCCCCAGTCAAGATAGCAGCCTTGGTTGGTGGTGTCACAGTTGTCAGGGTCTGCATTTGGCAACTGGCGGCACAGTTTTGAGGCAGTATTTGCCAGCAGCTGCAGTAATTTGCTGTGTTTGGACGCTCTGAATTCCTCTGGTGGGAGGATGGATAATGGATGTGGTTCACAGCCCCGTTGCTAGGCTTCAAGACCAAATTTTTTTATGGCACAGCGCGTTGGCTGTGTCTGGTTGTTTGGTGCAATGACGCCATGGAGAAGGTGAAAATATGGCCAAAAATGGTTCCAGGGACTGAAGCAGAGTAAAGGCGGTTGCTCTGTCAGTCATTAGGTTTGCTCTGCCATCTGTGGCTCACAGATATTGGTGTCAATGGGTCAGCCTTTACATTGGCATCGCTGTACATTTGCTGCTCTGGCCCAGGAGCTGATGTGGTCGAGATTATGTCAGAGGCTACCCTGCCTGCCCTCACCATAGCCATGTGTGGAATGATAGGCATGTATGCCAGACACTGGTGCTGAGAGAATGATAGACTCCCTTTACCATAGACAGCTGTAGGGACCAATTTATTTCTCTGTCATATCAATTTCTCCTCATGACATTTAAATCTGGTAATAGCATGTCTCAGTGTATTTGTTTGCTGCCGTAAATATATAGTCAGTCACGTGAAGTGCTAACTGATGGTTGTTGTGGACGTGGTACAAGAGGAGTTTCTGGCAGTTTGTAGGCAGATGTTGTGGTGTTTTGATGCCAGATGTGTGGTTTAGTTCTTAGAAAGCTGCAGTTAGTAGGTGCTGGGCTGGTCAACCATCCAAACTATCTGCCTTCCTGTGAGGGATCAGATTCCATCTGGAACGTGCCTTGTTCCACTTCAAACAGGAGGACATAATCCTCTTATGGACACAGTCGTTCCACTTGTACTTTGCGTGCGCGTGTCCGTGCAAAATCTCGAGAGAGAGCGCCGAAGTCTCTCGGGTATGTTCCTGCTATCCCGTCCAGATGCCTTGGTCCTACCCTCTTCCTCTGTTTCTGTATCTGCTCTATCTGGTGTCATTGATCCAAACCACCAGCTGGTCCTGGGCCGGCCTGATCTCATTTACCCCCAGAGAGGAGCTTGTTTGCGGGCAGACGGCCCATTATGGAGATGATCCAGCAGCTCTTCAAGTTACAAATTAGCCTTAGTTTGTCTGCTGTCTCCATGTTGGGTCCTCTGTCTCTTTTTGTTTTCCTCTTTGCCTCCATCCCTTTTTCCACCCTCCCCCCCCCCCCCCTTTTTTTATAGTTCTGTCCTAAATCCTTGTCAGTACTATCTCTCTTATCTCCCAGGGGAAAGGGTTAACAGCATCAGAGGAACGGCTGTCTCACTAATGCACTTCCTCTTTCGGTCTCTGTCTCTTTCTCTGTCCTGTCCATCTGTGGAGCTGGTAGCCTGGCTCCCCACTTTCTCCTGTGCGATCAATATCCACACAGTCGAGCTGTGCGCCGCCCCGCTGGTCATCCCTGCAGGCAGTGGAGCTCAGCCAGGCTGTAGCAAGGCCCGCGCCGTTGGGGCCTTGTTTGTAGTCGGGCTCTGTATCTACCCTTATTGTTTTGGGGCTGATGGACCCTCTAGCCCTGCCTCCCCTCAGTATTGTCTAGTTTCTGGGACATACTGAGGCCTCTGTTACTGCTGCGTATCTCTCCCTTGTTCTTTCTTGTCTTTCTTGGGTTTCTCTCTGTCCCTCTCTCTATCTCTCTCTATCTCCCTGTAAATGTCTGTGCACTGTTTGAGGACAGTCGAGGCCGACTGTACAAGATTAGCATCTCTCTTTGTCCAGGGTTAACAAGCTCTGTCATGTGTTAATCTGCCCGTCCCCAGGGGGCCAAGTCTCTCCGAGCCTGGGCGCACTATGGGAAGGACAGGGTTCTGTTTGTATGTGTGTGTGGTGTTTGTCGGAAGGAGGAGGGGCGGTGTGAACGTACAAAATGTACAGCCCTAAACTATGGCGGGCATTGGCATCCCTCACCATTTGTGGCAGTCATACTCGCTGTTTTGCTGAATTGTTTTATCAATGAAGTTTGTTAAAACTTCCTTAAAGAACACTTATAATAATCATGACAAATCTCCCCCTAATTTCTGTTATGGCACTTGAGGACATTGTAAAATCTTACTGTGAAGCTCCAAAGAGTTAGGATTAGTGCCAGCCTTCCTGATCACATGTTTCTGTGATCCAGGTGTCTGTCACACAATCTGCTGCTCGCTCTCTCTCACACAAGCCGGCATCCAAGTAAACAAGGAGACAAATAAGACTTGTTCCTTCCTCTCAGCGGGGCCTTTGTTCTGTCTCAGTTTGTCTAATTGAGCATCCCAGCATTCAACCGCTTGACCAGTGGAAATCAATTGGTGGTAATGACTGTACTGTACACCATTAAGGAGTTTACCTTAAAATCAGCAGGGTGTGTATGTTTGTTGTGGCCCTGCTGTCAGCAAGAGGTAGGTCTGGATCACTAATGGCATGTTTCCATCCACCTGTTGTTGTGTATTTTGAATTTGCACATGAGATTGTAATTGTTAGAAAAATGCTAAAATATCACATTTGTCTGAGATGGAAACCTGCCAGCTTTTTAGACGTTTGCTCACAACCTTTCACATCATTTAGATAGAACCTTCTGTCACTCTTGGTTGCGTCCTCACTCTCTCTCTCTCTCTCAGCTCTCTCCCTCCTCTCTCAGCCCTCCCACTGGCTGTGGGGAATGCCATGGGGAGCAGCAGGCTTTGTTTGGAGTTTATTTGTGTGCAGGACAGAGGCGGTTTCCTGACCTCAGGTCGCGGGTGTTTGGGGAATGCGTGAGCTGTGATTAGCATCAAGTTGCGTCAGCACCAGTATCCCCCAACTGAGTGTTATGCACCTTCACCCACCCTCCCCCCCCCCACACTGTCCGACTCCCACACAAACACCTATCATACTGCTCTTCCTCCACCCCTACGCACATCCTCATCAGGGATGTGTTTGGTAATGATCAGCCTCTCCTCTCATGGATGGCTCTTTTAGAGCCTTCAGGTTGCAGCGATGGTGGATAAAACTAGCTTGTGATCCTGCAACTGCTGTTACAGTCCTAATGATAAAGCTTAATGTATAAATGGATGGATTTATTTGACATTTTACAGTCTCATACAAATGGCCCCATCAACTCTCTTTACTCAACTTTGCTTTTGATCTAGTTCTCTGAGAGGTAAAGATGGATCTCTCTCCTCTCTCATCCCCTGTAGCACTCTTGTTCTTGCATTTATGCCGCTCTGCCAGCCATCTTCCTGAACAGCTTTTAAACCCACCTTCTAGTTATGGCTGCAACTAACAGTTATTTTCATTATTGATTAATTGCCTGATTATTTTCTTGGTTAATTATTAATTTTGTCTATTAAATGTTGTGAAAATTGTGAAAAATGTCTATCTCAGTTTTCCCTGAGCTCAGGGTGCCATGTTCAAATGTCTTTTTTTTTCAAATACCTTTTTTGTTTTGTTCAATCAGCAGTTTATAACCCAAATATTAAATTTACAGAGTAAAGTAAAGTAGCAAATACTCACATTTAAGGCACCAGAAGTAGATTTTCTTTTTAAACCCATGGGGGTTTAAGTATCTCAAGGGTGGAGAGTTGACTGAGACTACTGTTGTGATTTAGAGTAGGTTGAATGGACAATCTCAGGCCCCATGCCAGCGTGTGGCGTCTTGAATCTGACATTCCCCCCCCACTCTTTGTAAGGAGGAGAATGTCAGATTCTCCCCCTTACAAAGAGAAGTGACACACACACACACACACACACACACACACACACAGACACACACATATTCACAAACACATGGAAACACACACACATTCAACCTTATTTGTATTATTTTTGGTCACAGTCACAAGTAAAAACTGCGTCAAATCTGAGGCCAGTTGCATCAGCTCACTGGCCCATGAGCATTTGTGCCATAAACAAGAGCGCAGTAAATTATTGAAGCAGAGCTGCAGAGTTCTGCACCTTAAAGAGACAAGTTTGGGACTGTTAGACTGATGTCCAAAATATGTGTATTTATAATGTTAATGATGTACAATTTGACATATTTTAAAAGAATGTTATAAATAAAAACGTTGTTAGATACTTGTTACAGACTATTATGACATGAATGTTTATGTGAAGAGCGCCAGCAAAATCTTTTATGGTTTAATTGATATTCAGTCAGCAAAGGAAAGACAATTTACCCATCACCACACATCACAGTGGGCACACTTTCTGTATGAAACAAATAAAAAATGAGCTATTCAAGCAAAGACAGTTTGCATTTTCCTGCTTTGACAGTTGTGACTTTGCATGATGAGATGTGCTTTGTAAACCCAACCCTCGCTGTGTCAGAGGAAGGAGGACGCTTAATTAGCGGCGTCAAAGAGCAAAACACTGCAGCTCAGTATCTTGTTTGCTGCTCACAGAGATAAAAGCACGTCAATTACAGGGTCAGAGGCCACCGAATGCTCGTTAAAAACGCCCTCAAAAAACCAGACCTACTAACATCCTCTCTCCCCTCACTGCCGGCGTCTTCACTCAAACCTTCTGTCCTCTTACAGAGTCATTAGTTATGTCTCGAGTTATTCTATCAAGCTTGCGCAAGTTTATGTGATGAGCATCAGCGGAGGGTTACATCGGCCACAAAAGCTCACTTTCTTTTGCATCTTTTCTCCCCTACCCCACCCCCACCACCACCGCCACTGCTTCCTTCCCCCACAATCCCTCTCTTTGACTACTATTTAGAGTAGGCCCCGGGGATAGAAGAAGGCTCACAGAATGCATATGTGTGTACACAGTTGTGTACTGTGTAAGCAGAGCTGACTTTCTACCACCGCAATTCATACATGCCCTTGGACGGTTGGTTGGCTAAAGTGAGGGATAGAGCGGGGGCACTTTGATTTAGGCTTTTGTGCAGAGAAGGCGAAGAGTCTCTAGACTCTAACCGACAGTGGTAGTAATTAGACGTGAACACACCACAGCCCAAGAGAAGATCATGACATTAACTTAACATTTAGCTCAGTAATCCACACTGCAGCATAATGAAGCACAGTTATCCTTTGCACTGATTAATCTTTTTTAACATTCAGAAATGTTGTATTTTGCTGTGAGCAGTTCTTTAAATGTAACCTCAAGCTGTATTCAAAACAGGCAAGCTGGGTACACATGCACCCCCCCCCCCCCCTGCACACACACACACACACACACACACACACACACAGTAGTAGATTGTACTTGATGCAAAAAAGAGGGTCAAAGTACCAGTTTACCGTTTAAATATGCTGATGACCTGATTATTCAAGAACGGCATGTTTGTGTCTAGACAGTCAGAAAAGCTCAGATCCCACAGCAGAGCTGGATGTCTTCCAGTTATTGACAGTACTGGTCTAAGCACCGTAGTGTGCCGGGGATACACACACAAGTGTGAGCGCACACACGTTTCGTTTATGTCCCAGTGTGGGTATTAGGAAGGGATGATGCCTGGGAGGATGATCTCACCTTGCAGAGCTGGCTGGCCCATCATTAACTCACTGCTCGAGGCCTATTAAGCCTAACAACAAGACAAAAGAAATAACAAAACACAGCATTTTGCCTAAAAGCTAACTTTGCAAAATGTCTTAAAGTAAATAAGAACAAAGAAAAGTCACCATATATGCAATGGACACACAAATACACATATTGTATACAACACATACTATATACATACACATTAATAAGATAGTAAAGCTGAAAGCTAATCGATTAGTCGATCGACAGAAAATCAATTTGCGAGTATATTAATTATAAATTAATCATTTAAGTAATTCTTTCTAGTAAAAATGCCAAACATTCATTGTTTCGAGCTTCTTAATTGTGAGGTTTTGCTGCTTTTTGTTGTCACACACGATAGTAAACTGAATATTTTGGGGTTTTAGACTGCTGGCTGGACAAAACAAGCAAGATGTAACCTTGGGCTTTAGGAGATTGTGATGGGCATTTTCCACCATTTTATAGACCGAACAATCAGTTATTCGAGAAAATAATCAATAGATTAATTGATAATGACAATAATTGTTAGTTGCAGCCGTAAAAGCTAGTCTATGAAAGTACCTTTAACAGATCTTAAAAAGAAGATTTACATTGTTCTAGTAGCCCTGATGGAAATGCTCAGAAATCTTTTGTCAGGACTTCTTTGTTAGAATCTCAACATTCTGGCACATAAGGAAGTAAAATGTGAGTAATGAACAATAGTTGTGCACCAGAACTAGCTGAGCTTTAAACATAATCAGATAATACATACGACTGATTAATTATCATGCAGAGAATGTAAACAATGTGTGTGTGGAGGGTTAGAATGGGGCATGAAGGAGTCCCTCACTGGTCTGATCCTGTGCTCCAACCACTGCTTTTGGTCTTTGTATGGTTTAGTGTCTGTGTGGGTTTCCTTTGTTCCCAGTTACTGTGTAGCTCATCATTGAGGCTTGCAGGGAATTTGGAGTGGGATGCTGCTTGGAAGCCGGAGCCACATGATTTGGACACATTGTGAAGGCCAACAAACACATTTTTGCAAAGTCAACATTCACAACACAGAGGAAGAAATTGCAAGTTTAGTGAAAAATCTACCTAGAAAAGGGTGACAGCATGGGACTTCCACTCCACTTCCAGACAACTCTGTTTTTGTCTCCAGCTATTGTTTTTAGCTGATTACGGAGGACAACAAGCCCAGCCGGTTGAACTCAGGAAGTAGTTACTTTGCCACAGATCCTCTGCGTGCACGTGCGTGTCGCTCAGGCAACAGGACGTCAGGATAACATGCAGTCAATAGATGCTGTCCGGCTGCCTGTTCTGAGGGTAGTTTAACCAGAAATTCTCTTCAGGTTAAAACCCTTTCATGTTCTAAACATTTCACACAGTGCACCGTGTCTGAAATTAAACATATTTTGAAATGGAGGTAATGTAGCCAACACAGCCATCTGTTTGGGATCTGCTGCTGGAAATGTGCGCTAACTACACAAGCTATTATGTCTCAGGTCATTGAATACATTCTGTCCCGTATGGGATGAACATGCCAGCTTGTGTGTTAGAGCCTAGGCGGTACCCAAGATGGTGTTAGAGAGGATTCCCTAAAGTCGATCTGGGTTTTCGCTTGGTTCTTGGAGGGTAGCCTAAGTGGTTGGATGTTAGGTTGGATTGTACTTAAAGATGAGGTGAGCTAAATGTCATTCTGCCACAGAAATATTAGATTTATTCATGTCAGATTGGTAGACTACAGGTGGTAGACATGGACTAAAAACTATTGATTCCCCCTGATCCAACGGGAATAATTATGATTATAGAGAGTGCTTGAGTAATGTAATCGCTATGTAACATTATGTAATGTAACATAATCCCATTGTAACCCTCTTCAGCAGCTATACTTGAGGTGTTAATGAACCAGAAACACATTTAATCCCCAGTTGCTGCGTAGTTGTTAATAGAGAAAACTAGAGTTGTTCCACCTAGCTCCATGGTCTAAATGTGTGTAAATGTTTGAATGTGAAGCAGGGGGTAGGAAAGGAGGATTTCTCAGAAAAAACATCCATAGATAAATAGAATAAAATGATTATTGTGGAATTTAACTTGCAAATGCAACTTTTGTCACCAGTTCCTATAAACATATTGACGATTTTAAGCAATCATTTTACAGCCTCACAGTAGGCTCATTTATTATCACAAAGTGTGTGCCTTTGTAGCAACAGGTTACTCAGTCAGTTTGAAAGTGAATAATTATTCAATCTAATTAGATTTAAGGAAAACTTGTAATAACATTAGTGGGTTGAAGATGTTTCAGGTGGGAGTGCTGCAGTAATTACAGATGAAATTCACGATGTCGGAACACATTGAAGATTAGTTTGCAATAAAGAAACAATTATAAGTCAGTCCAAAGTCTTACATATAGAAAAATACACATTGTAGCTTATAAATGATTTCTGATTTCTTTATGGTGGTCACACACATATAAGTAAGAAATTGTAAAGAGATGTTGAAAGAAAGGTAAAGTAATGACACATTTATGTACTGGGTCACTAAAGTGTTAAGGGTTTAATGCCAGGGTTTGAAATTCACTTTGGCAGCAAACTAAACATGAATTATAAACCATCATTTCAGTTTATTTGGCTGCTGAAATAGAGAAAGTGTCTGGATGTGGCTTGGATCTTTGGTTTCTGTGGCGAATAGAGATGAAAAAAAGTAATGTTCCTGCCCTGCTTTCTGGCCTGTTTATGCTTACTGCTGACTGATAGTCCTAATGACGTAGGGCCGAGTTAGTGAGCAAAAGAGCCAAAGAGAGGAGTGCAATCTCACAGCTGTCTGGAGACTTGCAGGAGAAAGAGAAATGTCCCTCTGGCTGTGGTCGTGCGATCAGGATTTATCTGTCTCTTCTCTCTCTCTCTCACACACACACACACACCAGTAGTGTGGGGTGCTTTTGGAGAGGAGCAGTGAAATGAACAGCCTGGCCAGATGTTGTAGTCTACTGTGGGAAGAGCAGGAGCCAAACACAAATCTGAAATAGAGAGGAGGGGATGGTGATTGGACACAGTCTTATTTTCTGGTTCACTGCTTGGTCGAAGGAGGTCAGTCAAACAGTGGTGTGCTTGTATTAGAGATTTTGGAGTATCGGGTGGGTGGAGTTTGATGTGGATTTTTATAGTTGTCACAAAGACAACATATCCAGCACTATGTAGCAGTTAGCCCACACATCCTGTGCGAAACATTATTTAAAACAAATTAACAGCCATTATTTGACCTGTTCTTGACCTGTAGGAGTTGGGGACACAAGAATGAATATATTTTTTTGTTTCTTCAGAGGCCTGGAGGTTAAAGCAGTAGTTCAACATTTTGGGAAATGCTTTTATTTGCTTTTCTAATGAGAATTAGATGAGATGATTGATACCACTCTTGTGTTTGCACGCTGTAGCTGGAACCAGTTAGCTCAGCTTAGTATAAAGACTGGAAACAGGGGGAAACAGCTAGCCTGGCTCTGGCCAAAGGTAACTAAAGCTATGAAATAGTCCACCACATAACCTGCTGTAAAACACAAATTGTTGTTTTTACAAAACATCAAACGAGATATACAGTAATGTGTTAATCAGTGAGCTTTACAGGTGCTGGTAGACTGTGATTTTGTTACCTTAAGACAAAGCCAGGCTAGCTGTTTCCCCCTGTTTCCACTCTTTATGCTAAGCTAAGCTAACTGGCTGCTGGCTCTAGCTGCATATTCACTGTACAAACGTATTAATTCTCAGAGTATTATGAGTGCAGAGGATAAAAGGAAGGCAGTCTGAGCCACAGGTTGTTCTGAAACAAAAATTAAAACTGTACAGGACTCAAACAAAACTTTCACTTTGCATCTTACTTTTTCTTTTCTCAGCGCCCAGCCTGTCATTCTATGACTGGTGGTTGTGGTTAGTAATATAATGAAACCAACTGTCCACACTTTGTTGCCTCACTGGCATTTAAAAGCCCCTTGTGACTGAAGGGTGTGGCACGAATGGCTTCTCACAGCTACCCGTCATCTCCCTCCCAGCCTCTTCCCTTGTTTTGGGTGGCGTCCTGTTGCACTAGCAGGGTGTATGTGTTCGTATGTGTTGTTTGGGATACAGGGATATTTTTTTCTCAGTCTCTCTCTCTCTCTCTCTCTCTCTCTCCCCCTCTGGCCCTGCTCAGCTGCTCTGGCCATCTGTGCAAAGGCAAACAGAGAACAGAGGGATGGAAGGAGAGCGGATAGTGGTGGAGGGGGGAAGGAAAGAAATCGAGGAGGGGAAAATGGCTGGGAGAAAGGGAAGCATGAAATAAGGCTTTTTGACATATGAGGTTTAGTTTAGAACATGAGTAAGGGATGACCGAAGAGGGAAAGAAAGATGAAGAAGAGTGTGCAGGCATTGTTTCCAGGAAACTAGCAGCATAAAGATGATGTCTGTCCTCTTCCAGAAATAGGACAGTGAGTGTGCGCATACAAGTTTGGGTCAGTGGAAACTAGGATGACGAGTGATGTCTGGATTTTAGAGTTGGACCAGCAAACATCAGCCCATAGTGAGCTCATTTTACATCTTGTTTTTTTCCCCTGTCTCTTTTCTCCCACCTCCTCTTTCTGTTCCCATGCTCCGCAGGCCGAGCCTCTTCCTCTGGGCCGGCCTCTGCGTCGCCTCAGAGTTTGTCTCACCACTTAGCCTCCTGCACAGTCAGCTTCTCGCTCTGTTTGTAAACTTTGACGAGCCAGTTTCCTGCTACCACCCCCCCCCTCCCTCCCACTTCCCTCTCTGCCTCTCTGACCAAACCACTGATGACAAACTTGTAAAAATCAATCCTTTCCCTCTGCACATTCCATTTGAAAGTAGCTGAGGAAACAAAATAAGAGACAGTTGTCTAACATTGATGCAGACTATGCATGACAGCTCGTATTACAGATGGTTGCCCTTTATCAGCCCTCATATGCTTCACGTCCCACTTCTTGTCCTCAGTTGCTCATTCCTCTGTTTGTGGCACATGAGTCAAACTGTATCCCTGTCTTTGGGTTTATTGTACACTCCTTGACCCACTTAGCACATCCATCCAAGCCTTTTTCCCTCCTGACCCTACTTTTCATGAAGCGTGAAGCAGGCTTTGTTAGCCTTTCTCCAGATAAAGTTGCGTGTCTACACGATGTTGCGAGTGGCCTTTACATACAATTTGCGTGCTAAAGCTTTTTGCACTCCCTTAAGTGTACTATCCTAGAAAACTAGTTTTCCACACTAGTGGCTCTGATGCCATTTTGTTCTGAGGAAAAAAAAATAAACCAACCCGTAGCAGCTACGCCGGCCAAGTGTGTCACTGAGCTTTTTAGTGTCACAGAGGGGGGGGTCATTTGCCACTGCAATGCATTTGGCCTTGAAATTAACGATGGCTATTTGTAGAATGTGTTGTTTTTGCAGTAGACATGTCCTCTTTAGCCCCTCCCTCTGTGGCCCCTGTTGAGATATTACACACATACAACCGATCATAAAATGTGTTGATCTAATTGTTTAGGTTTCCCTCCCAGCATGATTTATAAAGCTGTGATGTATTTTTACATGGGCATGTGTTCAATGTCTTTCTCTATGTGTTACACATACATTGTCCTAGATATGTTTCCAGGCCTCTCTTGGGTTTATGCAACAGTTCAGTCTCCTGTACAGTATTTTGACACATCTTGTTCCATTTCTGCCCTACAGTGAATTTGTCTGCTAGCTCTTGGACGCTTGTATAAAAATATTTGTGTGTGACGCTGACGCTGTTAGAAGATACAAGCCATTGCTTTATCTGATTCCCAGGGATAACGACATTCCTGGGGCTCTGTCTCCTGATAGGAGAGACAGCAAACTGCTTTTCATGCCTGGTCTTGCTGTTGACTAACTGTTGGACTGTATGTGATCCTGTCTCTCTCCAGACCAGACCCTGCTGTCTCCAGAAAGCCTCTAGACTTGTGGCCATCCTGTGAGATTTAAGTCAATCAGACGGACCACTAGCATTCAAGGGGAGATGAAGCCGGATGGGGTCGCCACGGCAGCACTGGAGCCAATGGAAACATTGGAATCCAATCCAGTAAACGAGGCAGCACCAGGCGTAGGACAGGAGCCCAACCAGGCAGCCAGCCCAGTGGAGGAGGAGATGCCACAGCAGCCTGCGGCAGAGATGGACCAGGTGGAACCCCAGCCAGAACAGGCCAAGAAGACCCCAGCTGCCAAGACCAGTAACAAGACCTCAGGAGACGCCAAAGCCAAGACTACCAACAAGGCCACGGCCAAGACAAAACCTGGAACCACCACCTCAGCCAAGACCACATCTGGCTCACGGCCCAACACATCCCAGAGCCGCCTTTCAAACGGCGTGTCCAAACCCCAGACCAATGGAGTGGCTAAGAAGACCACACCTGCTCCGGACAAAAAGAGCACCCCGACCTCAGCGTCCTCCAAAAAACCAATAGGGACGGCTGGAGCCCCAGCCTCCAGGAGCACCGCTAAAGTGGGTGAGAAGAAAGCCACAGGGGCTTCCCCTGCCACCAATGGTGCAAAGTCAGCAACCGGAACCACAGCAACCAAGAGGACACCATCCACAACTACAGCTAATGATGTCAAAACCAGCACTGCAGCTGCTAAAAAGCCCCCAGGTAGGTGAAAATGTCATCACAAAACAAAACACTGAAATCAGTGTGAAATAGTTATATAAGTATACATACGTATCATTCAGAATGTAGGCTGATGGGGACAAAAACGTTCACAGTAAGTCTACCGTGATTTTTTTTCACAGTTCTAACTCTAGTGAGAGTAATGGGATGACATGCGGATAGATGCACATAAGACGGATTCAGCACACATATTAGACATGCCAGAGTGACTGCTGCTAAACTAGAAATACATTTGCCCCAGATTCTTATGACAACTGTATGAAAGAGTGACCTATATCTGTGAAATATGTTATTGTATACCATATAATACTGTATATTTGTATATATATTTCAACTTTTCTCTCCTCTCTTCTCCTCTCTCTACTTCTCTCCTCTTCTCCTCTCCTCCTCTCTCTTTTCCTCTCTTCTTCTTCTCTTCTCCTCTCCTCCTCTCCTCTCTTCTCTTCTTCTTCTCTCCTCTCCTCCTCTCCTCTCCTCTTCTCTTCGCCTCGCCTCTCCTCTCCTCTCCTCTCCTCTCCTCTTCTCTTCGCCTCGCCTCTCCTCTCCTCTCCTCTCCTCTCCTCTCCTCTAGCTTCCAAACCTGCCTCTGCAACTCCCACCAAGCCCAACTCTACTGCCTCACCCAAGCCTGATAAGCCCCCTGTTTCCAAGACAACCAGGTAGGTGTGACATTTGTGTAGTACTGAAGTGTATATCTGTGTTAGTCTGCGAGCACACGTGTGTCTGAAAGAGATTTTCTGTGTGTTTGTAGATAGCAGAGGCAGCTGTCTGTAATTGGTCCTCTCAGACATTCTCCTGGCAAAAATGTCCTAAAGTGGATTCCTTTTATAACAGTAAAAGCCACTCCAATGGCAAATCAGCAAACTGGCTCCAGAGCAGCAGTAAATCCAAATAAATTACCAAATAGATAGGAATTACAAAGAATGAGTTGAGCATTATAAAGCTGCCAAGTGAGAAGCAGTTGGTTCAATAGGCTTCACTTGGCTGCAGGTTCAAAGAGGATCCTGTTTAAGAAAAAACACCCTGGAGGAATGAGGGACAATGATCCCCCACATAGAGGCTTGGAGGGGCCGTGCATAAGTAGGCCAGCAGCCACCCAATGTCAGAACAAGCCTCAGAGGAATGCCTTGCAGCGTTTCACCCGAGCAAGCATTATACAACATGATTAATAAAACAAGTTTTGGGAAGGAGTGAGATTCAGAGAGGGGCATTTGGAAGTATTAACCGAGAACAAGAGAATGCTCTTAATGTTTTTGTTTCGTTAGGATGAGCGCTTGTTTTCATCTCTGTAAGCCAGCGTAATGTTGTGAGTCTGTTTGTGTGGAATCTGGTCAACATGTGCTCCTCGCCTGAATCACACTGCCTGCATGGTGTCGGGTCCTGAGGTGACTTGGCGTTAGACCAGGAGTCAGGAGCGAGAGGAGGCTGAAGGAAACCTTTGTCTGATAGAGCCTATGGGAGTCTGACTGTTCTTTGAACAGGAGCTTATCTCTCTGACTCTAATTCGCATTTGTTTGTTTGTTCAGGCAATGCCATCTTTTTTCCTTACTGTTATGCCTCCATGGGGTTTGGTATGATGTGCTGTGTAATCCTGTTGGTATGTCTGTGTATAGACACATTGTTCAGTCAGAAACACTCAAAAAGGAAGGTTTCTGCAGTTTCTTTACTGCAGATTTCATATTTAATTGATAAACTTTGAGTCAGGGACCCTCTTCAGACCGTGGGAAACACCCAGTGGTGCTGTTAAGGTTGCTCCTGAGATCCATACAAGAGATTATGAAGAAGGAAAAGAAGCAACCACTCCTTTCATATTAGAGCTAGGCTAATATTACGTTTTAGCAGATATACTGGTATCAGCACATATATCGGCTGATAAGTAACAAGAAATAGCAGTATGGAGATGCCAAAGATATGTTCGGGGTAATTTAGTAACAGTTTCTCCACCAGAGAGCAGAGAGATATAGGTACCCACTTGTCAAATTTTGACAGGTTGAACTTTTGAAACCGCCCGGTCCTTCTGACCCCGCCCCCCAACCAATCATAAAGCGCCAGAGTCTAAACTAAAGAAGATAAAAGAATGGATTGTAAATTTGTCAAATTTGTTTTAGAAGACATGCTGTTTAACCTGTCAAAGGAGGAATATTCCAAGTTTTGGCGTCGTCTTCTTGATCTTTCTGAAAACGTAAAAAGAGAAATGGTGGAAGCTAAAGACTAAGCTAAAGCTAAAGTTTTTATTAAGTGAGTTTCTGATTAAGTTTTTTACTGAACGGGGGGCTATTGAGGTGGCTGCGGAGTTGTCGAATGTGCGTCAGTCACAGGAGGTGATGTACTTATGGGACGGATACAAGTTCTCAATGCTGGGGGAGGATGAGGAGGGTGGGGTTTAAGGATGAACCAATGAGAGAGTGAGGGTGTGGTTAAAGACGAACCAATGAGAAGCGTGTGAACTTGTTGGAGCCAATGATGGAGCCAAACTGAAGCTGGATAAAAACAGGACCTTCTTCTTTCTTTCCATTTTTGTAATCACCATGGTTCAGCTAACGTTGTAATTGTTTCTACTGCCCCAAGTAGTTTCTAAACCTTGAAGACGAGTCCTCTGGTACAAGCCATCATCAATTCATCCGGAGTCACAAAAATAAAACTAACAATTAGAAATTTAACATTTAAAATTTAAAACTAAAATTTTGATGGGATGCTCATTACCATGCAGAGACATGTCGCCGGTGATATGATTTAATGACAATAAGCAACAACTGATCAATGCTAGTGTGTGTGTGTGTGTGTGTGTGTGTGTGTGTGTGTGTGTGTGTGTGTGTGACTGCATGCGTGTGAAGGGACTGACGCCAGTGATGTGATTTAATGACAATGACCAACAGCTGGCCAATGCTGCTGCAGTGTGTGTGTATGTGTGTGTGTGTGTGTGTCCGAGATGTTTTACGACATCCTCACCTGGACATCCCCTGTCATACTACAGTCAAAGGTTATTTTCTAATGTACTTACTAAGGTTACTTCAAAATTCGAGGGAATTCTCCAACAGTTTCTCATCGACTCAAACCTATATCCCATTATAAAAAGGAGGTGGGAGGGGAAAAGTGCGGGAAATTTACGGACACCAAAAGCATGAGAAAAAGGGGTGGGAGCGTGGGCAAGGGTGGGACTTCCGGTTGTGACGTGGCAGCATCTCATTGGTTGAAAAATAGAGCCAGGCGGGAACGCCCCCTTATGACGTAGCGCTTTATGATTGGTTGGGGGGGGGGGGTTGGAAGGCCGGGCAGGTTCAAAAGTTCAACCTGTCAAAATTTGACAAGAAGTGGGTACATCTTAAAGTTAATTTTTCAAGTGTAAGATGTCCTGCTCACTACAGTACATATCAGATCCTTATCACAAAATGTTTTTATGTAAAAAAATTAAAATAATCTGCCGATATATATTTATCAGATTTTTTAAACTCCTGAATATCAAAATCTCTATCGGCCTCAGTCACGCTCTACTCCACAGGAGAGGAACGAGGCAGAAGACATTATATGACTGAGGTATGGAATATACATACATAACACAAAAGCCAAGAGATGCCATCACAAGTATAGTTTTCTTTTTGGCATGTTCCCCTGTTTTTGCCTCTATGTAGCCATTGCCATTACACACACAAGCCATTTTTTCTGCCTTGCAGCAAGGTGCTTCCCTTACATACCCTCCCCCATCCACCTACCACAGGTAGCAGTTGGACTGTGGAGATTACACTTTATAAAATGGTAGATGTGCAAACATCTCATTAAAAAGTGTTACACAAAGGCATGTTGGTAATCGCTAGTGCTCATTGTGCCACCTTTATGGACTGTCACTATGATCTCATTCATAACTACTGACAACCTCTACACCTTCAATTTCTGTGGAGCATGAATCCTCACTCTTTCTTTGCTGGTTGTTTACTCAAAGAGTGATTTGATGCCTGTATATCTCATTGCCCGAATGTCAATATCCCTAATGTGTTCAGTGAACACTTGTATGCTGCCGCACTGCATCTAGCCAGCTTTTGTCAATATTTTCAACATATTAAAAAGAGTAATGAGCTACGTAACATGGCCGAATTTATCAAAAGACAGACCTGAAAACTAGCTGCGGTAATCGGTTTAAGATCAGATTATTAGTGTGTATGTAAGTGCACTATAGGTGCAGTATTTTGTGTTGTTAGTGTGTGAGTCAGTAAAACATACACTGGAGCCCAGATAAGGAGTTACCAGCGGTAGACATATATACGAATCCCCACGAGAGAGGTATAACCATTACTGATGATAGGATCTTCTGACAGCACCATGCACCCTTGTGGGCATACTTACGCTAAGCGTTTGTGTGTGCACGTCAGCATTTGTATATGTCAGGTGCTTTGACAGGGCCATAAATTTTTACTTTAATTAGATTTAGCCCTTTTCCTACTTTGCTCAATCCTTAATTTAAGCCTGCTATCAGCAGAGCGGTAGAGAGCCCGATAGAAACATTAATTGCTCCATCAGACACACCCTGCTTCCCTCTGTCGCTGTCACGCACACATGCACACACCCGCAGTGGGTCTCTCAATTTAAATGTTATACTGAGACTCAATTGATTTAAATCCATCTGCAGCAGGTTCCAGTAATCAGACAAATACAAGTGCAGAGCAAATGCAGGTTCACTAAGTGACATCAATCTAATTTAAGGCCACTCACAAGTATTTTGTTCCTCCGGTTCGGCTAGAGGTTTTAACTTAATTAAATTAGGTTTTTTTAGTTGTAGCTGCCAGAGGCTATTTATCATCCTTCTTGGTGTGGCAGTTTTTTAGTGACATTATGCAAAGCAAACCTTTTGAAAACACACTTCTGACTGGTCCTTTGTAGTTGTACACTTTTAGTTGTGAGAAAGATATTATTTTCTGTGCAGATGAATCTGATTATTATAGCATTTTACCATCAGAAGCTAGCTCCCCTCACAGTGCACCTGTCAATAAAAACAGCAACGGCGAGGGTCAGTGAGGGTGTGGAGGTAACATAGTTGAAATACATTGTTTATGCACCAGGTTATGACTGTGAAGTGAAGCGTGTATAACAACTGAAGTGAAAATGTTGGTGTGCATGTGTGTAGAATGTATGCGTGTATTTGTGTGTGCGTGTGCGCGCGTGTGTGTGTGTGCGTGTGTGTGTGCACCTGCTATTTGAAGCTGATTGCCCACAGCACGCCCCTTGTGATAAGAAACATTTGATCCTGATTAGTGTGCAAATGGAGAAAGTAGAAACATTATGGCTTGTTTGAATATGGTGTTGATGCATGCTGGGATGTATGCTAACAGTTTATGCGTCAGCTTGTGTGCATGAATATGTACCAATATTTGGCTCACTTGGGCAGCTGCGAAGGTGATTCGTGTCCAGTTATGCATTGATAATTGGGGATTGGTATGCTGCATGCAGACTGCCCAACAGGACAGTACAACACACTCTATAGGTGCTTTAGCGTGTGTACATACAGTATGGGCTGTTCACGGACGCCTGCATAAGAGGAACAGCATGTTCCAATTATAATTATGCAATTAGGATGCAGAGCATGTGTTCATTTGCCGGTATATTACTCAGTCTGAAGTGAAGGTAAAGGGGGAAGGGAGGCATACATGCTGGCTTGCTGAACACGTGGTACGTGCGCACGTGCCGCTGAGCCGCTTTCTCCTGCCCTGCTGTCTGCGGATGCAGCAGGGTGAAGTAAAACAAAAATGGTGGCAGTGGAGTATAGAAGCTACACGGCTGAATAAGTCATGTGTCCCTGCTGAGCTCCTGTCACTGCTGCCAGTTGATACATACAGAGTGTGAGGGCTGTGCACGCAGAGAGTGTGAGTTGTGTGCATGAACGTGTGTGTGTGTGTGTGTGAGAGAGAGAGAGAGAGAGAGGCAGAGGTGGAGAAAAGAAGTGAGGACCAGAGGGTATCTCTGCGTGAAACAAAGAGAAATGTTGCCCTGTTGTTGATTAGAGGACAGAGCAAGGGTATTCAGCCTGTCCTTATTTACAAATTCAGAGGAGGAAATGGGATGAGTTCGTTGTTGGGTGATCAGGTGGTTTTCCATTTTTGTTGTCATTTCCCTGCCATCCACTCAGCCACCTATGTTCTCACATTAGTCATGCTGCTTTTCTCATTGATGGTCCCTTCGGGATGATAAATTTTTATTGGCGTGGATTGAATTCAACCCTCCTCATGATCTAAGCAATTGCTGCTGATGTAATGGTCCAACACTGGTGTGTATGTGTGTGTGTGATGAACAGTAGTCAGGGTCTTTGCCCCAGACGCTGTTCTCCAATAAAGCATGAAGCAGACGACATGTTGCGCAGGCTGTAAATCTTCCGTCCTGCTATGGGTGTGGCCGATGACTCTGCGATGCAGTCTTCCGCTGCCGTGATTTTATACGGATGCAGCCGCAGAGCCAATTACCAAATGGATGTAATGGAAATAAGTGGGAGGGAGGAAAGGAAAGAGGGACAGAAGGAGGCGTATTTGTCTGAGTATGAGACAAAGGTTTGAGTGTGTGAGGGTGTGTTCGTGGGTGTTTTTACTCATGCTGCAGACAAGTGGTAGATAGATAGTGATAGATGGTGGAGAAAGGGCTTTGTGGAAAGTGTTGTTTTCTCTCCCCGATCCAGATTAGTGTACTATTTTAAAACAGAAAAATTATAATCTAAAACTGAGATGTGATTAATGTAGATTAAATAAAATCATCTAATACAGGATGGGTCTGCTGCTGACATTCTCATCTTTTCCCTTTGTCTTGTGTTCTACCAATCATAGACAGTTAAGAGTGTTATCTATGTAATGGCTCAGAGTCCTGTAAATACCTGTATTTTTATTTCTTTAAAACCAGATGCTGTTTTGACTGCATCCTTCCTGAAGCGTCTGTGGTCTCTTTAATCAGAATGGAGCCCCTGCCTCCATATTTCAGGTGCTTACAGTAATTAACACAGCACCATCTTTAATTTGCTGCTTGTCTTGAGAGGAGGGAGGTCCTTCCACCACAGTTTGTCGCCTTTGCTGCAGGGAAGATGTCTGCCTGCCTGCATGCTTACTTAGCTCCTGCTCACTCATTTGCCCCTTTGATGGCGAATCTCATTATTTAAATCATAGCCTAACTCTTGTTGTATCGTAACAAAGCAGCACCGGCAGGCAACCATGTTTCTATACGCAACTCAGCTCCAGTGATTGAGGAAACGTGTAGCTGCAATCAAGCTTAAGTGTTATCATCGATCCTCAGATGAACTTTAATTTTTTTTTTTTGCTGTGCGCCTCGGTGCGCCCGTAGCAACTAACTGTCAGAATCATCTGATTTTTCAGCTCCAGTGCATTTCTGGGCTTTCTGTGCAGCATTTGCTTTAACCCCAATTTGTAGTGTTGTTTCTCTCAGCAGGGCCTGTGGTGAAATGTGGACAATGAACACAGCTTTTTTTTTTTTCCTTTGATACAAGCTGCCCATTGAGTTAAATGTAGGCACCAAGTAGCATCATTTAAAGACTACAATACGCCTCACAGTTTTCTCTGTTATTCAGCTGACAGTGATCTTATTTACAGAATGAATAGAAGATTAAAATAATTCAAGAATCAATGCATCACTGTATCCAGGCATTGTCACCATGTGGCCAAACAACTTCTAATCTCCAAACACACAAGTCCTCATTATAAGTTGCACGACTGTAAATACTGTAATCGTTTTTCAACTGTACAGACTGCCTTATTTGATAAGCAGAAGAAGACATTGATTTAAGATAATGTGTAATCGGATGAATATTCTTCTCCCCCTCCTCTCTCTCTCTCTCTCTCTCTCTTGCCTGATCTCCAACTCCCTCATGCTTCTTTCTTTTCTTAGTGGCCTGGTTAATTTCCAGTGCTCTGTAAAGCAGTCCTGCCCTTTTGGATTATCCATATTCCTTTTATCAGACAGATTATTGTGAATGCTCTCCCTGAATATCCCCTCTGCATACTTCATCTTTAATGCCAGTCTCTATCTTTTAATTCTCCCCATTCTCCTTTCCCTGTAATTCTTTTCTTATCTTTCATCCTCTGATTCAGGCACCACATACTTGAATATTTCTTTCCAAAAAAACGTATTCTTATTTCACCTTTTAACATCTTGTTCACCGTGGAACAATTTTAGCCTTAAAATCTTAACATCTCATTCACGGGTTCCTATTTTCAGCTTAGAACACAGAGGTAGATAATGTTACAGACGACATTTCAGATGAAATCAGACAGTATTTGCTCAGACTGAACTGTCTGATTCAAGTCATTGATTTATTGTTAAAAATGTTTTTTCCTCAGCACCACAGTTCAGCTAAGGATTTGGTGCAACTTTGGCCTACATTTCATCACTGTGACAGCTAATCATCGTTTTCATCAGTGTATCTCTATCTGTGTCTTTATGAGAGGCTTTGCTTTGTTCTGCTACAGGAACACTAGCACATTTACTATATCCTCGACAGCATTTTTCAACTTTTCAGTAATTACAGTCTGCTCCAAATATGTTAAGTCATTTAATCGGATTAGTCCACTAGTGGTTTTGAATGGCCAGAAGGGTTTTATATCGTACTGACATGATCCAACAATATCAGTATCAGAAATACACCTTTCACTACCCCAAAGTCAATTATAGAGGTGGATCAACTGTAAAAGCTTATTTGAACGTCTGATGTGACCACACCCCTGTTTTGTTGCCACCCGCTGCTCCTGGGCTTTAATCTTATTTCATGGTACTAAACCGTATTCCATTACATTCGCCAGGTTGTGAGTAGCATGTTCGTTGCCCTCACACAATGAGTGTGCTTTTAACTCAGCCCATGGTTCCAGCTGGGGGAAGTAGAGAGGTTATTTTTGTTCTCCTTTCAGTATTAAAGATTAACAGGGTCCCAGCCATCTTCACTCTCCCCCCCGTTGCCTGGTCTCTTTCTGCCAGTACTAACTCAATTCTTTATTTAGAAACAGTTAGTGTAGCGTGGGCCCAGGAGATTGCACACCACAGCCTTGTCAGAACTACTAGATGTAGGTTACTTCGCTCAGACCTGGCATAGAAGCCAGCCTCAGTCACAGGCAGGCTGATGCATACTGCCCCAAGTGTCGTTCCCTCATGGGGATAGGATATACACAGGAGATCAGGGACAGGGTCGGGATGCCTCTCTGAGCTGCATTGTGACTCACCTCCCAAGCTGCTCCGTTTGTAGTCCCTCAGGGTAGTTTGTCATGGGGTTATAGAGGAGTGAGCTGGCCCTGTGCCTGTTGTTACCATTGTTTCAGATGCAGTTGAACCTCATACACTAAAGCGAACAGAGTTGGGTTTGGTAGGAGAGAAGGTAGGGGTCTTGAGTTATTATTTAGTAAATGCAAAGTGGCGCATAGTCTGCTAAAATGACAGGTGCCAGTCTACCCATTTGTCGTTGAGAGGGTAGTCTTTATTCGTGGGTTCCTTGCCTGAACCTGTTTACACATATTCATTGGATTTGGGCTGATGCCACATCTGTGAAAGGCTATTCAGGTCAACACTAATGGTGGACCCATTAAGAATATTCTGTCCTTTCCTTATGAGGGGGAAGGCCTACATGCCATTGTACTGTTTTATTCTTGCAAGCAGTCTTGCTTGTGTTTGCACTGTTTCTTCGGTTTTCCTCTGGCAATAGAAGTGACTAATAAGTGAGACATCAAAGACTTGCTCCTCTCTGAGGTACATGGTCAGGGAGAGGCCTGATGTTTGCCCCCAGCTGATGCTTGAGTCATCTTCAATTAATCTTTGTGTCCTGTAAATAGGAAAATCCCTATTTTATTGATCTCACTTAAATATGCCAAAGCAATGAAAAAAACAGAAATGTACAGAGCCATATCTCACTGGAACATTTTGCTGTGCTTTATATCTGACAAATCTACAAAAAAGTTTTTAAGAAATGACTGAAAAGGTTATTCTTGAAGACATATCTGCAAAATATATTTTTTTATGTCTTTGCAGCATGGATGTTTGAATAAACTGAGACTGTCAACCCATTTAAATTACTCTGTTTTAATGTTTTGTATATATCTATGGTTTTGATCTAATTTTATTGTTGCAATGCAGTGATGGTTGATTATATTTATTTTCTTTGAATGTGGACCCATAGGGATCCAAATGAACAATATGAAAGAAATATGTCTGTCTCAGGGGGTGTTTTATGATTGTACTCTTAAGCCTAGAGTAGACCAGCAGAGAGATATTCATGATCTAGAAAGAACATATGCATTTTTATCTGGCAGAGGCAAAGGACACATGGCCTCTGTTGTTGCATTGAATTGAGCCTGTGCCCCAGATCTCTGTGCTTTATTAACACTCTCTCAACTTCTCAACCTTCTTCTTTGTCATGTTTTTTTTCCAGGCCTGCAGCTGGCACAGCAGCAACATCCCGTCCTGCCACAGGCTCAACCCGGCCACCCACTACCAGCACAACAACCAAGAGCTCCACAGCTACAGCCAAACCTGCCACCCCTAAAACTCCCTCCACCACTGCCAGGCCTGCTGCCTCCAAACCAACCTCCACTACCCCCTCTGGTGGCAAACCTCCAGCATCACAAACATCCAGAAACACAACTCCTGTTAAAAAAGGTAAAAAAAAAAACAAAAAACGAAGAAATTGTTATGAGCAGAGATGCACATGTAAGCATGTTTTTGGTTTTTTTTCTTAAGTCCAACCTGTCATATCATTATATGAAGCTTAAATATTGAGTTTTTAGATTTTGTGTGCATTGTAATATACTGTAATTTACCTTTATCTTTTTGTTCTGTTTTTTTTCTAGATGTTACCAAACCGGCCACCACAGCTGCCAAAAAGCCTGCAGAGTCTCCTCTTACCCGCCCATCCTCTACAATGAAGTCGGCAAAACCTGAGACCCCCAAATCAGCTTCAAAATCAGATGTCACAGCCAAAAAGCCTACTGCTAGTAAGGCTGCAGACACAAAGACACCCAACCGCTCCAAAGAGAGTAAGCCCACACCTTCCAAGGATGCCTCCAAGACTCCTGGCTCCAAAACGGCTGCTGCAACCAAGAACTCCAGCCCCAAGAAAACTGTGGGCAGCAGCACCCCTACTCCAGTTAAACGTGGCCCCAAAGCTGCAACACTTGCTGAACCTGAAAAGGAAATTGCTGCTGCTGTAGTTGCCGCTGCAGCTATTGCTACTGCAGCAGCTGCCATTGCCAGGCCAGACGAGCCAGAACCTCCTGTAGAAGCAGCTGTGGAGCCATCTCCTGCAGATACAGCAGAACCAATGTCCAGCCAGACTGAACCAACTCTTCTAGCAGTACAAGAAAAAACTCCAGAGCCCACACCAGAACCTGTCCCTGCACCTGTGTCAGAGTCACTGCGAGAACCAACACCAGAACCTGTACGAGAACCAACACCTGAACCCATGCGAGAACCAACACCAGAACCCGTACGAGAACCAACACCAGAACCCGTACGAGAACCAACACCCGAACCCATACGAGAACCAACACCAGAACCCGTACGAGAACCAACACCCGAACCCATGCGAGAACCAACACCTGAACCCATACGAGAACCAACACCAGAACCCGTACGAGAACCAACACCAGAACCCGTACGAGAACCAACACCCGAACCCATACGAGAACCAACACCAGAACCCGTACGAGAACCAACACCTGAACCCATACGAGAACCAACACCAGAGCCAATAAGAGAACCAACACCAGAACCTGTAAGAGAACCAAGCCCAGACCAAGTACGCGAAACATCTCCTGAGCCCCCTGCAGAACCACTGTCTCAGCAATCAGAAGAGCCAGAACTGGGAGCTGGGCCAGTCCATGAACCCCTCTCCAATGTTCAGCTGTCAGCGCAGCTGGACCTTTTCAAATATGATGAGTCTGCCAACGACTCAGGTCCTTCCCTGGGAACTACTGTCATGTCTCCTCCCTGTTCCCCACCTGGCCCTGTCTCTCCTGTCAGAGAGCCACAGAATGCCTCTTCTCTGCTGGACATGCATTTCCAGTCTGATCCCTGGGACAGGAACCAGCCCCTAGCTTCATCTGACATTGCTCCCCAGAGCCCAGTCAGTATGCTGAGCTTCCAGACAGAAGAGGAAAAGGAGAATAAAGAACAGGTTGAGGCACAGGAGACAAGGGAGGAGGAAGAGGAGGAGGAGGAAGATGAGAAGGAGAACCTGTTTATGCCTAGCCCCAAAGCTCCATCCGCAGAGGCCTTCAATATGATTGCACAGCCTCACTTGTTGGGTACCTCACCCATGGACGATTTCACCTCCAGGGACATGTTCTCCCCTCATGAAAAGGAGGAGGCAGTGGAAAAGGCTGATGAGGAGATCAATGAGGATGATGATGGGGATGAAGAAGATGAAGATGAGGAACAGAGGAGACTAGGCCATCAGCCTTCATCCATTGTCACTGACATGAGCACGTCTCAGCCCTCTGAGGAGTTCCAAGTCCGGTCCTCCGCCTTCAGCGGTTCAGCAGGCTGGCACGGTGACGACTTGCTGTCTGGAATGGACTCTGAGGATGTGAGCAGCTGCACCAGCAGTCAGCAGCAGGGGGTTTCTGACCTCAGCAGCACCCAGCACACTGCAATACTGGAAGGCACCCAAAGCTCAGATGCCCTGGTTGATTCAAGCCTCCGTGGCTCTGAGGGAGATGGTAATATCATGTGTTCTCCCAACGTAGAAACCCTGGCCAATGAGGAAGAGGAAGATGATGATGAAGAAGATGAGCGCGTGGATGATATGGACTTGAGTTCGGAGAGAGTAGAGGAGCATCACAAGGTGTTCCAGCAGCGGGAACATGATGAAGAAGAGGAGGATGAAGATGTAGAGATGCACAGTGAAGGAGTGACAGAGAGCTGTGGAAATGTAGATGAAGATGACTTCAATGAGGAGGAGCGTTTAGACAACCTCAATCGCTCTGGTCCTCCGCCTTGCGTCCCCCCTGCCTCTTCCTGGGGCCAGACCAACCCCTTCTCTGATACATGGGCTCAGCCAGCCTCACTGCTCTCCGTTTCCTCCCCCAGCCCCATTTCTGACCATGGCGCAGCTGAATCTGAAACTCCAATCCAGTCTCCTGCCCAGCCATGTTGGGACAGCAGTGCCCCTCCCCTGGCTCCTCAATCAGATCAAGAGCCTCAGCAGCATCCGTCAGCCCATGAGCAGATGAAGGGCTCGGCCCCTGAGGAAGCTCACGCACTACTTGCTCCCCCGGCTGTAGGCATGTCCCAGTCCAGCACTCTGAGTGGCACAGCTCTGGTTGCCCACAGCAGTAGCGAGACAAGCACACCAGAGGAACTCCGTGACTACGACAGCAGCTCTGGGGTGGAGTCCCATTCTGACAAACAGCAGACTCCAGTACCGGCTTCAGTCCAGCCTGACATGGAGCAGGACCTGGGTATTCACTTGGAGAAAGGCGATGGAGAAGAGGAAGAGGCTGAGACTCTCCCAGCTGATGAGGTCATGGGAACAGGACCTCCAACTGCTCCAGCATCCGCCCCGTCTTCCCCCTCCACCTCCGGAGATGAGGCCAGCGACACAGAGGGTGAGATGCAGATAAACGACCCTGATGCACCGATGATGATGGATGAGAGTGCTGGATTTGAAAGCCCTCCTCCCACCTGCAGCTTGCCCGCTCTTGATGAGGATGAGGAGGCGGGAGACACACCAGCTGGAGAGGGCGAAGAGGATGGAGGTGGGGCCACCCCTCAGTCAGCCAACTCTGTGGCATCATATGGCTTTGACTGCACCACATCCAACTCCAATGCGCACTCCATGGCCGAGAGCTGCGGAAAGAGCCCAGGAATCTTCTCCCTGGAGAATGAGGAACAGCTGCCAGAGGAGGCCAAGGACCCCTCCCTCATCAAGGAGTTGACCCTGCCATCAGCTGCTGCCGCTGCCCAGGCAGAGGACCTGCTGGGTAGACCCGTGGACCTGATGCCTTTGGGCCTGCCGGGAGACAAACAGCCCAGTCTAGATGACCACCACTACATGCTGGGGGGAAAGTTTGGAGCAGACCAGCTGGAGGAGGTTGATCCTTTGGAGCCCAGTCACCACCTTGGGGCCCAGGAATCTGGAGACTCCGGTGACAGCCAGCCACCCTACTACTCTACCATATGTGATAAGACTGATAGTTTTCTGGCAGGTAATGTATAAGTCCCTCCTATTACCCCTGGAATGCACCTTTTCCCCGCAACCCTCCCCCTTTACCTGTTGTTCGTTTTCTCTCCAGTTGGGTTAGATGGCTTAGAAGAAAAAAAGGAGAGCAAGATTGTAGGAAAAGATTTTAAAAAAATGAACAAAGGAGATGGAAAAAAATGACTGTAGCAATTTTTAAATGAAGCCTCCCTCTTTCATACTGTTATGGTCATGGTTTTGAGTGTATGGCTTAAACTCCTTTATGTACAATAGCTACTACCATTTTCTAGTAGAATGTTCTTTTTAAGTAACACTGCATATTCTGTAGCCCCTGATGGGGTATTGACTGATTGGTCCAATGTGACTGAGCTTTTAAACCGAAAAAGAACAAAAAAAAAAAAAACACAGATGGAATGAAATGGACTCATTGTGTATTTATCCTACTGTTTTTTACCGATCAAATGTCAATGATTTTTTTGTTTTGTATTTGCTTATTTGTTGTTTTATTTTTTTGTTTGTTTTTTCTGTTGAAACCTGGTCCTCCCTACCTTGTGTACACACGCTCCATGTTCAACAGCACCATAGCGATAGTCACATGCTCCTTCTTAAAAGTTTGTGTTACTCGTTTCAAGACTTTTAGCTATCAAAATAAAGGCTAGATATTAACACGGCTGTTTTGGCCTTACAGATTTGTTGAGGTAGGTATGGGAGTATTAGATTGCAGTTGGTGAAGTTTTTAATGTGTGCTTCAAGAGGTTCTACGCTCTTTGCATAGGTTGTTAAAGGTATGTAACGTGCAGTCACGTACAGTATGTGTTTCAGGCATTTGGTTTTAAGTGGCTAAGCTTTCAAGCCTCAGTTAGCTGATCATTTGTGTTCCAGAAGAGACTAACAACTAGCCTTTTATTTGTGATGAGATCCTGCATTGTCCTACATCGCTACCACAGTTGAGCTTTACACTCGCTCAAACGTTTCATAGTGGGCGTTTGGTTTACTATTTCAGCAGTATATTGCATGTTTAACTAACAAGACTGTGTACTACCTGATGAATTTGAAACAATTCTACACTAGACATGTTCATAAATGAATGGTTCACACTAGGTTATCTGTCAAAATTCCATTAAAACATCATTGCAAGGCATTTTGTTCCTGTTTCTTATTTTCCCTATGGATCCAGCATGCCTGAACTTACTGTCCTTGTGTTTGAGTCGCTGTGTATTTCTATGTTTACACAACTTATTTCCCATGGTGCCACCTGTTCCTCACCATGTGAATGACTGGTAAACAGGAAGTGATGCAACATTGTACAATGGTGTTGTATCTAAAATGGAATTTTGCTCAAATCAAAGAGGTAATCCAAATGGTGTCCCAGTGCCCTGTTTTCCAGCATGCTTATGCCTTCATGACATTTTCGGATTCAACACTACAACACGGCATCACATTCAGAACGCATCCTCGCAGGTGGCGCTCACTTAAAGGTACCCCGTGGAGCTTTTTTATAAACAAAAAAAGTCTTTTTACATTTAGTGTTTTTCACCAAAATGCACCATGTGTACCCTTGAGGTCTAACAAACGTGTTCAAACATATCTCCTGCCTCAAAACATTTGCAGTTTTCTACCTTGCAATCTTTATCCTTGCCTTTGTTGGCCCATTACCACCATCAACTGTCAATCCAATTAATAACATAAAATCAGTGACAAGAATGTATATCCATCACCTGTGTGTTTGCACAAAAAGAAAACAGGCACTCACTGGTAAAAACATTGCTCCATAGTGCTACTAGTGGTCAAAAACTCTACAGGGCACCTTTAACAGTAACTGGGGGAGGAATTGCACCACACACCTTTCTGTCTTGAAGGTTTTTACGAGTGCTTTTAAAACTCAAACGGGGTGATACCTGCTTAGATCTGTGTGCATCCTCCTGAATGTTCAACCCACATATTCAGCACAGTGACAAACAGACACACATGTACTGGAACATCCCCTCTATACAGGCCACATGAATGCATCTGAATGCCGAAGCTCAAGAAGACCGAACACTTTCCTCCCTGTTCATGCCTTTTTCCTCTGACCTGCCCGCTCCTTCTCATCGAAACCCTGACATGGAAACACTCAAGACCCTTGTATCAAAATCACACACACCCCTTTTGCCTATCTACCTGAAACCTCTCGAATTGCAGCTTTGGTTCTTCCTAAATCATGAGATTACGTGAGCCCCGTTTCATGTTTGTGTTTCGGGGACACCATTGCTTTCAGTTACAGTTACATCAGCTGCCTTTAGCATAATATCATGGTTTGGTGATTGTGCATTCACAAGACAAGTTAATCAAACAGCTGTAAAGAACATTTTTCACATACCATACATTACCTTCAGTGTTTGTGATGTTTTTGTCGGTTTCGTCCCTCACTTGTTCCTTTGTCTCTTCAAATACCTGTTGTCTGTATGGTACTGTGTATATATAACTGCTCACATGCATAACTAGCATGAAGATGAGAATGCTGTCAAAACAACAAAATTAATTTCTCTCTGATGCAGTTATGTTTGGTGTAATGTCATGTCTAATACATAAATGTCCTGCAGATATCAGTGCCTTTCACATCTTACTTTGGGCTAAAAGTAAGATGTGAAAGTCTTTTTATTTACACATAGTCTTGGATGCTACTACTGTATGTGCTGTAAATTGCCAGGATGTTAATGTATTAATATGAGCACATGGACACCAAAACTCAATCATCCTTCTGCCCATTTTCAAATATTATGCATCCCAGTGATATAGGCTCATGCTTTTATTAACACCCAGAAAGATGTGTAGAGGAACAAGAGACCTCCTTTTCAAGTGTCTTCGGGTTTTTAAAAACAAAGCAATACATTAAAATGTGCAAAAACACCAAATGAAAGAAATCTCAGTAAAATAAATGCAATTTAATTGAATTTCTCTACATTTAGTATCAAGCTTCAAACTCTGTTGAAGCATCCGATTTGGTAGCTATGTACACACTATAAAAGCAATCAAAGGGAAGTATAATATTACAGGAAAGAAATTCCTATTAATGCAACTTTAGAGAGGAAACCATAACAGCACCGTATGATGTGTTCCTGTTTCCTGGTATTTCTCTTATTTGGTTTGCAGATACAATGTATACTATTCCTGTGTCGTGGATGTCACTTTCTTTTAGAACCCCTTTTCTTTTTGCGTTACACCTTCGCCCTCTTGTCGTATCTCTCCTGAACCCTCTTCTTCCTGGCCCCTGTCGTTGTGCCACCCGTTCTGTTTGATGCATGCATCTCTAATGGATGCACCAAGTGATCTTGACTGTGTCACAGGAGACAAGAAGAGAGATGAAATGGATGAAGATCAGAGGCTGCAAACAAACTTACAGGAAGACAACCAGAACCAGAACCACACCGCTGCTGTTCCTATAGCCAATTGCCACTACTTGGCATTGGTCCCAGGCAACAGGAGGCCAATCGATCCTACACTTGCAGCACATTTTGCCAAGATCGCACCCCCTCCACCTTTGATAGAGACCAACACTGACAGTCGCACAGGAGGAGAACAGTTAAGGAGGCTGGAGCAACACCAGGAAAAGCTGAGGGAGATGCAGCACCGTCAAGAACAGGAGAGGCAGAAGAAGCAGTGGCTGGAGGAGGAGCGGCTGAGGCTGGAGCAGCAGAAGCAGCTGGAGAAGCAGCGGAAGGAGCTCCTCCAGCTGCAACTGCAGCAGCAGCAGCAGGAGCACCGGCAGCGCAGGCAGGTTCTGCAGTGGCAGCTCGAGCTGGAGCAGCAGTACCGGATGCAGCAGAAACAGATCCAACAACAGCAGCAGCTGAGGAGGAGCCCGACCGGAGTCATGCTCTCGCCATCCTCGGGGCTCTGCACCATCTATGAAGCCATGGAAACCAGTGACGAGGAGGAAGAGGCCAGAGGAGAGCAGAACAGGAACACACAGGTTCTAGGGAGGAGGGTGCCATCCTCCCAGAGTGTGACACAGGATTTCCAGAGGAAGCTGCGTCCAGTGCCTCCTCAGGACCTGGAGTGGAACAAGAAGGTGGACATGGTGCAGCAGCTCATCAACCAGACCCTGATGTTGTCTGGAGATGGAGGCTGCCCTCCTCTCCTCCTCCTCCCTGTGGGGACAGGGGGAACCTTAAGCCCCTTGGAGAGCAGCATGTGGCCCAACATGCTGCCCCAGTTCAGCCCTCCTGCCGCTACAGTCACCTCCGTCAGCAGCTACTCCCCGGACAGCCGGGGCAGCTCCCCTCCCGGAGACTGGACTGTGGTGGAGGTGGAGACCCAGCACTGAAGACAACTAATCAACAGGTCTACCAGTCGGGTCGATCAACCAATGAACAAATAGATACTTTAATTAAAAGGAATAGTACGACATTTTGAGAAATACGCTTACTCGCTTTCCGGCAGACAGTTAAATGAGAAGATTGATTCCAGTTTCATATGGTAAATGCAGGTTGGATCAGCCAGAGAGACAAACTCTCGCGAGCGCAGTTAGGCTTGAGGTTAGGGTTACATGCACAATTAAGAAACACAACGAATAGAAATCTTGCGAGAGTTTCGTCTCTCAGGCTGATCCAATCTAGCACCAACCGTTTCATATTTGTCAGCTGGGTAGCATAGTTTAACATAAAGACCCAGCGTTGCCAGATGTACAATAATTATCGTATTTGTACGATAACTTTGCCCTCTGTATGATGTACGATCAATAATGCCAAAAGTTCCATAATGTGCGATAATTTGATCATTTTGTGACACTTAGTATTAGTACAGGGCAACCTGTACGTGCTACGTCCCACAAGTTGCATCAATTGCTGCCTTTCAGTGTTGTGGGAAAACTCACATCTACAGCGCAGGGGAAAGACAGTACAAATTGGACAGTAGCCTAGATGTCTAAAGCAACATCTAAACATCACACTAAATAGCTGCTAATATGCATGTTTTTCTCTCTGATATGCCTCCTTTGATAAGATATTTTACATTAGTTATTTAGAAATGTTTTTAAATTGTATTTGTGACAGCACAAGTGGGACTTTATGGCGCATCCCTGAAGGCAGCAAGTGTTGTAGCCAGCACAGGCAGCGGCAGCAGAACATGGATGTATTATGAGATCTGGATACCAGACTAAAAATGGCGCCTATTCAGTCTAATAAGACCACTGAGAAAGGCTGAACAAGGCTGAGCGGTGGCACCATTTCCATGCAGCAGACCGTGTTTTCTGAAATTACACATTTACGCCTATTCTCTTGGTTATGATTTGCGTACAATAATTTTCCTCAGAATACAATCATTTTAAGCCTCTAGTACGATACTTTAACATTTCCCACCTGGCAACGCTGTAAAGACTGGAAATGGGGAAACAGCTATCCTGCTTTGACCAAAGAACAATATTCCACCAACCACCACCGCAAACGCTCTCTAATTAATATCTTATCCCTTTGTTGAATCTGTACAAAGAAAAAGTGTAAATTGACCATTTGCAGCTTTACAGAGATTTATGTGGCGGACTAGTTCATGGTTGCCAGGCAACCAGCGGACACCCCAGAAAGTTACTGCTTCCACACAAATGTGATATAACCAGTTTGTGCGCTTTAGAGGTGCTGGTAGGCATATTTTTTAACCTTTGGACAGAGCCAGGCTAGCTGTTTCCTCCTGTTTCCAGTCTTTATGCTAAGCTAAGCTAATCGGCTGCAGGCAGTAGCTTCATATTTAACAAACACAAGAATGATATCAATTGTCTCATCTAACTGTCCGTCAGAAAGAGAATAAGAGTATTTTCCAAAATGTTGAACTATTCCTTTAATCATAAATATGCAATACACCATAAGACTGAAATTTAGTGACAGATTATATTTAAAAAGCCACGCTATTGTAAAACATATCACACAATGCAGCCATATCTGAAGCCATACAGGGATTTCAAGTTCAGAGCACAAGTCCGATCATCATATGACCACACAAACTTTACTTCCAATTGATTTCAGGTCAACATCCTTATTTATTTTTAGAACAAATACTCTGTAGATGCACTGTGTCATTAATTACCGTTACTCAAACACGCATATCACATACTGTAGCCTCACATTAGAGCATGTTTCCTTACCAGAAGCACTTAATACTGTAGCACTCCTTGGCTGTCTTACTCTGAAATGCACTGTAACTGCTTTAGAAACACTGTTGTCATGTGTTGTGTGGGGGGCAGCGCTCCACTGTATAGTCTCTTTTGTATGTGTCACAACCAGATACTGAGACCAAATATTGGTCACCTCTCAAATGAGGGATTGAGCTATGACAAATTGCACTTGTTTTTTTCCTCTAATTATTGTGTGGGGCAAAGTATTTATAGAGGTAAGTGGCGATACTGTTAATAGTTTTACATGTTTGTGAACCTAAAATCCTCATAGTAAAGTGTTAACCAAAAAAACCTGAAACAACCCTTTGTGTGCGTGAAATAGGATTATTTGGGTGAAAAAGCTTTCACCACATTCACTGTTCTCTGGTCAGTAAATGTTGCTGTGACTTCACTGGACAACCGGGATTTCATGAACTTAATAGAGCTGTCAGTCATGGAGGAAGAGGGGGGCGTGAGAGAGAAGAAGGCCCTCCTTGTTCTGCTGCGAGGGGAGGGAGGAGGGAGGGTGCTGGACTGGTGGGGGTAAGGGTGCTGGTGGTGGTCAAGGGGGGTGGGGGTGTAGGGGTGTAGTTGTTGTCTTCCCTCTGGCATTCCAAAGTTGTAACCTCATTTCCTGGGTCGCCCAGTATTCAGGGAGTCTCCGAGGTTACCGATGATGTCATGGCGGGAGAGAAAGGAGGATGTCTGAGATGAGACAATGCCCCACTCTGGAGGGGATGTGGGGATAGGAGGGTGGAGGGGGGGGGCGGGGGGTACTCAAGCACCAACACTCAGCCCATGCTTTATATTTAATATGTGTTCACTTTAACAGAAGCCTGTTATGAGTTCCTACACATTCTCCATATATTTTGCTCTGTTCTATAGCTCTGTGATCTGTGCAATATATTATTAGAAACATATTTGATACTTATGACAAATCAGGTAATCATAACTTATCAACATATCTTATAGACTGTGATTTTAAAGGTTTTGCGTGTAGAGAAAATGCACCTGTGTGTCTCTCTTTGTGTCTGTACAAGGTAGGTGAGGTCAGTCTGAGACCATAGCAAATAAAAACACAACACTGCCACCTGTTGGCTGCATGAATGAGACACTAACCCAGTGTTCAGTGTATATCCTTAGATCCTTATTTGTATTCAGATATATTATCTAATATACTTCACTTTTATGTACTATTGCTACTATTACTATATTGCTACTATACTACTATTAGTAAAATGCACAATTTTATATGATTCTGAAGAGTTACACGAATTTATGACATTTGAAAGCAGCATGTACAGAATATAGTTTTCTAAATCATTTAACAATTTATACTGCAGCTACACTATGCATGTTCTATCAAATTATGTTTGTGTATGTGTAAACATGGCCGCCGCTGCTGCTGTATGCTGCTATATATTGGTACATTATCATATTTAAGAGTTTTTATCAAGAATTATAATCTTATATAAGAGCAAGCACAACTATCAATAATAGTGCATGCAGTAATGAGAGTAGACCTATATGTGCTCCTGTATTGTTTTGATAATATAGTCTACAGTGCCTCAAGTTCCTTTTTATTGATATTTTTGTGTAACTTTGCAGTTAAATTTCATATAATACAATTCACGTACGATATAAGTGTTTACATTCTTAATATGTTAATATTTGTTTTGTGAATGTTTGTCATCATCTTCTTTTGTGTTGCAGAAACGTTCTGTGGTGTTGTGCCATTGGCTAAATCGTTTTCAGTACGAAATGTGAAAAATCACTGCTCTGAATATTAAATAAAATTGCTTGAAAGCTGGCGTTCATGCGTGTGTAGTGGTGCTTATGTCAGACTTTTAATGATCACTTTACATGTAGAAATATGACACGAGGAAGAGAGGAAATGAGAGGCAGCACCCCAGAAACATACAGTCTAGTTATTAGTGAGTAAACAATATTTATGAAACATTTTACAAAACAGTGATTATAAAGTTGGAAATAGTAGTAATAGGTATTCTACTGTCAGAACTACTGCCATACATACAGACAACAATAATATAATGAAAAAAATGATTTAGTGAGAGAACACCAGGTGGCAACAACAACAATCTCCATGTATATGCTTTTTTTTTTTACAGGACTTCCCATAAAGAAAGGAAATGATGACACACTAATGATGAGTACATCCTTCAGTTGCAGTTTTCAGCTCTTCACTCAACCTTTACCAGCCAACAATATAATATTTGTGCTCTGTCTGTATTAACCAGTGGTAGAAAGTAACTGAGTACATTTACTTAAGTGTGGATGTACAATCTTGATACACTATTTTCATTTTATGCTACTTTACTTTCAACTCCCTTACTTTTCAGAGGGAAATATTGGATGACATTTATCTGACAGCTATGCTTACTGGGTACTTTTCAGAGTATTGGTTTGTGAACCCTTACAAAAAAAAACAGCAATGTCTAGTTGGGGGCCCCTTGTCATGTTTCAGATGTTTATGACTTGTTAGCAGTTCCATCAAAGAGACATTTCCCCTCTAAAAAAAGATTAAAGAACATTCTCTCTTAACTCCCCATTAATCAACTCATGACCCTCAGATTGATATTGTGACCCTCTGGAGGGGCCAGAATTCCAGTTTGGGAACCACTAGAACCACTAAACTATATAAAATAGTTGTAACAAGCTCCTCCTCGAGCAGCTACAACAGTAAAATGCTGCTTGTGCACTGATACAACAGTAACAATCTAATAAATCAAAAATGAGGCATCATGGTTAACTTGTAGCTTATGAGGACACTAAAAAAATTTAGATGTTTGTTGTGGACACACAGTCTATGAAACCCTTCTCAGAAATGTTTGATTTGGCAGCATCTCCTGTGCAGAGGAGATGTAGTATATAGTTTATGGGGTCAGAGGTCAATGAATCCAGGATCCCATGTGTCTCAGCTGAATTCAGTTTAATACTTTATTGTCTGATAAGGGAAATTTAGGTAATAGTTAGTTATAGTTTAGATAATAATACAACAGTGGAAAAGCACAAAAACATCAAATTTGATAAATTTTATTTAAGTTTTAAAGGGTCAAAGATGCTGCTTGTCCAAATGTGCAGGACAGAGATACAGTCCCAGACATTACATGTGCAAATTCAGGAGCCCTGAAGCAGTGAGTTAGTACATTTGTTCTCCCTGCATATGTTTTGGGGCGTTGCTTCCTTATGTCTGTGAGAGATTTCATTGACACACTGATAATACTGTAGCCATCTGCAGCCATTTGCATGGCAAATTCCTGTAGTGGAAATAAGGCGTTCATTCATCCATCTGCTGTAGTAATGTGCAGTGCAGGCTGCTTGGGTTTCCTCTCTGTGGTGATTTTCTTACAGCAGATGGGCGTCATTTGACACTGCAGAAGAGAACAAATGCAAGAGCCTGATATATAAATGTTATGACAGCAGTAGTGAGAGGCAGGATCTCTCTGCCATATATCTCCTGAGAGAGAAAGTGTTCACCCTGCTAAAGTGCCCTTGAACGCAACACCTCATTTTATAATAACTTAAATCTGAGGGGCGCTCAGGTGGAATAGTGATAAAAGGTAAAAGGGGAATCCAAGTCGGTTAATCTGGCCACGCTCTTTGGTATCTTCATATTGAGAGAAATTGTATTCCTTAGAAGGACTTTGATCTTACATCCTGAGATTCAAGAGCCTAAATTCTTTAAAACATACACAAATACGCTGTACAGTATATGCCTTTATACAAGTTGGCCCTACTTCACTAACAGTGGAGCTGACACATCTGCTTTGTTAGCTTTCTAAACAGGCCAGTAATACACTGTAATGTCCAAACGTGATCAACAGGTCTCAGGTGGAAGCAGGAGGGCGCTGGGCTGCACCAGAGATCTGCGTCAAGCTTCCTACAGACAGTCACAACAGCACAGGAAGCAGCAGGCTGGTTCCAACATAATAGCACATAAATCGCTCAGACTGCCATATAAAAGAAAAGGCTTTTTCGGTTGTTGTCACTTGGTTGCGCACATGATGGGCAAATTCCTTTAACAATGTTTAAAGAAGTACATTTTGAAGCATGTTGGCTTTTAATTGCTGTTTAAAGACTGCAGAGCTACAATATAAACTGCAAAAAGAAAGCCACATTTAATTTCAGATACAAGACATAATAGATTGAAGCTGACTTTAATAAGATAGGTTTTAAGTTTGCATGTAGTAAAGTTGACCTAATGATTCCACTCACCATTATCAAAGTTTTTATCCTTTTGTAATTCCTGTTTTTATTACATTCATCTTTCCACTGGGTCTGCTGCTGTGTGTGGCAGGAGGGCCCCTGCAGACTTGAGGCCCGTGTCCCACACTGTCTCTTTGACATTATCCTGTCCCCATAGTCCACTGACACATTAATAAGCTCTGTCAAAATACATTTATACATTTGTTTTCGCAGGTAAAACTCTTTATATGTACATTGTATATTAAAATGAGCTTCAATTTACCACATGCTTCTGTGATTATGTTAGCCAGAAGTCATTTGTTGTAACATTAATTCCTTCAGCACACCGTGATGATCAGTGACTTTACAAGCTTGAATGTATTCACGACTCTCGGAGATTCTGTGTGATGTAGCGACAAAGGTTAGCTCAATTAATTATTTCTTTGTTGTAGTGTTTTCTGGAGCTTTTATTCAGAACAAATGACGTTTTTGGAGCCAAAACTGTGGTTTGTGCTCATTAAACAACAGTGAATAACTTGTAGAACTGTTACACTGGGCCTTTATGTGCCAGTAAGCTGCTGTAAGCTGGTATATTTAGCATAAGCCTGTGTTTAATATATGGCACAATAATCAGAAAACGCATTGTTTTTCATTTTGTATTCCATTTTATTGATAGATAGATAGATAGATAGATAGATAGATAGATAGATAGATAGATAGATAGATAGATATAAAACAAACGTATTGACATGCTAGTTTTATTTTGAAGGGCGGAACCGGAAGTCGTGTTTTGTATTCTTGACCTGTCTTCACATTTGTTCCTCCTCCCCAGCAGCATCACTCACCGGCTCTCAGCTGTCCGCAGAGCCGATCAGGAGCGCACCTCCGCGGGGAGGATGGCGTCACTTTCCTCTAACAAGCCGAGCAGAGTGTGGTGGTGAATCCTCACTGTGGTTTCCTCACTGAGGATGACTGATGAAGAAACCCTCTCAGACTACAGGACAGACTGCACTGCGTGATGCAGATCGGAGTCCAAGAGGAGGTGATGGTCTCCTCCTCTCCTCTCTGCTCACCTGGTCCTCTGTCGTGTCATTTTTCTGCCCTTCGTGCATGTTGCGTGTACATCAAACTGCGCCTTCATCTGGACTATTAAGAGCTTTTTTCAATTCTTTTTACAGGACATCAAACGCTGGGCTGCTTATTTTTAACCTATTTAACCAACTTCAACTGTCATTTCTGCGATGATCTGAGGGCTGCAAAGTGAGACAGACATTCATAGAAGTCACCTGGCGTCGCCATCTAATTGGCTGCACATGATGGCCAATAACAACGAGCTACAAGTGAGTTTCTTAACTTTTGTTTTTTTCATCACCGACTGTGTTGACGCTGCTGTGTTACTGTGCACATTAGACCCAAAAACACATAAACATGTACATGTAAACGAGGAAAACATCTTAAAAGAATAACTCGTTGATATCTGTATGACTGGAGGAGGAAAACATTGTTCTGATGAGGGATAGTGTTCTTTAAAGGGGCACTCCAGCCATTTATTATTGCACTTCCTTAAAGTTCCAACAACATTTTTTTTTAAAGAATTGCTAAAATAGAAACAGCAGAAGTCAAGTTATCTTGACTTTTCATCCCTATATAGGTCAAGCTCTAAAAATGCTAAATCCTCTAGTTCCTATTGTGCAACTCAGTTGCTTCTTTCATGATGCTCTCCTGTGTCATTAGTTTCACAGTCAGATCATATCAGAGCTTTCAGAAAAACAAATGTTCTTGCTCATAATTTCAACGTAGTTTCCAAGTCAGCGGCTGGCCATTATGGAAACTCCCACGTCACATGAATGTAGCAAAAGGTCAAGCCGAGTAACCCTCATGACATCATCAGGGTTATTTTCTCAGAAGCTCATAACAAAGTCACAAAAACATTATACAACTGTTTTTACACGCTAAGCACTCCCTGTTACAGCTGCAACTAACTGTTTTCATCATCAGTTGAACCGGAGAACTCTTGGTTGGTTTTTGTTTGAAAAATTCATAGATTATCATAGTAGTTGAAGATTAATTTGTTGTCACGACTAATCATTGCAGCTCTACTTCCCATAATGAGTAAAACAGGCAACATGAAATCCCACATCTTAATATTCAGCCTTCACACCTGCTGGCTGGTGGCAGCAGCTTTTGCAGCCATCCATTATGACAGTTTATTAAGATTTTGCTGTGCGATGTTTTTTAATAGAGGTGGCTGCAGGCCCTGACCATCATCCCTACACCCAAACAAAATGTTAAATTAGATTTAAATAAAGTCTCATTTAAATAAATGTAGTAATTGGATATAAGTCGATAAAACTGTATAATAGCCTGCAGTTTCTTTTTTAAATTTAGTATGAATTGGAAAGTGTAAAGTAGAATAATGTTAAACGAGGAGGAGTGAAATGAAGCAGACTGCTCCTCTAAATGTCTGCGTCCCTGCTGTGACCTCGAGTCAGTGACGAACATACACACAAACAGCCAACACAAAATCGGCGCTATTTTTAGGACAGAAGAACGTATTTTCATTATTTGTGTGACCTTTACAACATTTTAGTTTCAGACACTAATGTGGATAAACTCAATTTAACAGATAAAATGTTTGGTAAACTAAATTCAGTTTGGTTAACCTTCCATTACAGCCGTGCTACACATTAGATTTTCTTAAATTAAATTAAATGATTTCCCATTTGTGAGCACAGCGGCTGCCCTCCGGTCGAGGCAGGGTTGAGTCACGGAGGATGTTGTGGTGTCAGAGCCACAGGTGTAATTTAGAGGGGTTGGGTTGCACTTACCCTGGTGTCAGTCCAGCCCAGGACACAGTGGAGGGAAAATGTTAAAAATTAAAGACTGAGTGCAGGTTCAGCTCAGCTCAGCAGGCAGCCTGCGCATCACTGTTTGGTTAGTAATCCCTGTCACAAGGTTAAACTGCTGCACAGAGCATGTGCACTAGATGTTGCAGTTTATTCTGTAGATCTTTTCAATACTTTAACTTGGATCCACACAGATAAAATAAATTCACTGTGTTGGAAGTGACTGGTATGTGAGGCATGCAATTATAAATCACCACAAACCACTATCTACTGTATCTACACATGCTGACACGCTGTGGGGAACCTGTGTGGGTTCAGCTTCGCACAAGTCATTCCTGCAGCCAGTAAACAACAAATGCAAAGAAGTGAAAAAAAAGACATTTTCCCCATCATACTGCATCGTTTCACAATCCATCTGACGCTCTGACACTGCTCAGTTATTTGTTGTGAGTGAAAACTGGCCTCTTTCTTGACATTGCTTTTCCCTGAATAGGGAAGGTGCCTTCATTATTTCTTGGAAAGCTGCACTGCATGAGGGTCATCAGCAACAGTTAATATGGGCCATAGTGCACAATCCAGTCCTGCATTGCACCAACTGGTCTGTCACAGATACCAGAGCTGTGTCCCAAATCTATACTACACACTGATTCTAAGCAGGTTTTGTATAAAAGTATATTGCAAAACAGTTGGTATGCATACTAAAAGCCCTTGATTTGTGAATGTGCTGTTGATGGACACCACTCTCCCACAATGCAATGCATAAAGGAAATGGAGGATGTACTCACAGCTGGACAAAATTGAAAGTAGTAGTGGATGGTGGTGAAAAAGCTCCAGGAACACCATAGAAACAAGTTCTGAATCATAGTTCTGAATCAGGCCCTTTAGTATTTGGAGTGAGTAGTTTGTGAAGCACAGTAGGCTACAGCTGTTAATTGAATGTGTCAGATACATTTAATGAACATTTCATATATTATGCTGCTCATCTCATTTTCAGGTTGTAGATACAGGTTGTGAACATTCATTAGGCTGCCACCATGTGAGCATTTTTCACCAGAGTACCCAATTTTCACCCACCATAGATCATTTCTATACCTAATACATAGATTTCTCCTGCCCTGCTGTGCTGAAGACACATTTAAACATATTTACGGCCTCATGATTGAATCTGGAACACCTCGATGATAGCCTCAGCTGCAGTTGAGCAGTTTCCGCCTGGTCTGATGTATTCAGCCTCCTTCTCTGACGAAGAAAAGGATTCAGTCGTCGTTACTCCAGGCCAGCGAGCGACGGCTGATTGAGATCAAGGGGGGCACGTTTTGGTAATGATGATGGGCTGAACCTGTCAGAGTGGACTGAGGCACAGCGGTGTGGTGATTGAGCTCGCTTGATGGCTCGCTTCCCTTTATTTCTCCTGAATACCTCATCAAGGCTGCAGTGTAGCTGACACTCATCCTATTGGAGGTCACGACTGCTGAGCTCACTGAGGAAAACAACTGAAATGACCCTGTCGTCTCTGTCTTCCTTCTATTAAAAACACATCATCCGTATATGCACCGAACAAGGCCATCAGTGTAAAATGTGTTTCAACTATAAGCGCTTTTCTGCCCACTCTATCTTGTTCGTTGCACGTGCATTCATCGATTTGCAGCCTGTTTATCTTTTGGTCCTCCTGCTCCTGCAGGTGGCTTTAAGGAATGTAAATCAAGCCTCCTGCTGAGCATGTGAGCTCTGCACCGAGATGATAACATAACATACACTCTGAGGAAGCTATACACTCTGTGGCCGCCCTCTCATGAATTGTTTATTTCTTTTGGTTTCCTGCAGTCATTATCTGCAAGAGCTCTGCAAGTCAGAAGAGCTGCTGCTTCTTCCCTCAACGGTGAGGAGCAAAGGCAACTCTTTAAGACCCTCACCAAATGACTTTTTTATTGATCATCCAAGACAGTGGAAGCAACTTGGTCCATTTCTTTAATGGCATCTGAAGACTTGCTGAAGCGCTCTTGGCCTGGACTCCATTGATGGTCTCACACGTGTTACAATACACAGTGATGTCTTGTATCACACTGGCGATAATGTGTCTCCAGCTGCCACTGCTATGAATAATAGGATTAGGAGGCTGTGGACTTCGCTGTGTCTCTGACCTCCTAGGAGGGCAGCAGTCACCCACACAGGCTCATACTTACAAACACACACACATAAACAACCCCCCCAACATCCAGTCGCTCCCGCCTGAATCCAGGATTACACCGTGTCTGCAGAAATCTGTCTCTGCCCCCCAGACGCACTAGCAGACAAGCATATAACTGCTGCTTTACAGCTTCAATGCATTGATGGGTTTGATTTATCAATTAAACCAACGGGTGCTTCTGACCACAAACTCACTCATTAGGGTGTAGCCAAGCAGTCCCAATTAGGGAGGAATGTAGATTTAAAAAATCTAAAAAATTCAAAGTATCCCTTCAAGCTGTGTGTTTTCATGTCAGTCTAATGGCTGCTCCTCCTGACCCATCACCAGGCCCATTTCCATCCAGCTGACCAGTCTGCACACCAGCTGTTGTTGCTGCATGGCACTCACCCATTAGGCTTTCAGGGGATTAGTTATCATACCAAGCCGAGCGAAGGAAGGACATAAAGACTAGTGGGGGGACTGGTGAAGGGTAGACTAACTGCTAGTTGCAGTATACTGGTTACTTGTGTTTAAGCTGGTTGTGTGAGTGTTTTGGTGCATTGTAGGGCTTTAAAGGATTGTGGTATTACAGGATTAAAGAATGTGTTGCTAAGAAGGTCAGGTTTGACACATGGCATTACATTGAGGGAGAAACATTGTCAATTCAAATTGGAAATGATAGTTCTCTCAGTGTGACTGGGGAATAGAAAGGTCACAGAGGAAGGGAGCCATTTAGGAGCCATGCGTTGGTCTGAGAACCGAGCATTGACTGGTTGCTAAAGTAGTTTTGTAATGCCAGTGGGAACTGAGGCTCAGCGGTGCTTATGAAATAGCTGAGACTGTGTTGTTTGGTCTGGTTTGTCTCTGAAAGAACATTCTAATGTAAAAGGGAAAAACAAGATTGATTAAATCAACACAACAGTACAAATGCAGCTGATCAATAATGACAAAATCAAATTTGATATTTCTGATTGAGTGCTGTGATTTCAGTAATGTGGTGACATTTTGGGCATGTGTATCGGTGCTTTTGAACTTTTGATATAAAACTTTAAAACTGATATTAAACATATCATTTAAAACATTGCGGTGAAAACAATCTCAAGGTCAATTTAGTAGCTGTTTTGATCATGTAACATGATCTTCATCAGCAGATAAAGTTCAATTTTCCCTTTTCCTTCTAGGCACTTTTAAGGACTCCCCCCTCCATAAGCTTTGAACCTCAGATATTAAAATGTAGTAGTGTAGATATGATGGTCGATGGAAGCATTTCAGTGTCACGTAGCCACAACAGTCAAATCATAAAAATATGGAAATTGTATTCATTTAATGTAATGCAGCCTTAAAGGCAGAATGAGTAAGACACCAGAAGCACTACGCTGCAGTGCAGCGCTATGTCACTACGCTTTTATAGAGTCCTGAGCTCACACTGTGTATACTGTTATTGGATGGGGGCTACACACCCGCTGCCCAAAGGTTGACACCCAGAAACGCCTCAAACACAGCAAAATAAGAAAATACAGGCAGAGGACGGGGTCTCTGTAGATACAGACGATGATTGAGAGGGATTGTTTTTGTATGAGTCTATACATTGATTTTTAGGAAAATCCTACTCATTCTGCCTTTAAGGACAGGAAAATACTACATTGAAGCAATATTATGATTAGGGAAGTAAGTAAAAGTGTATTCTTTGAAGCCTTTTACAAAACCTGGGGTCAGTAACTAAAATAAACAAATGAATTAATCAATAAATTAATGAATAAAGACAAGCAATAAAAAAAGCCTCATACAATATACAGTATGTTGATATCGCACAGCAGTAAATGGAATAATACTGAGCCAATATTTCTTAGCATCAACATGGAGGTTTTGCAGGCATTTCAGCTTTTTCATTCTTCAATAAAACTCTTTATTGAATAAAATGATGTAGAATCCTGTGAACAAAATGCAGGAGGGATTAAACAGCACAGTGCAGAGAAATTTAAAAGAAGCTCGGGGAGCTATTGTGACACTAGCACTACCATGTTCCCAGCTGGCTAGCATGTCAGCAGTTCACCCGCAGTAGTTCACCAACTACAGTAGTCATGTGAGTAGTCACTACGTCACACAGCTTACGGAAACAGAATCTGCGAAGATGTGCTGATTCATTTCACTGTGCCACTTTCTGGTGTGACCAGACCTTAACTCAAGGAAGCAGCTCCTCAGAGATGGCAGCACTTGGCAGCTGGGCGCCATCTTGCATAGCATAAATTAGGTACAAAATAGAAACCAGTGAGGCTGACGCAATCTGTTTGAGTAGAAACTGAAGTAGAGAGAAAGAGAGGAACCTGGGCTGTGTGACCTGATTGTGGTTACACCTGAGGCATTTGAGATGAGTTCTCCCGCCACCGTGCTGAGGTCATGTAATAGCCTGTGTGCTGTGCTGCAGGAGTGGTGTTGGGTTTAAGGGGAGCACAGACCTGAGGCTTCACGGGAGCAGCAGCGCACTCAGCCGAGATGCCACCCTCAACAGTGGCCTGTCTGTTCTGTCAGCCCAGAGGCCATAAAAGGAGGCAGAGACAGAGACAGATGGGAAAGAAAAAACAGCTATTATTACCTGTTTGAGAGGTACAGAGGTGGTAGTAGAAGGACAGCCCAACAACAAGCCTACCCTTCAAAATGTAACCCAAAACTGCGGCCATTGTTGTTATTTTCTGAGGCTGAATTGCTGGAACAGTGGGATACTGAGGCACAAATACCAGCCAGGTGCCATTGTGATTTTGGCTTTTTTTTTTACCCACCATCAACAATGCGCAAGAGAAAATGAGAGTTGTAACTGGAGGAGTATAAATAGCCTTTTATGAATAGGACGCAGCGTCTAACAGAGGGAAAGTCCAGAGAAGAGACAGAAAAGAGAAACTTCTATAGAGATGTGTGGCTGGTAGTTTTGGTACTGAGGCGCCAATTGACTGACTTCACAGTGTGTCATCTTTAAAGCTGTTGCCTTGTGATTTGTCATGGGCAGTCTTGCAGTTTTATGAATACTATCTTGATCCTTTTCTTCCTGTTTCCGCTGACTCACAAAACTATGATACATAGAACAACTACCTTCTCATGGCTCTAATTTTGGGCTCATTGTACTGTAGCTTCTTATATTAATCTCCTTAACTCCTTTCTCATTAATGGATAAGTACATTTCTTTATGTCAACAAATCCCATGAAAAAACAACAATTTAATGCTTCTTATAAGTATTGTCTGTGCAGCCGAAGTCTGATATAGCTTATTCGTCTTTGCCATTGAGCTCCATTGTTGTCCAACAAGACTAAAGCTGGAATTATGCTTCTATATTATGTTTACACAATTTACAGGAGTTGAATCAACCAATCAATTTGCTTGACGTGCAGGTCCGCACGACTCGTAGTTGAGATTTTGGAAGTATTAACATTTGGTAATTAGCACTAAACACAAAGTACAACTGAGGCTTAAGGGATCACCAAAGTTACTACAATTCATCCTAAGGGAAATGTTGAAGTCTGTACCAAATTTCATGGCAATCCATCCAGTAAATGATGCTAGAGGAAAGGTCAGGAGTTCTCCAAAGTCAATGGGATTCAACCTCTGAGAACCATGAATGTCTGTACATACATAAGGTCGTTAAACTGAATATTTCAGTCTGGGCAAAAGTAGCGGACCAACCGACAGACTGACATTTCCATCCATAAAGCCGTGGCTAACAACTACTTAAAACACATCAATGTCACATTGTTGCACTGGGTGACATGTTCCTTCATTACCATGAACACACACTATAGTTTATGTATAGCAGTTTAGTCTTGCACTAGCAATCCACGGATGTAAATAGACCTCAACAAATGCACAAATTGCTCATGCTTGAGGAACGTTTGCTAAAAATTACAGAGGCTTTTCCTTTAAAATTAAACTATATATTTATGATCTGTTTTTAAGGATGCAGGTCTTAAATAGGAGCGAATGAGCTAAGAGACACAGACAAGAGTAGGAAAGTATTGAGCAACAGAGTTCATTGTTGGTTTTAGTATGTTTATGGCATTTGTTAACAAGAAATTTACAGAACACCATCATTTACACGCTGCAGTGTTCCTAAGTCTGAATTTAGCACAAACTTAAATGAGTATAGCTTAACAAATCAAAAACAAAATATTTCTGCGTATGTGCAGATGAGGCACTGCTGTCTGTGGACTACTGTGCCTTAAAGCGCATTGTCTTTACTAATGGGGTCTTGTTTTCATTAGCCATTATACTATAAATAAAGTAACACTGATCTGTAAACACTTTTGCCGCTTGTGTGTTTTTCCTCCTCTTGTCTGGTGTTTATGAGTGCCATGCTATCGTAATCAACGGCATTGGTAAAGAGGGATAATCATCTGCATTATAGAATGGACCTCTTATCCCCCTCAGCCCTTCTGCCAGAATCATTTTTAATCTGCTTTCCATGTCCATTACCATCGTGCCTGCTCAACCATTCCATTACATAGCGGGGCTCTTTCCGCTCCGTGTCCCCTGCTGACCGCTGTAGGTGACTTGGGAGCATATTGCAAGTAGAATAAAGCGTCTGCTGTAAAGCATGTCAGATGACCTGTTATCTGCCAGATTAGAACATATCATTTCCTCAAATGTACTTCTTATTTTACTAATGCATGCCTGATGTTTAAAATTATTCATAATCTCGCCCCCCCTTCTCTTGGTCTGGCCTGTCTTGGCAGTGGCAGTGCCAGTAGGACTAGAGCATCTACTAGGGGTGACTGGGTACAGTGGTTCAGAAAGACAGCCTTTGGTCAATCTGCGTTCTTGGTTGAAGCAGTGGGGATGTGGAATTCCATACCCACAGACATTAGAGACTCAGGAAGCTTTGCAGTGTTTAAAACCGGCCTCAAGCTTTGGCTAAAGTCAGCACAAAAGCGTCACTACCAATTTATTGTATTTATCATACTGTTTCTATTTATTATCTCACACTGATTGACTTTAATGTATTGCTGTTCTGTGGTTGGTTTTTGTTTACCTGCCCAGGGACAACAGATGTAAATTAGCTGCTAGCTAACTCTGGTGCAATTATTTTGAATGGTGCGCTGTACCTGCTAAAATAAATGACAAAAAAAATTTGAGGAGTAAGAGACAGAGAGCCACAGTGGGAGGAAATCCTAATAACCACAGATTTAGACACATGTGTTTGGTTTTCTGGTAAAATCTCCTATGGACATCCGTGCATCATTTACGCAACATCTGAGTTTGGATTTGTCCCAGAGAGTGGGGGAGATAGTAATGGATCAAATCCTGTAGCAGTTGTAATTCATTCATGTTTCAGGGCTGTAAGATGCTGAATTATGGAACATCCACGCAGAAAAACAACACAGGAAAATCTGTGTTTAGTGCATTTTACAACACCGTTTGTCTTGCTCTTTCTTCTAACCACCCTGCAGGAACACTACTCTCCTTCACCAATCAGTCAGTCAATCAAACAAGTTTATTTGTCACATGTAATCATATAAGGTACAATCACAGTGAAATAACCTGGTGCTATTATAGCACTATGTGTGTGTGTGTGTGTGTGTGTCTATTTACCGAAAAAATAAGGAAGTCAGCTGTGGCAATGGCTCACAGTCAGACGCCATCTCTACCATCAGCTCATGTCACTATAAGGAGGAAGTGTAGGATATTCTGTTAATATGGAGCCTGAGGTGGCTGCAGAAAATATTTTAACAACTATTGGATGAATTGCCATTAAAACTTGTACAGACATTTATGCTGCCTAGAAGATGTACCCTACTGGCTTTGGTAATCCCCTGACTTTTCCTCTAGCACCATGACATTTGTGGTTTTTAGTTAAATATCTCAATGTTTATTGGATGGATTGCTATGAAATGAGGGACAGAAATCCATTTCCCTCGCTGGATGAATTGTAATAACTTTGGTGATCCTCTAACCTTTTTCTGACACTACCATCAGTTAAATGTTTATGACTAAATAACTGCAAATAATCATCATCCTCTGCTGTTCTTTGTGTTTAGTGCTAGTTAGCAAATGTTATCATGTTAATATGCTAAATTAAGATGGTGAACATGGTTAACATCATACCTGCTAGACAGTAGTAGTGCATACAGAGTAAAGAGTACAAATCTGTATGAAGTTTGAATTTACTAGCTTCACTGTGTGCTTGACGAGATACTATTCAGAAACTTTTTGTTTCTGCTCTGTAAAATTGTATTTTTGGATTGTTTCAGTGTCCTTCATCTGTCACATTTTTTCTCAAGCTTCTGTTACATGCATGACAGAAGCAGATTAAGTATGTGGACTGTGGAGCTTTTTTCATTGGGGGTTTATTGCTCAGGAGCCTGAACAGAGCGACTGTTTGTTGCAGCCGAGTTCACAATGGACAAAGCCGGGAACACAAACACATAAGTGTTTACTGAAGTCTCTTGAGAAGATCAACCCTTACACAAAGATGCCATTCATGCTGATCTGCTCCTCCCCAGCTGTGGAGCGGACACTGCTGGAACACACACAAATACACGTGCATGCACACACACACACACACACACACACGCACACAGTGGCTCAGACACAGACGCAGACAGATGTGCACTCAAACACACAGGATGCACTTTCTCACCTCACCATCAGCACAGTCATTCTCATGTTTACCCAGACTGTGAGAATTGCCTCCCCTCATGTACGTGATGTCTTCATCAAACACTGGTAGTATAGCAGATATACATACAACCATCTTGCTCTGTAAAACGGCAAAAGGAGATTTGGCAACAGAATTTCCCCTGGAATATGAGGGATTTTAGGGATTAACAGGCAACACATACAGTCCAAGGTACATTCTGTAAGCTGTTAACTCATTCATACAGGGCCAGAGCCGAAATCATAACGCAAGATTAGATATCAGCTGGGAGTGTTGCTGTGGTGATTTGTATGATTTTGTTTACTGCAGCCTATTAATATTGCAGGTCCATAAAGTTGGGGGAATTGCGAGAAACAGATTTAAGAAAGGAATCTTATGCAATTGCAAAATTTGATGCAGCAGGGGGAAGATATCCTGATTTCTACTGTCCTGACCGCTTGATCTTACACTTCCCATAATGCAACTCAATAGCATTTCCCCTTCAGAGCCACAAAAGACATTATGCTACTGTTTTCACAGTTTTAGTCCTCATGACAAGTAAACCAGTCTTGATTTTGAAAATCCACGAAGTCCCTCTTTAAGGCAGCACTTAGACATTTTGGGACATACACTTATTCCCTTTCTTGCCAAGAGTTAGATGAGAAGATCAAAACCACTAACATACTTTTATCCTGTTGCTCTACAGTCAAATTGCCCCACTTACCCACATAAGAGTCTACTACTGAGTAGTAACTGTCCTGAAATTAACTCTGCAGTCGGCCGTACGCCGACTTCCCTCTGATCTGCTGTGTTGACATGATGAGGAGCAACACTTCCTCCTGTTAGTACTCTCAACATCCAGCTGACATTGCCTTACAGTGCTGTTTTATTCATTACCGACCAGTTACAGTACATTAGTCCTGTGCGTTTGTGTGTATGTGCACATTCTGTATGTGTGTTTGTGTGTCAGAGTGTATTATCCATGTTTTTAATTCAATATGTATCACTTTATTATATCTGCTGTGCAGAGGCATACAGACAGGAGTGTGTGTGCGTGTGTTTGTGTTTAGAGAGATTAATTGGAATTCACCCCTCCACCCCAACCTCCAGACACCCCTCCACCCACCCCCTCTTAACCCAGATCCCATCCACTGCCAGCTGAAAGAGGCTGTGTGCAGACATCAGGATGTGAGGAGAATTTAAACTTGTGTTTCCTCTCCCAAATTTCAGTCCGTCTCACTCTCTCTTTTACATGCAGTGCTTCACACACACACACACACACACACACACTCACTGCATTTAAGTGATGAATGGCACTATTAAGAGAAATCTGACCTCTTAACTGTACACTCTTTCTTTTCCTCCCTCTATGTTTTTGCTCATCTTTTGCAACCAGCAGCCAGTTTGGACCACAGAAGTCATGTTTTCTTTTTCATCTGCCTTTTCTAATAAGCTACAGCTGCCTTCTGCTCTCCTGCAGTTGTCACTTTCTTGAACAACCACAGTCCGCTGGTCACGTTTATCTCTGCAGTTCCCAGCAGCGTGTGACACTTGCTGCAGCTTCAAGGCCACACATTGCAGAAAAGGCCCACATCCACACAGACTAAAGCTCACACAATGACCTTGTGTTATGCTGTGTAATCCACATCTCCTATAATAAACATATTTTCATCACCAGTCACTTCCTGGAAATCCCAATCCCTCTTTCCCCCTACAAAAATATCTCTCCATGCAATATCAGGCTTAGGGTACATTTATTAAATGATTTTTTTTTTGGGCAACACTACATTATAACAATTAAGTTGAAAGTCTGCTCCTAGGCCCCATCATTAATATTGTAGCATGCATATTGAGGGTGTTTGCAAGTAAGTAAGTGAATTAATGAGTAATACAGAGTTAGGGCTGACAACTAGAGCATTTCACCCACTGCCTCTACCCCAACAAAATGGACTTAATCTCTGTTTATAGACACAGCCGAGCCAAGATGAGCTGACGGGCCATTAAAATTTAATCAAAGGGATGGCTTTCTGTCACCCACCGGCAGCAGCAGAGGTCTTCTAACCAAACTGCGTGACAGAGGAGATGCTTGATAGATTGGCAATAAAATGAAGAAAAACAGGAAAGAGGGAGCAACATGAAAAAAGGTTTATGGTGTAAAGAAAGGAAAATACAGGAAGGGGAAGAATGGTTGCAGAGAGAAAAGCAATAAAGGCATTATGACAGATAGAAAAAATGTTTTTTCTTCATTCTCCAGCAGCATGCCACCACCTAAAAACAGAAAATAAGTTGGTTATGGTTTGACGACCTGCAAACAGCAGAAAACAACCCTGTGAAAGATGCTGCATGATTTCACACAAACATACTGTGACAAATATGAGAATAAGACTGGGAGCTATGGCTGAATGTGCCACAGACACAGACACACAGGTGAACACTTCAGATTGTTCATGTACTTTGTAATCAAAGTTTCTCTGGTCTATGTGAGGTATAAAGCCACAGCTGACCCTTCCTAAAGTCATTTCAATCCTTCATAAAACTCATTTAATGTCACAGTATATGGCTTAATTTAGTTTGAGTCAGTTTGTTTTTATTTCTGTGCCATGCTAAACATGTTGCTCATCCCTGAGGAAGCATGTCAGCAGGCAGCAGTATGTGCAAAACAGGTGATGTTTATTAATGAAACAGAGGCAATATTGAACCCCTGGAAATAAAAATAATTTAAGCTGAAGAAAAGAAAAAAAACAACACGCTGCCACCTACATACCATCTACATAGGCTCAATTATACAGAATGTTATTTACTACAGAACAGCTTTATCTTTCCTACAGCAGCTTGACAGTGCCGAGTGACTCACTGCTTAAGGCACCTAATGATTTACACCTGTTGTCACTATCATTAATTAAGCAGACGATCTGCCTTAATTTCACTTAACAGGACTGAAGCCCTTCAACGAAAAATAATATTGTAAAACACAAACTACTCAAACTGAAACCTGTATTCTGTTATGTGTGTAACATGGCTGATAAATGAACAGTCAGAGTATTGTGTGGTCCGCAGTAGAGAGGACAATAGAAAACAAAGGGACTTTCTATAATATTGACATGGCACATTAAACAAATCTGCTTTTCTTTTTCCAGATTGACATACAGTCTAAACATTAACTGGTAAAATACCAGATCTCAACTGAGCACATACAGATCTTTGCTTCTAATATAAATTATTCACAACATAAATAAATATCTTTCCAAATGCTTTCTTCCATATCAAACATATTCAAGCATATTCCATAACTGAGTTACACATACTTTCCACAGAATCTCACATGGTTCCTACCCCACATCCTCCACTATAGCCAATTGGTGCATTTTTGTGCACATACACACACACACACACACACAAATCTAATATATCTGTCCATAACCAGGTGACTGTAACTTTAAGAGCTGTTTGTAAAAACTGATGTGATCTTAGTTCCTGATACTGTGGGCAACACAGTTTTAGCAACAGCATCTATTTCACAAAAACAATGATCAGGACAGTTTGGTGCTACAGGTATCGCAGCAGCTCGTGTTTAGGTTTGAAGTATCCAGTTTCATCACAGTTGAGTTATTAATGACAGCTCAGCCATATTTATAAAGGTGAGAGACAGTATGGATGTATGGGGGCTGCTATCTGTGCAGCCACCAGTCCCCATCACACAGGAAGCATTGAGAGCCAGAGCTGCTCGGTAAGGAAATATTTTACTACCTGCTCGCACATATGGGACATTTATGTCTTTTATCAAAATTATGTTCAGCAAGAGCAATGGCCTGTGTTTTACATATGTTATTTCACTTCCTATTCCCCTATGGCAGCATGGGAGAATAAGAAGAACTAGATGTACTTTAGTGCCTCTTCGAATGCCGCGCAGCATGTTTTCCTTGCCCTCTCTGTCTATAAGTGTGCATCCCTTTTTGTGTAAGAGTGTGTTGCAACAGATAGAGATCGGGAGCCAGAGAGAGAGGGCCATCTGCCACCCAGTGAGGGCTCAGAGTGTTAGTGACCCCACACTGCTGAGTGTCTGAGTCAGATAATCCCATGACCCTGCGTGTCTCTCACTGACAGGAAGAGGACAGAAGTCAGTGATGAGGCCGAGGGTCCGTCATCAGTCGGCCCCCGCCGCTGTGCTCGGTCATCTCTCTGAAGTGACGAGTCAGCTTGTTTTCCCTGATTTTCCTGTGAATTTAGATTGTGTGCGAGCTTCCAGAAGCTCGGTGGGAACTTGCGTCTCTTCCTCTCTGTGTGCAGTTCGTCTCCATATGGCGTGGTGTTATATGAAGAGGACACAACAGAAGTCAATGCACGGCTGCTTCGTGTTTTGGATTTTTTGTTGAAAAGCAGCGAGTCCCTTCCTCATTTTGTAAAGATTTTTGTGATTTCTGATTTGGTGTTCATGGCTGGTTGACCTCTACAAAAAAAAAACTTGTTTAGTAGTATGTATTGCCCCTTGACTCCTTTGTTCAGTGCGTTTTTTTTTATCAGTTCACACTTTGTCACTTCTTCTGTCTGTGCATTTCCACATACACACGTGGACCTGCATATAATTAACAGTGCATGTATGCAGACATATTCTGTGCTGTGCTGTGCTGTACGCACAGTTTCTACGTACACACACAAAGATATTCACGGTCTGATAGTCCATTTAATATGACTACAGACTATCACAACAGCCTGTCTCTCAGCTTTGGAGACCCAGTAGCAGGAAGCACAGTGGCTGTGAGCTCACTTACAAAACCAACCAAATGTGTGTGTGTGTGTGTGTCTGTACAAAGTGCATGACGTCTCAGTCTCTATCTGGCAAAGAGCAGAACAGGAAGCAGCGAGGTGGGGCTCGGTCTGTGCTGTTCTCTCTTCCTCTCCTCCACCTCGTTCACTCGCTCCGGATTTAGACTGGCTTTTGATTCCTGGCGGGAAGGACATCCTGGATTTTGAGGAGGCAGGAATAGCACTCAGTGTTGCCTGAGTGGCGCTGCTGTCAGTGCTGAGTGTGTGTGATAGTGTGTGTGTGTGTGTGTGTGTGTGTGGCAGGGGACAGAGGGGAGGGAGGGGGCCTGGAGCAAAGCCAGAGGTCAAACATGGCCAGCGAGGACACACTGGAGGACTGGCCAGGGGATCAACCCATTGATCCCCCGATACACGCCGAGCAGGGTGACACGGAGCCTTCGGTAGGCAACTCTTGCCACTGCAGGCCTCAACATGGCCGCCTTCTCATCGCTTTCCTTCCAATCATTATTACGTCCCTTCTCGTTTCTGTCAGCTTCCTTGTTCACTTCCTGTAAAAACATCTATCTGACAGTGAATCACTTGTGAGTTTTCATTCCTTTCTGCTGTTTTGATTTCGCCCCGCTGTGTGAGCAGTCTTACACCTCGCTCCAGAGGTTCTTTGTTGTAAAACACCAGGGATTAAGTTGTATTGTGTTGAACAGGAGTGCGTCACAGCACAAACTCTCCCTTCCTGTCGTTGATGGTGTGTTACTGCCTTTTCTTTCTCTTCTGCTGTGGCCTCTGCTGCTGCTTGCACTGCAAACTTCTCAGGTCAGCCACATGAAGGAGGGCGTATATGAGTGTGTTTCTTCATGTCTGTGTGTTTGTCAGTGATCTCGGTGACTGTCTGTTTACATCTTTAAAATAAGATGGTCGATATTGTTTCTCTTATAGACCAAACTGACATAAAACACACATCTGCAGTGTTATTTGTCTTCATGACCTTGTTGCACTACCAGTTTGTGAAACATTTTCATTTTGGTTGCTTCCGAGTTGTGCAATGACCCTAATGTTGCATTAACGCAGCAGTTAAAATCCTGCAAGCACTCGGCCATGTGGTTTGGTTGGCTGCTCGTCCCATGCCTGACTGTTGTACTGTATTGTGTTGCAGATGGATTATGGTTTTAATGATGCAGGGCTGTAGCCCCAGCCGGCATGTAGCTGGATGGACACAGAGACCTAAGAAGTTGTAATCAGATCTGCTAAGCTGGGTGGCTGGCTGTATGGTGCAGCGAAAGGCCCTGAGCACCCCGTCATTATACTCTGGCAGAGGGAGGGGACAGTCCTCATAACATGAAATTCATGCACCTCCAGGCTTTCAAGCCCTTTCCAGTAGGTTTATGAAGAATATTTGGGATTGTTAGTTTTGTAAAGCTCAGTTTGTTCAGATTGTTGTCAGAGAGGTGTTGACTTACCTCCAGTATTTTTAGGCGTGGTGTTGTTGGGATTGAAAAGGCGTTCACCTAATCTTGTCTTGTGTGTAGTTTATGCACTGATATCAGGAAACTTTCTCATGGCCAAGAGCTATTTTGGCTGAATATTTGGGATAATTTTTTGGAGTTTGTATTATTTTTTCAATTAAGCAATCAATTCATGTTTAATACACATGAAAATTGGATTTTATGAACCAAAATTTGAATTGTCCTCAATTTCTGTAAGGTAATATAAACTATAATAAGGCTGTGGTTACTGTGCACAAGAGAATGAAACGGTTTTTGGTCATATTTGTGGAAACTGTGTCTAAGCCTCGAGCCTCCCTCGGCAGGCGGTTGACTGACATTTGAGGGCCGGCATTGTTCGAAGATGGGCTGTCAGCTTTTGTGGCGAGCACATTATAGCCCTGTATAGCCTATGAATGTTCATACAAGACATGTTTCCCCACAGTTCACATAGGCTTGGTTATGTACTGTACTGTCCTTTTACAACATTTCACATCTGGGAGGACCCACGGTGCTGTTACGTTTGTATTCCACTCATCAAGTGGAAGCTAGCTGGCTAAAATGAACACTGATTCCCACTAGACATTTGTTTTCGTTTGTGTTACATCAAAACCTGCTGAGTCAGCAGCAGCTCCTGCACACTCAGTGCTGTGTTTGTCCCACATTATACAAAGTTGGAGGGGGTCTAGCTAGCATTGGCTGTCTCTGTTTCATGATGACCGGACTGTCAAAACTCACAGTAGCAAGTAGCCCTGTAACCTCAGTAATATTTAATTGTAATGTAATTCAAACAAAACACAGAGTAACTAACATAACTCTGCAGCACTGAAATCACAGATGGGGGTAATGGCTAAGTTATATTTTATTACTATTTTTCATCATCGTCAGTCAGTTGGAACCAAAAATTCACGCCCCCTGGAGAACACTCATATAGGGGGCACTATCTCTACAGAAAAATGAATAAAACTTACATTTCTTCTTTTAGGTAATTACAATTTTTTCCAAATTAGTACACAAGTCAAACAAACATCAAGGATATATACTGATTTCTCAAAAAAAAAAAAAATAGAATTTCAGTTCAATATATCTATCTATAGCTATCTGCAACAAAAACACTGTGGTTGACCCACTTATTTTTTACATATTCTATAATCAGCACTTTATTTGCGTTCACTTTCTATTAATGGAATCATTTCCTGAGTTATATTTGTTGGTTACTTTAAACTGCAGGTGATCTTCTACAGCAGAAATCACAACTTTTGGAGAAGCGGAGACATACAATCTAGATGAAGTTAGTTTAAACTGATCTGCTCCTTGAGAGAGAGGTGTTTTGGGGTAAAAAATGGCAAATACTGCATGCAAATGTTTGCATGTCTCTGCATATCCATGCTACATTTTTATACATATACACAGTGTGTGTACTTTACTTGTGCCTCTGATCCATCCAGAAGCGGACGAGATCCTGATTGATTTTAGTCTGTAATAATGCTGTTCTAATCTGCTGCAATCTGGTTAGTGTTGATCAGTAGGAGAGCTGATGTGAGCACTCAGCTGTTTATGCACTTAAGAGCTGCCTCTGCTTTGATGCTGGTCTCAGTCTCAGCATGGCAGGTTTCACATGTGAAGGATTCACTCAGTTGCGGTTTTCTCCTCCTTCCCTCCCACAGTGCTTCACTTAGTCAGAGCTGTGCAGGGTGACTATTATCAGCTTTGTCTGCAGTAACCTCAGCTCAACAGGTCTCAGATAGAGATGTCAACCTTTGAATTTGTTTCTCTTTCAATCTTAATTGAATAATTTTCACGTGCAGTATGCTAAATGTAGTTTACTTTTTTTACTATACTATACTACTACTACTATACTATATTCTGCACAAGTCAAAATATCTCCTTCAACTCACTTTTATATTCTGCCAACACCTCATTCTCCTTTTGTGCCTTCTCCTTATTCATCTCACCCTCCTCCTTCTCTCCTTCCTCAGAGTGATCCAGGCGGGCTGTCGGTGCTCCAGCAGCTCGGTCTGGACCAGAACTCCGACTTCTCAGACTCCAGTGTGCAGCAGCGCCTGGACGAGCACCGCGAGAGGATCCGCAGGGAGATCCGCAAGGAGCTGAAGATCAAGGAGGGTGCAGAGAATCTGCGCAGGGCCACCACTGACAAGAGGAATGCACAGCAGGTGGAGTCACAGCTTCGGAGCTCCAAGCGTAAGCTGGAGTCCCTCCACTCTCAGCTGCAGGAGCTGGACGCACACATTGTGGTCAAGGGCCACGATGACAACAAAGGTACAGTATCCGCCATGGAGATGAGTTTCTGTGCCACTGTGAGATGTGCGAGTATATAACATATTTATAACACTTTTGTCATTACATACATGTTTCCAGTTTTAGGTTATCTATTTATAGTTTACTTTAAAAATGATATGTAGGCAGACGGTTTCAGTTCATTGGAAAACACGCAGGCTGAAAACCTGCTTTAGATGAGTCATCCATCCCAGTGAACCTATAGGCACAGTAACTTATTTATGACTTGCTTTTACAAGCAGGGACTGTCTTGGAACTCTTAACTGATGGTGTGTTCATTCTTGTATGCACATCTCCATCTGAGACTTTATTCAACTTAAGCAAGAGTAACAGTGACATGCTAGCAGCTCTGTGAGACTGTACTAACACACACTGGTGTTTTGAGCTGACTGCTAACAACAGCATGCTAACATGAGCACAATGGTGATGCTAACATGCTGATATTTAGCAGGTAAAATGTTTACTATGTTCACCATCTTAGTTTAGCATGTTAGCATGCTAACATTTGCTCATTAGCTCTAAACCCAAAGCACAGCTGAGGCTGATGGGAATGTCATTAGTTTTGCAGGTATTTGGACATAAATCAATGTATTGGACTAATTGAACTAATTTTGAGCTGATGATGATGATGATGATTATGCTAGATGAAAAGTCAGGGGATCACCAAAGTTGTTACCTCATGGAAATCCACCTTGTTGAGACATGTCATGCAAAACCACCCTCTTTGTGGCGCTATAGGAAAACTCAAGAGATCGTCAAATTCATTTGGATACAACGTTTTGTTCCAATTCATGATTAGTAGATTTTGAGCTATTTCAAAGGATAACTTATTTATTTCAAAGTAAAAAGGAGACCTGATGGTGACGCTAGAAGAAACGTTGACGGGATCACCAAAGTCAGTGGGATGCATCCTCTGGGGAGCATGAGTGTCAGAATTAAATTCTGACATTCATGCAAACAGGCTGCTAGCATGGCTAAAAATTTGATGAAATGTTCGGCGTATGCTTTGGCAGTAGCCAGTAGTAATGGGCTAAAACATGTAAAATCCCTGGTGATTGAAACATTATTTTTGGGATCATCAGTAACCTGACTTCTTACCATTCAACCACTTTTCTTACCTAGATGACCCTAAGTCTCCGGGGTCACTCAATCACCCGTGTCCCAATCAGCACCGCATTGCAGCTTTGGAGCGGCAGCTAAACATTGAGCTGAAGGTCAAACAGGGGGCAGAGAACATGATTCCCATCTATGCCAATGGATCTACCAAGGTATTTAACTAGCACAACTGTCAGCCAAAAACTTATTTACAGCATTCACTTCACTCAGGTTCTGTAATACTGAAATTTATCTTACTTTTTTTGGTTGAAAAGAGAGGCAGTGTTACACCATATATTTCCAAATATTCTAAACGGGTTTTCTTCAGTCTGTGTTCCTTTAACCTCTTTTTCTGATCTCCTCTTGTATTTATGTCCCTCCGCAGGACAAGAAGCTTCTCCAGACGGCTCAGCAGATGCTGCAGGACAGCAAGACCAAGATCGACATCATCCGCATGCAGATCCGAAAGGCCATGCAGGCTACGGAGCAGTCTGAGGACAACCAATGTACTGTTCATCATGCTTTATTTTTTATCCTCACTCATCTTTCAGTTCCTCTTTCATCCCACCTATCACTTCGACTTATGAACACTGCATATTTTATGATGCGGGTGGTAATGGATCAATTCTTGCTTCAGAACCTCACAGTGTACAGTCTTCCAGTCAAACACACACACACACACACACACACTCACACACATTGTCCATTACAGCTCTCTCACTCTCTCAGGTTAGAGCCTTATTGATGTTCCTGCATCCCCTTGATGTTGCCCAACAACTAAAAGCCATGCCTCATTTAGCAGAGGTTAGAGAAGAGGCAGGACAGATGCGGGGAGCCAGGAAGGCAGTGAGACTGAAAGGACTGAGTCAGAGATGACGACAGAGTGAAGTGGACGGAAGGAAGGAGTCAGAGATGAAAGAGAGAATAAGCAGGGAAGAAAAAACAAAGCTCAGAGCAGCAGAAAGAGCAACTGTGATCCTGGAAAGGACAAAAAACTGACTGATCAAGGCACATAGGTGTCTTTGATGGGAGTCTGTTTTCTCCCCCTTCGCCTTCATTTTCTTCCACATGCTCCTTTAGCCATCATGTGCTTTAAAGTAGCTATAATCAGTTTTTTAATTTTAGAAATGGATCACATAACTACTTGTATGTTAAGGTGGTCGGTAGTACAGAGCATGTTAGCATCTTTTAGCTCATTGTTTTGGTTTTTCGGCTCGCAACTTTACTGTTTTGGTTCACTCTCGCTGCTCTCATCCACGTCATTTGCATGTTTGAGTTGCTTTAAGCTAACTCTGTTACAAATGCTACCCTTTATGCACAATATTGTACATCTCTTACAAATAAAATTTAAAAAAGCTCAAAAAACCCAATGTACACTATTGAACTTAGATTCATCAGGTGGCTAAAAAACACAACTACAAATAGATGCTAATGTTGCTCCGTATCTGCTGGATGTGTAAATAGGACAGTGATTGCTAACACGTTGTTTCTATCAACTCAAAATGTGTTTATACGTCAATGTTGTGTTCATAGCCTATTTTCCCTGTACCCAAGTGGCCATAAAATAGTTATTGCAGGTTTAAGAGTAAATATTTGAGCTGGTAGCTGTTCCCCTGGTATTCCCCTGCACAGGACACACAGACACACTCAAGTAAAAAAGATAACAACAGTTCTACCCAGTAAATTCTCCTCCCAACAAAAAAACATGTAAAATGAAATTTCTTACTGTGCCACATAGTCATATATTTTAACTTACATCATCTCTGCATGTTGCTGTGCACACTGTTGTTCATATGTTGTTGACTAAACCTGACACTGTGTCCTAGGTAAGCCGGACCTGTGTGGGGTGGAGCTGCGTGTGGAGGAGCTGTGGCATCACTACCGCGTGGAGCACGCCATGGCTGAGGGAGCCAAGAACATGCTGCGACTGCTGGGCGCAGGAAAGGTCCAAGACAAAAAGGCCATAGCTGAGGTGAGAGAACGGAGAAGAGATGGATTAAAGCATAATCAGCACAATCTTCTGTTCCAGTGTAGTATCAGCCGTGCTCTGATAAATGCTTGTAAAATGTTATGCATGATTGAAGTACATAAATTACATACTTCCTTTCATCAATTTCAAATGTTATATTATTTACATTTTTCTAATGATTCCATAAGCTGCTGGCTGTAGCTTTATATTTATCTTGCAGACATGAGAGTGGTAAATCTCCTCTTCTAACTCTTAGCAAGAAAGCAAATAAGCATATTTCCAAATATGTACAACTATTCCTTTAAGTTATCAATTTAGAAGCAATCAATTCTTGGTCTGTAAGTGAAAAACATAGATGTTTTTCATTATTTTTCCCCATTGTTCCCACTTTAACAATCTATTTATGTGTTAAAGTGTGTGTGTTTACATACCACACGTCATTCATTTTTTTCTGAATTATACTCATATTTTCATTGTCACTATTAGTATAGGTGCTGCAGCAACATACCACCAAGATAAAATCATTTTATATAGAGAGTAGATAAAAACGCCCAGGAGAGATACTCTTTAAAATGGTCTTCTGTCTCCACTCGGCTGTTTGGGGATGAGACTGGTGCAAAGAAGCTTTCTGTGAACTCTGACAGTCCTGTGAAATGTTGCACTCTGTGATCGGCAGGCACATAGTGGTCTGAGCGAGTCATCCCAGCGTCTGGACCTGCTCAAGTGCTCTCTGGAGCAAAGGCTGCTGGAGCTCCCCGAGGATCATCCCAAGGCCTGCCTCATCAAGGAGGAGCTGGTGCTGGCGTCTTCCTCGGCTTTCAGCTCCCGCTACAGCACCCCCTATGTCCATAACCAGTACAGCACTCTGAGCAAACCGTCACCACTCACAGGTAGACACAGAAGCACGTCTCTGATTTGATCACAGTCATTTTATTACCTAGAACATTGAAACATTAAATTAGATATTTGGTTTTAATTTATAGTTTGTTTTATCTTTATCTTCAAATCACTGATCTTTATCAATTCTCTCTCTCTCCAGGTACTCTTGAGGTGCGTCTTCTGGGCTGTGTGGGGCTGCTGGAGGTCGTCCCAGGGCGGAGCAGAGGGACCCCGATTGTTCTTCCCTCTCACTCTCCAGGAGACAGTCGCTCCTCCTTCAAACTGAGTGGCCTCTACAGCCGCAGCACCAGCAGCATGAGCCTTAAGATCCCCGGCAAGAACGATGAGCTCTCCTGTAAGTGCTTCCCTTCTTATTTTGAACAGAAGTTTCACTTACCTAACATGAACTGTTAAGCATAAAGAAGCACATTCCTGATATTAAGTTGAACCCTTTTGGAAAATTCAGATCTCAACTGTCTACAGGACTTTTAAAAATCCCTGTTTCATCTCCCTCACTCATAAAAAATAAATTGCCAAGTTAAAATAATAGTGTGTTTACTGGAAAAAGCTGTGCCTTTGTGTTTGTGTGTATGACAGCGGATGTGAGCGCAGTGCTGAAGCTGGAGAACACGGTGGTGGGTCAGACGCTTTGGAAAACAGTTGGAGAGCAGGCCTGGGACCAGAGCTTCACTGTGGAGCTGGAGAGAGTAAGACACAGCACACTCAGTATGTTACATTACAGTCTCCAATGTCACACAAGTACACAAGCAAGTGCAGTTTAATACTACAGCTCCCAGAATCCTGGGGGCAGCAAACACTCTTTGAGAAGCGAGGAGCAACTAGTGTCTGTTTGCAGAGCAGCCTGAGAGACTCGTGTTATTTTAATAAAGAAATCAGTCAATATTTGGCTGCTTTCCATCATGTTATGAGCAACTGCGATCTGATGTCATGCTTCACTCAGTGCATGTAGTTTTCCGGCTCCTTCTCTTTACTCCCTGCAATATTTTAAATGATCAGCTGTGAAAAAATGCAGAAAATAACTTTTGTCTTGTTTTGTAGACTATTTTTTGACGAATGATCACTGTCAGCGCTAACCAGTAACAAATGCAGTGTGTTTCCTGTGACTGCTTCACAATAAAATCCACCCTGTGTTTGGGCAGTTTAATGTGAAGCAGCAGCAGTAGGAAGTGTTTGCTTTGCATTAACAGTAACTTAATACAGCTCTGATGCAGCTGTATGAGAGTGAACAGTGTTATTAATAAAATATAATACACACAGTAATGCACATGTAGGCTATTTGAATCCCACATAGAAATGGCAGACCCTGTAACTAACAATTAAAAACTACTATGTACCTATTAATTATAACTTTAAACTTCGTACTGCTTGAGCTGCAAATGGTATTGACTAAATTCATAATTGTTTAGGGTAAAAAGGTAAAGTAAGGTAAAAACTGAAAACAATACGCCCCTGACATACAGTATAACAAGAAGAGGGTTTTCTAGCTTAGAGTCTTTTTCTGGAACTGTAATCCTGAAACCAAATTGCAAACTTAAAGTTTTAAAATCTAGAAAAATGGTGACCAGAGATCAGATTTTCATATTGACATCCTTGGTGTGTTTTGTGATTAGTCCAGGGAGATGGAGATAGCGGTGTACTGGAGAGATTACCGCTCCCTGTGCGCTCTGAAGTACCTGAAGCTGGAAGAGTTCCTGGACAACCAAAGACACCGAGTCCAACTGGAACTGGAGCCACAGGGGCTGCTGCTGGCTGAGGTACAGGACATACACACACATACACACAGACACACACAGACAAGTCATGTAACACGACCTGCATTTATCAGCCATATAAACATGGCAAGTGACATTTTTATTATATTAGTGGTAGTGTTTTTCACAGCCTGGTGCATGTAAAATCTATTATATAAATCTAAATATCAGCCTACACTGCTCCTTAGAACATACACAGGTACTACAAAAACCCAGTAGGTCTTTTTTTTTTTTTACCTTTTTACTTAGACATACACTTACTGAAGTTGCAGTGTGTTGTTTTAACACACTGTTTTTATTTCAGGTGACTTTCTTCAACCCAATAATAGAGAGAGGCCGAAGACTCCAGAGGCAGAAGAAAGTCTTCTCCAAACAGCACAGTATGTTCAAGTATACGCACACAGCCACTGAACTGAATAATGGAGTATGCCTTCACTTTTAAGAAATAAAAACTTGTTTTCAGAGCCCTGAGTGTCAGGCAGGCTTCCTGCTGCTCTCATTCAATTCAGTTGAGTTGGTGGATTTGAGAAAAATAAACCGAAACCTTAGAAACTATTGAAAGCGAATGGATTGTCTTCAAAAATGAGTCAGTTTTTAAATTAAATCACTTGGCCTTCACATGGATGCTCTGCTACACCATCTACTTGTTGGAAGTAGATGGCCAGCAACACTTCAGTCAATCAGTCAACAAAAGAAATTCATAAACGCCGCCTCATGTCCTCATGTCAACGTGTCCTTTAGCAGGACACTGAAACAGTATTACATACATTAGTTCATCCCAACCTTGAGGTCAGGCACAAACCATCTTTTTTTCCTCTAATCTTCATTCGACATTCATTTCCAGTCTGTGAGTCTCCAATAATTGTACAACAACCTAAAAGAGGAAATGATTATTTTGCAGAGTGGTTTACCCATTCTGCATACTTGTTGTCTGTGAGTTGCATCACTTTGTTTAAAAGATAAAGATAATTCTTGACATTGTATTACTAGCAACCATTTATTTATTTATTACCTTTATTTCTTCTTTTCTTTTTTTTCCTCAGTACAGACAGAAGAGCAGCAGTACCCACTGTATTATTGTTTTCCCTTTCATTTATCCAGTTGTATTCACTGTGTTTGTTTCAGGTAAAGCCTTCCTGCGCGCTCGTCAGATGAACGTGGACATCGCTACCTGGGTCCGCCTGCTGAGGAACGCCATCCCCAGTGGAAGCAACACACCTGCTTACACACCCAGTTTCTCAAGCAACACACTCACACACAGCCCCGGGTATGTAACCAGTGTGCCTGCAGCAAAATTATTTTTGAAGTCATAAGAATTGGTCCTGAAAAGTCTCCTCTAAAGCACTGAGCACAGCATTGAACCACAGCAACACACACGCTCAAGTTTGGTGCTAAAAGTGATCGATTTCTAATGTTTCTTATATTAGCCATTCAATTTCCAAATAATACATCATAGTAACATTTTTATTTGTCAATATTTTCCCCAAATTAACTTCACTTTTTTATCTGTTCCATTTTTTTTTCACAATTCAATGAATTAATATTGAGAGACATTTTTATTTCAGCAAGCAAATGACCCTGAAGAGAATGACTGGTCCGCTTTCAACAAAGTGATTTTATTTGTGCCTCTGCATCTGATTTGTTTTATCTGTGTGTGTGTGTGTGTGTGTGTGTCTGTGTGTGCGTGCATTGCAGAGAAATCTCCGTGGAAAAGCTGAATCTGGACGGCGACACTCCCCCCAAAGCTGAGATCAGGAGAGATGTGGTGGATGCACCAGCTCCGGTGAGTGAGAGGGAGAGAGGGCCAAAGAGGAAGGGAACCAGACAGAGGATTTTCAGACAGGGGAACGATGGGCATCTTTACACTATCATGTTACTATTTTGCTCACTTCTACCTGCAGCCTTTGGCTTGGAAACAGTGCTCCAGTCATAGGCCACTGCGCTGTGTGCTGCAGTGAAATCTAATATGGGCATAGCGGGGGCCGGAGAAAGGAGAGGATGAATAATTAGAGAAATGGAGAACTGCAAACTCAGGGAGACAGCTTTAATGAGACTAAATTGGATGGAGGGGAGTTTTAATTTGATCAAGGCCAAATCCGTGTTAGTTTCTCAGTGTGAAGAACACAATCTGCAGTGGGCGATAATGAGTGAGAGGAGCAAGAAGAAAACTATGAAGAGAGGATGTACAGTAGAGTGAGAACGATGGAAGAAGACAAGAAGAAATATGTATTTATTTATATGCTTATATATTTTTTTTAACTTTTAAAAATTTTTTTCTTACTCTCTCAATTATTACAGTAACATTGTGGCCTTTGTACAACATGCTTTGGCAATACTGTGCTTCCTCATGGTCATGCCAATAAAGCAAATTTGAATTTTAGAGAGCAGAGCGGCAGACAGACACAGAATTAGACGAGCACAGAGAGAGTTAGAGGGGGTGAGGGCCTGTGGCAGATGGTGTGTTCAACAGGGTTGAAGTATTATGGGATTAATTACTCTGATGTTTTTTAGAGAAGTAATTAGCAGTGAGGAAGGAGTGGAGAGGACAGGAAGAGGGTAGGGGCGAGGCTGTCGGCCAGCAGGGGATCTGGCAGCCGGGCAATGACTGTCAGTCTGTTTGTCTGCCTTGACTGAAGGTGGTTGCAGATGTTAGCAATCATTTTGTCCTCATTTCTCCCTCTTTTCCTGCTACTCCCTACTGCTACGCTACATGTGATCTTTTTACTTATGTTCTCACTTCCCCTCTTCTTCTTCTTCTTCTTCTTCTTCTCCTGCTTCGTCTTTGTGGTGCTTCACAGGAACAGACACCGGTCATTGAGCCCCCGTCCACGCCGGGTGTCACTGTTCATGAGCAGCCAACCAGAACGCTGTCCCAGAACTCTTTACGCAGGTGCAAAAACACACAGAACCTCTCTCTCTCTCTCTCTCTCTCTCTCTCTCACACACACACACACACACACACACACACACACAGACACACAGATACAATCCCTACCTGAGCATATCTTTTTGCAATATGGCCAACACAGCTTGACACCAAAAACACGCCCCCACACACAATATGGTGCTGTGTTGTAACCTTTTTTTAACACCCGGCAGTAAAGCCAAGTCATCATTAATGTGGATTACAGCATATGTCACCCTTGAATGAGAAATACTAAGATTCACACACTGAACAGTATTTGTCCTTTTCATAGCACAATACTGTATGTATGCTATAGTTTGGCATGTCGGGTGTGTGTTTTTCTCGTGTTGTTAAGCGTTTGAGGCAGATTTAAGTATGAAGATGACGTCATGCTATGTTGTGGTGCATGCACTGCCTATAATCTGCCTATAATCTCTCTGTCAGACCCAGCAGAGGCCCTCTGTGCCTGCAGGACTTCAAGCTGATAGCAGTGCTCGGCAGGGGGCACTTTGGGAAGGTACACGTACTTTGTTTATCTTCGTAAGATGAACAAAACTCCTACGTTCTAATATTTAATGTCTTCTTCTTTTGATGTCAGCCCTCTTTATTATTTTGCTAGTTTAATATTTTAATATCAAAATATTTAAAACTGCACCAATCAATATTTTTATATTAACACTAGCACAAATGACAATGTGTAATGTGTCGCTTGTAGTGATGAACCCACAGAGAATCACCACGTGATTCCCCTCAGTTCCTCTCAGCCCGGTGGAACGTTTTAGTGTCTTTTAGCTCATTGTTTTGGTATTACAGCCAAAGGCAGACAGACAAAGTTAGTGACTAGCTGGTGAACAAAGTGGAGCATTTAGCAGCTAAAGACTCAGATATTTCCCTCAGGAGTTGGTGGAGACCAAAACAGAGCTAAAAGGAGAGTAAATGTTGGACTTACATTCACCTGGTGGCCAGAAACATGACTCCAAATAAATGTTAATGTTAGTCCATGTCTGCTGGATGTCAGCTGCCCTCAAGTGGCCAGAAAAACAATTAATGCAGGGTTAAATTTTATTTCCTGGAAATGACTTCATGACATTATGCAGTCTCATATTGCTAAATACTCCTTGCTAACTGATATGGTGGAAATGGAAGTGGTGAAGATTCACGTTTGCCCCTAATAATCTGTTTTCTCATTTACTGGACATCAGACCAGACAGAAATATTGTCAACAAATCCAATGAAAAGACAAAAACCAACAATGAATTGATCCAGTATCTGTGCAGCCAAAGCCTGACAATCATCTGTGCCATGGAGCTTCATCATTCAGCTGCTACTCAGCAACTATGAAATAACACACTGTACTTAATTTTTATTCAGTCCCACATACATCAACGTACTGCTGTAAATACATACTAGTGCATCAAATGTCTATTAATCTGCAGTTGAAAATGGTCCCTGAAAAAATTCACAATTTACTTCAGTTTGAGTTTAGCTAAAAACTGCAGTGTCCAGCTGTTTCGGTGAATTACTAAGCCTTTAATGAAACCATGTATCTGTGAGCTGCTTTTAAAGAGTAGGAACTAATGGGTTTTAGTAGGAACAAATGGCGTTGTGGATGAGTGTCACAGACAAGCCAGGGAAATGGAAAATTATTGAGAGATGGATTAACACATTGTTGGTTTTGGTTTTCTCATGAGATTTGGTGATTATATCAAAAATAGTTTGTCAGCCTTTTTAATATTAATGAAGCTTTTGTTGGACTCTTCAGGTGTTGCTGTCTGAGTACAAAAGGACAGGCAGCCTGTATGCCATCAAAGCCCTGAAGAAGGGAGACATAGTCGCACGGGATGAAGTGGAAAGGTAACTTTATTTCGCAACACAGCACCCGGTGACCTTAACCAAAGTCTCTGCTGCACGACAGAAGCTCATTCACCTCATAATTACACCTTGCACAGTAATTACTGCCTCATACGCTCCCTCACCCCTCCTCCCTCTGTCTGTCTGTCTGTCTCCAGTCTGATGTGTGAGAAGCGGATCTTTGAGATCGTCAACGGCTCCCATCACCCCTTCCTGGTCAACCTGTTTGCATGTTTCCAGACGCCAGAACATGTGTGTTTTGTCATGGAGTACACGGCAGGAGGAGACCTCATGATGCACATACATGCCGACGTCTTTACTGAGCCACGCGCTGTGTGAGTTCTGCTGCGTGTGTGTGTGTGTGTGTTAAAGAGAAGAAACATGATGTTTGTGCCTACATGGAAAGCTCCATGCTCTGTGTGTCTTGTCCACAATTTCTCACACGCATTAATGTATGAAGCATGAATATGTAGCGGTGTGTATGTTCAAATCTGTCTCTCTGTCCATCATCTGTCCGACAGGTTCTACTCAGCTTGTGTGGTTTTGGGTCTGCAGTTCCTTCATGACCATAAGATTGTGTATCGGTGAGTCTTTTCCTTCCACCAACAGCACATACAAGAGGATACATACTCATTATTTGCCTTAAATGCCTTTCCTTTTGTTTCTCAGGGATCTGAAATTGGACAACCTGCTGCTTGATACCGATGGTTTCGTGAAGATAGCAGACTTTGGGCTCTGTAAAGAAGGTGAGTGTCATATTTACACTCTACAACACCTAAGTTTCATACATTAAGGAAAATGGACTTTTCTTACTTTGTATAAACTATTTCTTAATCAATGAAATGTTTCTCCTCACTCCCACAGTCAATAATTCTCTGTCTTCACACCTCAAATCAAGTTCTTCTCTCTTATCTTCTCTTACTAAGGGATGGGTTTTGGGGACCGGACCAGTACGTTCTGTGGGACCCCTGAGTTTCTGGCCCCGGAGGTGCTGACGGACACATCATACACCAGAGCAGTCGACTGGTGGGGGCTCGGAGTGCTCATCTATGAGATGTTGGTCGGAGAGGTGAGAATACACACATTTTTGAATTCCTAAATCTATCAAAGATGCTAAAATGCATCGTAATCTGTGTCGTTATCCATGAGTGTGAAACCCTCAAGATAATTGCCACAATGGCAGCCTCTGCATGATCGGGTTTCAGAGAATTCCCAGGCTAATTTAAGGCACTAAGGGAAGTTGCTTTCTGGCTTAAAACAGGAACTATTGACCCACAGTAAGACTCTTAAGAACATGGAACCCAAAGTTTTTAGAGTGAAAAGTGGAGTGGAGAGCTGATGGAAAGAAAATCCACTCAACATGTTTATTTTATGCTGTAAAGAGAAAAAGAAAACAAGGGTGTAGAAGAATGTTTGGGAAGGGGAGATGGAGCATCGTCAGCATCGTCTTTAGAACTGGAAGCAGCAAACTTTATGGGAAATAATACAGAAATGACAATAATTACAAAAACACTGGCACTAATAATACAGACTGATAGTTTCGTCTCATTTGTTTACAGTAATTCTATCAGGATATCTCAGTTAGCATTCAAAAGATGTGGCATATTTTAAAATGCTGCTTTCATGCTTTAAATGGTTATAATCAATATTTTAACATTAACAATGGGTCACATGACTACCTGTACATGACAGTGATCACACAAAGTGATGAACCTTCACCGCTCTCGTAGCATCCTTTTCAGCTGTTTGCTAACAAGTTCACCGTATCAGTGAAAAAGGTGATAATATGACAGTGTTGTGTTTACAATTTGTTTCTGCTGCTGGCAAAAAAACAGTTGAACATAAAATCAGCTGGTTTCATGATTAGACTGAAGTGAAAACTATGATCACTAGTTTTTCACCTTCAAGATTAATTTCAGTCATAAAAGAGAGACGAAGGTGATGATGAGTAATAGAAGAGTTTGAGGCAGTCAAAACAAACCTGAGTTGTAATACATGAGGTCTAACATGTAATGCAATGAAAAATAATGTGCATCTGTTTCTTTCAGTCTCCATTCCCGGGTGACGATGAGGAGGAGGTTTTCGACAGCATAGTGAACGATGAAGTGCGCTACCCGCGCTTCCTCTCCACCGAGGCTATCGGCATCATGAGACGGGTAAGACTGACACTCAGGATAATTCTCCTGTGGCACTCCCTGACCAACTCAAACTCTATTTTATTTGATTTTTTTTGCTTATTTGCTCGAAAAGTTGGAAATGTACAAATGTAAGCTTTATATACGACTACTCATTTATCACTTTTTGACTTTTTTTTGTTTTTCGGTTGGTCCCTAGTTGTTGAGAAGGAATCCTGAAAGACGTCTGGGCTCTGGAGAAAAGGATGCCGAAGATGTCAGAAAACAACCTTTCTTCAGAGTGAGTTTCTTTTCACATTATTCCTGCCAAACAAGCAGGCTGTTTGTAATGATGCTGATAGGGGAACTTCATTCTACTTCTAAACTGAATGTAAATGTGATTTAGGGTGTGGACTGGGAGGCACTGCTCCAGAAGAAGGCCCCCCCACCGTTCGTCCCGAGCATCGGAGGAAAAGAAGACGTCAGCAACTTTGACGTGGAGTTCACGGCCGAGCCTCCCACCCTCACGCCGCCCCGCGAGCGCCGCACCCTCTCCCGCAAGGAACAGGACTACTTCAAGGATTTTGACTACGTCTCCGACCTCTGCTAGGGTCCGAGGTCAGGGGTCAAAGGATTATTAGCTGCCCACTGCCAGCCACAGACTCTGAACGGAGGCCGAGAAGTGAAAGCTGACTTCAGGAACTCTGCGTGTCTGCGATGGGATGAAGGACTGGCTGGGCCGAGCATGTGTGATCGGGGATCAGTGGAATCTGATCTCGTGTCGCACCCATACACAGTGTCACGGATCTGCTGACCTCTAGACTGTCTGGAGTGGCTTTTAGGGAAGGGGGAAGTGGTGATGATAACGGAAGATAATCCAGATTATGTAACAAATGTAAAATGAGATGATGGATCCTGCAGTTTTGCCTGGCAACAGAGTGAAGCATAAAGAGTCAGTGACTGAAATGCTCAGAGAGCCTGAAAATCACAGAGTCAAAGGGTGAAAACTGATTATTCTGACAGGAAGCAGTGTCTCTTTTCTTCCTGCTCTTGCTCCAGTCTCTTGTCCCTTTACCTCTGCTGTTTGTTGCTGCTAAGTGTGTGTTTCGCTGTGTACGATGTCCCTGCCTCAGTCATGAATGTATCCACGTCAGCTACAATCATGCACCGCCCCTACATTAACACTCGGGGGAGCCAGAGGAAAGAGAAAAGTCTGCTCATGTTTGATCGCAGCTGCTGCCTGTTGATTGTGTCAAAGAAAGGCAGCGCAGGGAGGGGGGTTAACAGAGAGGGAGGGAGTCAGGTGCTGTCTGTGGGTCTGTGCTCGATCTTACATAGCACACCTCCTCATTTATAAATAAAGCTGCCTTGCCTTCATCGTCTTCTCTTCCCACAGTCTTTAGGTACCGTATACACAGATTTTTAACTACAATCATTTTTCAATGACAAGAGGCTTTTAAGGATTTTGTTCTTTTTTGTGATTTATAGTTTTTTCCCCCGTCTGTGTTTCCTCCTCTGTCATTTGCTGGTGAAATGTGTTGGAACTGTGACTCAGTAAAGATGTGAACCCAACACAGAAGCGTTGATGATTCATTGTCAATAAGTTTTTCCCCTGAACTGATCTGTAGTTTCTGAGGAAAATTTAAGTCAAGTCAACTTTTATTTGTATAGCCAAATATCACAAATCACAAATTTGCCTCAGGGGGCTTTACAATCTGTACAGCAATACAGCATCCTCTGTCCTTAGACCCTCGGTTCGAATAAGGAAAAACTCATAAAACTTTAATGGGGAACAAATGGAAGAAATCTCAGGGGGAGCAACTGAGGAGGGATCCCTCTTCCGGGATAGACGGACATGTTGACATATGTTGTGTACAGAATAGACCAAGAAAGCAAAATTACAGAAATACAGCACGGACAGACAGGATGACAGAATTATAGATGGATTGATAACATGATAAAAGTCATCATCCATTTTGAGAAGCAACTCACTGTAACTCCAAATGTTCTCAGTGTATTTATTAGCCATGCTAGCACCATCATCAGGTCAAAATTTGGCCAATACTTTGATTTATGCTGATGTTAGAGTTTAGCACTTGAAGCACTGCTGTGCTTAGCCTCGAGAGTCACAGGCACGCTGTAGATCTTGTTCGTATTTATCTGGCAACACAGCTGTCATATGTATTCAGCAGCCAGTTTTCTTCATTTTAAAAATGTTTTTTAGTCTGTGTGTATATTTATATAAATCTTGTTCCAGAAAATTGGAGTAGAGGTGGTAGATTTATATGTAAGTACAGTATGTGTAAAATGAGTTACACGATAATGGGATTCCTTTCTGATCTTGTGCTTTTGCAGCCATTAGCAGCTTCTTGTGTCTGGGTCAGAGCTCAGCACAAAATGTCAGAGACTCATTGAAATAAAGGATAGATCAGAAATGAGGAAGATGATTGTGTCAGGGGACAAGAGAATAGCATCTTATTACTGAGCAGCTCAGAGAAGAAGGAATGATTTTTCTTCCAACCTGAGGCTAATATAATGTGTTATTGTGTCTTATTGATGTTCAGGGAGGAAGATGTGAAGAACTATTGGAAAGATGTAGTTTTGCATTAAATATTATGGTGACAGGTGACAGCAGACATACAGTATGCATAGAAGTTCAAAACCTGGAAACCAAATGTTCCTTAGATGTAGTAGACTTAAGACATCGTATATATGTTACTAGTGAAAGTTTCCTCATTAATTGAAGGAGAAAAGCAGACAGCTGTTCATGTAACGTTGTCTAAGGGTCACACTGACAACAGGACCATGAACTCGGCCTTTAAGCCGCACCGGCTGATGTCCGCATCGGTTCTCTGAACTCAAAAATGCTCAGACGGATTGCTCAGAAAAAAATGGTTAAAAATGTCCTGCTAGCTTTGCAGCAGGAATTTGTAAAATATTTTCCATCTCAGAGTAACAGTGGGTAGATAGATGGTACTTGTGAATGAAGATGAAGCTGGGACACAGCTGTTATTATGAATGGTGCCCTGAAAAGGTCATCATTAAAAACATTCCTGGAATTATTAATGGGAATGAAATTGGAAATGGTAGAAATGCAGACATGCAAAAAGCTCAACACACACACACACACACACACACACACAAGTGACTACTGAAAACCCTCTGAAAGCACAGAGAGAACTGGAGTGTAATTTTGTTTTGTTTATTTTTTATATTTTGAACTTGAACACAAAATGATAACTATTATTATTTAATTCAGTGTACACCCATGCACCTATGTACCGCCACCAAAACTACACTTAGATATGTCTTCTGTGAGCAACAAACTAATATTAAAGGGGCACTCCAATGATTTAGTTTGGCACTAACATAAAGTTGTGGGACTTATGAGAGACAGATTTTAAAAATAATCATCAAATAGAAGCAAAAAAGACCACGATTTCCTGACTTTTAGTCTGTAGTATTGGTAAAGCTCCAAAAACGCTGATCCTACACATCCCACAATGCAACTTGATAGCATTAGACCCTACCTGCCTGGTAAATGCTGATTTTTTTCAAACACCAGCATTTACACTTGTTAAAAAAGGGGTTGTCTCTGAGCTTAAACCCAGATGACATCATCAGTGTTGTTTTGTCAATAGGTTTTAGAAAAATAAAAAGAGCGTGATTTGAAAACGCCCCTCATCCAGACACAAACAAATTTGGATGATACAAAAAAACAAGCTCTGTCCTATGTATGTATTTCTCATAGTGCTGTTTTGGAAATGAAAGACCTTGTTGACCGAAAGGAGAATGTCTGCTGCATTTTGAACTAAAATGGAAAAAAAATGCAACATCTAAACTCAAAGGCAGGAATATGGAAAATATGACCCCTGTCATGAATGTCTCAGAGAGTCAGAGAAGACATAATAAGTGCGTGTGTTTGTGTGTGTGCTGCCCCTGTTTTCTCACCTCCTTGCATCTCCCAAACATTTCACCTGCCAGTCAAACTCCTGAGGTCCACCCTCCTCCTCCTCTTCCCTCCTTCTCTCCCTCCAACCCTCCTTCCTGTTGCCTTCTACGATTGGAGACGTTTTCAGAGCCTTTTATTCCTCTCCTCGCCATCTCTCTCTCCACTCTGTCACACCATCCCGCAGTCCCTCCCATTGCCCCTTTAATTGTCTTTACAACAACTGCTCCTCTCCAGGCCCACACGGTTGTAAAATGAATTTCCCATGAGAAATATTTCTCACAAGTCGCACCTCAGCTGGATAAAAGATGCGACACGCAGCTGAGAGTTGAGTATTTTTTGCCTGCTTCAAGATGTGGAGGGTGTGTGTGACTGCGTGGTTGTGTGTTTAGGAAATGAGGGAGGCGTGTGTTGAGTTGTGAATCCAGCCCTTGCAGTGAATCCTGAAGCAACAGCTGGATCAGCAGACCGCCTGTCCCTCCGTGTAGCGCCGCAGGTGAGTTCAACTTTTGCTTAGACGGGTTTAGTTTCAGAAAATGTTTGGTGAGGGGAAAGTTTTATGTAGTCTGAAATTAACTTTAGACTTGATAAATATAACACAAGCTGACTGCTAAATCCTTGAGGGAATAACAGAGATATATTATGATCTAAGCATAAGAAACTTTCTTTAGATTTTTTTTAGTTGGAAAATTACGTTTTGTTACCTTATGCATCATCTAAATAGGTTTTAAGATTGTTTGTTTAAGTAGGTGTTATCGACTTGTGCTGTTCTGAATATTTAACATGATTTTCCTTCCTCTTGGATGAAACCAGATCTCAGATTTAATATATTGCTGTTAGATTTATTATTTGTTATTCAAATGAGCTTCCCTGGATACTCGGGAGGCTCACAACACAGTGGGTACCTTTTTTTTGTCTTCTCTTTTTGACAAACTTTAGACTGATACTCACGTACATTTGTAAAACCTTGATGTAGAAACAGAAACTGTATGCAGATTCATTGCCAAGCTATGGAAGCCCATTCTCGCCAGTAAAAGAAGAAAACATAAAAAACTTAGTTATGCTAAAATTAAAAATGATGATGGTAAGTCAAAATTTTGACACACTAACTGAAAATTCTGACTTATTATCTCAAAAGTTTGACTTTTTAATCTCACAATTTAATAGTAGTAAACATTTTGACTGTGTGTCATGATTTTGACACACTATCTCATTTTCATTTGGTCAAAATTTTGACATGAGCATTTGCTTTTATCATGAATAACTTAACATTATTACAACACACTATTGATAACACTATTTTTTTTCTTTTCTTGAGAAAAAAGCACATTATAATTTCCCACAGCTCTAGGTAATGTGTTGAACTTGCTTGTTTCATCTGATCACCAAGCCAAAAACCAAAATATATTCAGCTTACAATCATATATTTTCAAAAACTCACATTTGAGAGGCTGCTTTTTGCTTGAAAAATGACTTTAAAAAATAGATTATCACAATTGTTACATATTTTCTATCGATCGACTAAATAATCTATTAATCGTTGCAGCTCTAATGATGAGATGAATGACTAGATCATTTTACTGATCTTGCTTTATGCTGAATAGCTGTCACACAGCATACAGCTACAGCTCAGTTGTAACAAACAGTGTCTAAAATTGAATTGATTTGAGTGATTTTGAAAGCACCGATGGCTCACTAATGTATTATGTATGATACATACTGTATTAATGCATCATCATGTTTCTGTTCACTAGGATGTTGCAAGAGGGGCCAACACATTAAATCAGTGTAGTGTTGAAACTTTCATGATGCCTTCACTGTCAGGGATTGGATGGACTGTTTTCTGTCTCCTTCTGCTCTGGAGGACAATGGCAGGTAAGAACATCAGGACGCTGCTGGACTTGTCAACATTGCACCAATTTATTTTTAAAATGATAACTGTATTGTTACAGAATCAAATATCTCCTCTTCTCAAGCACCCACAAGTCAAAGGTCTTTAACTGAACTGTCAGAATGAAAGTGAAAATTGTTAGCCTACATAGTTTTGAGGGAGAATTCCCTTTCTTCTGGGAAACTTTCCAGTTGCCTCGGGCAGGGATTTAAGTATTAACCTCTTTCATAACTCGTTATTTGTTATTTGACAGTGAGGAACACTGATTACCTCCCAGTGCCAATATTTTAGGCTTCATTTTGTCACCCTTTATAGTGATGCATCTGCTTTTACTCTGCAGCTCAAAGTGGAGAGTTGCAATGCTCTGTGGCACCAGTGGGGGTGCTACACCCCGTTCAGGGTCTGCTGGAGAGGTTTGAGGTTGGTCTGGGCTGCGCTGCCAGAGAAAGTGGCAACAAGGAGACTCATGTCATTGCAGTGGGGCAAGTAACAAACAGCCCCGACAACAAGGTGACGTTTCAAAAAGTTTCAAGTTTCAGAAGTGATCATGAACACAGAAAGGAAAACCACAGACTTTTAAAGAACAGAGCGAACAGTGTCTCAAAGCTTGTGACACTTCATGATCATCTGAATAGTAAATGTTAGATGTTCTAAGCATTTTAAACCTTCAGACTTAAACAGTGTAAGAGTATGGAGCCTCAAAGCTGACAAAATGTTGTAAAAAGTTTAGACAAGCCAAAAATATAACTGAATAAAAAATACTGAATAAACAATAATTCAAATGGAGAGTAAAAATAAAGTGAAATATAAAGTGTTATACTTTTCCTCTCACCTCCAATCAGTTGGTATAAAAAGCAAAGTTTTCCTATTTTTGGGGGGTCTTGGCACACATTTAATCCTGTATTTATTTCCAGTTTTCTTAATGTTAATGACTGAATATTGAATAATGAGATAAATAGAAGGGCAAAATAAAAAAAACACTACATTTAAATTATTTAACTAACAATATTATCTATTTTGTCAGTTTCAGGACTCCATATAAGGTAACATAACTGTCTGAAATACATCCCCTCTCCTGTCATACATACTAAACATGACAGAGAGCTGGTTTTACTGCTATACTACATGGCACCCCTTTCCTCTCCTGTCTACAGGTGACGGTGTTGCTGAAGCCCTTGTCTCTGTCCCCTTCACCTCTCAGAGCCCTCCACCTGCTGCTCAGCTCCAAGCTCCCAGTCAGCTGGTGGCTGGAGGCAGAGAGACTGTCCCCCGACCTCCCGGTGCTGGTGCAGGTCAGTCAGAGTGTGCAGTTCAGTGTAAAATGCTGTCTTTGGGACGTTGTATTGTGGAACTCATTTACAACCTCTGGACAAAGAAATGTTCAGATCCAAATGCACGTGTTTGTGTGTGTGTTTCTGACACACTCATTGGTAGAAGACAGCAAAAACATAAACTGATACAGCTTGATCAAAAGTGACTATGTTTCTTTCCCTACAACTTTTCTCCTTTCCCCCTATCTTTAAGGTGTCTAGCAATTCCAGCGTAGAGTCCCACACCCTGCGTCTGCACGTCCAACCGGTGCATTCGCTACCTTTCCGCCCACGCGCGCTGCACCGCTGGGCTCTGAAACACCATGGCAACCTGTCCTCTCTGACACACACAATGCATGGCAATCGAGTCTATGTCCGACTGGGAGAGGGTGAGCCACCAAGAAACCACTGTCACATTATCAATTATAGTTTTGAATATAAGCTTTACAAAAGTACAACAGCTCTCATTTTATCAGCATATTAATAGAAAAATAACTGAAAATAAAACTGAAAACTGAAATAATATCCTTCATTGTGGGTAAACATCTGTGCACTAGATTGGTACTCTCTGTACACTTAAAATTCACGTCATACTAACTTATCTCCCCTCTCTGTTCTCACCAAAACATTAGGCTGAGATCTTGTGAAACTAACTTCCCTTTCAAATAAAACTCTTGTCTCCATATTTCAGATCCAACCCTGCCCGCTGTGTGCCAGCTGCAGTCCATGTTCCTCTCTAACAACTACATGACCTCTGACCTGCAGCCACAGGAAGTGCAGGGCTGCGCCCACGCGGCTGCAGGTGGGATCAGCCCCGAAGTCCACGTGATCAAGCTCCATTCAGTGGGCTCAGGGCTCTGTGGGTGAGAACATGCAGCTTCAGCTACAGCAATAAACGGATTCTTATTTATCAGACACTAAGATAAGGTATGATCTTGCCTCGTATAAGATTCACTGAAACATGCAAATCTTGTTTTCTTTCTGTGTGTCTCGTCCAGCTCTCTGCAGGTGGAGGTGATTGTCTCTCTTGTGCCCCCAGTGGCCAGTTGGAAGACACAGAAGGTTGTGTTGATTCTCAGCAGCTCAGTACCAGTCAACTGGGCCATTATTGCTCACGGTGTCCGGGGTCATGTCTCTGTTCATGTAAGGATTTGTATCTTCATATGTCATGTGATTTATACATCTAACAACTGCTGGAGAGTTGTTGCATCAAATGCAGCAAATTGCCCAGAAAGGATAAGGCTGGCGTTATTCTATATAAATCCCATGAAACGACCAAAACCAATAATGAATGAATCCTACTAACAAGTATTGGTAATATATCTCATTCCTCTGTGCCACACAGCTCCGTTTTTGTCCAAAAATTATTAAAAACACATTGATGCACTGGGTAACATGTTTCTTCATTACAAAAACATGGCTTCAATTGTTTATTTTGACTCAATCCCACACACACTGTCCCTTTTGGGTGCATGCTCTGCTGTGGTGGTAGCCATTTGCTCATGCCTCCTGAGATCCTGAAATTTGGGGTTATGTAATAAAATACTGTACACAATGCACAGAGTGGGGCCCCCAACATGTTTTTAATATGTTGTTTATCATGCTATGCTCATGATTATTCAGTTCAGTATGTCTCTTTCTTGCTTGTACTTTGATTATGTATTTATGTCTATGTACAGTATGTTTCTTCTCCCTCTCTTCATAGTCTTCCAACAGTGTATCCCCGCCCTTCCCACCTGAGCCTGACCTGAGCCTTTCCAGTACATTGAACTTCGACCTGTCCACCATACCTGACCTTCTTGTCTGGGCCGGTGAGAGCGGCTACACCAAGGTGACCTCATACACTGAGGCTGACCTGGCCAATCGCTTTGTGATCCAGCTGGCTGGGGGCGGGACAGGTCAGGACCCCTGTGTGTCTCTTGTTTCCATCACTGTGTGAGTGAACTGAACATTTCCATTTAACTTTTTAAACCACCCTTGTTATTTTTTAAATTCCTCTATGTAGAGGAGAATATGTTGTTTGGTCTTCTGGAGGATGAGAATTAAAAGCAGAGTATTTCCATCAATGCATATATGTGTTGAATAAAAGAGTATTTAATGTCTCTTCAGACGTGGTTGCAGTGATGAATCCTCTGGTTGGGAGACCTAACTGGGCTGAGGAGCGCAGGCTGAGAGAGTGGCTGAATGGTGGAGGCAGAGCAGGAGGAGGCAGAGAGAGTTTCACGGTGCAGTGTGACGACGGACGCCTCAGCATGACCATGGACCAACACCTCCTGCAGGTCTTTATTCCTCAGTATTAGATGCAGTCTTATATGTGAGCAACTTATAAAGAAGCACAAAAGAAATACAACACATACCATATGTTGAGTACATACTACTAGCTACTGCAACTTAAAGTTGCAGTGTGTAGAAATTAGTGGCATCTAGCAGAACGGACTTGGCAGAAACGGAATATAATATTCATAAGTATGTTTTAATTAGTGTATAATCACCTGAAAATAAGGATCGTTATATTTTCATTACCTTAGCATGAGCCCTTTATATCTACATAGGGAGCGGGTCTTCTTCCATGGAGCCCGTCATGTTGCACCACCGTGATTCTACAGTATCCTAGAACAGACAAACCAAACACTGGCTCTAGAGAGGACCTTTTGCGGGACGGCAACCTCACCGCCAGATGCCACTAAATCCTACACACTGCACCTTCAATGTATGAAGTTGTTTCTCAAAGACTCTAGTAACAAAGAAAAAAAAAGAAACTGTTTAAAAATTAAAGCTGCTCTTATTAGTATTTTTGTATTAACAATCAATCTCATGGCTACATGTAATATGAAAGTCTTAGTCTTAGTGACAAACCCACAGTGAATTGTCACCCAATATAGTTCCCTTTAGCTCGACAGAGTTTTTTTAACCAACTCTCCAGTCATTGTTTTGGTTTTCAGGCCTGCAACTTTACTGTTTTGATTCACTTTCACCGTGCTCATCAACCTCAATTTGAGACGCAAAAGCCGGCTGTTTTCAGCTAAACAAACTCTGATGAACCTAATGTATGCTACCTGCCCAGCACCAAACAACATACAAAGTTAGTGACTAGCTTGTAGCTGGTGAACACAGAGAAGCATTTAGCAGCTATGAGCCAGCTATTTCCCTCCTGGTGGAGAGTTGGTGCCAACAGAGCTAAAAGGAAAGTGAATATTGGATGTACATTCATCAGTTGGCGAGAAATACGACTCCAAATGAATGCTAACGTTGCTCCATGTCTGCTGGATGTGTTAATAGGCAAGTGTTCGCTATAACAACTTTTAAAGCTAATAACACATCAGTGTTGTGTTAAGCTTGTTGCACTGTCCCCAAGTGACCAGAAAATAAATTAATTAATGTAGGTTTATGAAAATAGCAATGTAAGGAGTTTTGGAAATGTGTTTTATTAGTTCACAGAAATAACATATCCTCTTTGCTAAATTCAAGGTGTCAGTGTGATTTTATATGAAGAAATAGCATTATTTGATATGCAGCCTGCTGTATCTGTTTCTAGCACTAGTAGTTATTGTGATGTGTTAATTCTTCCAGTTATAGAGAGAAATGATTCAATTTGGAAGTTACACAGTCTCACACCAGTTCTCTCCTTCAGAGCTTGTCTATCCCAGTGGCTGCCGTGACTCTGCGAGACCCAACATGCCAGGCTCAGTCCAATGGGAGCCATTTCCTGTTGGTGTTCCCAGTCATTTCCTGTGGGACTGAGGGACTGCTCCTGGGCCATCCCAAAGGGGTGCAGTACAAAAACAAGGTAAGACAAGAAATTTGGACAGAAAGGCATTAACAGAATAGAAATGTGTTGTGTCTTTAATTAACTTAAATAATAAATACATTAAATAAATAATTATTAATTAATAATTAACTTTGTTGATTATTAAGCCCTTTGTCAATTGTTTATATAACTCCATATACATTTTCAGAATAGACCATATTATCTTTATCTTTTTTTTCATTCAGTTTTGATAGTTCTGGGAGATTTTAAAGGTTTGTGCCATAATTGTTGATATAATTCACATGACCTGACAGAAGCAGTGGCAGAGAAAATTACTTAAATAGTTTGTTTAAGAGGGAGAGAGTGAGTGATGCTTTTAGAGCAAAGAGGGGAAAACATCAGAAATCTAAATAAGGTCAAAGTCTCTCTGGGAGCGGTAAAAACAAAAACACGCTGTGCATAATGGACACTTGAAAACATGGTTAGTGGAAGTTGTCCCGGTGTGACTCATGACCTAGGTCATCGTGACCAGAACAATGCCTAAAACTGGGAAGCTGCACAGAGGCAAATTAAGAGAGAGAAAATCACGGTTCAGAGGCAGGAAATTGGGAGGAAGGATGATGCAGACTAACTTCAGAAAAACAAAAAAGAAAATAAACAGGCGGTGTATGTGTTGAAACAGAATGAAAAATGTAAAAAACATATATCTATCTTGTTGACTGTTTTTCCGTCTGCTCCCTTCTGTCTGACCAGGTGTTATTATGGAGAGACAAGCCTCAGACCATCCCAGCACTCAGTGGCACAGAGAAAAAGCCAAAAAGTCCACTCGGCATACATGAGATATCTGTATGTCTGTCTTCATTTTGGTTAAAATGTTCTCCATTATCTAATTAACTCATTAACTCACTATCTCATCTCATCTCATTGTCTATCTGTAATCTCCTCTTTCTCTTTTTAGTTCAGCTGTTTAGCTAGAGTCTCCAGCCCCTACAGCCCTGCTTCTGATGATAATGACAACATAAAGACTCCTCAGACAGGGCTGGTCCCCTGGGCACCTGAAAGTCCAGGACCGGATCCAGGACTGAGCCACCCCCTGATACCCAGTCATAGATCTGGGCCTGTTCTCATTTTGAAGCTTTTCGTTACTGAGAGCTACGATCAGAAGCGGATTGGCCCTTGTGTCATCACTGCCAACCACCGTGTCTACTTTGAGGTCTGTGTGTGTCTCGTCATATTTTTTCTGTGCTTATTTAAAGTCATTATTGATGAAACAGAGTGAGAACTGACAAAGAAACTTCATGGCGTATCATTTAATCCTGTTCATTTCCAACATCTTGTCCAAAAATGTAAGTACAATTTGTCTTCTTCATCACTTTCGTTTTCAATTCTACTGCAGATTTCTGCCAAAGGGCCTTTTACAGATGTCGTGGAGGTGAAGTCATGTATGGTCTCTCCTCTGTCAGACCCAAAAAAGTCTCCTTTCTGGACTGTCATCAGTGACGGCTGTTCCTCAGACCCCTCACTGACCCTTGGTGTACAAACAAACGAGCAAGAGGAGGAAAAGGCTGAAGGTGATGGCGAACTGGAAGAGGAAAAGGAAGAGAGAGAGGGAAAAGACAGGGGTTATAAGGAGATTGATGACAAAGGTGAAAGTGTCTCACGTCGCCGCAAAATGGGAGGGGGGAGAAAAGCACCAGTAAGGATGGAAAAGAGTAGCACAAGTATGGGAGCAGAGGAGGAGATGCAGTCCTTGAGATTTAGTTTCATCCTGCGGCCCGTTTATAATGACTCCATGCAGTTCCTCCACTGCAGCCTTCGCCTGTGTGTCTCTGACCCCACAAGAGGGGAGCCCATGAAAGAAGTGGTAGAGAATGACTGTCAGGGTGGGCTACGTATCCCTCCACTTGTATCCAGGTCACCCAGACATCAGGTACAGAAACAATTATTACACTACGGCTACGTTTCATAGCACAAGACAAATGCAATTTAAAGCATCCGTCAGTCCCTGTGTGCAAATGTAGAAATGTTGAACCTTAAAAGAGTACACCACAGATTTAGCATTACACTCCTATAACATTGTCATTTAAAAAAAAAAAAAAGGATTAAAATCAGTATAGTAGATATTATCTTCCTGCACATTTCTCTTCTTTGTCACAACTTGGCGCCTACATTACCAATAATGTAGTTCAACTGCTGACAATTTTAAAAATGGGTCCTTGTTTGTTAGAATCTCATGCGCTGATTGACAGTCGGTCAAGAAAAACTGCCAACAAAGGCAAGCAACAAGAAACAGCTAGCATGCTAACATGGATGTAGGCTAACATTTTCTTACAAAAATCAGCTCTGAAAATGTTTTATGAGGTAGAAAATGCAATTAACATTTTTATTTGGCCTCAAGAATACACATAATATGTTTTGGTGAGAAACTGTGAAAAACTCCACAGGGTACTTTTAATGCAACTTTGATTAATACAGCAAAATGTTCAAAATGTTACAGACCTCAAGGAAGTTTACAATCTCTGCAGTTTAATTTTCATACTGTTGTGGCATGAACTGAAAGGTAGGAAATCTATCGAAAAAAACAAAAAATGTGCCTTTCATTTATCCTGTCCTCTGTCTTTAAATCACAATGTGTGCTTTGTAACACTCTCATGTTGGTATTATAGTACTGCAAGGTGGTAATAGCATAACTGAAGTACAGGCCTTCTCCTGTGTTCCCATCTCAGTGTGAGATCAGAAACCTGTCCAGGCCCATGGTGGTCACCCAGCATATTAGCTCACTGGCGCCCAAACTGTTGAGGCCCCCCATGGGCCAAAGAAACAAGAGACTGAGCGTCTCCCCGCTGGCCAGTCCAGACCCAGAGCACAGCAGTGAGTATCATTTATTTGATCATTTTTCAGTGTTTAACCTACCATCACACTCCCTCATGAACATTGTCTCTAGGCTCTGTGGTGCAGACAGGACCAGTGATGGGAATTGTCTTTGCAGCCTTTGTGATGGGTGTCAGCTTGATGGGGGGGCTGTGGTGCATCTACAAATATACAGGTAATGAGATCAGCTTCCTTCTGTCACGGTAAAGTTATGGTGTGAAATATATAATCGTCTTAAAAATATGAACTTGACAAATTAAAATATCATGACCATATCCATAAATATGTTTCACTACTGTTTATCACTGATTAATGTAACACAATACTGAGTCAACATTTTTGATGTTTATGAATCGTAATAACTTTAGTCATCCCTTAACTTTCTATCTAGAGCCATCAGGTCAAAACACTTTGGTTTATGACCAAATGCTTGCAAAACTATCATTCCCATCAACATCAACTGTAAATTGTGTTTAGGGCTACCTAGCTAATGTTAGCAAGCTAATAGGCAAAACTATGATGGGGAACATGGTAAACATTATACCTGCTAATATTCAGCATATTAGCATTGTCATTTTGAGCATGTTAACATGCTGACATTAGCATTTAGCCCAAAGCACAGCTGTTCCAAAGTACAACCTCACAGAGCCACTAATGTGGCTGTAAACTTTTAGATTGGACTATTTACTATTTCTAAGACAGAACTATTTAAATATTGATGAAGTCAAATAATTTTACTCATCACATAACTTAGTTCTAATTTGGGGTGTAATTGTGAAAACCTTTTTTTGTTTTAGGCTAGGCTACAAATCATCTATTTTGGAAAGGTTGACATTGACAAGACATTGAAATGGAGTTTCTTACTTCTTCCATAGACTTCCTGCCCTTTTCAATTATGAATTTCTTTATTTGAACAGGGACATTATCCTTATATAGAAACAAGGAGAGATTTCATCTACCAGGTTTTAGCATATTGCTATTTTCCACCTGTAGTCCCTGGACAGGTAAATAAAATAGTAAGAAAATTACACATTAAAAGAGTACAAAATACTATGGTAGTCAATAAGAGTACACAAACACAATTATCCCCACATCCATTTTTTCTGAGCTGAGTGTAACAAAGCTCAAGAGGGGAGGAGCAGCATTATGAATGATCTTAAAAATTACGCAAACATTGATCCTGAGACACTTTCAGTTTACAAGCACATAAATCAATTTGACTCACTCTGGGGTTGGACACCACTCCAATAGGAAAAATAGCTACAAATTCCCAGAAGAGAATTCTGTGCCAGGAAGATCCCCTTTGATCAGAAAGTGTTGCTTCACCAGTAAATCCAAGGCAAAATACATGACAGTACTGCCTACAGAGATGATGATGGCCTTTTGTATGCAGTATAACAGGATTATAAACATATATGTATTATTTGAAGGGGCACGCCCAGCATCACCTGGAGGAGAAGGTCATTTAACAGACCAGACTGATGGAGGCCACAGCATCTGGAATTCATCTTCACCGTCTGATCAGTCCACCAGCTTGGTGTAGAGGTAAGACCTGAGGAGGAAGGCCATTTAAGGAGGATCATTAAATGTGCTACTTATTAAAAGATACAATGTAGCTATTATTCACCTATTTCCACTTTAGGTGCTCTCATGTTGATGTGCACTTTAGGATTTCCATTACAATATAAGGGGTTATGTCTGTTAATGCCAAGGAGAGCATTATGACTATGTGTTTTGAGACCACTCCTTAATTTGTGCACCTATGTGAGGTGCACATAGGATTTCTGACTGGATTTCAGACTACATGTTTTCCCAAACACCAGGTCATATCATACAATTTCCATTGACAAATTTAATATTTGAATACCAGCTTTGTAACACTTACATTTCACACTTTATGTTGAAGCTGATCAGTCTAAGTCTAATCAGTAATCAATTTCATCAATTTGGCCTCTTGAACTCTGACATTTTCCTTATGTTGCAACAAAATCTCATATGTGAAACTGATGATAGAGAGTTATCAACACAAATCATTTATCATCATTTATATAACATACCTATATTTATGTGCCATAACTGTGTATTTGCTATTACAGTGTTGCTTATGGATAAAATTATTTTATGCATTTGTTTTAGTATTATGTACTAATTTTCCTTCCTGTGCAGCATTAATATTTAATTGCAAATGCTGCCAGTTCTTCCAGCAAAACAATTCATTAAAATACTTTAAAATACATTGTAGCATACTACAGACAAATTAATGTAAAGCTACTAACAATTTTATCATTATCAGTCAATCATAAGTATCTGCCACTATCCCCTTTGTTCAATTTAAACACATGTTCTTAGGCTTACAGATTAGAAGCGAACAGTTTACTCCAGCTGTTACTTAATCATGAGTGAACCTATAATGTCAAAGCTGTGTATTTAAAATAAGCTGTAGTGGCTAAAAGTACCGACAGTTCCAGAAAATATGTCAGCATTAGGCGAGCACCTGCAGATTGCCACTCTGATATGCCAGATAGGTCTGAACAGTTTTATGCTTTTATCTCTTTCTCAGGATTTCCTCCTGCAAAATCTGAGAAAAGGAGAACTGGGACAGAAGTTCAAACAAGTTGCGTGTGAGAGAACACAGCTGCCTGTGTGTGTGTGTGTGTGTGTGTGTGTGTGTGTGTGTGTGTGTGTGGAGCTATGTTTGTGCAGTTCAGTCGTGAGTGTCGCTCATCGCTGTGCAGCAGAGGCGCGAGAAGACTGAAACCATGTGAATACAATAAACCTCATTGCAGCATTGTGAAAGAGTAAGATGCTTGATTCAAAGTGAAACATTGTTCAACGCTGCAAGTCATTCTACATCAAGTCATTTCAAAACTGGCAGCAAATCATCACATTCAGAGGCCTTTATCTGGACTCGACATGATCAAAACTTGGTTGCAGTGACTCAAGCAGAAACCACATCCTCTTTGCCTCCGGAAAAGGAGCACCAGGTCAAAGATGAATTAAATTGTTGTAACTGTGAATATCAGCTGGATGTCAAAACTACGTCTTGTACTGTATGTGAATTCTTTTTTCTGTTCATGTGGCAAATAATTAAGATGTATTAAATGAGCTAAAATTCATTTTGACTTGCTCTTTTTCACTCTCAAATCACATGCAACTCAAATAAGGAAAAGGGGTCAATGTGTTATGAGTAAGTCAAACATACAGTACTGTAAGATGTATTCATTTTTTATGTTTAAAGCAGTAATAATAGATTTTTTGGGCCACTCGGGGGAAGTGGAGAGCTGTAAACACAACAAAGTGGCAAATGTAACGTATCCAGCAGATACAGAGCAAAATTATTTAGAGTTGTGTTTCTGGCCAACTGACGAATGCAAGTCCAATACTCACTCTCCTTTTAGCTCTATTTTGGTTTCTATCAACACCTGAGGGAAATAAATGCTCCACTGTGTTTTGTCTGTCAGCTGTTTGGTGCTCAGCAGATTGTGTACTTTGGGTATATCAAGAATTTGCTGCTGGAAACTGCTGGTTGATGAGAGCAGTGAATCAAAACAGCAAAGTTATAAAACCAAAACAATGCACTAAATGATGTTAAACTGCTGCATAGAGCTCAGGACCTGCAGAGTTACATGATAATTATCTGGACATGTAGTTATTCAATCCATTGCTGATAAAAAAAGATTTTGTGATTTTGTGTGGCTTTAAATCTGAGTATTTTTAACTTTAATTTTTTAGAAAATACTTTAAACATAAGCCTCCTATTACATGCAGAAGCCGGCGTGCATCATGTGAGTGAATCATCATCAGTCATCTCTGTAGGGAGCCCCGCTGCAGATGCCCGCTTCATTCAGTAATGGGGCAATCGCACACAGACACACATGCACAACTTTTGGAGGAAAGTAGTTTCTGAAAATTACACAATGTGATTGGATGATGTTACTCCAAGCACACTGTGGCCCAGCAGCACATCTTGGCAAAATAACCTCATCATTATATGTGAATACGTTTTGGTGGTGAACTTCCTGAAAGATCATCACCATGTTTTAAAACTAACAACAGAGCCTTCAAACAAAACAAAAAAAAACATAAACCAAGAGGATGAAATAACAATTTCCACTTTTTTTATTGATAAAAACCTTCCACTTTTAATCATGCATGTGAATGACTGAATTATTTACAAGCGCTATTTCACCCAGTTTTGATATGACTTCATCTCTTCCTCAGTTTTTAGCGTACATGTTTCCATAGACACATTGAGTCTCTTGGTGGCGCTGCAGGTCAAGCCTGTGCTGGAAGCTGTTCTGACAGTGGGGGCAGCTGAACGGCCGGTAGCTGTTGTGCTTTCGGCTGTGGGTGATGAGGTTGGAACTTTGGCTGAATCCTTTACCGCACACCTTACACACGTGTGGTTTCTCACCTGAGGGCAGGACCAGAAGAATGCAGACTATGAGTTGGAGCATTTTTAACAGCGTAGTTCATTTCCTGTTTCCATGCTCACTCACCTGTGTGTATGAAGGTATGTTTCTTCATGTCTGACTTCTGGTGGAACCGTTTGCCGCAGTACTGGCACGGGTAAGGCCGGGTGTCTGAGTGGATGAGGAGGTGGGTGGACAGGGTGGATGAGCGCTTGAACACCTTTCCACACACCTTGCAGCCAAAGCTACGCTCCTGGATGTGTAAGTCATACAGTACACAGAGTCATGTGTTTGCACTGAAACTACTGCTCATGTAAACATTTTCTCACTGTGCACTGTACCTTAGCTCTTGCTCTGAAGCCAAAGGACATACCAGGCATGTCTGCGGCTGTGGGTGTTCTTGTCATTGGGGCAGAGAGGGTGTTACAAACATGAGGCTGCAGAACACCTCCAGATCTTAAGACTTCTGAAAGAGACTGAGGGAGACAGAGTGGCAGCAAGAGAAAAAGAAAAGGATGACTTAACAGCATATATAGACTGATATTAGGTTATTATCTGTATGTCAGCCAATAAGTAACAAGGAAATGCCAAACATATGTACATTTGAGGTCATTTATGAATAGTGATACCATTACATAGTTTGTCCACAAGTTTTGTTGTCAACAGTTTTTATATAGTATAATATTAGTTTTTATCACCTAATATTACAATTTTTTAACACACTGTAGTCGCAGTCCTTCAATAACCAAATTTAAGGGATGTTAAGTGTTTTTAAAAAAATATTTGAAATAAATATTTGCTGATATGTAGTTATAGGGTTTTTAAAACAATTCAAATATCAGTATCAGCCTCAGAAATCCAGTATGAATTGGGTTCTAGTGAAGAGAGAGGGGCAGTTTCATTAATTTTATCTTTTAATTAAACCTGTAATTCAGGTGTTTGAGTGGAAAAAAGGTTTTAGGCAACATAGTTTCAATGGAAGATGAGATTTGCTTGGATAACATTAACAAATGTATGATCATAATCTGTAAAGATACATCACAAATATATATATATATTTTTTATAAGCCTGGTTATCTCAATTTTTGTTAAATGCATACAAATGAATGTAATGACCTGCAAATGTTTCTACCCATAAACAGCCATTTATTTTAGATTTCTTTGTTGTTCACAATATCCTCCCAGAACTGCAAGAAAAATTGCAATCATACTCCTTCTGAACAGCACAGACTGATCTCACAGATTTTATTTCACACACCAAACCACTGCTGCTTTCTCCTCTGACATGTTGCCATGGAAGTACTGTTATTCACGCTGGTTTCCTTTTTCATTACAACAATTGATAAAAACAGAGAGAGTAAAGGCAAAATGAAAATCTCATCTACCTTTTCACAAAGCGGACACTGGCTGACGGGGGATTTGAGGTCAGTGTGTGACGTGTGGTTAAGTAACATGAAGACCAGTCTCTCCAGTTCCCTCTCTCTTTCAGATGTCTGGTGTCTGTCTGTAGACCAAGGCGAGGCCAGCAGAAGAGCGTCTCTGTTCTCCACAGTGGCTTTTGTTAGAAAATGAAAGGATGAGGATTGTTGGAATGTCCTTAGTTTACAGAGAATTACTGAGTCACTTCTAGCTTTTTCTAGTATACTTGCTTGTTCTGAATGTACAAAAATGAATCCTGAACACTGTCTCAAATAACTCAGAGCCTCCTCTTGTTATCATCTCCACTTTGTGACAAAATTGAATCAGTGAGATCAAGAATATTCACTTGGATTAACTGTATTGCCATCCAAAAAACACATTCTGTATACTCTAAAACCAATTTCAGTGTCACAAAAGTAAAATAATTCAACGCCAAAGAAAGTGTTTGGTACCTGAAGCCCAAGGATCATCTGCGGGGGCACTGTAAGACCGAACTGCCATCCTATCCCACAGTGAGTGGGCTTCAGCCAGAACATCTTTGACTCCTAATGTGGGGGTCAAAGGCTGCACAGCATCTTCAGGCTCCGTCCTGTCCTGCCCCACAGGCTGGTCAGCGTCTGTTTGGGACAGGGAGCGTTGTCTAAAGGAGTCCTTAGATTGGCCAAGCAGATGAGTCCTTTTAGTCTTGACGAGGAACGATCGCGGCATGGCAGTAGGGTGACTGAGGGAGGTAAAAATCCTGCAGAATAAAAACCTGCAGGAGACTGAAAAGTCAGATCTTTCATGTCACTTTTAGAACGGCACACACTCAGATGTCACACACCTGTTGGTGCATGTTCAGTTACGATGCCAAAGCTTGAGGTTTCCTTAACAAATACAGCCTGCCACCTGCAAAAAGTGCCAGGGCTTTCACTGAGGATAACCCTGCTGTGATGTTGTCAGACAACTTTTAAACTGACACTGTACTACCACTTTTTATACTTCCATTTTAATTACATACTCTCTATTTAGACATTTAGAACCACAGCAGAATGAAATTCAAGAAATTGATGTTCAGATTACCAGAATTTAGAGTAATTAAAGTAATTAGAGTAATTAAATATCTGATTGTATTAAGTTAACTATGTTGTGACTGGCTTCATCTTTTTACACACAAGATATTTTGCAAATAACTGCTTGAAACTGCTTTAGTATTAGGTCATGTTAACATTATATCAGATCTTAAAAGGAGGAAAGCCTGAAAGAAAAAGTAAGAGACAACTTGAGAGAATTACCACTGACTAATTTTGCCCAGCTTGTTCAATATTTTTTACATTAACCTTCAGATTAACCTGTAGATTTTGTATCAGCGACTGTGATAAAGATGATTGATTTAGTAACTTCCTAATTATGTAATTTTGTAAAATCTTTCACAATATGACTGTTGTACAGAAGAAGGTGTAAAGTGCCAACGGTTGAATTTGTCATGTTTTAGGTACATGAGCCATCAAAACAGCATAAATAGCATAAATTAAATATAACCTTAATACCATAACAATGAGATTCTAGCTGAATTGTTGATCTTACCTCTGTATTGCACAGCTGAAGGTTGAGGGAATTTCTTGTGTCTTTGCTGTTGGTAACGTCCTCTTTTCTCTTTCTGACACCCATCAACTGATGACACAAAGAGATTTGATTTGATTTTGAAAGGCTGCAGAGGATTGTGGGGCAGGAGGCATTAGAGGGAAAAAAAAAATGCCCCGAATGTCCGTTGAAGTAACCTACAAATTACAAAATAATCAAAAACTATTACTTTTAAGAAGAGTAACTTTGAAAATATCCTCTTTTCTATCACGCTTGTGATTGTTGATGCCTCATTTTGACAAGCATGTCTGTAAAAACATGACAACATGTCTGCGTGTGAAAGGTTTGGGCAATCGTGCGTGAACGTGTAATCTTGTTTACTGTGACACTAATATGCTCATTGGATGTATTCACCACTATAATTACTGTTACTGTGGGTGGACTCATAAACACACTAAGCATCCTTTGGAAAGTTTGAAGATCTCATCATTCTCATGTGAACATTTGAACCTTTACTATTGAAGTGCCCTTACCCTTCTCTACTACCTGTCTGTGTGTGTGTTCTCTTGTGGTATCCAGACATCCCACACAGTTCCATCTGTGAGCAGAGGGAGATTTTTTTTTTCTTTCTGCACTGTGTTATAGCCTAACTTACTAACCTTTTCCTCAGGAAGGAAGATCATAATTTACATATCATAACACCTTTCCGGTAACACTATAACAAACAGTAAGTCCTAATAAATGATACACTAACGTTAACAAATCATTATATACATTTGTTAATTACTGTTTTTAATCTGTTTTGAATTGTTAGAAATAATCCATTGCAAATTATGAATACATAATCATGTGCTGGAAACATTCGTGTTTACTACACATTAACTTGTGAATATTTGCAAATATTGGGATGGGTGAAGTACACTATGATCTGTTATGAACAAAGTGCAAACTTCAACACTTGAGGCAAAAGAAAAAAAAAGTGTTAAATGGTAAAACATGGTAAAGACTTACTGAGTCATCTTAGTCTTGTGACTTGTGAATAGAACTTGCAAAGTTCCTGCTTCTTCTTTCTAACAAGATGTAAAGTATCCTCCCCCTGAACACATTTACAAGAACACAGCATTAGCTGCAGCAAACTACTCCAGCCTGCATCTATATGTCCAACAGAAAACAGGGCAACTCAAAAGTTCAGTTTATTCATCTATAAGAGCACAGAAATTACAGTGCTCCTGTCCTAATCGACCAACCCTGATTACTAAACTGCAGTAAATACTACCCATATGTAAACCACTGTGTGCAGCATCTCGTCTGCATGGTGTTTTGCCTTATACTGCATTTTCAACACTGCAGGCTCACAAAACAATACAGACAGAAAGCAGACAGAGACACTAAAAGTGTCTACCAATAAGTAATGATCAACTTGTTGGAATCACTCATTCCAGTCTGCTTTTAAATCTTTACAAATGATCAGTAAATGATTTCTTAGATTATATCATTATTTGTAAATGATTTGTTAAATGTTGATTACATGTATATCAGTAGCAAATGTTTCTGCAGAGCACGACTATTTACAAATATGTGCTGTACTATTTTCAATACTCGTCACCAGTTACAAATGATCTAAATATGTGTTGTTGCTGAAAAGACTTCCTAATATTTTGCCCTCTTCATGTATGTTAATGTAGTGGACTAAATATTAGGAACACTTTCAATATAATACACTCCAGTACACCTCCACCACCCAGTACGACTACAATAATATCAGGGGAATATCACCTTTCTGTCAACAAAAACTGAAAATGTATAAGCTTTGTAAAAGTAGAATTTATGGCAGAGCTGTTGTATTAGATTGCATTAGATTGCACAGGTGTTCAGTGAGTGTATATGCAGTATGAATCAGACCCAAATCTACAGTTTCAATAAATAAACCAAACCGTTTGTGTCCTAAAGCCAAATTTGTGATCAGAACTGGATCAGAATAAGACAATATTGTATCCACCATAAAAATTATAAATCATTTTCATCCCAAAATGGAAAATAAAGAAATATAATCACCAGAAAAAGAGATGAAGTCCAGCTACACTGTGCTTGCCGAACTGATGCGAAAACATCACCACCATCTACACCTCCCGCTGCCTACGCCGATCACATTATCATCAGAGACCAATCACATCCGGCCCATCACGTGTTTGACCTCCTGCCCTCAGGAAGAAGATACAGGCCTATCCGAGCAAGGACTACCAGAATGATGAAAGGTTTTTCCCCCAAGCAGTCAGGCTGCTAAACAAAACTTTCCAGCCCACAACCCTCCAGTACTGTCCCGTCTTGACCAAATCCCTCTCCTGCCCACTACCTCCCTACACAACCCCAGACAAGAACTCTGAACTCTGAATAATGTTTACACTACATGCGTTACTTTGCACTTCAATAATTTGCACTGGAAACTATTAGTGATAAGTGACTATTTTTATGTTTATCTTATTCCTGATAACTATTTTATTCTATTTAACTGTGTAAATAAGTGTTGACTATCTTATTAATATGTATTTTATTCTATTCTATTACCACTTTTATCTTATATTTTGCACTACATGGCTCAGGAAGATGCTTCACTGTTTAGTTGTTTTATACGATGACAATAAAGATACTTGGACTTGGAAAACAACCATAAAAAGCTACTTATACGTCAAAACAGTAAACAAAAAAGAGAAAATTAACCAAAGCAGAACAGAATGAGTGGATTTTACGGATTTTACCATCTTCAAAAACTCCACTTTATATTCCATAGCACTTGCAGGCTCCACTCATCAAGAAAAAAGCATATCTGGTTTAGACGAAAGAACACAAAATCAGTCTATAAGCAGATGACATAGTAACAAACCCCAAAGTCTGCTTAGTCAGGGCTGCAGTATATAACTTGGGCTATATCTTTGATTGCTCTCTATTGGTCAAAATCTGAAATACTACCAGTTTCTAAACATATGAGCCTTGTTTGGATGGTGAGGTGCAGACTATTCCTATCAAAATCACTTAGAAAAAAGTACCAATTCACAAATCTTATATAATCTAGATATACTTTCTTTCACTTTCACAGTATTGCTGAAAATCACACAACCTCTGTTGCTGGAATAAACTGATACCTTTCCTGACTGGAGTGATGTAGTTTCTCTATTTTTCAAATACTTCTCTGTTGAAACCATTGAAACACTCAGGCCTGAATAATCTGACCTCAGATTGAAATCAAGTCATCGAGGGCTTTATATGAACTGAAACCAAAGCACCTGTCTGTGTGCATGTATTTCTGCACACATCTTATTTGACTCTTGGTGCGAATAGCATATAATGGAGCTGAGTTTTGCCTTGATGTGCATGAAGAGAGGCATGTCAGGGGACTGTGGTTGATGTGGCGGGGGGCTTGCAACCTTCTCCCAGGGGCTGTCAGGGAGAACAGACGAGAGGAGTGCAGTGAGCTGAGACGGGCTGGTGGGTTCGGTGGGTTTGTGTCTCATGTGTTTTGGGGGGTTCATGGGCTTCTTGTTCCCCTGGTGGTGGTAGAAAACTGCCTTTCTAGGAACCTGAACTTCGGGGAGGAGGGAGGGAAGAAGACAGTGCAAATCTAGTCAAAAGTTCATTTTCCTATTGCTTTGTTTTTGATGTTCATTTATGTATCTTACTATTGTATGGTAAGTACGTAGGAGGAATGTGATACATGTGTGATATAAGTTCCCGGATATGTTGAAAATATTCATGAACCCACGTTGGTGCTGTCAGCTGCCATCAAACATCATCTCTTTTCCAATACTTTTAACAACATGGTGGGGCGTACAGCTTCTATTTAGTACTAACACTTCTAAAACAAATACTAGCTCCTGAATTCTAGTAACTTTTAGTTTTATATCAGTTATCAAAACAGCAATAAACTGGCACCTTTCAAATAATCCCAGAGGATTTTGCTGACAATAGACTACACAGGTGTTTAATGACCCTAGCTCTTTAAAGGGGCACTCCAACAATTTTACACATCAAGATATATTTACTCTTTAAGTCCTTGTTGAGCTGACTATGAATACAAGAAGATATTGCCAGGTAAAGTAGAAAAGTAAAAGCATGATTCAAAATAAAAACTGTAGCGGAGAGAAAATGTAAGAAAAGCTGTGCAAAGTTTTCATCCATCCTCATCTAACACATCACAGATCTCTATGTAAAGTGGTTTTAACATGGCAGCAACTGAGATAAGTATATGCACACATGTATATAGATACCATCACAACATAGAAGCATAATAGTTGTGTATAACATGATAAAATGTTTTATCATAAAATTAGATTCAGGCAGTCCTAAAAACGCCATAACAAATATTAGATGTATATGTATATGTAACATCTAGGTGACTGACAATTGCATGAGAATCTTATTAAGTACCCAATCATGTACTTTCACAATGTGCCATATATTAAATTACATTATTACATCCAATGACTTGTCCTTAAAAATGACTACAGAAAGGCAGTATCAGGATCAGGTCACAGTCTTAGCATTTATCTGTGTAGCTGCTGCGGCTGGCGGCCTACAGTGGTTTCACTCAGGGGACTTGACGAATGAAGTGCTGTGCCACTTTCTCACGGCCAACACTTCTCTATCTTTCTGTTCACCCCCACCCACCCATTTGACACTCATTTCCTCAAACCTTTTCAACTTTCTCTCACTTTGGTTGGCAGTAGAATGAAGGTTACGGACAGGGCAGGGCTTTCTTTTCCTTTTTAGATGAGAGAATGGAAATCAAAAGTGAGCTCAGAGAGATTTTGACATTTAATGTTAATGTTATCATTCTGTATGGAAATGTCCATATATGCTAAATGTGTGCTTAATTTAGTGGTAATTAGATATACGAAAAGTAAACAATGTATAACATAAAACAGAGGCAGTGGTGATGGTAAAACAGAATAACATGTATAGAATATCAAATATATATTTACTATAGCCATGTGAACAGTGGATTGTACAGTACCTACTCTCACTATCACACTATGTCACAGGGTCATGTACAAAAGTAAACCTGCAACACTCTCAACCAGCCCTGAGCCTCCTACTTAACAGGAAGCAAATATTTTGCTGAGGTATTTTTCTTTCTACATTACGGCTTATCACTTCCTCCTACTCCTTTCAATCAATTGCTGTCAGATTGAAAAACATCACAGATTCAGATTACAACGAAATTGTGGTATTTTCCATCAAAGAAGTTACTGAAGCAACGCATTTTGTAGATATGCTTAAGCGGTTTCCCCGTAGTGTCTATGAAAATACATTTACTGCATAAATATGCTCCACTACAGCTGCCACATCATCCAGTAAGGAGAATAATGTAAATGACGGTGATGGTGGTGATATTGACGATGGCAACTTCTAAAACTGAGTCAGCAGGTGGGCATTCCCACTCCCACACATGCAACCAACTCTCTGATGAAATTTTTATCACTCTGACAATGCAGGGTTACAGAAAGGTAAGAGGGTGTGAGAACTCCTAGATGACATTGTACCCAAGGCAGCCACTGCCTACATCTTCAAAATTGGTGGTGGTATACATAGAGAAAGCCTGAAACCACAAATCTAATGAGTACATAAATATACACTGGTGTATATAATTTAATTATATAATCATGTAATCATTTGAGGCTTTAATATTCACCTTGATGTCAAGACAGACATTTAGAATAGCAATAGTTCTTTAACATTTTACTGCCATGATAGCAGCTCTGTGAGGCTGTATTAGGCACAGGAGTGTTTTGAGCTAAATGCTAACATCAGCATGCTAACATGATCACAGTGATAATGCTAACGTGATTGTTTACTAGGTATGTTTAGTATGTTAAGCATACAGCTGAGGCATGTTTTGTTGGTATTTGGTCATAAACCAAAGTATTGGTTAATTAAAAATTTGACAATGATTGACCAGGAGGCAAAGTCCTTACCAAAGTTATTATTACAATTAATCTTGTGGGGAACATGAATGTCTGTACCAACTTTCATGGCAATCCATCCAATATTTGTTGAGACATTTCACCAAAAACCAAAAATGTCAACCTCATGGTGGCACCAGTGGAGTCAGAGGATCACCAAAGTCAGCATCATCTGGCAACAGTGTGTTTGTACAAAATTTTAAATATCCATCCGATAGTTGTTGAGATATTTCAGTCTGGATCAAAGTGGTGGACCGATCGACAGACTGACATTGCCATCCATAAAGCAATGCTGCTAGCATGGCTAAGAATGCTTCCCCCTCATTCATTTCAATGAGACTACATGTTGTCGCAGTGGGGGTCCTGACACAAGCGGCCACAGAAGAAAAATCCCAAAACACTGTGTTGGCCAATCAAATACATCCAAACACACAAGTAGTGAGGCAATGAAGATACAGGAGTTGTAGATGAAAACCTGGGTTTTTATTTACATTATAAACTGAAGAATTTTTACCGCTCTCATAGCAGACAGACACAGTTAGCGACTAGCTGGTGAACATAGTTGGAACATAGAGATGGTAGAGACTAAAAACAGAGCTAAGTAAATATTGGACTGACATTTGCTGGGTGGCCGGATAAATGACTCCAAATTAATGATAATGTTGCTCTGATGTGTAACTTTAATAAGTTCACCATAAAAGCTTGATGCTGTTTTCACAACTTGAAACGTGTATGCTGCCCCGAAGTGGCCAAGAAAACAGATTTAACGGTTTAAAGGTTGTAACCATTTGTTGTGCTGAGGTCTGTAGCAAGCTTGTGATGTTTTTTCACGGCATGGACTTGTGAAGCCTGTCACATAACACAACCCCACCCATAACATCTGTGTATGTGTGTGTGTGTATAGTAAGTGATGAGGTGTGAAGCCGCAGGCCTTTTTGCAGCAGAACTCTGAAAGGGTGTTGGTAGGATATCTGCCCCTTGTAATGTTTAGCTTGCCACACCACAGCCCCGCTGTCTAATTTTAAAGTCATATTTCCCAGAAAGAGATACAAAAACTAAAATTAGTTTCTCACGAGATTGTGGACCTTAATGTGCTCTTAAAGATTAAAAAATTAAATGGGTTTTCTCAACCGCTTTTGAACATCATCATCATCATGTTTCCTATCCCTGTTATTTCAGAGCCTAACTCTCCACACACACCTGCATACCTGCTCACAATTACCTCACCAGTATATAACCCTGCCAGATTGTCAATAAATAGACTTGCACAATAGGCTTTGTATTTCCATGGCCACTGTTCCCATGCTCAACTGCAGCAGAGGTTTACATCCTGGTAGTTGCATTGCCGGTACAAAACACCAGTAAAAGGACAAAGATGCCCACTCGGTTTAACTTTCAACATACATATAGCATATAAGTATTGTAATAAGATAAATAAAATGACAAAAATCCAAACCTCTTTTTTAACAAACAATTTGAACCATTAACACAGCAAACCTCACTTTGCCTGTCTCTGAGGCAACGTGGCACAAATCCGACTGTTTCACGGAAGTGTGAACAAACCAAATCTGATTTTGTCATATCAGATCAGTGCCACTTGCATATGTGGTCCTAGATCTGATTCTTATCTAATTCAAATCTGGCTATGCGACTGCTGTCAGAATCGTCAGATCAGAATTCATGTGGTTTTTATAACATCTCACTTCTCTGTGCATATTGCCTGTAGTGTCAGTGCCCCACAGTCCTGTAAAAATAAACATGGAGGAGAGCAACAACAACAATTGGGGTCAATGGAGAGATGATGAAGTTTCGAATTTGTTGGATGTTTATGGAGAAGCTTCTCCACAACAAATATTCCTGGACATGTATGCTAGCACAGCCACGTCATCCACGTTTTTGATTTGACTGTCGCACAAATGATGTTATTGTTGTTATTCTTGTAAGCATGTGTGACAGTTTAGGACCTCAACAGTGTTCAGATACATGTCACTTACAGACATGAATGCGAACCATCAACACAAAAAGATTGGATCTGCCTAAAAATCTGAATTGAGCATTAAGGCCTGTAACGTGAACGAAGCCTGAGTCGTGCATTTGAGACCTCTAGCTGCTTCACTGAGCCATTACAGTTACTTTTCTTTCCAGTAGGTGGCGCCGGATGACATGTGGTCTGATGATGACCAAGCAGCCCCCCCTTGTGGAGAATCTAAAGCTTGCTAAAGATGAAAGAGTGAGGTTGTGAGTGAGTTTGATTTGATTCTTTATGCCTAAAAAAATGTAATAATTTCATGCGGACAGGAAGTTTAACACTTTATCAGTGTATCATTAAATTAGAAATTATCCTATTAGATTAGTAGTAAAGATGGTGAGATGTGCACAGAAATGCTGAGCATAGGTATTATACTGTATACAGTATGTTTAGATATTAACAGGGAAATGGGGACAACAGGCTGCATTGGTCTAATCAGGACACTTGGAAGCCATGTGAATGATTTCATACATACACAGAGATTCAGACATACAAGTAATATATCAGCTGAAACAGCTTCACAACAGAAGTGAATACAGTCAGGATGTCACTAAGACACTGCACTGTTTTTTTTAAGCTGTTTATCTGGTGTTGAATGTAGGTGTCCCTCAATTACACCCTCACACTTTTTTCTGGAGATTTTTCTCTGTGGCATCAGTAACATCAGTATCTCACTCACACATACCGTTTGTCACTCCCCAGCCCACTCAATCACACACACATATACTCATTTTCACACTTGCACATATTATACAGCACACACAGCAAACCAGCTGTGTAGAGTAGATCTCATTGTGGTTCAGTGTCAGTTTGCATCTTTGTTCCAGATTCTTCTTGGCCCAAATACAAAGAAACAACACACCGAGTTACATATGACCCTCCCGTGCATGCATGCACAGACTCTTACACACACACACACAAACACACACACACGAACTTTCCTCGGCAATCAGAGTCAGTACCTTCTGCAGGAAACAAACCTGGTTTCTCTACAGAAGCAAACATCAATCTACAACAAACAACACTCGCAGATAATTTGTCTGGGGTTGAACAGTGTAGGCCTGCAATGAGAGTTGCAACATCAAGCCGTTTAGGCCTTTGGTGTAAAATGCAGCTGTGTAACTCACAGTACAGTAACTTCAGCAGCCCCTGCTGGATATTGCTGGATATTGCTGGATACAGTGTTGTAATTTCTCTCTGTAGGGTACCCAATAGTGGTGCAGCTTGCACAAGGAGGAGGTGAGAGCAATGGGATCCAAACTAAATTAAGCAGCAAACATCAAAAATCTGTTAATGTTGGTTTGAAGTCTTTTATCCAAGTAACTGATGGAAGTTGATTTTAAACTTGAAAACATGCTAGACACTTTCAGCTAGTAGATTGTGAAGTGTGACTGAGTGGAGGAAAATACATTTACTAATGAACTGTAGAACTTATTTACAACTTCAAGGTACTTGTAATTTACTTGAGGTTAAGGATTTCCATTTTATGCTACATTATACTTCTATGTACTTCTACATTTCAGAAGGAAATTGTGTACTTTTTGCTCCATTTCATTTACTACTTACTGTAGTTACTGTTTATTTTTCATCCATATTAGGATTTTACACACAAAACCCATGATCATCTTATAAAATATAATGCCATGTTGTAGATTAAACTACCCAGCAGGACACAAAGAAGGTAAAATAAGCTCCACCTCAAGCAGCTGCAACATTGAAATTCTGAAAAGGATCGTTCTGAATGAATAGTAAGTAAAATAGTAAGTAGTAAGTAAGCATCTAAGTACATTTTTCTGATAATACTTTTTTCTTCTGATTCCCTCTGATATTGTGCTCAGAGTAAGTCAGTTCTGAAGGAGTTAAAGGGTGCCGGCATGCCCCCGGTGGGTCATGAACGGGCCTCTAGTGCTGAATTAGATTTTTCAACCACACATCCTCCGCTGCCATGGCAACTGTTGAAAAGCTGTGTGTCGGCCAGCTGAGGAGGAGTTTGTTGTAAGTTTCAAGAGTTTTTCACGGCAGAACCGGACAGCACCGGAATGAAGTTTCTGTAAAGCGGCTGTGAGCTGAAGAGAAAGAGAGAAAGGCAGGAAAACAACTTTTATACACAGGTAGGTGAAAGTTGATTATTGGCCGTAAAAATTACATTAATTGTTAAGTGCTGAACATGTTCTTTTGCCAAGAAGTAGACTAAGTAGATGTTGCCTACAATGGACATTTTGTCAGATGGTATTTATACTATTTTGAATTGGTTTAAGAGGAACATGCAACTATCAATCAAAACATCTTTAAAGGCCGAAATTGACGTATTTAACAAAACTTCATCTTGTAATGTTAAGATTTTAAATTATATTGTTTATTGAATTTCCATTAAAACACTAACCTTTCCTGTCCAACTGAACCTGTTATTTAAGACAGGGTCTTTGCCTGGTACCTCTTATTCTGTGACCTGTTCAGGATCTTCCTGGGTCAGGATGTGGTTATACTGTAATTTGATTTCTGTTTAAAACTGGTGACTCCATGGGACACATATTTTGATAGCTGTTACCACAAGTGTAGACCCCATAATATTTAAATTACAAATTGTAATTGTGACACTGCACCTACCAATATTTGATCAGTGCATCAAATTTCTTCTATTGTTGACCCTCTATTGTCACAACATTAGTTTATGTGCGTAGCCTAAACCTTTCTTCACCATCTCACAATTACTTTTGCAGTCATCCCTGTATGACCCAGAGGTCGTCATGTTTTCTCTGTCGGAGCTGGCGCCTCTGAACCAGCATCAGAGCAGGTCAAAATTGTTGAAACCGTGGTGGGAGGTCTTCATGGACTACTTGGTGGTCCTGATGCTGATGGCATCTGTTCTGGCCTGTACTGAGCAGCTGTCAAGGGACCGAGTGGTCTGCATTCCCTTGGATCCTCTTGTCACTGCAAATACTAGTGATCGCAGGTCCTCAACTAGCAGCGATGTGGCACTGATTCCGTCTTCAAAGCCCCCCACGCAAATTCCACGCAACATCAGCCCAAATCCTCATTCTACAGCTCGGGGTCGACGCACACACCTGGTCTACCAGCAGTACGTTTACATTAGCCAGGTACTGTAATACTAGCTTAACTTGCTACTTAAAATGATGCAACAGAACAGGTGAAACCAATAAAAAATATTGTCTGTCAAGTCTCTTAAATCAGCTATTTGCTCATATTAACCCACCTGACTCTGCAGTTCCCTTCAGCTCTATGGAGCAACTTTCAGCTCATTGTTTTAGTTTTACTTTTCTATTTTGATTCACTCTCAAAGCTCTCATAGTTAGTATTGTTTTTGGCTGCAGCAGGCAAATGTTTTCAGCAAAAAAGCTCTACCCAGCACCAAATAACAGACAGTTAGCAACTAGCAGGTAAACATAGTGGAGCATTTAGCAGCTAAAGAGCCAGATATTTTTCTCAGGAGTTGGTGGAGACCAAAAACTGAGTTAAAAGTAGAGTGAATGTTGGACTTACATTCATCAGGTAGCCAGAAACATGACACTAAATGATAATGTTGCTCCATTTTTGCAGGATGTATAAAAAAGGCAACTTCTTGTTAATACATTCACCACAATGTTGTGTTTATAGCTTACTCCACTGCCCCCAAGTGGCCAAAAAAAATCTGTGATCGCAGGTTTAAGTGTCTGTCCATCTGTCTTTCTTTCTAGGTGTGCTACCATGAGGCTTTGCCTTTGTGCTCCCGCTTCTTTCCCTACATAGCCTTGCTGCAGTCTCTAGTGCTGGTAGCCAGTGGCTCCTTCTGGCTCCATTTCCCCCACACCTCTGCCCGCATAGAGCACTTCCTGGCCATCTTGGCAAAGTGCAGTGAGTCACCCTGGACATCTCAGGCCCTGTCCCATGCTGCCCAGCAGGAGAACATCCAAGAGAAGGAGGTGATGGAGGAGAGGCGACCACCTCAACCTCTTCCCTCTACAACTTCATCTTCACCACCAGTGACCCGCACAAGACGTTCAAGCATAGACTCAGGCACGGACAGCCCGCTTTTGAAGAGGTCAGACAGTACGTCCTCTGCTGCCCCTCCCTCCCCGTGCCCTTCCACGCTCTCCTGTAACTCCACCATGTCATCTGTATCCCTCGGCTCCAGGGTACACTTCCCTTCTTCCAAGCCCTCACTCATGATTGACAGTCCCAGGCAGGGAATCAGTCTGGATAAAAGTGATGGGGAACAGGCCAGGGCACTGTTTGAAAGGGTCAGGAAATTTCGATCCCACTGCGAAAGCTCAGCTGTCATCTATAAGGTTAGAGATGCTCTAGCCTCAAAGATATACTGTATATATCAAATCATCTACTTTGTCTGTTAGGTTAACTGGTTAGACCTTTCCTTTTCATTCCTTTGTTCAAAGAAGAAAGTGTATGATGTAATGTTATAGGGATTTGTATTTATAGCAGTCAGCTTTTAAATAATATATGTGTTATGAAACCATTTAGTATTTAAATTTTACAACCAATACAGCAGTGTGGTTTTAGTCTCACAGCACGAGTTAATGTTTGATGAAGCTTGATCAAACGTTGTCAATTCATTCATCATACCCTCTTTCATCTATGCAGGTCTACTTGGCTCAGACGATATTCAAATTACTGATGGTAATGCTGATTGTGAGTTACACCATCCCTCTTCTCAACTCCTTCTCCTTCACCCACACCTGTTACCCTGAGGAGCAGGCCCTGGTGGGCTACACTACCTTTGAGTGTATCCATGTGCTCTCCTCCCTTCTACACAAGCTACTGGTGGCCTACTTGACCTTACTGGGGCTGTATGGCCTGCTGAACTTTTACACCCTCAGTTGGATTTTACACAGGTCAGGATGCATTTGTGCACAGTGAGCGGGATAAATGTGTTGGTGCTGTGACAATACATTACAGTGTTGATACAAACTTTAAAGCTTAACAATTGAAAAAATGATCATGTGCAATGTGAAAGGTATTGCTTGTAGTGACGAACCCACAGAGAATTATCACCTGATTCTGCCGTTACCCTCAGCTCTATGGCATTTTTTAAGCATTTTTTCAGCTCATTATGTTGGTTTTACTGTCTGCAACTTTACTACTTTAATTCAGTGTCTATGCTCACATCTACATCATTTCCAGCCATTTTCAGCGAGAAAGTCCTGACAAACCCACTGCACACTACCTGCTCAGTACCAAACAGCAGAAAGATTAATTTAGCAACTAGCTGGTGAAAATGGAGCATTTAGCAACTAATGAGCCAGATATTTCTTTCAGGAGTTGTGTGGGGAGTGGAGAGCTAAAAGGAGTGTGAATACTGGGCTTACATTTGTAGGGTGGCAAGAAACACTACTTCAAATAAATGCCAATGTTGCTGTGTTTAAGCTGGATGAGTAAATTAATTGTTGTTGGTAATTGTTTGCTAACACGTTCACCATATAAACTTTATTGAGTATGTCAATGTGGCCAAAAAAAAACAGTTAATGCAGCTTTAATTGTTATCAAAGAACCATACTTATATTTTTTGCACATTTTAGGCTATTTTCTACAAACCTCATGTATACCTTCCATTACAATTACAATTTGTTTTCCTACCTTTGGTTTCCATTCCACACTACATACTACTCCATATCCATGACATACCAAAATCATTATGTTCCATGGATTACTAATCTCAAATAAGTTTCAACTCCCTGACATTGAGTTTCATACTTTACTGAAGTGAATGCTGAGCTTTTGAAACTTAGTAATGGTCTAGAACATGCAAAATGTACAGTAAGAGAGGGGGAATGTGCGCATACATTTGTTATAGGGTTGAATAGGCTTATGGGGGTATTATTTGTCACATTGTTTAAACAAGATAAACTAGTCTAAATGTAAAAAGGTTCAATAATAATTAGCTAAGATTTCTTGACTACACAGACTGTTATTGTTTTAAAGGCCTTTAAACAGAATAATGCCCATGAGATTGAGCATGCCAGAGGCCTTATTAGAGTATTAGAGGATTAGAGTGTAATGCTGTATTTTGGGCTGCAGTATATTCTGTGTGATATATTTCTCATTCTGATTTTTTGGTCTGTGCCCTCTTTAGCTCTCTACGGCAGTATTCCTTCCACTCACTGAAGGAGTTGTGCTCCCTGAGAGATGTCCCTGACCTGAGAAATGACCTGGCCTTTCTTCTACATATGTTAGACCAGTATGACCCTTTGCTGGCCCGGCGCCTGTCCGTTTTTTTGTCCCCTGTCAGTGAGAGCAGGCTGCTGGAGGAAAGCTTGGAGAGGCGCTGGGGGGAAGAGAAGCTGCGTACTATGACTAGTGTGGACGCAAAAGGCTGCTCCAGACTGCAGCTGGTGGCCCTGCCACGCCTTCCTCCAGCCCTCTTCACCCTCAGCCAGCTTCAGGTCCTCAAACTTGAACTCATCACAGATGCCAGGTTTACTGCACAGGTATCCAACATGACCTCACTCAGGTGAGTTGTACAGTGGTGAAGCTGGGCTTTTACACATTTACACATGTACATATTGTACATACACTTGTTTTTCTATGTACTTAATTTAGTCTTTTAATTGATTATTCCTACAACAGGGAGCTCCATCTCTACCACTGTACAGCAGCTGTGGATCCCAGTGCACTTGGAGTCCTCCAAGAACGTCTGGAAGTCCTCCACCTCACCTTTACTCAGGCATCAGAGATCCCCAGCTGGGTCCTCTCCCTCCGCAGCCTGCATGAGCTCCACCTCTCTGGTCGCCTAAGCAGTGAAGGTGGGGTGGGCCGCAGTTGGGCACTGGGGAGCCTCCGCCAATTACGTCACCTCCGTGTGCTGGTGATTCGAGGCATGTTACAGCGAATCCCCGGGGAGCTATGTGAGGTGGCCAGCAGCTTGGTGAGGCTGGAGATCTACAATGAAGGTACCAGGCTTCTTGTAATGACAGGCCTGAAGCGGATGTTCGACCTGACAGAGCTGCAGCTGCAGGACTGCCAGCTAGAGCGATTGCCCTCTGCCCTGCTGGCTCTAACCAACCTGCGGACACTCGACCTGCAGCATAATAACCTGAGAACTCTGGAGGAACTACTCAGTTTGGCACATCTGCGACGTCTTTCTTGCCTCAGACTTGCTTATAACCGTGTTCTGGCACTGCCAGCCAGTGTTGGTGTGCTTCGAGGTCTAGAACTGCTAGACCTGTCCAACAACCAGATCCAGAACCTTACCCCAGCGCTCTTCACTCTTCGCCGCCTTCGTAGGCTCCTGCTGGCTGGCAACCTGCTAGACGAGCTGCCTGCAGAGGTAAAGGCACTGCAGCTGCTTACAGAGCTGGACCTCAGTGGGAACAGACTAGAGAGCCTGCCCCCTGAACTCTTCAGTAGCTGTTCAGAGTTGCGCATCCTAAATGTGGCTCACAACTCTCTAAGTTCATTACCAAGGGGGATTGCAGCTTTAAGTCAGCTGTGCAAGTTGGACTTGCGCAGTAACAGCCTGGAGGAACTTCCTGCTGAATTGGGCTGCTGCTCAGGGCTGTACGGAGGTGGTCTTCTGGTGGAAGACTGGCTGTTTCTGTCTTTGCCTCATCATATTAGGGACATTCTGAGCAATTCTTGCCCCCCCTCCCACTCAGAGGGGCATTCCCGGCCAGAGTCGGACAGTTTCCCATACTTCTCTCCTACACAATGGAGCTTCTCCTCTGCTCTGGAATCACAGATATAAGGCTAATGACTATCTGGCTGCTAACAGTATCCTAACACTAATAGCATTCTGTTAGTAAGGCCTCTTTGCATACTGATATTTTATTTTTTCTATTTTTTTAATGTGAGTTATGCTTTTGGCTATTTGTTAAGAATGTAGCTTTACTGTTTGTCCCTTTAATGTGACTCTTTAACAACCATAAGAGTATTGTTATATTTACTTATTATTTACTTATTTTAGACCACATAATAAACTACACATTGATTTTCTTACCACATTTAAATCAATGTCAACCAGTGGCTTGTCGAAAGGTAAGAATGTACAAAACCATGTGCTGCGTAACCTTTGCAGTGACATTGAATATAAATGATTTGTAGTAAATGGGCTAAGACACAGTTGAATAATAGGTATGGGGATATAATTCTGTTCACTGCAATGTATGTAACAGGAAGTCGACAAAATATTCATGAAGGTAATATTTCTTGCTGGACTGAAAAATAAAATGAATTAATTAATTCAAAAGAAGGAAGAAACTGTGTATAAAAAAACAACACTAATAAAATAATTAATTAAAGAAAGGGAAGTAAGTAGCTTTTTGTCATTCTTCTTGTCACAGTTACATCACCAAGTTGCCTCTATATGAACAGTGTATATGTACCCTTTTTTGCCAGTACAGTGGTTTCTACATATTTGAGTCCTTTTTACAGTCTACATCCCTCAGCCTGGAAACCAGTCTTTGCCCATGCAGCCCAAGGATGGGTCCCAGATTTTACAAATAAAGTTATAGAAAGTATAAAATTTTATGAAAAAAAAAAAAAGACTTGTCCATCTGAGCTGAAAAGATCACTTCAAATGGAATAATATTGTTACAGGTCCTTAAACTGTGTCCAATTATTTAATATTTTTTGGCGAGAAATATAATTAATTCATTTATTAATTAATGTGCACATTTATCTATTTATATATTCATTTATTTTATTTTTCTTGTCCTTCATGGGTTTCCATACCTAGAGTCTCGCACGGATGTATCCCGCGTCTTTAAACTGCGGTGGACTGCGGCACACCTTTTGTCCAATCACTGGCTTTCTTTGCCGGTGGTCCTCCAAATCCACCAATGACGTGAGCGCATTTCAACGGAGGCGGGACTTCCGGCTACTCGTAAACCAACTGAGGCCTCTCCATGCGGTGTTGATCTGTTGGACTCGTAGCTAATACCGAAACGGTAAGAATGCAATATCAATTTGAGTTTCAGGACTGAGAGAGTTTTTAAAACTTTGACTTGCTTCTAGGAAGTCGTAATAGTCATTTATTGTGCCAAAGTTATAAAGTAGCTACTATTGAATCAACTAGCATCCTTTATTGTTTGCTTGAGGGAGCTATTGAGCTAGCTAGCGTTTTCTAGCCTAGCATTAACGTTAGATAGCCTAGCCGGCGCAACAAACCTCTTCATAATATTCTCTAAATTAGTAGGTTTATGATTTTCCCATTCTTAACCCATTCTTTATAGTTATGTTAATGTAATCCGTATGTATTTTTTGTATAATTTGGCTGGTTAGTTAGCAGAATAGCAAGTTAGCTTGCCACGTTAGCAATGGTTATGCAACACAATGGCTTTCCAGTGTAGTAAACGGCTCTGAAGCTAACCTGACTAGTTAATCCGGCAGTGCCGGCTAAACTGCAAGTCCAGGTTTAATCTATGTTATGTCTGTGATATTGCATATGTTAGTTTTTGTTCAGTGTACTTACTTCTATTTTAAATCTACGTAATATATGCGCTTTTCGAATTATGCTAAATTTGCCGGTCTTTCTCTGCCAGTGGCCTCGTAATTTGTAATGGGGTTGTGGAGAGCACACAGCAGTGTGAATGTACAGTGTAGACTTTACATCAGCAGTAGTAATACTATTTATATGAAGTCAAATCCATTTTGCGATGGTAACACCTTCCCACTTTTGCTTGGTATCTAAATGTACTGAAAACGTGTGGTGAGACCTGGCACAAAGAGTGGCAACAACAGGTGATAGATAGATAAATAGATACCAAATGGAAATTAAACAGCATCCAATATATGTAATATATATATATTGATGCCTGAACAATCTACACAAGGTATATACATATGATAACAGCAGCATATACCCAAAATATGAATCTGAAATACAACAGATGTGATGGACAATGTAATAAATAATAATGTGCTTTTCAAAGACACAGAAACAAATTAATAACCCAACTTTGTGTTTCCTCTCTTCTAGACAGACACAATGGCTGAGAATGACGTTGATAACGAGCTGCTTGATTATGAAGAAGACGAGGAGCCTCAAGGAGCCCCTGAGAGTGCAGCCCCCGCAGGCAAGAAGGAGGTGAAGGGTTCCTACGTTTCCATCCACAGCTCTGGCTTCAGAGATTTTCTGCTCAAACCAGAGCTGCTCCGTGCCATCATTGACTGTGGTTTTGAGCATCCGTCTGAAGGTGAGATCCATTATTATTATTATTATTAACAACGTGTATGGCAAATTAAGTTAAGAAGACAGAGCTATAAATGCATACTCTGTCTCACTTTAGAAAACATAACCACTGCAGTTAGGCCCATTAATAGTGCTGCACGAGCTGGACTGGTTTTGCTTGTCCTGTTATTAAATACTAGCCTGACTGTCACATGCCATATGCTTTGTACAATAGTCAATGTATAGTCAATGCCAATAACATGAATGCACTTGCTTGAATCTTTTTGTGTTTTGTTTTGTTTTGTTTTGTTTTTTTTAAATGCAGTCCAGCATGAGTGCATCCCACAAGCTATCCTGGGCATGGACATCCTTTGCCAAGCCAAATCTGGTATGGGCAAGACAGCTGTGTTTGTGCTGGCCACTCTGCAACAGATTGAACCTGTTGATGGACAGGTTAGTACATAAACTTGACACACAAGGTCGATGCATTGAATTGAGTAAGCATTGTCAGAAATTTAACAAAAATTAATCTGTCTGATGGTCTTGGGCTTACAATCAAGGACGAGCCCAAGTTCCTCCCAGCCTAAGTTGCATGTAAAATAAAGGGTTTGCTTTGGTTAAGGGAAGTAAGTATCATTTTGTCATTCTAGTTTCCTTTTTAACAACAACAAGCATTCAACATCATTAACAGGATAAATGCTAGTGATTGAAAGCATTGACAAAAGTTAAATCACGCTCACAGTGAGTAATTAACCACAAGTTTAACTGTTAAGTAAAAGTGGGTGAGCCTCACGTTAAAATAATTAAAACAAATTATAAACTACACAATACTATATTATGTATGTAGAGGTACACTAAGCTTTGGAAGTGTAAATGAGTATAGGCTACACTTGCATAGCCCCTGTGATTATAATTCTCATCAATGCATAAATGTTTACATTTCAGTGAATTGCTTCAAACCTGCAGCCTGCATTATTTTGTGCATGCATTTCTTCTTGCACTGGGAGACAGTTGGGTCAAAATGTAGTGGTTTGGCTACTTCAAACCATGTCGAAATGCGTTAAATTGTTGAAATCTAAAGTGTCTGACTCCATGCTGCATTTGTTTATTCCACAGGTGTCTGTATTAGTCATGTGCCACACACGAGAGCTGGCCTTCCAGATCAGTAAAGAGTACGAGCGTTTCTCCAAGTACATGCCCACAGTAAAAGCAGCAGTGTTCTTCGGTGGCCTGGCCATCAAGAAGGACGAGGAAGTCTTGAAGAAGAACTGCCCTCACATCGTTGTCGGGACGCCGGGCCGCATCCTGGCTCTCATTCGGAACAAGACCCTCACTCTGAAGAACGTCAAGCATTTTGTCCTGGATGAGTGTGACAAAATGTTGGAGCAGCTAGGTGTGTTTTGTCATGTTTGTTTGTAGCTGACTTTTCTCCTCAGTTCTTATTCTAATCTACTTTGATGTATTTGGCGAAGACTTCCATCCTCTGGACAACATATATAAAATGAATCTATCAATATTATTTGTATTTGTACCTCTGCAACTAAATAGGACTGAATAATTGACTAATATTTTTAGTTCTATAGAAAAGTAAGGAAATTTGGTGTTTTTAGTACTTGGACTGAAAATTTAGTTAAGAGTTTTAACACTGAAGGAAACAGATCTTTTGTGCTGACTACTTCTGTCTCTGACTTCTTGTGTGGCAGACATGAGACGTGATGTACAGGACATCTTCAGGATCACACCCCATGAGAAGCAGGTCATGATGTTCAGTGCAACATTGAGTAAAGAGATCCGGCCAGTCTGCCGCAAATTCATGCAGGATGTAAGCGAACAATTAAATATTGTTTTGTTACTTCAGAAGTTCTTACTATTGTAACCAGAAACTGCCTGACTAACCCTCTGTCACCCCCTGTATAGCCCATGGAAGTATTTGTGGACGACGAGACCAAACTTACACTCCACGGCCTGCAACAGTACTACTGCAAGCTGAAGGACAGCGAGAAGAACCGCAAGCTTTTTGACCTGCTTGACGTGTTGGAGTTCAACCAGGTAAACTGATGGAGATATTTCATGATGCATTACTGTCCCTGTAGGACATGCTATGTTGAATTACTGCAATTTTTTTGTTGTCATCTAACTTAATGTCGATCTGTTTAAAACTTTCAAATTATTTAAAACTGTAATTTGAAATTTCTAATTTGGGATCCGAAGGAGTCCTTTCAGAAGAGCTTTAGGTTGCTGGCCCATACTGCCTTTTGCAGCTGTATTTTAATGTCTTTGCTTTGCCTCTAGGTGGTGATCTTTGTCAAGTCAGTCCAGCGCTGCATCGCTCTGTCCCAGCTTCTGGTGGAACAAAATTTCCCTGCCATTGCCATCCACAGGGGAATGGCTCAGGAGGAGAGGTAAACCTCACATACAAACATCTTCCTCTGGCATACCTACTCTCATAAGATAGGCTCTGTTGAGCTCCGAAGTATGTTTATGGAGCTTGAGGCCTCATCAGTTAACTCAACACATCATTGCCTTCAAAGGGAATGCAGTTCAGTAATGCCTACAGCAGCTGTGTTGAAAATCCTCTCTCTGGCTCTGCCCTCCCTCCTGCCCCTTTTTACCCCCCCCAGACTGTCTCGCTATCAGCAATTCAAGGACTTCCAAAGGCGGATCTTGGTGGCCACCAACCTCTTTGGCCGAGGGATGGACATTGAGCGAGTCAATATCGTCTTCAACTACGACATGCCAGAAGATTCTGACACCTATTTGCACAGGGTGAGAACTACAGAGGAGGGGGATGACTGCTCTAGTTTTTCTCTTTCATTACATGATAGTTCTGGGAAATATGCCTTTTTCACAGAAGATGTTTTGACATGTCACATTAGGAAAACCCTGCACAGGTCTTGATGAAGTTAAAATATGGCTGAATTCCATTTCGCTGCTTCAGTTTCAGGGTCCTTGTGTTGTGCATGCTGGCTGACTGTCACACTGTCATAACTTACTGGAACACTTGAATACAGCAGAGTCCATCATTGATGTTATTAACAACAGCTGTGCTTTTCCTACAATTACAAATTCAGATGTCTGCTGTGAAAAAGGCTTATTGGTTTAAAGAAGTATGGTAGCATGCTGTTCTTTGTGTGTTATATTAAATGTTGGTACATGTGTTTTGAGATTTCACTCACTCATGCCTTTTCTGCCCTCGTCAGGTTGCCCGCGCTGGTAGGTTTGGGACCAAAGGCCTTGCTATAACCTTTGTGTCTGACGAGACCGATGCCAAGATTCTGAACGATGTGCAGGACCGCTTTGAGGTCAATGTGGCTGAGCTGCCAGATGAGATTGACATCTCCTCTTACAGTAAGTCTATTTCCAAATGCCTGGTGAAAGGCAGTGTTGCTTGATGATCTTAATAAAGTTAGACTGATGGGCTGACCTGTTGAAATGATTGTAATTTGTGGATTTAATGGATTCAAAGCACTTTACTATCAAAACAACATACTATCACCATAATTGTTGTTGTTCTGTTTGCTGGGTTGTTTAAAACAGTGAGATTTTGCCAGCTTTGGATTACCACACAGATAATCAGCTGGTGTAATAAACCCATACAGTCATTTTGGCAACTCAAGACAACAGTTGGTGCTGCTATGTAACTGTGCAGCTCTCGTCAAATGGAAACTGCCCCATACATGTTTAACCTGTTGGTGATAAGTTGGTATGCTCAGCTGTTGCTCATCGTGATCTTTTACATCGACTTACATCTCTCCTCCTCTGTCCCTCTTCAGTTGAGCAGTCCAGATGAGTACTCCAGCCAAGCAGAAGTCTCCTTTCCATGGATCTTGTGTCTTATAGTTGGAAATAGACATACTTCACTGTTAATTTGAAAGCTCTGCTCCTTCCCTTTGTTCACCAAACATTTATTTTTATTGTCAGTTTTGGGGAAGGGGGGGTATTATGGTTGATTTTAATTTGTCTTTTACTGTTTGTTTTTTGCTCAATGAAATTAAAACTTTTTATAAAATGCCATTTCACTATTGTGATCTCTTGTGAGGCTATTGTCTCTACCCCATTTTCATTGATTTCAGTCTCCAGCAGAGCTTCAGGGAAACATTCAGAGTAGTTCTGAGGAACATGTAAAAGCGATTTTTAGCCTTTTTTTTTTTTTTCAAACTAGTTTTTATATAGGATGTTTTGTGTTTTTGTTTTTCCCCCTACTGCAGAAGAGTTGATCTTTACAAAGTAATCAAGTAGTCATGTAGTGGCATTTAAGTAAATAAATGGATTTTAGATCACGTGGCAGCTCCTTGTTTGAATTTCCAATTGAATGCCTCCATTAAAATGACATCACCAAGTGGAGTCCTAGTAGTGAATTTGCAAGTTTTGATACAAGTATGTCATCAGCACACTGTATAAAATGATTGATGCTTAACATGTATTTGTTGGTATCTTGTTTTTGAAGTAAAACACAACTACACAAAAACATGACATTAATTGTATTTGTGTCCATTAAATGAGCAAAAACCTTGTGTGGATCTAGCAACGGTCAGTGAATATTGGACTTCAAGCGACTAACCATTGGATGAATTTCCAAGAAATGTTTTACATTCATGGTTCCCGGAGGACAAGTTCCACTGTGTTTGTGTGTGATCACCTGGCTTCACATATAGCACCATAATCGGGTCAAAATTTAAATTTGTCAAGTACTTTGGTTTGTGACCAAATACCTGCGAAACTGGTGACATTGCCATCACCCTCAGCTGTACTTTTAGTGCTAAATATTAGCATGTTAACACTGTAAACTAAGATGGTGACAGTGGTAAAACCTTATACCTGATAAACAGCATGTTAGCATGATTGAAACCTAATACTGGGTCATTTATCTATATGAAAGGAAAATAATGACTTTGCCAAGTGCTCAACACCAAATGTAGGAGTGAAAATGTCTTTATTCAAAGATGTAACATGACAAACTCATCCAAACCCTAAAATCAAATGTGTGTTGGCCAGCCAGTTTTTAAGAGAAGTAGTTGTGAAAAACATGTTAAATTGTTTTTAACATCTTTGTGAATTTGTCTTTTTTTAATATACTGTTAAAAAGCACGACTTTATTATTACAGATGGTGTTAATGTACACTTTTAGACATACAATCATCATGCTTTCAAATTGGCACTTACTGCTCATAAAGGATCTGAACCCTGCCTCGTTCAGTGCTAAACTATACATGGACTACTTCAGTATAACTCAGTAAAAGGATTGGCCCTTATACAGCAGATACAACTACAAAAGAAGGTAACAACGCATCTGTACATAGCTGCTCTATAGTGTCCTTTTAACAAAACTAGACAAACAGTACCAAAACCACAGCATCTACATAGCCAAACAGCAATGGCGACATGGCAAACATTTATCAATTTTCACCTGTAAAGTTTAAAACCTAACACGGTTGTAAGGTTTCGAGGCAGCAGAATCTCTTAACTAAGAAAGCCTACTGTAGCCAAGAGATGGTAGAAAATGCAAATATTTTGCAGTTTCACAGAAAACTGCAAAAGCATCTAAGCCACTATTTTATGGCACAACAGGAAAAAAAAACTTTGAAATAATAAAATGGTGCTTCAATAATTCAGAATCACCAATGTAAAATATGTATTTGGTTAAGATGAAAATCAGTTTGAAATGACTTCTCCATCCCTCTGTATTACATTGGCATGAGATAAAAGATTAGGTCATGATTGACGGCTGTCGTAAGGTGCGTGAACTTATGTACGATGCTTGGGTTCTTAAGGGTCTTCCCCTCCTTCAAACCTGTCCTTGGAAACAGGTTCTTGTTGACCTCTGGCAGCCTTGGCCCCGTCCTCTGCAGGGCCATAAAACTCTTCTCTGTCCCTGACAGTGATGTCAACCGACAACACAGCCTTCCACAGCATTTCCCAGAAACAGACACTACTTTAACACGAAGAAGCATGAATTATTGTTTTGTTTCAGTGAGCTGGCCTGCATTGGTTTGCCGCTCGATTACAGGCCAGATTGGGCAGCAGAGCGGTTCCACCCGCTAGTCACAAATTACATGTTTGCCTCAGTACACGCAGTTTTCAAATTTTATTTTTATAGCATAGCAGTGAGCGGCTGATTTTCTCTCACTGCCCCTCAGAGTCAGGATTGTAATTTGCACAGTATTAGGCGGTCGACTTCTTGACGCCAGAATCCCAGGCTTGTTCTTCTGGTGCTTGCTAAATGTCTCAGTTTCTTGTGGAGGCAACGCAGGGGATGAGTCCAGCTGTGTAAACAACCTTTGACATATTCCCCACTAATGCGTACAAAGCCTCAACCCATCAGGTTCAACTCTGACTTTTTCCAGTACATACCGCCTCTTCTTCTGTAGCCTTCATCATCCATCATTAGATATGGCTTTCTGACCACGGTGACCTCTGATGCAACCCTGGGGTCAAGCCCCGGATCTGTGGGAGTTCTCCTCTCCCTCCCATGGCTGACAGCTCTCAGCTGTTTTGTCCCTCTCAGATCCCCGTTCAGCCACGCTGATGCTCCAAACATAGCAGCGCCGCCTTCCCTGGTGGCAGGCCACTGTGTCATCATGTCTGTCTCAACAATAAATACCAATGAATAAATACCATAAAAAGACACAAGCTCAGAGCATCTGAGATGCTTCTCCATCTTCTGCTATCACCATCCCAGTCTTTTCTGTCAAGTCCTCTCCATGAGTCTTCATTTGGTTTATTAATACTCAGATATCGGAGTGCACAGACTTGATATCTGGCTCCAAAGAAACATCAGACCAGCTGTCTATTAGCTAGTCAGACATGTTGCTCAGTAAAATAAATCACCAACAGTTAGGCTTATGTGTGGCAGCTTTTGCTCCATCATCCCCCCCCCCAAAAAAGTCTCAGAGTTCAGGGGACATTTGGTGCATGGCAGCAACATGGTGGCTGACTAAATCCACGTTTCCATAAAGATTTTGTCGCAGTCTGAAGAAGTCTGGCTGGGCCAGAATCAACTTTTTATCTACTCTAAAGCAGGGGCTGGTCACTTTGCTCTTTCCAAGTTGGAGACGTGCCCAACTGATTCATTCTTCTTCTCCCCATTCCTCCCCAAATCATTTTCCACAAAAGATGTTTTGACGTGTGCACCTCGCTTGCGTCTACTCATAGATACACTACGGACAGCTATTCTATAATGGGGATTGCTAGGGGGGGGAGTAAAAGTCATTTTTTTGTGAAGGAATGTAGGTTGGGGGGATAATACCACTAGTCGATGAACTTATGTGTGTCTCCGTAGAGCCATCGCTGCGGAGGCATGGCGGCCTCGTTGAGGTGGTTGCACTCGTCACTGCACTTGCAGGACTGGATGAACATCACAGACCTGTTGAAGCGTTCGCCGTCAGGGCAGGCGAAGGACACGCTGGCGGTGCGTGTGCGACGGGGTGAGCAGCAGCGGCCATCCCTACACACACCACAGTAGTTGGGCCTGTACAGGCGAGTGCTCCTGCAGCCAGCGTAGGACAGACGATGTGGCTCAGGGGCCTTATGGGTACGAGAGCACTTCCTTCCTTTCTGTGGAGGGAGAAAGACGAGAGAAAGTAAAAATCTTTTCTTTGGCAGCCTTGATGCTACACACTAAGCAGAAATGTAGAGCAGGCTGAACACTTCTTTCCAGTGAAAACTTTTTAGGATCACAGCAACGTGAAATAACTCATTATCCAGGCACCGAGACATGAAAAACAGAGTTAATGCAGTTAAGTACAGAGACAGAGAAAAACAAAATAAAGGTCAGAGTAACAGATGAGTGCCGGAGAGAGGAGCATGCCAACAATAGCTAAGGATTGACACCGATGCACATTAACACCCACAACAGCTCTGCAAACATTGGGAGAGCACAGTGAAACAGGTGCATAACAGCCCATCAGCCTCATGAGTGGCTGATGGCGGGAGGCAGAATGTTTCTGAGGGTGTCGTGTATGAAATGCGAGAGAGCAACAGAGTGGGTGAATTGAGTGCTCTTTAAATCACGCAGCAAAGAGCCACTGAGTGCAGCTGACCACAGTGCCACAGTGTCACAGGTTCAGTGTGGGAGAGCTCCAAAACCCACAACCCCCACAGACAAATTGAGGGGGGAGTTTGTTTCTCTGTCACATCTCTGAAAAGTTCTGGGATTTAAGCCTGTGTAAACTTATTTCTGTTGTGTTATGTATAAAGGACAGCTGACATGATTTTCAACTATTTAATTTAAAAATTCATTTAATTTAGAAATGTTGAGGTAATACAGCCCCACCTCAGAGATTCTGACCAGACATTAAAAGGATTCTTTTAACTATTTGGATATTCATGGAGTTTAAATTGCAAAATATTTTGAAGCTCAAACACATGGTCTGTGTGGGTAGAAACAAGATACATTTTTACCAAGATAATTATAAAGTCAGTGAAAAATCAGAGAACACTCACAACCAGACTAGATTTGTAGTATAACTATTTTAAATTACTCATTAATGCCCAAATATTATCATGACATTGAAAAGTGGTGTTATATTTTTTGTTAATAGCTGCAATAGTTGCTTTAACATTTGATCTAAAACATGGGATCAGCCTACAAAATACACACTACATGTATGTTTTTATGTAAACTCGGCAAAGTAAAGTTGCTAACCCCAGATTTGTCTTCCTCCTGCTGGGGATGTTTGCCCACACAGCAACAGAACCGTGAATAGACGGAAAGGGTTCCAGCTACAGAGCGATTCTGGGGCAGGGCGCTGTATACATGCCATGATATTAATACCAATCTGACCCCTTGAGAGCAATCCTTTCCTGAATGTATTTAGCATCATGGCTGGACTGCATGGTTGTGGGCCATTAGAGGAAGCACTGCTTTTATCCCCTTTATGAGAATCTTAAAAGCACCACAAACACATTCCTCACCTTGACAGGGATAGACATGGAGCTGCAGGGCCGAATGTTGCACAAGCGCGTCTCCTTGATCAGCTTACACCGGGCATTGTCATTGGTAACACGAGAGGAAACGCCCATCCCGCAGCTCCGAGAACACTGGGACCAGGAAGTGGTCTGAACCACACACTGATCTCCCACCTGCCTCCACGCTAGAAGAGGGGATGAAAGAGAGGACGTGTGAGGGACAACAACAACCGATCGTGCAAAACACGGAGAGTCGGAGAAAGAGTGAAAAGTGAAATTGGGGGGGAAAGGGCCAGTGGGAGAGAGAGGGAAAAGGAGAGGCACAGAGAGATGCAAAGCACACTAGCCTCATTCACTGAACAGGCAACACTGACGCATAGAGAGGGTGATTACAGAGAGGGGAAAGCTGGGTGACAGAGGTATGTGCTGTGTGAGAGCTGTGTGTAAGAGGGAGAGCACCTCTGGTGTGCAAGGAGCCAGTGGAAAACAAGCCTCACATAAATGCTGACACGCACACACAAGCGCAGATGCAGAGGGAAAGGCTCACAGTGGGGCCGTTTGTGTGTCAGGGGGCTAAAATGGCTAAAACGTAAACATGATGCTTTACGGCGTAGAGGAAACAGACGGCACTCTGAGGCGACATCGTGGCACCCTCTCTTACCCGCCAGGTGCTTGTGTCCACGTGGCTTGTCCCACTTGCGCCCCACCTCCACCAGCTCGTTGCCCAGGGTGTCCTTCTCCTTTTTGGGTTTGTAGGGGTACAGCTTCCGGTAAGGTTTTGGATACGGCTTTGGGTAAGGGTAGGCCGGGTACGGAATGAAGGGGTAAGGCGGGTAAGCCGGAGGTTGGGGTCGCCGGTGCGCTGGGGGCACGACGGTGGTTCCCTTGTGGCAGTCGATGCTGAGGCAGCACTGGCCTGGCACCTTGACCAACTGCGGGGCGGGACAGGAAGGGGAAGCCAGGGGCACATGGCTGGGGCAAAGGGGTACGCAGCCCACCGCTCCATCGATGCAGGTGCACTGGTGCTTGCAACCAGCACGGAAATTCTCGCCATTTTGATAAATCCGCCCGTTGTATTCGCAGGAGCGGCCCTCTGCCTTCGCTGAGGGGAAGGAAGAACACAAGTTGGTTAAAATACTTAATGCAAAACAAAGTCTTTAGATAACAAATATTGATCTAAAGGAAACTGTGAAGCATCAGGAAGAAAGAATAAACAGAAGAGCATCTTTAATATGCATAAGAAGAGAGAGGGACTGACACACTATCTCCAGATTTATGAAGCAAGCTCTATTCTTAGACCAGAAGGGAATTTTGACTTGTTTACAATGTCCTTCCCCTTCGCTCCCTCAGTGGGACTCCCCATACAACACCCCGGATACCCCCCTTTATATAGAAACACCCCCAAATAAACACACATATAAAAATACCACTGTGTGTGCGTGCATGTTTGTGTGTTTCATGGGGCTGTTTGTGTACACACTGAAGTACTTATATAAATCCTGGACTGCGCCAGGTTTCAGTCGCAGCTCCTGAAGGTGCTCTGTTTTTGAAACGTGGCACAGCCTTCAAACCTCAAGCCCCTATCAAAGAGAAACTCCAGCCGTTTGGCTCAGAAGCCTGATTCCCCACCCTGAAGTTACACATTCCCTCACTCAACCCCGAGCTAAACCCCAAACTCTGTCCCCTGCTCTCTTTCAGCCTCCCTACCACTCCTCTGCTACAGTACATACCCCTGCAGATGCCATGGGTACGGCCGACATCATTGCCATAGTTGCACTCCAGGCCTTTATGGTGGTCGCAGGGCCACCCTTCATGGCAGTCCTGGTTGAGTTGGGCGGCGCACACCTTGCAGCAGCCGCAGCCATCCGGGACTGAACTGACCCCAGGGGGGCAGGACGGGGGACCTGCCGGACACTCGCACACCACTGGACAGCCTGCAGTCACCTACAGGAGGGGACATAAAGTACAGTCGTGGCTCAGAGTGCTTAGTGTGCACTAACCTGAATATGAGAAAAAAAACTTCATACAGTACAGTTTCCATGTGAGGAGGAGTCACACTGGAACCAAGCGGGACAATAGTTTGACTCATGTTACCCAGATCACAGAAATTCCTCAAAGTGTGTGTGGCTTTAGCATTCACTGAATACCCAGCACTGTCCCAAGCCCCACAGGGATATCTGTAACCCTCTGTCGCCTTCCGCTTGGCATTCGCCGGGCAAGCAGGGATGAAAGGGACGTTCTCTGACCCAAAAAAACCCACCTCCCTGCTCCTACATCTTTTGTTTCTCACCCCCCCACCCGCTCCACACACACACACACACACAGCAGAGCCACTCCAACAATTCCCAGCAGGTATTGAGATCACAGGGAACTGTCTAACTGTCCACAGTCAGATCACCCAAAGGGATCCCTTCCTGACTCTGCCACTCTCTCAACCCAGGCCAGGTCCCGGTGTGCCACTGCAGATTAAAAACGACCACAGAGCAATTCCCCCTCTCTGGTTCCACTCACTGTCGGGGGTCTTAGGTGGGTATGAAGGCTGGATGTGACATTACACAATTCAGTGACAATAACTTTCCATTTTTAGCATTCTAGTTGGATATAGCATGGCACTTCAAACATCCCCTGACCAAAAGTCACATAATATTCTTGTAGATATTTATAGTGAGCAGTGAGTTCATATTGACCTGAAGAGTATTTTTATCTCCATTGGTATAACTGTTGGGTAATATTACTGTAGTGTCATGGGGATGTCATTGGTAAAAGGGTGAATTGTCACAAGGTTTTCCCAAAGACCTGATAAACACAGGTTTGTTCCAAATGAGCACCATCTGGCCATATTTTTGTTGTTTCATCTTTTTATTTAGATTGAAATGAGTGTCTAAGCTGTGGATAGGCAGGTAGAAATAGGCAGCGGTGGAATGTAACTAAGTACATTACTCAAGTACTTAAGTACAAATTTAAGCTACTTTACCTGAGTATTTCCATTTCATGCTTCTCCACTGCAATCCAGGTACTTTTTACTCCACTACATTTATTTGACAGCTAGTTACTATACAGATTTAGATTTTGCATGCAAAACACATGATGAGATGCTAAAATATGATGTTAAACATTAAACTGCAACAGTAAAATTATATTTACACGTTAATGCATCAGTAGTAATAACCCAATAATAAAAAATATAATTGTATAATGTGATTTCTTAGAATTAGTATACTTCATACACCACAGAAAATAGGGACTGTGAAAGTTTAGATCACTCCTATCCTTAATTTTCCTGATTTTTATTTTACTTAGGACCCCCTGAAACACTCCTCAAGGTCCTCTGGTGGTCCCCAAACCCGACTTTGAGAACCAGCAAATGTTAGAGCAGATTCTCCGCACATACAATACAATATAACGTTGAGTGATGAAGGCAGAAGGTAAGTATATAGTGGCTACAATGTTATAAACTGGCTAAGGGGCTGATTTCATCAGACAGCATGAAGATGGATGGAAGATTGAGCTACATGGTAGGGTTACCGCACGACAGCAGCTCAAACCCGCTGGAGCCGCACTTACAGTACAGGCACGTGAGTCAGTGTGTACATGAAGCAAATCAGTGACACAAAATAAACTTCATACACTCACCAAACCCACTGTCACCACTTGCAGGACAGCAAATAATAGCAGTATCCCCATGCTGCCAGCTGGTTCACATAGAGGAAGAGAAATTGTTAAAAAATAGCAATTTATATCTCAGAAAAATAAATCCTCAACGCGCAGGAACAATGGGTTTTGTCCACAAAGATTAAATCCGTCTGGCAAAATGATCCTCAAATGTCCTCCATCACTTGTAAATTTTTATCGATCAAAGTTTGAGGCTTGTTTTTATATCAGCCCCCTGCTTTTTATGGCAGCCACGCCCACCCCGGACCTCCTTTAACCAATTAGGACGCAGGCGCGCGGCCAAGGTATCCCAACAGGGCGCGCGGTGGGCGGGGTGTGGAGCTCCAACACGGAGAGCTGAGGTTCAGGTGGGGGGCGGGGCCTAGCATGAATGCAGTCATTCATAAAAATTCAGAATTACTACATTCCAAAGAGGACCTGGCTTTTGGGTGTTTATTTATTTATGTTTGAGCGAAAATAATATTTTTGATGCTTTAAAGTCCTTTTCACACGCATACCTCTGTCCGGCTGCTGCTTTGTGAAAAGTAAAATAAATATACTCAGCTGCTAGTCTGAGCTACATTAATACTGGGGGCAGCCATGGAAAACAGCTAGGAATTTCCTTCTCGCACTTTATAAAAACACTTTCAGACAAGAGCTGCAGAGATAAAGTACATGCACAAGGAGAGCAGAGTGGAGCTGGGTACAACTACATGATTGAGTGATAGTGATGTTGAAAATGATTATGATAATCTCCCGTGCAATTCATCATTCTCCTTTCCTTCCTCCATATCCTGTCTTTAGCCCCCACATCCCTTTTACCTACTCACAGGTTCCCAGGCCACCTCCCACTCTCTCTCTCTCTCTAACACACACACACACACACTCACAGCTACCCATGTAAACAGACAAGAATTTAGTTCATTTGGTTTAGGGTTTTTTATTGAAGAGTGCAGAGCGGAGGTGGGGGCTGCCCAGATAATCTTCCTGTCATCCCCGCAGACATGCACACAGGAAACCAGCCATATACAGTACCCGAGCTGGTGGCTACCACCGCAGTGATACACACTGATACTCTATGTGAGAGGGTTAAATATATATTCCACATCTATGCACTCTCAGGCACACCAGTACATTAAACTGTTCACCAGTGACGCAGTGGGCTGCTTGTTGAAATTCACTGAGATGGATTGTGGGTGGCTTAATTGTTGTTTTCCCTTGCAGTTTCCATCAAATGTATCATTAAGCAGAGGGATGCCTGCAGTCACTTGTGCCAAAAGGGAAGATATCTTCCCCCTTCATCCTCTATAAATCACCCCCTGCACTTACCAAATGGTCACATGTAGAGTGGTGCGTTCAGCAGGTTTGTGCTGCACAAACATGCACACAATTGCATATTGCGAGCACGCTCACTTTTGCATATCAGCAATTCACTCCACAAGCACGTAACACACCAGTTTGTGCCTCTCATGTTTTTACCATCACATTCAAGTCACAGAGCTAAGCATTTGATGTTCCTAAAAAATAGATACCAATCATTGAAAACCCAATAAAGTTTCCAATTTGGTGGAATCAACTATTATTGATCTTTTATCTTTGACTTATTGTTTGAAAGTTTTCTTAATTTCAAGTAAATTCAACTTAAAATTTCTCATTTTGACCCATTTTGGAAATTATAAACATGAGTTCTACTTCAGGGCTTGTGACTTGAAATGATGAGTTGAGTTCATTAAATGCATCAAATTAAGTTTTTAAAGGAACACAGTTAGCATATTGTCAGTCTTCCCAGTATTCATTGTTTTAGGGTTGAAAACACTGTTCATAATACATATTGAGCTTAGTCCTGGTTGTTTGCTCTGATAGTAATGATAGTAAAACAATGCTAACCATGATGTACAGTATCCATTTCAGTCCTTTCCCGCCACACACCTCCAATAAAGTAAAAAAAAAAGTACTAGAAGCAGTGTAACAACTTGTCTCTGTAGTAACTGGTGCTGAATGTATCTCCACGACCTTTGTGGCAATTGAAAAACTGACAAATTGAATTGAGTATGTAAATTAAAAAGGCAAATCTGACTTATGTGTCAAGTTCAAGTTCAATAAATTTAATTCAGTTTTTACATTTTCACAACTCTTGAGAAAACTTTGAACAAATTATTAAAGTTGAGCTTATTCAACTCACATTTTTAAGGCAGCTGCAACATACGTTTTCAAGTTAAACCAACCTAAAATTAAAAACTTTTACAGTGCAGAAAGTAATTTAACAACACTGATATGTGTTTTGAGGGGGAATTTCGAGAATCCACAAAGACTCATAACCATCTGGATAAAAAAATATTTAGTCTGCACAATAAAAGAAAGATTTTTGACCTGTTTCCCTAGTTACGAAATGCAAAGTGAACCAAACTTTTTAATAATTTATTATCATATATTTATATTTTTCTATATTGATGTGTCTATCATATCATATTTTCAGACAAAATAAGGCATTAATACTTTTCTTGTGTTGTACAAAAAGAGTAATTTTCCAGGCAGATAGGAAATACAGTGACTTGAGAAACAAGTAGAAAATGTCTTTTATGGTATAGAAGGCAAAACATTTTTTAATCCAGATGGTTCAGAGAGTCTTTTAGGATTCTGAAAATACCTTCAGAACAGCACTAAGTGGTTTTAAATGACCTTCTGGGTTTGTCAGAAATCACCTGGTGTTTATTTTTCAGAAAAATGGATGCTGTGACTCGAACATAGTGATAATATATGAGAGGCACAAACTGGGGTTAAAGGACCAGTGTGTAAGATTTAATGGTATCTAGTGACATCCCCTTCCCCTTCCAAACGTGTACGGTGGCCACAAACTTGCAAAAAACACAAAAGGTCCTCTCTAGAGCCAGTGTTTGGTTTGTCTGGGCTACTGTAGAAACATGGAGGTGCAAGATGGCGGCCTCTGTGGAAGAAGACCTGCTCCCTATGTAGATATAAAGGACTCATTCTAAGTTAACAAAAACACAACGGTTCTTATCTCCAGGCGATTATACACTAATTAAAACATACTTTTTAATATTGTTTTCCATTTCTGCCAAGTCTGTTCTGCTAGATGCCACTAAATTCTACACACTGGTCCTTTAATACACACCATCATAAACATACAGTATGGGCTCACACACCCACAGATACACACACACAGAGGCCTACACAGAGAGCAAAATTATGTATTCACCAAACCTCCATCCTCTTCCCACACAATCCATCTCTCTCTGTCAGTGCGCGGGGGTGATGTAACAGGCCCGCGTAAACAAGCCCAACACATACGGAGAAAATGAAGGAAGAAAAACCACTGGATTCACTGAAGCTGTGTGTGTGTGTGTGTGTGTGTGTGTGTCTGTGTGCGCGCACCCACCCTCTCACAACACACACACACACAGAGGGAGAAAAATGTTTTTGTTGTATTCATATTTAAGTTCCATATACTCATCAAAGAGTGACTCCTTTCCACTTTGGTCTGAGTGGCTTCCATCCTAGACATAATAAACAAACATGCAGAATTTCCAACACACCAAAGTAGAGGCATTCATTTGCTCTTGGGGATACTAGACACTGCCACAGGGAACTTGCCCTGTGCGCTGACCTTTACATTCTAAGCTGACAGTGAACGTCAACTCGTAATGGTTAAAGTGACACAAGTCTGCTTTAAGAGTTCACTGGAAAACCTCCCTGTCACTACTATTAAAAAGTCAAAGGAATGATAGGGGAGGAGGGAGAAGGGGAAAGGTGAGCAATGGCAGGTGAGAAACAGATCAAAAAGTTTATAAACAAGTCAGTGGAAAATCAAAAGAAGATAGACTGGGAGTAGAAAGGAGAGAGAGATGGGAGGCACATGCGTGGAGCCAGGGAAATACTGTATTAGGCAATGAGACAAGAAGAAGAACATGATAGCAGTGTGAGGTCAGTGGAACAAAAGTGGCTCGCTTTTCACATCCAATTCTTCGCCGCAAGGAGCACAACGTCGTGAGTCAATCAGAAAAGTGGTGGTCTTACTGTAAGGAAAGCTTTGAGAAAGACTGTGTTTATACATGAGGGAGGCAGAGAGGAGGGGGAGAGGAAGACAGGTGTGGGGTGTTTGTTCAGGAGAGCTCCTGCCACACCTGCTGCGACGCTCCTCTCAGATGGGTACACAACTCTTACTCTTTATATGGCACAGCCTCCAAACACACATAAATATTAATATGAACACAATCACACACACACAGTCTATTTATTGCTGCTTGCACATGTAAGCACTTTTGATTTTTGACCAGGTACAGTTGATCCAAGATTCATTTGATCAAGGTGTCTGACATTTAATGAGACTGGATTTATGTCATTTGAGGAAATTAAAGCTGCATATGGACGACTGATAACATTTTTTAACATATTTTCAGCTGCAAAGCTTTATTATGTCAAAGTAATGTTACAGCCTGAAGCTTCTTCCTCTGTCCACTCGAGAAAATATCACTCCTGACTCCTGACATGCAAGGGGACAGGTGTATTTATATGTAAACACTTTGTAAGGGACTGTACAAAAATTATTAGAAGGGGGAGGGGGTCAGAAGAGTGGGAGGGTATTGTAATTTTTTTTCTTTTGGCTGAATGTAGGGAAGGCACTTTCTGAGAGAGCAGGGAAGGGTCTTTTATTTTTTTTCTTGTCCTAAATTTACGTTTTATGTCAGACTACTTTCACTTGCGCTACACTTCATAAAGCTGTACTTTGCCAAATGCAGTTCTGTCTCTGTATCAGGGTTTTATTCATGTGTACATAGGTGGCACACAGTTAATGTTCCATTAAAATATTAAAGTCTAAATTGGGGTACAGGATTATACACGTTGTACCAATTTGTGGGGAGGGTGATGTAGCTTATTTCTATGTCAAGAGGAGGGTTTAAAGAAAACATGACTGTAATAACCCTGAGCAGAGCATTGTTTTTTATAAAGTGAAACATAAGGTTCAGCCCCTTTCACCACCTCAGTAATTTTTGGACAGTCCCTACAAGTATCCAAGAGTCCTCGAACAATATCCTGCAGGCTCAGAGAAATAATTTGCAAGAGAACCTATAACAGGAAGAATGGTCAGAGGCTTATTCATTGGCCTAAAGTCAAACAGTGAATTTGAAATGATTACAGTTTAACTGGATAAGCAGTATCCAGCAGTATATTACTCCAAACAGGGTGCATTATTTTAACCCTACTGTTTCATCTTGCTTCAGAAGAGATACAGTATGCTTTTTTTTTTTTTTTTTTTACAAAAAATAAGTTTGATACGTTTTGAAAAATCTGACACTTTTTTTTACTTTTTTATTATTTCTATAATGGAATTGGATCAGCTGTTCTTTGTATTTATAGTGCTACTTTTTTATTAATTAATGCTAAATAGCAGATGTAAGGATGCTAACATGCTATACTAAGATGGTGAGCATAGTAAATATTATGTCTGCTTAATATCAGCATGTTAGTATTGTCACATGTGAGCATGTTAGCATGCTGACTTTAGGTACAGTGGTGCTAAGTATAGCCCCACAGAGCCACTAGCATGGCTGCTTAGTTTTTACCTTCCTGCTGTATTTTATGGGGTCTTTAAACCAATGCTATTGTTATTAATATGTTTTTTTTCTTTTTTGTCTACCATGTTCATCTCCAGGATCAAGGAGGAGTGAGTTCACTGACATATTGCAATATTATACAGTACTGTGTGTTTTATTGTTGTCTGGGCTTGTGCCTCAACAACTCTGTTCTTGCCGAAAATTGCAATAAAATGTGTTTTTTAATTTTAAAAAAGTAATAACAAAGTTGTGGATAGTAGTAAATTTGTGCTGTTATCACTCATGTCATTCATTATTGTCATTATCTTTGTGTGTGTGTGTGTGTGTGTGTGTGTGTGTGTGTGTGTGTGTGTGTGTGTGTGTGTGTGTGTGTGCAGCATGGACAGCTATAGGGTGACTGAGAAAAAGAACGACGCAGAGAGCAGCCTGTTCCAAAACAGAGAAGAAAGGGGAAAGAAAAACAAGCAAAGAGAGAGAGGTTAGGAGAGTGCCGGTAAGGAAGGATGAGAGGAGGGGGGCAAGGAATTTAAGTCCCAAAGTTATTTTTAAACCAAGAACAGGAACTCTACTGTTGACTTCCCAAACACTCAGACATAGATCGGCATAAGAGTAGAGCTGGGAAAAGGAGACAGGGAGGGTATACACACACACACACACACACACACACACACACACACTCATACAGCTGTCAGGTGTGTCATCCTAGGTACATGTCTACATCTATACACATGCATCCCTCCAAACACACTCACAGTCAACACATACCTATGCTGATGTACATTTGCTATATTTCAGGCCCACAAATTTGCACTCTCATGTAGCCACATATTCATGTTCATGTAAATACAGCCTATAGCTCTGTGCTTTAAGACATTCATACCCTCAAACCCTTAATGACAGAAGAGACAGGCATTCATTTGAACTTCTATTTGTATTCCTTGTTTTCCAATATACATATGTATATTGCATTTAGTCTAACTGACTATAATCAAGACATGGTGTACATAAGGAACAGACAGTCAGAATATGTCAATTACAGGCCAGGGGTAAGAAAGCGAGGAATCACAACATTTAAAAAAAGATGACAGACCAGCAAAAGGACATTGGGGAGACTAAAAAATCACTGAGGATACAGTTTCACACTGATTGAAATAAATACAAGGTCATCAACTGTAATCATCTTCTTGGCGCAATCTGCTCAGCAGCAGGCTTTATGCTGTGTGCTTTTCCACTGGGTATGCTGTTATTATCAAATAAAGACGTTGGACTTTGCAGGGACTGAGCTGACAAAGGCAGGGAGGGCGCGTTCTGTGTACGCAAAGAACACACACCCTCCCATTCATGCGTGCTTTGTCAGGGGCTGTTATGAAACTTCAGCTTCATCAATGGCTGTTGTATTCCCAACTGCAGGCTTGTGCAGCCAGGAAACAAGTGAGGATGGAGAGCAGAGGGAATTAACAGCCACAAGAGGAGAGCGATCAGGTGCAGCAGTTACAGCAATCCTAAGAAGTTGTTATCTGTTAGGAGACATGCAGTACAGTTTTCTCTGCGTCACGGAGTATCACTTCCTCTTGACCTTTAGCCCAGGTCAGTTCCTTCAGTGACGAGCGAGGTCAGCCTTAGCACGCACTCCGGGCCCCGGCACTCCTGATGGGGTCAAAGGAAACTGGGTCACCTGTACCTGTTCGTCAGTGGTTATGCATCTTACTGATACTGCCCATCCCGCCAACCACCCAAGGCAAGGTCACACCCTCCCCCCTGGACCCCCTCCCTCCTCCTCCTAGCGCCTTTGCCCTCCCCTCAACTCCAAGGTGTCACAGAGAGCACCCTTGTTCTAGCCCTCTCCTCCTTTCCACCGGGACCCCTCAAAAATCCCAGATATCCCTGCAATTTCCGGTGCAATGTTTATTTGGCGGAAAGAGGGCTGGGGGGTGAGCTGCCTTAAAAAAAGAGCCCCACTCACAAACAGTTTGGGCTGCGTTCGAGGGTAAACATGTGCAGGAGGGGTGAGCGGTAAGAGGGACTGAGGCTTGTGTGTTCTGGTCCTGACACACAGATCCCACCTCAGCCGGGACACAGTGCACTGCTCTGTTCAGGCCCCAACGGCCACAGTCTAATAAGCACCCCCCACACACACCTCCTGTCTGCTCACTGGACAGCGCCCTCTGCTGCAGAAATGAGGACACGACGTGAAAAAACAGGGTAGGACAAACACAACCAAGTGACTCAACTAAAGGTCTCTAAACACTGATTTAACAAGTGGATCCTGTTAAGTAATTTCATGCAACATGATAATAATACAAGGTGTTTGTGTTATTGGGCTTCCTGTATGTATATGCTAGGACTACAAAATATGAACAATCGATATAATAATGCAAACAGATTGAGCAGCTCCACCAACTACTCTTAACAGCTGCACAGTGTGTTGCAGAGATACTGCACCTGATTGCATCAGACTGTACATCTCTTGTTAAATCCAATTAAAAATAGATTAAATGCATGTACAAGGGAACAATCGGGATGGAATGAATGAATGTATTAGATAACAGATGTTTTATCTTTGAAATGAGAGCCAGAGAGAAAAGAACATAACATAAATCTGAAACACAGCCAGAACCTCTAGACCTGAGGAAGTCAGTGGTCTCCCTTCTTTGCCTGGCCGACGGCATCTCACTTCCTCCTTGATGCGAGCGGCTGCAGCGGTGGTACAGGTAGGGAGCGGATGGGGGCGTTTGGGTAGGTACAAGGTGAGGACGGGGGGGAGTTTTCAGGAAGCAGGAGGGGCACATGTAGGAGGGTGGCCTGTCACCCCCCTGCTGCACCTGGGTACAAATAGCCGCTGCTGCTTGTTTGTAGTGATAGAGTCCTTCTCCTTGCTATCTGCAATGCCCAGACTTTGCAACCACTCGGAGAGCCTTGCATCTTCTTCTTTCTCAGTGAGTGATGGCACCAAATATTTCTGTTTGCCTGCACAGTCCACCTTATAGCTCCTCCTTCTCCTCTTCTGCTGCTGCCGTTCTTTGATCAGAGCATCCTCTGATGTCTGAAGTGGAGTCACCAATCTGCCCTGCCTGCCTCTGTTTCTGCCAGTGGCTCTCTCAGATGGACAGAAGTGAGAAAACAGCTGTCTGTCCTGCTGCCTGCTTTGTGCCTGACAGCTTGCTGAGAGTAGAGTCCATGGGTCTGCAAAAACACCTGACTTAAACACAGCTCTCCTCTGTAGATATGAGTCCACTTCAGGCTGCAGAGCATTCAACACCGTGCTGGACTGAATACTTTCTGAGAGTACATCACTGCAACCCAACGGACACATAATGGTACGAGCATGGTTGCCTGTTTGTATGTCCGTAAAGGTGTGTGTATCCAAGGCTTCAGTAGTGTGTGTGTTTGCAGGCAGCACAGCTCTGGACCTGCAGAATATAGAGCGGAGTCGTCGGTGTGGGGGCAAGCTGGCAGAAAGCCCGGGCGGTCCGATGCTGCGAAACAGCGGTGGAGGTCGAAGACTGGAAGGAGGTCTCAAAACTCCAACTTTCCCCTGAGTGATTTTATCCATCCTTTTATTTGGGATGTGCTTCACAGCTGCCACTCAGATTTCCTCCTGTAGAGGAATAAATGGCTCATCCTCTCCATTCAAAATGCTTTCTGTGCACAGATTCACAAGAGTCCAAAGTAAGGGTGATCAAAAAGATCTTGCACTGATGGCACCAAAGCAATCTTCTTTAAAACTTTACTTCTCTAAAAAATGAGAAAAATGGAGGTAGTTTTTGCAGTGACTACACAGTAGAAACAGTGAAAATAAATAAAACTGTTGTGGGAATGGAGGTACAGTAATGTATCAGCCATACAACACAGAGGGAGACTGACTCTGACCTTACAAAAAGATGCCTGGTGGTGATCATGGTAAATGTCCATGCCTCTCTGTAGAAATGTACAGGTGGCTCAAAGAACCACTGCGTTTCTTCTGTTCTCCTATGTTCATTATCTGGTCCTGGACACGATTTACCACGACAACTTGGAACATGGAACATTTCCAGCCGATCCTCGATCCTCCCTGCCAAGCGTGTCTTTCAGTCTATCTGACTTTGAGCCTTGGATGACACCCATCTCTATTCCAAACAACCCACCCACCCACCTTCTCTCTCTTTCATCCTGATGCCCTCTTGGACATGAAAGGCACAGTGCATCAACCATACTATTCCATCTCAATAAATCATGAACTAATAGTGAGCAGAGAGCAGGAGATGTTATTCATTTACTGAAGACGATCGGATCCACGCTCAACTTATTAATGTGAATATTAAACCTAATGAGTATATTAAACAAAACAAGATTTAAAAAATGAGATATAATGTGTTAATAAGTGAGTTTTAGAGGTGCTGGCAGGCATATTCTGTTATGTTCAGACATAGCCAGGCTAGGTTTTTCTCCCTTTTTCAAGTCCTTATGCTAAGCTAAGCTAACTGCAGGTAGCTTCATATTTACTATACAGACATGAAAGAGGCTTCTCATCTAACACGCAGCAAGAAAGCAGATAGGCTTATTTACCAAAATGTTGAACTATTGCTTTAACTGCATGAATTATTAAAATATATTCATAAAATATCTTATTTATTTAATGTTTATTTTCATAGGGACAAGTATGGACCAATGCCACATACTCCTGAGTCAAATAAATAACAAAGATCCACTGGACTAGACTATAGTCCAGTGGTTCTAAAGTCAGCAAGTGGTTCCTCTTCCATGATTAATGGAAGAGGAAAGAAATAAAAACAAAGTTCTGCTACACAGATCTGTTTTCATTCTTTGGACTAATATTTGCTTTTTGTGAAATGTTGGAGATGTCTCTGTAGTGGAAGTAGCCCCAGTCAAACACAGCTTTTTTTGTAAAGGGTCACAAGTCAAAAAGTCAAGTCAATGTAAAATCTTAATCTGAGAAGAAACTACAGCTGTCAAATAGGCTAAATGTAGTGCAGTGGAAGTATAAAGCAGCCTAAAATGGAAATACTCAAGTAAAATACTACAAATGAAGTACTTCAAATCTGAACTTAAGTACAGTACTTGAGTAAATGTGCTTAGCTACTTTCCACCACTGACAATACTACACAACTACTACATGTCTGAATTGTTTTCAAAGATTAATTGAATCACATTTCCATCACTTGTAGTTAAAGGATGAGTTCACAAATTTTCAGGTCTGTCCCAGTCAGGTGCCCAAATGAACACTGACATGTTTTACTTGCTGTAATAATTTCTCCTGTTCATACTGACCATTAAGAGATTCCTTCATTATGCACTTTCAGTATATGTGATGGGGGATAAAATCCACAGTCCTGCATCTGTGCAAAAATGTATGTAAAAGTTTATTTGAAGCTAATAAAGCTGATCTTCTACTGGTCAGTAGGAACAGGATGTTAAGCAAGTTAAACCTGTGTCAATGTTCATTTGGGCACCTGACTATTGTTTTAAGAGAGACTTGAAACATAATAAACCTATCCTTTAAAGACATGTTTTAAGATGTATATGAAATACTCTATTTTGAATAATATTTTGTGTCTGATATGGTTTTTCCATTTCTGAATCTCTGAATATGCAAACATTTTTCATTTCAGAAGTTTAACTGCTGGACACAAGATGTCTCCTACTTCACTGTAAAGTCCATTCTCAGTGTTTGTGCACTGGAGGCTTCAAGTTTCCACTTCACACTTGTGTAAATATTATATATATTTGACCAGGATTGGCTTCCAAACTATTTTATATGTCACAAATCATGTTCGCAGGCCCGCCCCTTAAAATCAGATTTTCAGTGAGCTCAGAGAAACTTTCCACTTTCAGCAGATGGATGTGAAAACAGCCTTCTGGTGTCAAACTCTGCACATACATCATTCTGCACAGTGAAGCTTAAACATCCAACTGAAGGAACAAGAAGAAAAACACATTATTGAGTGGAAGGGATCAGATCAGCTGTTTGTGCTGTTGTGCGTGTCATGCGTAGGAATACGGAAGTTCTACGGTTGAGAAAATGTAGTGCCAAAGGAAAGGGCTGTCTGACGGCAAGGTAAAGCGATGAAAATACTCTAAATATAGCGTACCCTAAAACTGATATTGATTTTTTTTTTAGTTGAGCCTTTATTTAGGTGGCTAAAATACGTTTTGCTGCTGGCACCGTCCACAGCAGTAACGTTACATTGCTTAGCTTCCGTGCCGGTACTCCTGTCTGCTTCTCCAAACGGGGGTGCCGACCCAAATCTACTGCAGGTAATACACTGAAGTACCACATACAACCCCTTTTCAAAAAATACGAACTGTCCCTTTAACAAACCGCCCTGTACTTCTCGGCTCTGCCAGGTGGTGGGGCTACTCACAGTACCGCGGCCTGGATAAAAAGCAGCTTATCATCTGCGGCGCTACAGCGGAAGCACTTCATTGGTCCGCGAGGCCAAGTGCAACCACAGCTTAACGACAAGGTAAACACTGAAAATGCCCGGTATTGTGTTAATTTATCTGTAATGTAGGCATCATTTTTCTGAATGTGTCGCGGGACTGTGCGCTCCGGTTTGAGAGTTTGTGTGTTTCACGACGAGAGGAGGCGGCGGTGGTATGGTTAGGAGGAGGAGGAGGATGAGGACGAAGAGGGCAAAGTCATACGTAACGTAGGTTAATGGAGGAAACGAGCTGCCAATACACGAGACTGAAAACATCTCCGACCAAGCCGGCGGGGAATGGATTAGTTGTTATCTAGCGTTATAATGTTACATGTTTGAAGCTGTTTGTTGTGTCTCGTCTTTGGCGCGTGCGTGAGTGTGTTATAACAGCAGAGCAACATGGCTGTGTAAACCGTCTGTTAGTGAAGTTCACCTCACTTAATTTCACTTCTCTGTATCTAAATACCAGCTAATATTGGCTTTCCTGACGAGATATGAACTGTGTTAGTAAACTAACTCACCAGCCACTGAAATGTTCCTAATCGACTATATAAAACTACTACCTGAGAGAGCAGGTAGACTATTGAAGAGTTTAAGAGATGGTCTTGCGGATTGATAACAGAAGGTCAAATGTTAATGGTGATATTCATTATTTCCTCTGTCAGCCAGCTTTGGGTGATGAGCTACTGATCCCTTTTCATCATCAACGGGAGGCTGAATGATTTTATTGCCAATCTGTGGTAATAATATCTTAGTCTGGGCTGCAACTAACAGTTATATTCATTAATTATTAGTATTCATATTATTGTACAGGTGAATCATTTTTTCAGCCAAAAAATTATTAGATGATAAATCGATTAATCGTTTTGATCAGTGATTCATTCATTCATTCATTTCAGTCATTTTTAAAACAAAAAAAGTCAAACATTCACTTGTTCCAGCATCTTAAATGTGTGGATTTGCTGCTTTTCTTTGTCATATAACATTGTAAATTGACAAAATAATCAGCAGATTGATCAATAATGAAAAGAATTGTTTGTTGCAGCCCTAATCATTTTGTCTGTAACTTGATGAAAAAGGCCCATCACAGTTCTCTAAAGCCCAAGTTGACTTCTTCAAATGTCAAGTAAAGTTTTGACATTTTTACTTAAACAAATTACTTAAATGATTGATGGATTATAAAAATTGATGCTGATTGATGTTCTGTCGAGCAAGTATCGTTTAATCAACTAATTGTGAGCTCTAATCCTAGTCCTAGCAAACGGGTGCCAACTTTTAACCCTGCATGGTAAATACATGTAGAGTTTAAAGTGGATTCCTGACATCCTGCCTTTATATTTTAAATCCGATAAGACCTGTAGCAGCGTCTTATAGATTTGCCAAGTTAAATAAGTAGTTAAATCTTGTTTGTGCTTGAGCTAAACACACATAAATCATACAGGAAACACACCCACCCCTGCATGTAGACACGCTGGCCTTACATAAGTGTCCCCATATGGTACAGTATGAGCACTGTGCAGTGCCTCTGCTTTTGATTCAACCAGCGTCAAACTGGCTTGAAATCACGATGAATTATATGAATCAACATTCATCTTCTGTTCTTTTATTTTATGTCTTTTGGCACAGATGGCTCACAGGCTGCTAGTGCGTAGAATTTGGACGCTCTCTGCAAAAGAGATCCACTGCCGCCCAGCATCCACCGCCACCATCGCCTCCTCTTCTTTTTCCACCTCCCTGCAGTCCGCCACAACCCGAGTCTCATTCCTCTCTCCCTCACGCACTCGCGCCCTTCCTCACACCTCCCGCCGTGAAGTCTCCTTCAATGTTCAGGACCACGAGGATTTCACGGAGAGGGTCATCAACAGCGAACTGCCCGTGCTAATTGACTTCCACGCGCAGTGAGTACCTCGGGGAGGGATGGTTGTAGAAAAACACAAGCAAGTTAAGAAAACATCTTCATCAATTTGACAACATATGTGCAACAGGGTTAGGTGTTCAAAACAGCAGTGTTGGAACACATGGTTTCTAATAACATGGTGAAAAAGGCTCCTAAATGCTGTTTAAAATCATTTATTCGGCTATTGGACACGTCTGTATAAACACTGGCTTGTATGTATAGTTGAGGAATTCAAGCACTGACCTTGTTTTACAGCTGTCCTGTTTCTTTAAATGACTATAGGTGTTACATATAGCGTGTGTCTCGCTGTTAAAAATAACACAACTGACTGTGGGGGATTCCACTTTCACGTTATGTATCATGTGAGCTTACACAGCAGCTATGGCAAGACACCACTGGATATATTGTGTCCTATAGAGAGGTCTTCATATCCATAGCTTTTAGATTATTTGACACAGAATGTATCTGATGCAAGGTGTCAACTGGAGTGTATCTCATCTGAATGTAAACAGAGTTTGCATAGCTGTGAACTGTTAACTGAGTCTGAAAAGGGCCATGAAGAGTACAGTTTGTGGCATGGTATTGCGTAAACGCATGTTTACGTTTACTCTCACAATGAGCATAGCTAAATGTTGTTTATGTGCAGTATAAGAGATAGACGATTGTTAGGATCATTTTTAGCCAGGTAAAGGGCCAGGAATAAAAAATATTAGGACATTAATTTCATGCTAATTATGAACAAATTTTTCAAAGGAGTCTTCGCCCCAATTCCAATGTCCACAGTGACGGACTTTGAGGCGCATTACTGCCAAGTCCACAAGGGCTTAGGGCTGTCCCTCTGTCAAATGCATGAGGGCTCTCCGGCAGACATCTTGAGCCCTTTATGCACCCTTTCTGTAAGTCTGCATCTCTGCAGACTTTGCCTGAGGGAATCACCCACAGTTCATAGTGTTGTGACATTAAATCAGCATTAAATACGGGGTTACCAGGGGAAGCCCGGAAGCGTTAACCAAAAAAAAAAACGGTAAACAAACTGGCATGTGGGTGTTCACCTGGCATAGTGGGTGTGCTGGTATGCCGATTTACAAAGAAACACAACATTAACAAGGATTTAAGATGCATAAAAACACAGGAAATCTGAGGAATGCAAGCAGAGGTTATATTACACACCTAGTTTGTTCATCAAAAATTTCTTTTAATTTTTGCTTAATGATGCTGTTTTGACAAAACCGAGTAAATTGATTATTCGACAATTACCTCTCGTCCACTCTGACAGGAGTGCTGGAAGGCTCAAATCAGGCAGTTAGTCCTTTACCTGACTGTCACGCATATGATTATTTTAATGAGTTGGATATTACCTAACTGTTTTACACACTGTTTAATTGGGCCTTCATTTGACTGAAGCCTGGATATCATCAGTAGCCGCCTAGCATTGACTCAGCTCTCTGAGAGATTTCCATGAAGCAGGAATTTAAGTTTAAAAGTAGACACAATTATTTTTAAGGTTTAATTTCAGACTGTTTTCAAAGAAAGCTGTAACCTAAAGTGTTTCAAAATTGAATAGAATTCCCTCCTCTGAAAAGTACTAAGTAGCTTTATCATTTAGAACAGTTTTTATTATTGTGTTAGCCAAATATTGTTTAACTTGTTTTCTTGTTAAAAATGTTCTACCTACAGTATCAGTGTTCTTTTGCTTTTGCTCCTTTTATTGTTTTATTATAGTTTATAGTTCATTGATACATGAAAGTTAAATGCACAGTGACAAGCCTTTGAACTGATTTGCTCTGTGTTTTAAAGGTCTGTTTAGTTTAGTCATGAGACGTACTATTCCATGAAAACATTTGTATAAAGTCTTCTGACTGAGAAAATAACCCTGATGATGTCATCGGGGTTATGTTGAATACAGCTTGAGACTTTGAAAGACATGGATGTTTGCCAGTCAGGCAAGGCCTAATCATAGACACTGTTGAATTGCATTGTTGGGAAATGTGGGATGCAGTGTTTCTGGAGCTCGACCCCTATTAGACTAAAAGTCAGGATATTTCAGCCTCTGTCACTTTGATTTTGACCATTCTTTTTAATTTGTCTCTCGCAAGCCCCTCAACATCAATTTAGTCATCAATACTAAATTGATGGCATCGTCATACCCAATACTACTATCTTTTAGGGAATAAATACTTGAACATTTGTTCTGTTTGTGTGTTTTTAGGTGGTGTGGTCCCTGCAAGATCCTTGGACCACGGTTGGAGAAGGCTGTTGCCAAACAGAAAGGCCGTGTTGCCATGGCAAAAGTTGACATAGATGATCACACAGACCTGGCTATCGAATATGGGGTGAGATTTGCAGTTTGTATAGGATACACATAAGATGGAAATACTCATAGTAGACCCTCAAAAACAGAGACAGAAAATATATTCACATTTAGATTTACTGTCTCTAAAATATAGTGAGCAGGTCAGGAACCTTGGAGTCATTCGTAATGCTGATCTTAACTTTGAAAGTACTGTCAATAGCATAACAGCTTTCTATCACTTAAAGAAAATATACTCAAAGTTAGAGGGTTCAAATCAAAAGTAGGCCTGCACGATATGAGAAAAATCTGCCAGGTGTGATAAAATTGTTCAATATTGCGATGACGATATGACTTGCGATAAATAAATATTGAAGTGTGCATATTAGCTGTACAGTTCCTATGTCTTTCTGCTTTAATGGTTACACTGCTAACATAGACCCCAAACATTGAATAGCCTGTGCCCACTGAATAAAGAAATGAAATAAATTATTTCAAACATGGTTTATTGAACAAATTGCAGAACAAAAAAGGCAGAACTCAACTGTGAGGGCAGTGCAGCACCCACACAGTTTACTGTGCACACACACCAGAGTAGTGATGGAGGAAACAGACCTTTCTGAAGCACTGAATCAATGTGAAACAATTGCATGAAAATGGTTCACTGTTTCGAAGCATTTGATACAGTTAAAATGGCAACATCTGCTGGGCAGCTACTGGTATTATACTTGTATGGCTGAATTAAATTGGAGACTGAGAAGAAACAGTGAAATTATAAGTGGTTTTACTGCTTTCATTCTTGTTATTTTGTTCAATACAGTCTGTATTATTAAAACGGATCACTTTTAAACAGTCTATAGCTCTGTTTTTAGATATGGTGGCAGACTGAGAAGCACACCCCGTTATCTTTTTTTTTTAATCCCTTTATTTATAGAAACCGTCACTTATAACATGTGACTTTAAGACAATAACAGAAAGCACTTAGGCATCATAATGAAATAAAGATAACATAACAGGCATGACTTCACTTTCAGTTGGCTGATACGTTCAACATGGCAACAGAACATAAAGTAAACATAATGATAAAAACAAATAAAAATAACTTAACAGAAAAGGTAGGCTATAAATCAGATTTCTTTAAAAGATTCTTTGAGCATGCTAACTGTATAAGCACATTTCTTACTGTTTATCATTTGGAGAGGCTCAAAATACTTTCTAAATTCAATCATAAAAAGTTCAAACAATGGGTGAGAACTTGGATTTATGGATGTGAAAATTTTCCCAGTAAAATTAATAAATTGACAGTCTGCTGAACTTTCTGTTTTCTGTTTTCATAGTATAGTATTACATCCTTGGCTCCCAGCTTAATTGAATGGTTGGTTTGAGTGTCAAAGAATCCTGATGTGTACTGACACTCACTTTATTTTTACAAAATTCACATTTGTTACCGATATCCACAAATCTTGAGACAAATTTGTTGGTGGGATATATATTGTACACAATTTTGTAATGTACTTCTTTCAATTGAAAATCTCTTCACTGGCTCCCAGTACAGCACAGTATCAACTTCAAAATTCTGCAAGTACTCCATAAAGCACTTAATGGTTTGGCTCCCCAGTATATTACTGACCTGCTCACTGACTACAGTCCAACCAGACCCCTCAGGTCATCTGGCAGTTGTTGTCTAACTGTACCCAGAATAAGATCCAGGTCTTCAGAGGGAGCTTTTAGTTACTTTGGTCCTGCTCTCTGGAACAAATTACCAGATGACCTGAGATCAGTCGCTACTGTTTCAAAGTTTAAAAGAAAACTCAGCCTTATGGCCATTTCTTCCCTATGTGTGTGTGTGTGTGTGTGTGTGTGTGTGTGTGTGTGGCTGGACAGTTTTTTGCCTTTTTGTTGGGTTTAAAAAAAAAAAAAAAGTTTGTTATTTATTATTATTAATATTGTATATTATATATATTAAGCACCTTGAACTGCCATTGTGTATGACAAGTGCTATACAAATAAAATTGACTTGACACTGTTATTTGCTGTGTAGAGATATGATTTGCAGTGAAAGGGGGGTAATGAATTACTTAGTGTATTGGATGTTGTTATGTCCTATAACACATAACTTGTTCTGTCTCCAGGTTTCTGCTGTTCCCACAGTAATCGCCATGCGAGGAGGCGACGTCGTCGACCATTTTGTGGGTATCAAAGATGATGATGAGCTGGACTCATTTGTCAGCAAGATCATTGGACAATAAACCAACTGTCCCAGCCCTGCCGTTCACCACCATCATGGTGCCGTTTTGTATGATTCTGGCATGGTCGGCAGCACTTAGCTGCCATTTTGAGCCTGTTAAGCAACAAACAACACGTGCCACAGTCCCAGCTGGCAAACTGTCAAATGCTCACACCCATCCCTAGACACACTGCTTCTGCTGTGCATTATTGCTTCTGTCTCTGTGTTCCTCTGTTTCTTTTGTCTAGTAATGGGTGTGTGCCTACATTAACCTTTTAGTTCAGGCCATGCAGTTCCACTTCTCTTGAATAATGTGACAGTTCCACGGCTCTTTTTCATACCTCTAGAGCAGGTAACAGTTTGCTGTAAAAGTCTATAGAAAAATACACCATTGTACTGCACTTATACTGTATAACATGAGGGATGAGAATTTATAGTTTTAGCGGTAAAGAGGATTTAACTTAAAATCTGACGAATCTGAATGAGGTTTGTGACAGTGTTACCTGTAGTTCCTGCTTTTGTCCACACGAGGGTGGCATTTCTCTAACATCACAAAGCCGCACACAGTCATTTTACACCATTATGCCTAATAATGTGAGAAAGGAATATGTGTGTGTATGTGTGTATGTTTCTTTGTGCGTCTCTGGGTCCTGACTGTGAAACTTATGTCAAGCAGGAATTGCATATATGAGTTTGATTTAGTTTATTACTGAAATGAACTCTTAATTTACCAGAAACATGACCAAGTGAAGTAATAAAGGAGTCAAAAGATGTTCTGTATTTGAATTGTGTTTTTGTCTGTGGTTGTGAAAGAGTCAAGCATCTGAGCTGTATTTGTGTTGATGCTGATGCAATATTCAAGTTATGTACTTTTTAACTGTTTTGACAGTACTGGGTGGGTGGGGTGGGAGGTGCGGATTTAAGGGGATTTTAAGTTTTTCTCACCAAGGACTTGGAGTATAAGAAAGTGTTCAAATGATGTACTCTAAGCAGCTCTCAATAATTCACTGTTTTATTATACGTCCGTGTTCTATGTCCCCCATCCCTTCTGTCTGAACATGTAGGTGTTACGCATGCTGTCACAACCCTCTAATCAGTGTAACTGAAACGCCTTTACACCACCCTCCACTTATTGCTTCTCTCCAAACTACCTCCCTTCTGTCATCCCCTCAAACCAAGAGTGTCTGCCATCTCGTCTGTCTCTAATCTCAACTTCATATTGTCTTCAATTCAGTCTCACACCTGTCAGGTGACCTGACCCAAGTCTGGATTATCAACCAGGCAAAGAAAGCAACTGTCCAGGGGCCCCAAAAGCCCAGCTTTACTCTATATAATTTGGGTTTACATTAGAGCTGCAACAATCGGTTGATTAATTAAAGGAAACAACAACATAAAGTGTCGGGTCACCACGTGCTGCCAGAACAGCTTCAATGCGCCTTGGCATTGTCATCCTGGAAGAGACCACTCCCATAGGATAAAGGTGATCACTCAGAATAGGTTTGTATTGATTTGCAGTGACCCTTCCCTCTAAGGGAACAAGTGGACCCAAACCATGCTGGCAAAATGCCCCCCACAGCATAACAGAGCCACCAGATCCCCTCACTGTAGAGGTCAAGCATTCAGGCCTGTACCCTTCTGTTGATGTACGCCACACATGCACTCACCCACTTGTCAAGAATATGAAGGATGAATCATCAGACTATATCACTTTTTTCCACATCTTGGTAGACCAGTGCCTATGGTTTTTGCACCACTGAACTCTCAAATGTGCATTCATCTTTGTAATGAGGGGTTTATTCACTGCAACCCTACTATAATATCCCTCTCTATGTAATTGTTGACGGACTGTTCTTGCTGACACAGTCTGATCACGTCCTGCATTGACATTCTCAGTCACCTGAGAAAGACTTTCTCTTCTGTTTGTCCTTACACATCGCACTAATGCACGAACATCACGCTCATCAAACGCGCGCTGTCGACCACAATTTTCAATCCTGTTTACTGACGTCTTTCCCATAGATCTAAATGCAGATGTCACTTTAGTCACTGTTCCTATTGAAACACCTGTGTACCTGTGTGGAAGCATCTGCATTTGTTATGTTTCTCCACTCATTTATTCATTTTTTTTCCTGTATGTCCTCTATCTTGTGGCCCTGGTCTGCGTCAAAATGTTTGTAATTTTAAGTCCTGAAATGTTTTAGTTTATATTGTGCTCATTTACACAGAAAACTGAGCACAAGGTTGTATTATTCCATCATGGGAGTACTGTAAGACTGCAACCAACAATTATTTTCATTACCAATAGGTCTGACAATTGACAACAGTGTATAAAATCTCAGAAAATAGTGAAGAAATTCAAGTTCACATATTTAAATTACTTGCTTTTGTCTGATCAACAGTCAAAAAACCCAAAGATGTTGAGTTTACCATCATGGAAAACTGGGAAAATGAGCAAATATGCACATTTGAAAAGCCAATTTTAGTTGAAAATGACTTATTTGGTTATCGAAATTGTTTCTGTCAATCAATAATCAATCACTAATCACTTTAGCTCTGGAGTCTGTGTCAAAATACACTGTAGTCAGGCGGACTCTGGCCCCCTCCACCGCACAGTTGTCTGTCACGTTCGATCTTTTATTTTCAGTTTTACCTGCTTGGTAAGATGCCAAACTATCTTCCTGTCTCTCACCACATGTGATTGAATCCAGCCTTTGAACAGTCTGAACATCACACCAACACAGTGTGGGGCCTTAGACCCCTCTGTACTGTAGACCTGTACTGTAGATCTGTACTGTAGACCTGTACTGTAGATCTGTACTGTAGATTTCTGACTACTTGTTTGGAAGTTGCCATGGATCCCAGTATAAAAACAAAAGCAATACATTTGTGTATCTCTGCTCACTGTAAATCATTAATTGGAATTGTAAAGCATAGCAATTTTATTTGCACAGCACGTATCAATAACAAGGAAATTCATAGGACTCTCCTATGTGTGTGTGTGTGTGTGTGTGTGTGTGTGTGTGTTTGTGTAGGGTAGGATAGGATTAAAGCATTTCTGTGTCACTGCCTGCTAGAACAAACACAGTGGATTTAATGAGGTCAAACGAGGCTAAGATGTGAAGGAAACAGGAGAGCACCTGCAGTCAAAGTCCCTCCACTCATCATTTCGTCATCCCCCTTTTCTCTCATGACTTGCTAACCAAAAAACATGCTGGCATGTCATTACAGAGCCACACAGCTGACGAGGGCCTCCAGACTGCTTATTAAGCGCACATCATTTGACATGATCTGCATTTCTAGTGGTCTTGGCTTGGATTAGATCATCGCAAAAGGAGCCCCGGGACATGCAGAGCTGCTCAGTAGCAACCAGAGGCAGAGGCCCGGTGGTTTTTTTTGAATAGGGGGAATTCCACTAGCATTACATAAGCAGGTGTGAGTGAAGCAAGCGGGTTGGACCAGCCAGTACTCCAGATGTACAAATGCAATTATTGTGCTCTAGATGAAAAACATTCCTGCATAGTTTTGAGATGTCCAAATGGCAGCACCTTTGTTAATGATCTGCTATTTTTAACCACTTTCTGCCTCTCCTGTGTGTTTCTCTGCCTCTTAATAATCAGTGACTCGGGTCTCCAGGCTTCACACTCATGAAAGAAGCAGCCCCCCTACACAGACCGGGCAGACACACACCCGGCTCATCCTCTTTGTCTGAGAAAGAAATGACGACAGGCTCCAAAGGTTCAAGAACACCACGTAACCCTACACCTCTTCCGCCTAAAACAATAGACCACACCTCCATCCTCGCTCCCGCTGTCTCTCTCTCTTACTCAACCACTCTTGTGACCATATAAGGCAAAAAAAGACAGGGGAAGCCAGCGGCTGCTGAACAACGGGCTGAGAGGCAGAGTTGCAGAATTCTTCTAGTGACTCTGTCCCAGTTTTCCTGCCTTCCTCAGAGCCTCAAACTGTTAATGTTCGCTGTGTGTTTGTTTGAAAAGAAATTGCCTGTCCCTCAGCCAAATGCCTTTGCCCTGTGTGTGTGACTTACATGATTGTGGGCTTGCATTGCATGGTTTTGTGCTGAAGTGTGTGTGTGTGTGTGTGTGTGTGTGTGTGTGTGTGTGTGGGAGAGAGAGAGAGACCGTGTAACAACACCCAGATCTGGCACGGCCGGAGAGTATTCTGTGTTGACAGTAAATACATAGCTGTATTTGTATTTTAAACACACGCTGCCCTCCACCTTGTTAGGTCTTCATTCTGTTCCAGACAAATACCAAACAGACACCAGACAAAGCTGCTACTGTTGCTTTTTCTATCACTCCATCTATTTCCCATGCAACATAACACACGGCTTACAATACCACACAGACTTAGCGCACATTAGAGGTGTTGTCAAAGCAGTACAGATGATAAATGAGCAGGGGCACATCTCAACAAAAGAGGGAATGCTTTGCGTACTTTCCTTTTACGCCACATTCCCGAGTTTTGTGAGTCAACATGTGTCTTATCACTCCTTCCTGTGTACTGATTACTAAGAAAAGGAGGAGGATGGAGGCGTTAGAAAACAGGGCGAGACTAAAGAACAGAAAACAGAATACACAGCCGGCTAGAGCCATACTCTCATTATTGCATATTTCAAAAGCTGGAGTGCTTCTTGATTATTCTTTCTGGCCTTTTAGATATACACAAACAAACACTCAGCTTTGCTTGTTTTATTGAAGCAAGTTGCGTAAATACTGTAGGCTTGGCAGGAGGTTTGTACATGACTGCAGTGTGTTTACACTCACATTCAAGCATGTGCGTGTTGAATTTCCTCTCATGTGTATGTTAGGTAAGAAGTCATAGCAAGAGGATCTGGGTCAGACGTGAGTATTAAATAAACTACAACATATATCAGATTTGACGCAAGTCTGAGCCGCAGTGTATACATACATGTATATATGGGTGTGTGTGCATGCATGAAGGCACAGATTCTCAGCGAGACACTCGAGCGTGAATGCTCACACACATGAATTTGCACATGTAAATACCCAGTCAGCGAGTTAACATGCCACACTTTTAACATGCTGACACTGAATGGGTTTCTTTCTTTCTGACTGGATGATATAATGGCTTTACACACCCTGAATTACAGACACACCCTGCTGCTATTACAACCAACTGAAGGAAAAAGAGAAAGAGAGAGAGACTAGGTCACAGTGAAAAGGAGAGCAGGAGGGAGCGAGAGGGAGGGAGGGAGATAGTGAGGTCAGAAGTGTCCATATTTGGTAATTCATGCCTGCATTTTAATCCTACATTTCTTTCTGTGCTCCGTTCTGTTTATTTGGAGTCTTGTGTCGTTATTGTGTAACAGTGATATATATTTAAACCCAGCTGAAATTCATGTACTTTTTTGACACACGTTTTTCATTATGTCAACTTTTTTTAAATTTGAAATTGGCTTTGAATTCAAAGTTCTTTTTTTTTCTTTTTTCTTTTCTTTTTTTACAATTTTTTTGTGACAAGTCTCTCTTTCTTTTACTTCCCATCATTCTTTCTCCTCTCTGCCTCTCTTGGCATCTGGTCCTGTTCAAGTAATAGGACAAGATGACCTTTGACCTCTCAGCTGAAATTTCGGATATTTCCCATCTATCCCTGAGAGGGAATGAGTGTGAGATTTATTGATTTTTCCAGGCAGGCACGCTGAACACGTTCAATGTTTTGCTCTACATACATGTGATGCCCAGCTGCTAAACGTATAGAAAAACACACGGACGCATTCCTGTCATAATGACACATAGCGAACATAAATCACACATTGTACAGAAAATGTGATTTTCCTATGTTTTGTCAGGGGATGCCAGCCATGCCTGAGGCAACGTTATCTTATAATGTGACTTCTTGGGGTAAACCAGCACAAGAGTTGTCTTTGTGTGCCGTGCTGAATGTGTAAACTGATGGCGCTGTGTGTTGATGTCACCAACAGAGGAAATATTTGCATCTGGTCTTGTTGAAAGTTGTTTATCTCCGGACAACACAACAGCATCTGTTTCGTATTCCTGCCTCTTATCAAGCATCACCCCCTTAGTGGCAAAGGGAAGACAAAACAGAAAGGGGTCAAAGCTTTTGCTTGTCGGAGTGGAATTACCTTTACACTTCCTTCCTCTTTCATCCATTAAAGTCATTACTTGTCACAAAGTCCATTGTATAATCTAAATGATCTCCCGCTGATTATAGCTACTCATTTATTAATCCACTGACAAAGTAAAAAAAATATTTATTTAGCATTGCTAATGTCTCCCTGCTGGTTGTGGCATGTGCATTGGCCCCATGCCTTCAGTTCCACTCGCAAAACTGGGCTCAAATCTAAATCCCAGGAGAGTAACTGAGGTAAACAGGTTCACATTGTACTGTTCCACTCTTCTGTGTAGACTTTGGCTGCAACGCCACAGAACTTTCATCTCCACATCCATCATTTCACGCATCTATTTTTTTTCCTCACTTTTCTCGCACTGTCCCACCACTCCTTCCTCTTTTCCCCCAGTGTCACACTCATTTCTTATTATTTCTCATCTTCTACATCCAGTTGAACAATACTTTTCTAGATATCTGTTGATTTGTATGTGGTTTCACCTACATAAACATCTGTTCTGTCTATATAAATATAGTATCTCTCCATATTCTTCATTGCTTCTTGAGAATGACAAGTCAAGCGTGCCAAGGACAAATGTCAGGAGTGATTTGAAGACTGAACAAGCGTTTCTCTCCTTCACATTAATTAGATCATCGCTCACAGCAGTTCCCACGTTGTGTTAGCATGTCTGGTCATGTATCCGGGCTTACCTGTTTGAATCATGGGAACCTGCAAGAGTAAATCACATAACTGTGCTGCGCTTTACTGTGCGCTCTGTTGAACTAATTGTACTGTACATCTCAGAGGTGCAAAAATATGCAAAACATTAATTCAAATACAAAAGCACTGACAGAACAAACATACAACATTCATACATAAAAGGTTTAGTGAAGAGTTTCAAAAGTTAAATTGTGAATATTATATCAAATATCTCATGTCTGCTCCTCTATTGTGGGATGGATCACACGCTGCTTTGAGTAGTGAAGCATGGAAAAAATCTGATTAAATCCATCCATCAAATCCAGCATATCATGAATGTTGAATTATCACTACCTTCATTATTTATATCTGACTTTTATTGAACCAAAATTAGAGTATTTTTAACTAAACTATCCTTAAATTTACAGGTAAAATACATTTTAAACATTTCCATATAGTTCGCTAAAATTTCCTCCACCTTCACTTTTCTTCACATGCATTACAGAACTCAGGCATTTTTTATATAATAGATGGTTTTGTATGTTGTACAGATTGTAAAGCAATGTGGGGAAAATGTGTGATTCTGTGCTATAATAAATAAAATGGACTTGACTATGATTGTTGAGTGTTTTCATTTTCAACTTCAACAGTGAGATGTTCAAGATCCTATAGGCCAGTATCTACCCTGCTGACATGTCCTTGGGCCTGACAATGAATCTTTACTAGCTCTGTGTGGCCCTGACCTCCTTTTCAATGGAAGAAAACAACATACAGGCATAAATTAAGACATAAATGAAGTCCTATACTATTAATATAACACCTCTGAATATATCATCTTTAGTCCAGTATTGGAGAGAGGCGGCAGAGGTGTACAGTTTCAACAAGCTTAAAACATTGCCAGAGTGTTTGTTACAGTTAAAAAAACACTTCTTTGTCTGTGGAGTGAAAGTATTTAAGATAACACAAACACACCATAGTATTGAAAAGCCCAGTATTGAAAGTAGCAGTATTGAAAAGCCCAGTCGTGCCTGTGTTTGTTGGATTTGTCTGATGTTTGGCAGCTTTACAGCACAAGTAGTATCAGATCAGGGCTGGCCTGTGGCATAGGCCACATAGATGGTTGCCTAGGGTACCAAATGAGTGGGAAGTTGTTGTTTTTTTTTGTTTCTTTTTTCTTACCAGCAAATGTGCTTGTATACAGCTTTTGGAAATATGTACGTTCTCCCTTCTTAAAAATGTTCCTGTCTTTTTCCCCATTGACAAACACATCTGGTTTGATTTTCCAAAGCTTAACTGTTCAGTCGATTTAAGCACGGCAGCCACCAAACTTCATGTGCTACCTCAGGCAATGCCACCAAACACTCACTGAATGGCACCTTGACCCCCACTTGCCTTTTTGTCTGGAGGACTGGGAGGACTTTGTCTGGGCTGGAGGTGCCATTGTGGCAATTGATTTTAGCGTGAATTCATATCTGAAGTTCTTGGACTGGAATTTGCACTCCAATCTAAATTTTTTTGCGGCTTCAGTCTAAAATCTCGCCTAGGGCACCAACATAGCCCTGTATAAAACAGTTGGAGCTATCACTGCTACTGATTTTCAAAGCAGAAGCCAGACTAGACCCTGTTGACACATGAGGGGAAACCTGGATGATGCAGTCCATCCTGAGAGTGACTGGTACTTATATGGTCATAAAAATCCTTAGTATGCACATACCTCTCTCATTAAACACAGCTTTATCTGTACCCCCCTCCCTCCTCTCAGCTCTTTCAAGTTCATTTTTTCTGCTCTTGTTGCCCTGCCCAGTGGCTGTCACCCCTCCACTCGGACACGCCTTCAGCAGAACATGATTGGCCCAAAGTGTGAGGATTAGAAAAGACACGGCAGTCATTGGCCGGAGGGGCGGACACAAGCGGGACGGTACCCGCCTCGTTCAGGACCGCACCCCGGCTCCGGCTGGCTACGTACTGAGTGAAATTACGCGAACCAGTGAGCAGCCAGTGGAAGAGGGAGGGCTGAAGGAAGAGGGGGAGAAAGAAAAAAAAAGATAGAAAGAGTGACTGAAGCAGAGAAAGAGAGGGAGGAAGCGAGCATTGTAGTTTAGCCTGAACACTCTGCGAAGCTGCTATCGACTGGAAAAGAAGTTTGACTCACGGCGACGCTGACTGAACCACCCGGTTGTTGTTAGCCATCCTCTGAAAGGCGTCCTGCACCCAAAAAGCAGGTAATATTCTCAACTTTTTTAGCCTGCCATGCTCTCTCTCTCTCTCTCTCTGTACTCTTTCATATAACTCATTCAATCTGCATGGCAAGTGCGCTGTACCAGGAAGCACGGGTCGCTACTTCACCGCTGCAACTTCAGCAGCCCGACCTCCGGAACTCATTTAAACCGGGGTTTCTTCAACTTTACAGCACGAGAGTACATATAAATTGTTGTTCATGCTTTCAAACACGCACCTGTGTGCGACATGTGAACTTGGAGCTCGACAAAACTACAGCAGCAGCAGCAGCATTGTGGCAGCTGGCGAGAAGCTGAAGCCATAACGGCAGAGCAGGAAGTGATTCACTTGAATGAGTCGCAGAAAAAGGCCGGTGAAGAGTTTTTGAGCCCAACCGGGGAAGGAAATGTAAAGAAAAGTTGAATTCAGACTACATGGGCACTGCAGGAAGTGTATGATTCAGTTTGTGGTTAAAGTTTTGGGTGTACAGCGGTCAGAAACGGACGCTGTGTGTGTGTGTGGTCAGTAATATGTCTGCTGGCTGGCGGCATGACGTCACTGGCTCACCGGTGGACTGAAAAAAAAGAAAAAAACCGGCGCTGCGCTTTTCCGCCGCCGATCAGCTTAACCTCAATGAAGCATGTCTGCATGTCTGTGCACTTTCTATCTGTCTTTATAGTTTCGCTGCCAGCCTACAGGGGAACCTCCAAGTGTCTCTGACAAAACGAGGAACTCATTTGACTGTGATTTAGTTCACTAGAGGTGAAAACTGATTATCTTCATCATGTGTTTCCCTCTTTTTATGTAGATGAGTCATTAGATTTGACAAAATCATATGCGTTGAAGTTATATGGATATTTTGGATGTTCAGTATATCAATACTTATCAGTCATTGTTATATGTGATTTTGAAAGCATTGTGCATTTTCTTTTTATTTATTCAACTTTTATTAAACCAGGATGTCTCTTGACATACATAATCTCTTTTACAAGAGAGACCTGTTGGAAATTGCAGCGTAGAATAGATAACCAGAGTCACATAAAATATTTACAACATTCACATACAACATAATACAAGACCTGAGAGGAATAAAGGAGAGAGCATGGCTATTTAAAACAGTTGCATTTAGGGCTGGGCAATATATCAATATGATAGGGATATCGTAATGTGAGACTACATATCATCTTAGATTTTGGATATTGTAATATCATGATATGGCATAAGTGTTGTCTTTTCCTGGTTTTAAAGGCTGCATTACAGTAAAATGATGTCATTTTCTGAACTTACCAGACTGTTCTAGCTGTTCTATTATTTACCTTTACCCACTTAGTCATTATATCCACATTACTGATGATTATTTATTGATGATTATTTATCAAAAATCTCATTTGTTTTGCGAAAGCACCAATAGTTATCCCTACAAGACTGTTGCAACATTGATATTGAGGTGTTTGGTCAAAAATATTGTGATATTTCATTTTGTCTATATCGCCCAGCCCGAGTTGTGTTCTTCCTAAAACACATTTTGGATGTATGAATATGAAGGCAGTGTTTCCGGATGATGTTTGACTTGTAAATGAATCCAGGGTGGGTGGTGTGAAAATACAGTTGTCAAATTCAGAACAGACTTTGGGGACTGTAAAGATTCATCTAGAGTTCCTAGTCTGATAACTGAAACAGCAGAAAGCATTTAACAGAACTAAATGGATATTGTGATACACGATTTGGTTTTTTCATCAATTAGCCGGATTTTACTCCGAATAATTACTGAAATACACAATTATGTCAGCTGAAAATGACCAGGTTAGTCTTCTAATTACCGTGCAGTCCGCTGTGACAAACAGCAGCTAGGCAACATGGGGGTTTTCCATGGTTTAAGAGATTTTATGCTATATATCAATATCAAGCCAAGTTAAGTCAATTATATTTATACAGCCCAAAGTCATAAATCACAAATTTTCCCCAGCAAACTTTATGATCTGTAAAACCTACAAAATTTTCTAATCTTAGACTGTTGATTTTGAAAATTTCCACACACACACACACAAAAAAGCTTTTGAGAGAAACTTGAGGAAGAACAACAGAGGAGGAGGGATGCAGTAAATGCTGTATATACTGAATGACAATATTAAGTAAATAAAGTACAAACATGATACGGAAATATTAGTCCAAACACGTTATTAAGAAAAAATCTTTGAGTTTCAGGCAAAGTGTTTAAAGTAAAAATGTGAATCAGCAAAGATGTCAAATAACGTCTTCTGATTATTGTCATTTCTTTCCATATGACCCAGCCCCAGTCAGTACATAATTGATCACAGGAATTGAATTTTTATTTATTCCGCCTCATACAAAAGCACATGTTACAGCACCATACTAATTTTTCTTAATTCCTCCAGGCCAATCTCATTGTGCACCTACAACACAAGTTATTATGCTTTGTCAGTACAATTTGTGTTTGCCCTTTAAGATGACACATCATTGTGTTTGCACTTTGGAAAGCATACAGACTCTGGTATGCTTGCACACCCTTCTGATTTTAAGTCAGCAACGCTCTGTGTGGCTCAGTATTTGCAAAAAGTTACTCATGAACGCCACCTCATGTCAGACTGGGCATCGAAGCGCTAACAATTCTGGTATTCCTCCACCAAACCTGCTTGTCCTTGTACAACGTGTTAGCGGTCTCACAGGGACTGAGAGCAGCACCTTTTTGCTTTCACTTGTAATCAGAACCATGCACTTCTATCCGGCTGACGCTTGCTAAGATGCTATTAAACCACAGTGTGAACTTACCACATTAATAACTTTTGGATACTCAGGCATCGACCTACTGGTTCATGGTGAAATAGTCATTACAGTAGATGAATAAACAAACATTTCTCTGTGTATAGTCGTATGTAGCCTGTGGGCATCTGTTTATGAAGGTTTTCTTTCATGGTGGTGTCTCTCAGGACGATACACCTACAGCCTTTCATAGAGCAGCGCTAGTCATTTGCTATGCTGCTTGAGGAAGACATATCGGTAAATACATGGCCTTAAAGGGGCACGTTGGGTGACAGGTAGTATGTCATATCCTGTTATTGCATTTGAGTCACGAATTAAATTCAGCTAATGTATTGTGCAATAGCATCTCTGGAGGCCAGTAATTCCCAGTTTTGGTGCAGTTATGGAGCCCCCCGCAGAGAGCGTTACATTCCATCAGTCGTGTGTCAGCAATGTCCACACTTGAGGCCCCCTGGGAGAGTTACTGTAGGCTAGACAAAATTAAACACAGACATCTTAAAGTCTGAAACAAGGAGCTGGCTGTTCAATCTTCTCAAAATGATACAGTCTGAGTGAACATGCCTGTGGATGTTTAGATTTCATTGAAGGACGGTCGTCCTGGCTGAGGTAGATTTGCTTGCTTGTGGGGAGGGCAGCGTGACACAGTTTGGCACATTGCAACCCACAGTTGTCTTCTGCTATGAGGTATCAAGGTTGTCTTAAAAAATGTGAGGTATTTTCTAATCTTTTGTGTGTGTGTGTGTGTGTGTGTGTGACCTCTTAACTGCATTCACTGATCCAATTATATCTTCATCTCTGATTGTCGGTGCCAGGCTAAGACAAGAGACACATGATAACACAGGCTGGAAAAGGTCAGATAAACTGCTCTAAGCTAAAGCTTGAGCTGGAGCTGAAACAATTAATGGATTGATAGATTAGACGATAGGGAGGGAATGAATCTGCAACTATTTTGATCATCAGTAAATCGTTTGTCATTTGTGAAGCAAAGATGTCAAAAATTCACTAATTTCAGCTTCTTAAATAGCACCATACTGTAAATATTTGTGATGGTAAACTATATTTTAGGGTTTTGGACTGTTGTTATTTGGTAAACTGCATATTTCCCTATTTTTGACATTTTATCAACTGAAGGAGTAATTGATTTTTAAAGAAAATAACTAGCAGTAGTCATTAGTAGAATTATCATTAGTTTCACCCCTAGTCTGAGTCAAATCAGTCTTCGATAACGTACAATATGCTCACATATCTCCACACTTGAAAGCTGAAAGGGCTGAAAAGGAGGCTGTCAGTTGACTGTGCCAATTTTCCTTTCTCAGTACGTTTCTTCTAGTATTTTCTAGTAATACTTAATACTAGTAATACTTGTCGTTGATGATTGATAGGGCAGGGAGATGTCATGCATATCCTAGTTTTCTACAAGCAACAGTCAGCTGAGATTCATTCATGCAGGCAAAACATTCCAGTCTGAGTGGAGACTACTGAGATTCTCCATTAACCATGGCAGAGCTGATCATGCCACTTCTCAGTAAGTACTTATTGTGTCGCTTATAGTCAACACTGGGTGAAATTCACTTGTTTATCCAGAGGTAGACATAATGTCTGTTTTCAGACTGGTAATGGAGAGACTATCAAACACAACAGACTTGCACACTCGCTGTAAATTATGTGCACTCTTTACATTGTGCCATATTTCACTAATGTTGGCCTTTTTAATTCGGGTCTTTTTAAACAGCTACTTTTTCTTGAACGTCTTGTCTATTTATGTTCCGCCCAAAAATATTTCTTCGGTTTGACATGAACAGCATAATTAAGTTGTCTGAATGCTTGAACTGGCTGGGCTGGAGGATACATTTGCTCCAGTGTCTGCTGTGGGTTTCCCATTTCCTCTGACTGCCGTTTATTTCTTGCATTTCCTTGTTGTCTTAGTCTCCTCAACAGACCTTTCTCGGTGCCCCCTGTTGCCTGTCTGTTTTTCCTTCATTTTCCCATCCCCAGACTCCCCCCTCTCCCCCACCCTCATCCCTCACAGCACACACCTGTAAGGTTTCAATAGACCTGAACAATACCAGGAAATGGCTGCGCTTTGACTACATACAGAAAGGAGTTGTTGAGAATTGTGATTTCAAAGGATGGACCTTGACCATGCCTCTTTTTAACGATAACTTGTGGCTCAGTAGATAATGATGTCTGCTTTGTGGTATAAAAGATGAGGTAATGCTTGATCAGAGTGACCTACAGTCATTGGTCTTCTCTGGAGTGCCAGTTTAATGTTCCCGTTCGTTTAAGATTAGGTGAAAGTCAGCACCTGGCTGTCTACTTGCCAACCTAACTTCCTTGTAGAAAAGAGTCTTTGTAAGTTTATTGTAGTTGTCAAACATTTTAGGGATATTCCTAACACACTACTGTTGCCATGCATTTGGCTCCTTAGTGTAAATACAGGTGATTATAAAGTGAAGTAAGGCATTTTTACAGAAGCTGAGAGACACCGCATTACTCTAAAACAGAAAGAGATCTAATCAGTGGTGATTGTGGTCAAGCACAGTTGTGTTATTGTACATGTCAGAAAATAGACTCTGTCCATGGTTTGGTGTGTGTATGCGTGAGAGCTGCACACCTGGCATGTGACCGTGTGGAGAAGTGGTTAATACTTTAGACATTGTGCAACACATTTACCGCAGACACTGAACTTTGAAACAAGCTGCGTCTACCTTCTGTCGCCAATTAGACAATATATTCCCATGTCAATCTAAATCATACTGCACATCAGATTCCCAGGTTGTCAAACTAGCATGTGGTTCCGAGGTCCGTGAATGCATCGCTTGAGGAGATTGTTAAAATGAGATAGACTTATATCGTCTGTTCATCGTCTGAGTTTGCCTTGTTCGCTGACTCAGAGGGAGTATCCCAGATAGAGACAACATGTGATAAGGCTGAAAAATAATTCAGAAGGGTGAAGGAGATATAGGATTAGAGATGAAATGGTAAAAGCAGACTTTCTTCACTGGGTCTGTCAGAAATGAAAGACCTAGCTGTGCCAGTGCGGCATTCCTCTGAAAAAATTATTGCTGACAAACAGAAATGTGTATCTTAACTCCCCTCTGCATTCTTTCACTGTCTGTTAAAAGGCTTATGTAACCCTCTGTCTATTTATCTAATGGGTCAATACTGTCATGAGTGCTTTAGTAAAAGGGCAAACTGGTACTGTGCAGTATCTGCTCTGTTTTGTCAAATAACCAGTCAATTGTGCATTCAGTGATTTAATCAGATAGCTCTTTGAATGATAGGCATGGAATTTGCTCTATGACCCTGAAGATGATGTGCTTATCTGACCAACACCCTCTTTCTAATTATCTACCTTCCCTGTCATTTAGCTTAAGTGTGCAACCCACAGTATGCAGAAAGTGAACTAGGGAGGAGTGTGTGAAAACTAGTTAGCAAGCGAGCAGTAATGGCTAAAAGTAGTGAGGAAACAGTTGAAATAATTAGTTAAAAGTACTGGATAAATAGTTGAATAGTGAGCTTACAATAATAAATGGAGTGGGGGAAGATGGATTGCAAAATATTGCAACACTGTTATCTGTCCATTTATCATCAATAATTAAATAATATCCAATTAAATCAGTTCAGATGAACACATTTAGAACATGACGGGTAGTTTTGAAGAACAGGCACTTGAATTCATCTGAAAGGGCGTACTGTGGGGGTACGTGAGACAAAAGAAGTTGGGAACCACTGGTGTAGGTGAAGTGCTGAGAGCTTTAGTAAGACCTCGAATGGGCCTCTAGTTGTAAATGGTAGATGGCATTGGCCAGCTTGCAGTTCAAAGTGAAATTGGATCCTGGTTGGGGCAGGAATGTGAAAAGTAATGTGGAAAGTGATGCAGATCTGTCATGCAGTGCGGTTATTTTCCAGCAAGGGCTTAATTTACTTCTCAGTCTTCGGAGCCGCTCAGCGTGCGCTCAAGAAAGCGCCACCTTCCCTCCTCCTTGAAAGACTCCACACAACAAGTTCCACAAATGGCAAAATAGTTTTCTCAGTTTGTCATTTCCTCTTTCCTCCCCTCTCTTCTTCTTGCCACACCCTTCCCACTTTCAGGGAAGGAGGGACGAAGGGGAGAGAGAGAGCTGATGTGTGAGCCCATAATGAATTTTGACTGACTCAGTACCCTTCCAGGCTTTGTCTGGCACCCACTCTCTGTTGCATGAGAGAGTAAACCACTAGTCGGTAGATCAGATCGGATAGCGAGGGGGATGAAGTGGTAGAGCAGGACACACACACACACAGGAGGGACAGCAGTATTTGTTGGAAAGGGTAATACAAACAGAAAAGGGTGACAACAGTGCAAAACAATATCCACAGCATGAGGACAGCTGAGGACTCGCAGATTTGGCTCAGGTTAAGCCAGCTAGGATGTTGTGATAGGATGCAGTTGGTGGGAGTACAGTGTTATTGACTTTGCTGTCGTGCTATTAATATTCCTGTCAATGGGGCAGTCAACACAGCACAGCTAGTTTATGGGTTCCCTTAAGCCGGGCCAGGAGGAGAGATGCACAAGTTTGACTGTACATGGTCATGCTGTGGTAGAAGTCGTCAGTCTTGGTTTTTACAGTAACTCAGGGAGAGTCAGTGAGGTGGAAAGGAATGAGAGGGAGTCTGATGGACGGACGGACGGACGGACGGACGGATGGGCTCAGACTTAGAAAGACCAGGGTTGACCTGCTTTCTAAACAGGACAACAGTGACTGAAAAGGAGGTTCTGAAGCTCTTCCCTTTTCCTCTCCTCTCCTTGTTCCTCCTCCAGCTCGCTCTCAAAGTCCTGCATTGCTTCCTCTGTTTGTGACCACATTCTGGTCTCTGTGATGAGGCTGGTTTCTAAAACCGGCCTCCGCTCTCTTCCTCGTGTTATTTATTTTATGGTTCCTCTTCCTCTTTCATGTAGGCTGCTGCTTTGACGGGATACTTCTAACTCTGTTTTCATTTGGGCATTTTTAGAATATAATCCTTTAATGGTATTTCAGTCAGGTTCCATAAAGTTCAGGGATTTTTGCCAAGGGTTAGTTTTGGGATGACAGTGTCCTACCTACTGCTATGTATTCAATTAATAGGTAATCCTTGTTATGAATAACTCAACCAGCTAATCTCATCATAAATGGGTCTCAACAGAATAGATGGTGAATGCTTTCACAGCTGAGCAGTGTTGCAAAGTGACAAGGAATCAGAGAAACCTTGATACTTAACAGGATTATGGAGAACTTGCCAGGGAGGCAGTGGGAACCTGAGCCATGAACTTCAAGCCTTGGGTGGTCGTGATTAGTTTTATTGCACACTGTTTTATCTCAATGTCAAGTCAACATCCATGTCAGGCTCCACAAGGAAAGGCCTCGGTCTAAAATACTCTGATGGGAGTTCTTTATCCCTCCTCTTCTCTCAACTTTTAATATAGAGCAGTGCTTGTCAAACTAGAATAGCGGAGTAATTTTAGTCCTCCTGCCACTCTCTAGAGAGGTAACTTGAAGTGTGTCACAGTTATCTGTGTCAAGCATGTGAGGCAGACATCAACAGACTGGACTTGTGTCTTTTCTCCTCAACAAATAATGTCAGCAGCTTGCAGAAATCTACAATCAGGCTGTTTCTGTAGCGCAATATACAACTCTCTGCAGCGAATGAACTTTGGTTTACAATTTATTAAGGATGCTTCCCTTAAGTAATACATGCTTAGATCATTTGAATTGTGAACAGATGGTGTCTGTATTTGTTAGAAGTATTTGAGATGTTGTTTTCATGGTGGCCTCCCTGCACTTAGAGCGTGAAGTTAAAACATAGCGAGCTAAAGCAACACCAGAGCCTTTGGGTGTGTTCAGCCTGTTCTGTTTCACATCATGTTTTTGCCAAACAACAAAGCAACAGGGATTATAATCAGTCTTGGCTCATATTCAACCCTGCATGGGGCCAACTGATCCAAATGTACTGGGGCAAGTAAATGCCCCAGTACATTTTCTGGATTCTGAAGGAGCATATTCGAACACACACACACATGGACTGAGAGCGCTCAGGTCTGTTGCAGCCATGCAGCCATGGGATGGGAGTGCTTCCAGTGTGAGGTGATGCTGATCTCCCCTGAGTGACAAAACCGCTGAAGGCACACATGACCTTCTGACGTGATGGGAATAAGGGGAAGGCAAAAACAGGAAGGAAAGCCAGAGAATAGGTCTGAGAAAGATGTAAGTGGGGAGGCATAGTGGATAGAAGACAGAAATTTGTGGAATTCCTTTGCTTGCTGTCTCTCCCTGATAAAGGGTGAGTATGGGAGGAATGTGACCCTGAAAAGACTGGATAAACAGAAGAGGGGGTGGGTGGGGGGGGGGGGGGGGGGGTGTTAGGATCCTGAAGAGGGAGAGGAGTGTGACTGAAGGCAGAGGAGGGTGAGTGGAGCCAGCTGAGAGGTATAGAAGGACTAATTTACCCTGCTCTGCTACAGGATGGGGTCTGTAGACTAGACATGAGTTTAGAGGGGGGTGAGCAGTGATGGACATCAGCTGTAGCGCAGCCTGACAGTGTTGATGGAGGATGGAGAGAGGCAGGGGTCATGAGAAGAATGGCTCTCTCTCTGCTTTCTTTCTCACAGATCAGGGTTAATGTGCTGGAACAGACACAACCGCATTAAATTCAGCGACCTCTACTATTCTCTCTTTCGAAAGATTCTCAAGGGTCCGTCACCTCTTCTCAATACAGTTGAGGAATGCATAGTTTTTAGTATTTTGACAGGAGCATCGCCCTAGTTATTTATTAACAGTACCCATTGCTACAATAATGGTAACTTTGAAAATAAAAATTGTTATTTTGGAGAGACAATGTGGGAGCTATGCAGTTGCATCAAAGTTTATTTATTGAAATAAGCTTGGGGAAAGCAAAATTTGTTGAAAATGAGTTAACTCTATCATTAAGCTAGGGCAACTCAAGTATTGTAAGATAGGTAGAACAAGTTGGAGAGAAAACTAAACTTTTGGGTCATTTCTTGTTTTTTGGTTGATTTAATCTTCTATGATAGTAAACTAAATATCTTTTGGTTATGAACTGTTGGCCGGGACAAAAGACTTGAGGACATCACTTTGGTGAAAATGTCGATCACAATTTCCCAAATCCCATTTTCAGACATTTTATTGACTAAACGATTAATCAAGAAAATAAGTTAGTTGCAAAAAAGAGTTGTTTTTCCCCAGTCAACTTATAAATGCACGTCCATTAGTAAAAGTATTATTTTTGCATCGATTACACTGCACTGTTGTTTCCATACTAATTTTTAATAATGCTGGGCATGAGAATTTGGCACAAGTGCCCCGTCCCACTGGACTACATTGCAATGTGGAGGGACTCTCATGGTCATAAACAATTCCAGCTAATATTATTTCAGTCATGATGAACATAACAATGGGCTGAACCCGACCTCTGCTGTGATTTTCTCAGTGTTTGCAAATGCAAACAGGGCAATGCTCTCTGTTTTCCCTCGGAGGTGAGGGAACACTGAGAAAGGCTAACGACCCTGGTGGTGGAGGGAGAATGGTGTCATGCTCCTGCTGTGCTCAAATGATAATTGAGATTGTAAAGTCTGGGGCAGCGGTGTCAGTGAAAGCACACCATGTTCAGTTAATTGCCCAGAGTCTCTCTGCACTCGCTCTAGTTGGGCTCATCACACGATCTTCCTCTCCCTCGATACTGGAAATACTTGTCTTGTCACTTTCTATATGGGTTAAACTGCAGTACTCCCTGTCAACAACATGTTTGTGAGCTTTCAGGTGAATTAAAGCAAGAACAGCTTTGTGGAGCAAAGATATACCATTTGCTGTATGAAAATTCAGCATTTAATATCAGGAAGTTTAATCTAGTTTGACAATTACCCTCCACTTCAGTCTGATCTGCTGATCAACCCTTCAACCCAACAATAAGAAACAAATTGTTTGAGGACAGCCCTCCAAGTGCAAAATCAGTGCGGCTGTTACATAAATTGTTTTTTAAAGCGCTCAGCACATGTTGGCTTCACCAGTGACCCTTTTCCACTGTGGAACCTGTTGGGAAATGAAGAGTTTTACCTGCATCGTGGCCACACCAACCGCGTTCCAGCTGTTGTTGTTCCTGCACCCAAAAAGCTCAAGATGTAGTACTTAGTAGTTACCGGCGACCCAGGATTATTTGAGGTGGAGATTATTGTACATAACATCTCTTACTGGTCAAACACAAGCCTCAAGACTGCCACGGCTTGTTTACAGCACTCATTCAGAGTCACTGGTTGTTACTGGTATCAATATTAGGACTGAGGATAGGAACATATTTAAGTGTTTTTGACTTTAAAACAAATATAGCACCCGATATCCCAGCTAGTCCACAAAACAGTGACACAAAGAGATACTAGGCTACAGAGAGACAAACATTTATTAATTTACTAATTGTTATGTACTCAAAAAAAACCCCCAAAAAACCAAGAATCACTAATTGAGAATACCAGAAATAACAACATGACTTTGGGTGTTGTCTGCAAAACATTGTGACTCAGACAAAGCTTCTTTTTAATCTTTTATCCTTGATCTTCACAGTTCTTCTGAAGCAGAAAGATACTTTTGATTCCTGATTTAGTAACCAGTTTTAGTTCCTGAGACCATTTAGTTGATAAGGGCCATGCCATTCCTGCAGAGGTATACGCTATCTCTCCAAGATCACCCAGTGTCAACTCCCCTCCCCTCTCTGAACAAGCACCCTGACCAACCAGGATGAACATTAACAAAGACATGCTCCCTCACAGGCTTCCCACCAGCAAAAAGACCTGTGTATGTGTGTGTTTGTTGGCGCACTCAGCCAAGCTGGAGGCACCTCTGCTGCGAAATGGACATGAGCCTCTGTGATCCTGGGCAAATGTTTCCCCTCTGTCACCCAAATGGTCTAGCAGCTGGAAATTTGATTAAGTACTCACAGCAGTTAGGCAGAGAGCAACATGAAGCCTTGTTTGACATGGTTGTGCTTTATGTTGACCTGACCTAACTTGAGCAGACGTTTCCTGTTGCACATCACATCAGTGGCAACCTTCGCATTCCTCAGATTGCAGGATAACAAAGGTCTAGTCCTGTAAACTAGACCTTTTTTACACAACTACCCTGCCTTTTTTCTGCTGGATATTATTTAAGAGGTGTAGCAATACGCAAATATGCCCTATATATGTTAAAGCAACAAGCACAATGACTGGTTTGATGTCAGGGTTTCTGACCTCAGTCAATGATATTTTTATTTTTGTAGCACTAACCTCAAACACTTTCTCTCTGTCTCTCTGAAACAGCCACCATGTCAGACGCAGACAAGTTCCTGTATGTGGACCGCAATCTGGTCAACAACCCACTGGCACAGGCTGACTGGGCCACCAAGAAGCTGGTATGGGTGCCCTCGGAGCGCCTGGGCTTCGAGGCCGGCTCTGTGAAGGAGGAGCGCGGCGATGAGTGCGTGGTGGAGCTGGCAGACTCTGGTAAGAAGATCAAGGTGAACAAGGATGACATCCAGAAGATGAACCCGCCCAAGTTCAGCAAGGTGGAGGACATGGCTGAGCTCACCTGCCTGAACGAGGCCTCCGTGCTGCACAACCTGAAGGAGAGATACTACTCTGGTCTCATTTATGTGAGTATGGAGCTGTCTTAAACACAAAAGGCCTTGAACAAAGCATTGATTCATACATTGTACCTCTTCTCTTTGTTGGATTGCACCTCGTGTTTGCTGAAATGCAATGCAGCAGTGATGCATGAGGCTAATTTTAGTTTCTGTCCCACTTCTGGTTCCAGTTACGGCGTATTTTCCTAGACAATTCTTTGCAGTCTTCATTAACATTTTTAATATCATGCCTATCTTATGTTTTAGAATAAAACAAAAATTTCCCTAGCATTATGTTCCTGCTATTTCACCATTGTCAGGGTAACGTACTGGAAGCATTTCCTTTTTAAATTGTTGCGAAATCCCCACTGGCTTATAAAAAGTGATCTGCCATGGCCAGTCTCCAAACCAATTTATCTCTGTCCAACCTCCTAATTACTTCATTAAGGCCCATTGTTTTAGACAACCCATTGTTTACAAATTGTCACAGCAAAGAAAGAATGCAATCTGTTATTTTATGCATGGTATGCAAGCATTCTTTTTTTTACTTCACCCTCTAATTCTGTCTCTTTTTTTTTTATTCTCTCTAGTAATATGTTTTAGCTCTCTCTCTCTCTCTCTCTCTGTGTCTGTGTGTGTCTGTGTGTTTGGAGTTATCTCGTAAACAGGAAGCTGCAGGGAACAATGTAGTGTGTGGTATGAGATGTGAAGACAGAGCTGGGGATGTAGGGAGGGGCTTCAGAGTCCAGTTTTTTTTCAAAGATGGACATGGAATGTAAATCATGTTGTAACTGCTATTACTTCCCCCATAATTAATGCCATTTAGCCCCATGTCCTGGGCTGGGAGTGATTTGGTCTCTTTGACTCTGTGGTGTGACCCCGGTCATATCAACACACCCCTTCCTCACTCCCTTCAGAGATCCAGGCTACGGTTGGCTGGAGTGCCTCCACGCTCTGTAGTCGTTAGATTAACCATGTCTCAGGGGAGAGGGGGTACACAGCAGAGGGGGAGATGTCTGAGACAGAGATGTTGGGAGGGCAACCCAAGAATATGAATAAGTTATAGAATAAGTTATGGTAGGAGTCTAGATAGACAATCTGGATGTGGAAGAAAGAAAAGATTTAGTTGAATTTATAGGAAGGAATGGAGGAGGATTTACTTTTGGCCTCAAAGCAGAAAAGACAATTTTATAATATACAACCAAGACTGTCTGTCTGTCTGTCAAGTAGCTATTGTACTTCCCTCATCAGTTTTAACTTGCAGCAGGGTGGGGTTGAGATTGCATAACATAGGAGAGGACCAAATCAGAGTTCATGAGAAACTTTCAGCTCGGTGTTAAAGGGGGATGGGTAGACTCAGGAAATGGGAGAAACTTGTACAGTAATATATGAAATAACCCAATTCATGATCTTGATCCTACAGTGCACACTATAATATAAATCTCCCATTTTATCTATCCCATTTAACTCTAAACACCCTCCTCTTCCACTGGTTCCTTCACCTTCTATGTCTTATTCCATGTTCAAGTGCAGCTTTTTTTTTTTTTTTTTAACCGCCACATCTATCTGTTCTGCAGACATACTCTGGCCTCTTCTGTGTCGTCATAAACCCCTACAAGAACCTGCCCATCTACTCAGAGGAGATTGTTGACATGTACAAGGGCAAGAAGAGGCATGAAATGCCGCCCCATATCTATGCCATTACTGACACATCCTACAGAAGCATGATGCAGGGTGAGTAACTGTCCCAGTTTTGAAATTGCAAAACTTTTGAGTGTGGCACAAGAACAATAAAGGCCTTATTGAAGTAAATATTATAGTGATGTTTGCAGTCTGCTGGCCTGCTAGATTTTTTTTTTTTTCCTTTTCATTCAAACTTTTTCTTCAGTTATTTTAGCATCCCCAAGCTTGTAATATGAATCTCTATTAAGATTGCGTTGTTTTCAGTGGTGCAAGGCTCCTAGGAGACCAAGTTTTATGCGTACATACTGTAATATTGGCAGCTTATTTGCCTTAATACCCTCTGGAAAAAATGAAATGAGGTGCATGAGAGTAGCCTCTATATTGAGTTTGAGCCTTCAAATATAAGCCACGGGAGCGATCGCTGCAGAGTATCAGAGTTGATACTAGCAGAGTATTTCATATGATTTACTTGCTCCACTGGCCTCAGCAAATACCAGACTCTAAATTCTAGCTAAGAAAGGTTGTATTTAATAAGAGGCCTGTGCAGGAGAATGTACAGGGGGATGGAAAAAAAGTAAATCTGCAATAGATATTAATTTTGTTAAGCTCATAATATTTCTTGTTCTTGAGACGGATTTTTAAGACTATAGTTTACAGCGGTTATGTTAAGCAAATATCCTGTCAAGTGCTCCTCTTTCTTTGCTTAATGCACATTTCCTCTGTTCGGCATACTGTATGTCATCTTCCTTTTTAGGGACTTACCCACATTTTATAATTATGCAGTGTTCTGTGACTGATTTACCAGTAGGATGAATCAACAGTTGCGACAAAAACTGTACATTACGAGCACCTAACTGGTATTTCCTGCAGGGCTATTGTTTTGTAATGTGTTTCTTTAGTGCTGCTCCTGAATGTATTGTCTTAGTTTGGCAGTACAGCCCCATTTTAGGCCTGTTTCCCTGATGTGCTGAGCAATGTCATCTGTCATGCACACCACCCAAACTACTCTCCTTCCCACTGGTGCTCTTTTTCTCCATGTTTGGCTCCAGGAAAGAGTTCAGACCACAACGGGTAATTAGCCAGTAAGTTAGAAAAACCCGGCAGCACCTCTTTCCAGTTACAGGAAGCCAGATATTGATTTCCTGCCTGTGGCCAATGTACTTCCTGTTGTACAGATGCACTGTATGCGCTGTGGCGATAACATATGCTCACTTAGAATATGCAGCATTGTTGTTTTGCAAAGATTACATTTGCACTTCTTTTCTACAGATCGTGAAGACCAGTCCATTCTTTGCACGTGAGTTCCAGACATCACATACACACATTAAAGTAGCAGTCATATTATATAGCTGTTATGTTAACTTTTATTTTAATCCACTCTTTTGTGTTTTAGACCATCCTTTTCTCAGTCTATTTCTGTCCCTCTACTCCCTTTTTAGTTTTTTGACTATTACTCTCTGTTTGTCTCATATAGAGGAGAGTCTGGTGCTGGTAAGACAGAGAACACCAAAAAGGTCATCCAGTATCTGGCTCACGTGGCCTCCTCTCACAAGACCAAGAAAGATCAGGTCAGTCCTGCTTCTCATCTACACTGTTCATCCTTTAAACCTTCCTCCCATTACTCTTTTACATCACCCAGTCGTGCCTTTTTTATCTTTCATCTTACTCTCTAATCTCTCACTTCACTCCCTGCTGTTTCTTTTTATTTAATTCATTTTTCAAGGGAGACACAAGCCCTAATTCCTTTAGTGCTTTTTATGTCACGGGACCAACATTTTCTTCATCCTCTCTGCTCACTTCACCCACCACTTTTTCATTGTTACTATGATGTGTATCAGTGTGTGAAAGTGTACACCAGTGCTACTGGCACTTAAAATTAAATGATTGTTAATCCGTCATTACATTGTTGTATTCAAACAGCTTATTTTCTGCAGTAGACAAATTCTTCTGTGGTGCAGCTGCCACAGAAATGAACTGCCATCAAAGGAAAAGGGGGCAATCAAGATAATAGCCCTGGAGGTTTAGATAAACAGTGGTGCAGATTTAAAGGCTGAACTGAAAACTCCTGGCGCTGACATGTTATATAGACCAGAGGCCTTACTTCATCTGTCATGTATTCGGTTTTGCTGATTTTACTGCATCAGAAATAAAAGTCAGACTACCACCAAGAGTCCAGCGTTACATCAGACTTCACTGGAAAACTTGCACCACTGTTATCTGGCCTGCCAGTTGTATGATAGATGCTGCTGAAAGTGACCCAGTGGGGTTCAATAAAAAAAAAACCACATCAGTATCTATCATCCTTTTTTTTGAGGTTGTTGTATTTCTCTTTTCCCATCAACAGAACAGCTCGATCCTGTCACATGTGAGTTAACTCTCTCCCTCCATTCGCCTCTTCCTCCCCACCTGCTTCTGTCATTACCCTCTTCCTCCACCCCCGCCCTCACCCCTCATTCTCCATCCTCCTCTCGCTGGAGCGCACTGTCGGGGGTCACTTTGTATTCAGGGGCAGAGGTGACGTGTCTTGTGAGCCAATAGGAAGTCAAGAGGAAGTTTGTTTGCAGATCAGTGGCAGCCGTATGTGTTCCTGTGAAAAATTCAGCCAGACAATAGTAGGATAAGAGGGGAGGGGTGTTTGCTGAAAAAAATACAGCGATTTTTGGACTGTGTCAAAAGCTGATAGTCTGGTTGAATTTTTCATAATTTCTGTTTGCTACTCTGTGCGTTCACCTGAAAATTTAAGTGTCCTCTATCTTTGTCTTTACAAGAAATTTTGCTTGAGCAGCGTGGGTTCACATATCTGTTGCCAACATCCTGCTTAATTTCTGCTTATAATATGAGAAGCTCTGGACAGACGCACTGCTGTCTGATGGAGCCAACATGTCTGATCAAAGGTTTATACTAAGTGGCGTGGTGAAGAAACAGAATAAGATTTGCTGTATGGCTTGTAAAGAATTTAATAATCCACAGCCTTCAGTCTGATCTTGCAGTATCACTCAGGAAAACTTAATAAATTACTCTTTAGTTTACTGCCAAATATGTTTCTTTTAATACTTTTATATACAGCAGAAGGCCATTGCTATGAATTCTTACAACTTCTGTATTCTCAACATGTAATATGGTCTTTACCTATGAATCAGTGCAATGGCAGCTTTTGGATTTTTAGCTGATGCAATAGCATGTTTTTGCTGGATTAATATGAGCAGCCAGCCAAATGGGAGTGTGAAGTTATGCATCTGTGGAGATCTGATACAGGGGCAAGGCCTTTCTAAAAAGCACATGCCTAGAAAACCATTTTTGGGAAAATGCTGGGTAAAAACATGCAACCAGGTGACAAATTATGTTGAAGCTAAAAGGAGTTGCAGTTTATTTTGTGCTTTATTTCTGGATTGTTCTGCTCTGGGTTTCGGGTGATGGGTTACTGATGAGGCTCACAGGGTCTCTGGGTGTTTGCAGATTTGGGTACTAACATGATGTTATGTGTGGGGGTAAATGCTTGGGTGCAATGTGTGTGTGTTTGTGTGTATCACTGGTGTGTGTGTATATGGTATCCCTATTTTTTTTTTTAATGTTTTGTACACTTCATGTTGTCCCTTCTCCTTGGACGTAAGTACATGTGTAAATTATCACATACCATCATGTCAACATGAACCAAACTAATTAGTTTATCACAATGAAGAAACATTTTGCTAAGTTAATAGATCATAATATAAAGTTCCCACAATACACCACAGTGAATTATTCAACGCAACAACTCAACAATGCAGTCCACACAAAACCAAAGGTGGTGTTAAATGGCAGGCAAATGGAACAATGAAAAAAGTGTTCTTTATATTTTGCTTTGCTGTTCTCCTCTTGTCCACCAGGGGGAGCTGGAGAAGCAGCTGCTGCAGGCTAACCCCATTCTGGAGGCCTTTGGAAATGCAAAGACGGTCAAAAACGACAACTCCTCCCGATTTGTAAGACTTAGTGCCACGTCTTGTTTTTCAGACTTCTTAAAAACTGTCAGTTGTCCATCTGAACTGTTCAACACACTGTACCTTCTTTTTTTTTTTTTTTTGTCTTCTCTTCTAGGGAAAATTCATCAGGATCAACTTTGATGTCAATGGTTACATTGTCGGTGCCAATATTGAAACTTGTATCCTTGATACTGTGTGTGGTTACTGTTTCTCTTTTGAACTGAAGACATTGTAATACTTGATCTTGCTTTTAATGCAGAATTTAGGAGGAGTCCAAACATTTAGGATCACAGCAGGAATTTGAACGTGTCTCACTACAATATAAAAACTGCTTTGCAGAGCTTTGTCGTGGTTGGTATCAGAAAACTTGTCCTTAACAGACTGAACACTAGACTTGTTGGAGAAATCCCGTGCCATCCGTCAGGCCAAAGATGAAAGGACCTTTCATATCTTCTACTACTTGCTCACAGGGGCTGGAGATAAATTGCGTGGTAAGCATCATATTATATAACACTCTGTTTAATATAAGGATTTTCACAGTAGTGGTGATTATGTTTCCTTATGAAGGGTTTCATTTATAGAGGCCCTTCCTGTAAATATTTTTACCTTCCCTTTTGCTGTTTTTCTCACTCCGACCATCATTCTCTCCCAGCTGACCTCCTCCTCGAAAATTACAACAACTACCGTTTCCTTTCCAATGGGAATGTCACAATTCCTGGACAGCAGGACAAGGACCTCTTTACAGAGACCTTGGAGGCCATGAGGATCATGAGCATCCCAGAGGATGAACAGATAGGTGAGGCAGAGAGCAAATTATTTTCTGTTCTGTTCTTTAATTGGGACTTTGCCTGTGTTTACCTATGTGTTGTTAGTGCAACATAAAACAGTTACCATGTTTGTTCTCTTTTTGTGCAGGCATGCTGAAGGTGGTGGCCTCTGTGCTGCAGCTCGGGAACATGAACTTCAAGAAGGAGCGCCACACAGACCAGGCCTCCATGCCTGACAACACGGGTAAGTCCGACCTTAACTCTCTGTGGATCATGGGTGTGAAATAGCTGGCAGTGCTAGCTCCCTAAAGAATGTTTACAAGAAGTTGATGATCCTAAAGCTTCATTTTTCTTCTCTCTTTCCCTCTTAACTCCCATCATCCCTGTTTCCCCCTATGCTCTCCCTTCTCCCCCCCTGTTTTCTCTTCAACAGCTGCTCAGAAGGTGTGCCACCTCATGGGCATGAATGTCACAGACTTCACCAGAGCCATCCTGTCACCCAGGATCAAGGTGGGCAGAGACTACGTCCAGAAGGCCCAGACCCAGGAGCAAGCAGAGTTTGCTGTGGAGGCCCTGGCCAAGGCCACATATGAGAGGATGTTCCGCTGGCTGGTCATGAGGATCAACAAAGCCCTGGACAAGACCAAGAGACAGGGAGCCTCCTTCATCGGCATCCTAGATATCGCTGGCTTTGAGATCTTTGAGGTAAACAAGGGGCAAACTCTAAATGGCTTGCCTCCCTGTATGCATCCATACATTTGTACTTTAGATCAGCAGTGTTCCTAACCTTTTTGTCTTGTGTGTCCCTCCAGTTGAACTCATTTGAGCAGCTGTGTATCAACTACACCAACGAGAAGTTGCAGCAGCTCTTCAACCACACCATGTTCATCCTGGAGCAGGAGGAGTACCAAAGAGAGGGCATCGAGTGGAGCTTCATCGACTTCGGCCTGGACCTGCAGCCCTGCATTGATCTTATTGAGAAACCTGTGAGTTTCCAAACTTTACTCACCTGTCAAGCTTTCATTTCTTTACTTGACCAAGGATTCATTAATATTATGTATGCAGACATGTATTTTTCAGAATTATACGCATTTGACTTTAAGGTTTTAGTACATCTTCGTTATTCCAATGTGTTCAGCACTTCAGGGTCTTTCTATTTCATGCATTAAGACCTGCACTCTCCCTACTGTGTCCAGGCCAGCCCTCCTGGTATCCTCGCTCTGCTGGATGAGGAGTGCTGGTTTCCCAAGGCCACAGACAAGAGCTTTGTGGAGAAGGTGCTCCAGGAGCAGGGCACACACCCCAAGTTCTTTAAGCCCAAGAAACTGAAGGATGAGGCAGACTTCTGTATTATCCATTACGCCGGCAAGGTAAACATAGCAGAGTTCATGACAATGCACCATCAGTTTCTCATGAATGATTATTTACATACATGCAGACATTATTTACATACATTTTGACCTATTTTACAGTTGTACTTGAAGTTTTCTTCAAGTCTAAAAAAGCTATAAAGAAATCCAGACAACAATTCCTGCCTGTTGTTACTCCTCAGGTGGACTACAAAGCAGATGAGTGGCTGATGAAGAACATGGATCCCTTGAATGACAACGTTGCTACACTGCTCAACCAGTCCACTGACAAGTTTGTCTCTGAGCTGTGGAAGGACGGTGAGTTCAGGAAAATGAAAGTTTGTTGTGGTAACCCAGGAATCACTAGCCCCTTTTATACAGAGATCCTGCAGTATTGCCGTAAAGAAGACCCGGCTTTGCTTTTTTACACACTCTGTGTTTAGTGTGTGTAATCCCGCCATGCCGACTCTCCCTCTTACACAGACATCGATCTGGCAATGTGACTACCTCCCCTGCTGGCTCAATGTTTGTGCTTTTTTATACAGAACGGCGAGGCGGAATAACGACGCAACATTCCCGCCTTGAACAGGCTGTGTAAAGGGGGCTACTGTTTCACACAAGGGGGGTTGGTCGATGTGGGAATAGTTTAATGTTGGTTTCCTGTTCCTGTTTTTACATTTCATAGTGCTTTCTTTCTCTTTTTATTGTCTGGTGTATGGACCTTTGTTTTTACCTTTTTTCAAATCCCATCCATTTCTTCCTCTGTACGGCCCCATTTTGTCTGTCATTCTTTTCCAAATTTCTTTTACTGGGTCTCAGAGGTACAGAATTGTCAGAGAGCCTATTTTTATCAGCGTTTTCCTATTCTACACTCAGACTCAGGTGACAAGGTTTCTTTTTCAATTATTTTGTCTTTCCCTTTTACTCCGTCTCTGTCACATTTAATATGCTTATTTCCACCTAAATCCTTTTTGCCGTCCATGGTGTCTCCATCCATTTCTCCTGAATGATCAAAGCTGTGTTTGGGTTTTAACCTAAGCTTCCTTTCAAAAGATGTCAGTAACATTTTGTGAGCTGCGTTTGTGTGCAGTAACGTATCTTCTGGTCGCTTACAACTTAATGCTCTGTCATTGAACTCTCCTTTTCTCCCCCTGTGTAATAGTGTTGTTTGGGACTCCTGGTGTTGGTCATGGGTACTGCAGCAATGGGTATATACTGCATGGGTTTGGTTTGATTGAATTTTTTTTTTTGTCATCACAAAAATATATTCCCACTGCAACCCTCAGTTTGTCACCTTTCCGACACACACACATATTTAAGTGAACCACCACACATCATTTTCACTCAGAACTACAAACTGGCAGTGTTAAAAGTTTAAGGCCACTCACAGCACTTTCTTTTTTCATTATGGTGTGACTCTAATCTCCCCACGCTTCACTGGCTTTTTGTGACTCCCCTCCGTCATCCCCCTCCTCATTGGTTTCCCTCCGCATTCACTCAAAGTTTGTGTGGTGTTTCACTGGTTCTGGTTTTTTGAACATTACTGCCTCTATTCTCTCCTGGTGTATGTCTACCTAGAGGAAGTGGAGAGACGATGGTCATGCATTTGGTTTGAGTTTGCCTGGTTAAACATTCAAATCATTAAATGAAACCCACTGACTTCTTACAACAAGTCTCTCCTCTCTATTTCTCTCTATTGTTCCCTCTTTCAGTGGACCGCATTGTGGGTCTGGATAAGGTGTCTGGCATGTCAGAGATGCCCGGTGCTTTTAAGACCCGCAAGGGCATGTTCCGCACAGTGGGCCAGCTGTACAAGGAGCAGCTCTCCAAGCTCATGGCCACTTTGAGGAACACAAACCCCAACTTTGTCCGCTGTATCATCCCCAACCACGAGAAAAAGGTATCAGAGAAATACTGGCATTTATGACACTGCAGAATTGAGCTGGTGCTGTATCCGTTTGCTGATCAGCAAATATTCCTCCCTTCTCTTTTCTCCTCCTCCAGGCTGGTAAACTGGACCCCCACCTGGTTCTGGACCAGCTGAGGTGTAATGGAGTGCTAGAGGGGATCCGTATCTGCAGACAGGGCTTCCCCAACCGCATCGTCTTCCAGGAGTTCAGACAGAGGTAACAGAATGATGAGCACACTGTTCCCATTGCTGCTTGTTGTCAGACAGGTATGTGTTAGAAAGTACAAAATCCTATCATCTTCCCCTCTCCAGATATGAAATCCTCACTCCCAATGCCATCCCCAAAGGCTTCATGGATGGAAAGCAGGCCTGCGTGCTCATGGTAAGAGTGTACAACATTCATAATATACATTCACAACATGAACTCCACAATATCAAGTCCTAGAAAAGATAAATCACTGTGCAGTGGGATTGATCAGTATGTTTCCTGTCCTGTCAGATCAAAAGCCTGGAGCTGGACCCCAACCTGTACCGTATTGGCCAGAGTAAAGTTTTCTTCAGAGCAGGAGTTCTTGCTCACCTGGAGGAGGAGAGGGACATGAAGATCACAGACATCATCATCAGTTTCCAGGCCTGGTGCAGAGGCTACGTGGCCCGCAGGTAGGAAGAGACAAGCACCACATGCTGTGACTAAACTGTTATCATGATCATGTTCAGTAGCTACTGACAAAATCATGTGGAGTGACATTTTAACACACTTTTACTCAAACTGAAACTAGACTTTTCCTGCATCTCAGCCTTTATTTTGCTCAGGGTTGTTTTAAGAAATTGACCCCGGTGAATCCTTTCACATACAGCTGAGCAAAAATATCAAAATACAGGAAATTACTTGTTTATTGGTAGATGATATATAATGAAAGTTGGTTATAAACTGTGTCTGTTGTGAAACACATATCAACCTTTATCTGATATTGCTCCATAGGGCTTTCGCCAAGAGACAGCAGCAGCTGACTGCAATGAAGGTGATCCAGAGGAACTGTGCTGCCTATCTTAAACTCAGGAACTGGCAGTGGTGGAGACTCTTCACCAAGGTGAACCTCAGTCTTCCTCCTCCTACAACATCTTAGCCAATATCTTGGCTACTGTACTTTTCACAAGCTTATCCCCTCTTTGCACATGCATCCCTTTTGTCTTTTCTAACCCCCCTCTTTTGTCACCATTATGTCCTTAGGTGAAGCCCCTGCTGCAAGTCAGCAGGCAAGAGGAGGAGATGCAGGCCAAGGATGAGGAGCTGACTAAGGTGAAGGAGAAACATCTGTATGCTGAGCGGCAGCTCCAGGAGATGGAGGAGAAACAGCAGCAGGTAAACTTTAAGAAACCACATTCTCTGTTAAGTTCATTTTCTGTCCCATGTCAGGAATTGACATCAAATGTAGAGTTTAGATTAAACACTGTATTCAGTGATGGATGTTGAATGAAGATGCTTTTCTTGACTTAAATCAACTATGCACAACATTGAAGTCATCCTTTTTCGCTTTTGACCTCTCCTTGCAGCTGAGTGCTGAGAAGCTGGCCCTGCAGGAGCAGCTTCAGGCAGAAACAGAACTGTGTGCTGAGGCTGAAGAGATGAGAGCCCGTCTGGCTGCCAGGAAGCAGGAGCTGGAGGAGATCCTCCACGACCTGGAGGCCCGTGTGGAGGAGGAGGAAGAGCGTGCCTCTCATCTGACAGCAGAGAAAAAGAAGATGCAGCAAAACATTGGAGTAAGTAGGGAGAGTGAGAACGAAACACACATGAATCTTTTTATACACCCACTAATTAAGTAGACGCTGTAAACACTTCATAGGATAGTTACTGTTTGATTTGAGTAAGATTATCCTATTTGTCAGACTTGCCAACCCTGCTGTTATTTATCTGGAAATAGGACTTGGAGCAGCAGCTGGATGAAGAGGAGGCAGCCAGACAGAAGCTGCAGCTGGAGAAGGTCACCCTGGAAGCCAAGATGAAGAAGATAGAAGAGGATGTCATGGTTCTAGATGACCAGAACAACAAACTAAACAAGGTTAGAATGAAAAGACCGATAACTATGGTTTCCCAGTTTCTGGACATTGTGACACACTACACTTTTTTACAGACTTTAGTGACTACTTCTGTGTTTGATTTGAATCTTCAAATTTTCGGTGAAAATAAGAAAAGTGTGTCATCTGTGGGGATACTTATCATTTGCCATATTTGTGAATACAGGAGAAGAAGCTGCTAGAGGAGAGGATCTCCGAGTTCACAACCAACCTGGCTGAGGAAGAGGAGAAATCCAAGAGCCTGCAGAAACTCAAGACCAAACACGAGGCCATGATCACAGATCTGGAGGGTAGGAATACATAATAGGGACATGATGGCCACTATAGATCCCACTGATCTTAACGGGAGAAGGTGTTCTCACAGATTCTTACTTTATCTCACATTTGTTCTTTTTCTTTTCTGTCAGACCGGCTGCGCAGGGAGGAGAAGGGGCGCCAGGAGCTGGAGAAGAACCGCCGCAAGCTGGAGGGCGACTTCACTGAGATACACGACCAGATTGCTGAGCTGCAGGCCCAGATCGCTGAGCTCCGTGCCCAACTAGCTAAGAAGGAGGAAGAGCTCCAGGCAGCTCTGGCCAGGTCTGTGTGGACTCTACAATTCATTGTTTTGAGTACTTTGGAGATTTTAAACAGTTGAAGGTTATGTGTTTGTCCTATACTCAGGTATCAGTCAGTAGTAGTGTCGTAGATTATTTTAATGAAACAGGTAATGGATGGATGGTAGTTTGGAGATTCCCCCAGCTTCTGCTCCATTACTCATTTTTTCTGACCTACTCCTCCCTGAAGGATTGAGGAGGAGGCAGCGCAGAAGAACCTGGCCCAGAAAAAGATCCGTGAGATGGAGGCTCAGCTCTCTGAACTCCAGGAGGATTTGGAGCTGGAGAGGCAGGCCCGCACCAAGGCAGAGAAACACCGCCGGGACCTGGGAGAAGAGCTGGAGGCCCTCAAGACTGAGCTGGAGGACACTCTGGATTCCACCGCTGCTCAGCAAGAACTCAGGTAGACATGTTTGTACAGGGATAACTCATAGCTGGAACTGTACAAACGCCTGCCCATCACGTTATGTGGCGTTACTAATAAATCTGTATCCTATTTGAGGCCATTTTACATCTTGACACAAGCATATTAACCTTTCGTCTCCCTACTCCAGGAGCAAGCGTGAGACAGAGGTGGCACAGCTTAAAAAGACTCTGGACGAAGAGGCCAAAGTCCACGAACAGCAGTTGGGTGAGATGAGACAGAAACACGGTCAGGCCTTCGATGAGCTAAATGAGCAGCTGGAGCAGGCTAAGAGGGTAATTTAAATCTTTTTTTAAAACCTTCTATTCACCTTAATTTTGTTCCTTGTTTGATTTTCCCTTAACTTTTTGCTTGTCCCTCCCTGCAGAACAAAGTGTCAATGGAGAAGGCCAAGCAGGCTCTGGAGTCTGAGAGGAACGAGCTCACCATTGAGCTGCAGTCGCTGATGCAGGGTAAAGGAGATTCAGAGCATCGCAGGAAGAAGGCTGAGGCCCAGGTCCAGGAGCTGCAGCTCAAACATTCAGAGAGCGAGCGCCAGAGGGTGGAGCTGGCTGAGAAACTGGCCAAAGTGCAGGTATTTTATGTGCTAACATTGCTAAATGCTAAGTCTAAGCCTTAATTAACGGATTATTCCACACGTGCATATAAACTGAAAACTTAGTAGATGATTTATATTTTCCATGCAGTGGTTCACTTGTTGGTCTTTTTTGTCCACAGGCTGAACTGGATAATGTCAGTGGTGTGCTGAGTGAGGTGGAGGGCAAGTCCATCAAGGCAGCCAAAGACTGCTCTGCTGTGGAGTCCCAGCTGCAGGATGTTCAGGTACGCTGCCACAGAGCAAACGCATCCATACTTCATACTTTAAACCTTCCTATATGTATAACACCTGCAGCTCTTTAACATTTACTGTTATATTGTAGGTTACAGCCCTTTTCTTTGATCTGTTTTTAGTGCACTTGAATCTCTTATTAGTGTTGCAAAAATATCCCATGCTAGTTGTTGCATGGTCTTATCAAGGAATAACACTTTTTTGTGTTTTTATAAGATGTAAATGATTAATCAGTTAGTGTCAGATGATCGATAAAGGAAAAGTGCTTTAAGTTTGTAATGTTAACATCTTTATTCTGTTGCAAACATCTTGTTACTTGATTAAGTGGTCTGCTACAAATAATTCAGCTTTACATGTCTTTGTCTACAACAGGAACTACTCCAGGAAGAGACACGCCAGAAACTGTCTCTGGGTACACGTCTGCGCCAGCTGGAGGACGAGCAGAATAACTTGAAAGAACAGCTGGAGGAAGAAGAAGAAGCCAAGAGGAATGTAGAGAAGCAGCTTCAAACAGTGCAGGGTCAGGTACGGAGAAACGGATTGTTTGCTGATAACTTAGATGTTCAGACCAATAGGTTAGACTTTAATTAGCTGCAAGTAAAGATGAATTGTTCTATAAATCAAAGTTTATAGAATGTCACAAATAATGGAGAAAAGCAATTATGGAAAAAGTTATGTTAAATGACTTTTTATGATTAACTCATTATTAAAATTAGCATTGTTTCTTTTTCTGTTGAACAACTTTTGAGTGACACACTCTCGTTACAGCTCGCAGATATGAAGAAGAAGCTCGAGCAGGATGCAGGTTGTCTGGAGAGCGCTGAAGAAGGAAAGAAGAGGTTTCAAAGGGACCTAGAGTCAACAAACCAGCGCCTGGAGGAGAAATGTGCAGCCTACGAGAAGTTGGACAAAACCAAGACACGTCTCCAGCAGGAGTTGGACGACCTGCTAGTAGATCAGGACCACCTCCGACAGATTGTCTCCAACCTGGAGAAGAAGCAGAAGAAGTTTGACCAGGTGACGACACATTTTAAGTTTTTATAGACTTGAAATATTATGGTTTAAGAAAGTCTGTCTTTATTTTAGCTCCACAAACTATTTATTTTAACACTGTCATCCTGGCTTTCTCCAGATGCTGGCAGAGGAGAAGAATATCTCTGCCCGCTATGCAGAGGAGCGTGACCGAGCTGAAGCTGAGGCCCGCGAGAAGGAGACCCGGGCACTGGCTTTAACCCGCGAGCTGGAATCCCTGATGGACGTGAAGGATGAACTGGACCGCAACAACAAACTGCTGCGGGCTGAAATGGAAGACCTGGTTTCCTCTAAGGATGATGTTGGAAAGAGTGTAAGTCGACACAGTTGCTTTCAGAGGTGTCTGTGCGCTTAAAATCGTGTCTGTGTCGTCCTCCTCATTACAAATCTTTCTCGTCCCACTTCTGTCCTGTCCCGCAGGTGCACGAGCTTGAGAAGGCTAAACGTGCAATGGAGCAGCAGCTGGAGGAGATGAAGACTCAGCTGGAGGAGCTGGAGGATGAGCTGCAGGCCACAGAGGACGCCAAGCTCCGTCTGGAGGTCAACATGCAGGCCATGAAGGCTCAGTACGAGAGAGACCTGGCAGGACGCGACGAGATGGGCGAGGAGAAGAAGAGGGCTCTAGTCAAACAGGTACTGATAGAATCAGCCTCATAAAATCCAACATGCTGTTGTTTCTGACACGAGGAGTCAGAAAGGTGCTCCCTCATCACTTACCAAAAATGTAAATACTTCTAAATGAAATTCTTTTAATGACTGTCTAAAAAATTAAAATGTCCTGGACATAAACGCTGTTAAGAGGTTGTAAGCATACAGGCTCAGTTGCTTGGCTGAAATTAAATGTGCGCCCTTCAGGTCCGGGAGATGGAGATGGAGCTGGAGGATGAGAGGAAGCAGCGTTCTGCAGCCGTGGCAGCACGCAAGAAGCTGGAGCTCGACCTGAAGGAGCTGGAGGCAGGCATTGACATGGCCAACAAGAACCGCGACGAAGCTCTCAAACAGCTGAAGAAACTCCAGGTGGGTATTTTTTTGAAATGTCTTCAAATATCTTCAAACAAAAATACTCTGAGTGTTTGACCACCAAGCATATAGTTTGCTGCCAGTCTCCTCCTGACTCCATTTTGCACCTTCTTTTTCTTCTCAGGCCCAGATGAAGGACCTTGTCAGGGAGCTGGAGGACACTCGCATGTCCAGAGAGGAGATCCTCGCCCAGAGCAAGGAGACTGAGAAGAAGCTGAAGGGCATGGAGGCTGATATGCTCCAGATGCAGGAGGTCGGCATGCGCACACCTCTTCAACTTTCTCTGTTGCAGCAAACCTCGTCTTTTAACCACTTACCCTGCTGTAACTCTGAACTCATTCAACCTCATTCATCCCTGTGCAGGAGCTGGCAGCTGCAGAGCGAGTAAAGAGACAGGCCCAGCAGGAGAGAGACGAACTGCAGGATGAGATCAATAACCAGGCCACCAAGAAGTAAGATGACTGTCAATCTCCGGTGCTGTCAGTTGTGTTATTGACCCACTTTTTTCTGTAACCCTATTTCATCTCTCCTCTCCCTCTCCCCTTTCCACATTTTATTTCAGTGCTCAGATTGCAGAGGAGAGGAGACGGCTGGAGGCTCGTATTGCTCAGCTGGAGGAGGAGCTGGAGGAGGAGCAGTGCAACACTGAGCTGGTCAACGACAGGCTGAAGAAAGCAATGCTGCAGGTCTGTAGGCTCACAACTGTGTGAAGGCAGCTTTTAAAAACCTCAAATTAGAGTTGAGCATGGAGCAGTTAGAAGTTTTTCCATTCTTTAAGAAACAATGAATCCTCGTCATTTGTGGTATAAAAATGGTTGGATTTTAAGTTATTAAATGCTGACTCAATATATCAATCAAGAAGTGTTGATCACAAACTGTCCCTGTCCCACTTTTTTAGACTGACCAGATGAACGTGGAGCTGACTGCAGAGCGCAGTGCCTCTCAGCGCATCGAAGGGGCTCGTTCCCAGCTGGAGCGTCAGAACAAGGAGCTGAAACTGAAGCTGCAGGAGCTGGAGGGAACAGTCAAGTCCAAGTACAAGGCCAATATGGCCGCCCTGGAGGCAAAGATTGCTCAGCTGGAGGAACAACTGGACATCGAGACCAGGTGAAAACCTCAGCCATGGAAATCGGAGCTAACTGAATAAAGCAATTTCATGAATTGTTTTACGAATGCTTAGAAAAGTATCATGGGTATTTGAGTTCTACAATGTTCTTTAAGCAAGACCTAACTAAACTGTGTTAGCTTGAGACTTAAAGATTCACTGCCAAGACTCAAACTCTCATGGTACGGATGTTTGGGTTACACTATCTAACAGAATGTGAGATGAGAACATCTTTAGTCTGACCAATGTTGTGCTCTTGATTTAGGGAGAGGCAGGGTGCCACCAAGCTTGTGAGACGCACAGAGAAGAAACTGAAAGAAGTCATCCTGCAGGTGGACGACGAGAGACGCAACACAGAGCAGTACAAAGACCAGGTCAGAAGTTTTTCCATCACCATTGTCTATCTGCATATCTGATGTTTTATTAAGGATAGTGTTGCATACTTGTAGCCTTCTAATCTAGGAGAAAGAATATCGTTACCTTTTTGCACATCTAACTTTATCTGCGCTCGTTTGTATTTTCTAGGTGGACAAATTGAACTCTCGTATGAAGCAGCTGAAGCGTCAGCTGGAGGAGGCTGAGGAGGAGGCTCAGAGAGCCAACGCCAACCGAAGGAAACTGCAGAGGGAGCTGGAGGACGCCACAGAGTCGGCAGACGCCATGAACCGTGAAGTCTCCAGCCTCAAGAGCAAGCTCAGGTTTGCAAAGACACCATAGTTTTTGTACAGCTCTTAACACCTACAAAACTTCTTGCAACTAACTATATGCAATAATAAATGCAAGATAGTGTTCTTTAAAGGGCCAATACATTTTTTTTTCTTTCCTTTTTAGGCGTGGCGACCTGCCCTTCACCATGCGCCGCATTGTCCCCCGCACTGGCGTTGAAAGTGACGAGGAGGGGGAGCCCAAGAGCGAGACCCCCGAGCCCAAGCCTGAATGAACAGCCACAGTGCCACCTGACTCCTTTAGACAATTGAACTGCATCATAAATAGACCGACCCAAACACACACATGAACACACATTACTGTACCTACTGAACAGAGAAACATAAACACAAGAATGTTGTCGAAACTAGAGACAGGGACCAAGTAGTTCTGTGACAGTCGGATCTCTTTAACACTGACAATCTATGCATTCTTAATACACTTTGACACACACAGAAACAAGTAAACTCGGACAATCACCATGCTGACAAATACACATACATTACCTTTGGGCCAAATCTTTCTTTTGCTTCATTTTTCAGTCTCTGGGAAAAAGAAAAAGAAAATATTTTTATAAGGAAACATTCCAGTTCTAATAGTCCTGGTGTAGGATCTATTTTTCTAATTGAAGAACGTGAAAAAGAAAGAAGTATACATAAATGAAGACAGATTACTGGAAGGGGACCAAAGTAATATCTCATCTATAGAATTGTATTTTATGCAGAAGTTTTTATAATGGTTAAAAATGGAAGTACTACCTTTTTATTACAGCTCTTGCTCGCGCTCTCGCCTTTATAATGAAGGTTTATATGCTGAAATGTATCCAACAACTTAGCTGCAGTTAGTACTCGACACGTGACTATGCTTTTGGGCTTAATAATTTGATATACACACGTTTCATGTGGAAGTTTGGAGGCAGATTTCAAGTAACGCAATCGGACTCATTGAAGTATACTGAAGGCATTTGATTGTGACTGTGCGAAAATTTCTTAATTTTGCACTGAGGAAAAAAAACAAAAAAAACAAACACTTTAGCCTAAACATTATAAACCACTGCATTTGTGTGTTTCATTGAAACTTTGATGGAGAAGCTCAGAAGTTTTGGAAAGCCTGTGCACATGTTCATGTACGTAGTGCACTGAATTCCAACGCACACTAAGGCCTTAAATGCAGCTGAATTCTACTGGGCAGGGCTGACGGCTTTCTTTTTTTTTCTCATCATTGATTTTTATGTTTATCACTATCAGTGTTTTTGGTCATGTTCAGGGTAAAGTTTAGATGGGGTGGTGGGGTAGTTTATTACTCGCAGCACACACTGTATTCTCAGGGCACAGCTTGTCGAGGGAGAGGGAGCTGAGACTACAAAACAAAGGCGGACTACTTGGATCTGAGGACATATTTCATCACTGTAACCTATGTACGCTATACTGTTGGATAGGGCTCAATATAGACATGGGTAGTGTGATTGAGAAGATGTACCAGATAATCAGCTCTTTATGTCAGGATGATGTAAACCCCTCTCAGGCTGTGCTCAGGGGCGGCTTTGGGCTCACACTGCTGGGAAGTGAGAGGAACGTGTTGTTACTAAAGAATAACAGCTCACAATTAAAAGGATCACTCTCTTTCACACTTGGAAAGAAAGGAAATTTGAAAAAAAAAAAAAAAGCAAGAAAAAATCATGCATCTGCATCTCCTCAATGATTTTGTAAAGTTTGTCTCTGCACCTCTGGAATGGAAACCATGTTGTGACAATGTTGGTATTTGGTATTGCAATTAAAGAGGCTTTCTAAACTGCTACATGTTGTCGGTCTCTTGTGTCTTTATAATCATTTCATACTGTTGGTTTGCTGGGTTTTTGGAGTCCAGGCGTTAAGAGATAAGTAACCTCAGTTGTAAACGTCCAAAACTTGACTCCTCCTGACGGACCATGTTGTTATTAATGAAATCATGCGTGATCACCAGCAGAGGGCAGTCAGCACTTTTTCACTCCAAAGAGACAAACGGAGCATAGCAAGTCAGAACCGGTTTCACCATGGAGTAAAGTATAGTAAACAAGAACATTTGGGTGAGAACAATGTTTTTTCTGAGTATTTTGTATTCTTTATGTTACTGTTATATTGCAGCTTTTAGTTGAACACTTCTAGTCAAGACATGATTTACTAATGACTTTAAAAATAAAAAGAAACAAAAAGATATAAGAAGTAGAATGAATATTAGAATAATATGATTGTCCTTGTGATTCAGATTATATATAAATGCCCCTGGTATTGTGTAATGTAGTACATTAGAAACGGGTTTTGGTGGTTTTTACTAGTAGCTTTACCTCAAGTGTTTGAACTCGCGACCAGACGACGGTTTCATTGAATTTTGGGATATTTTCATGTTTTGTCAGAGGAAAAATATTATTTTAAATGCAGTTTTGTATTTCACAAAAAGTCAAATGTCTTCTGTCCACAAGGTGTTTTTTGAGATGGTGTGGACTAATTTCTGGATCAATATGTGCTTATTTCTCCTGTTAAGATATCATTTAAGTGTGAAAGCTTTGTAGTGCTCTTTCATTCAGCAAGTCACGGTCAGCTGGAGAACCAATCAGAAGCCAGCAGCTGCTTGGGTGGGCGGGGCGTACTAACACGTCTGCCTCGTCGTCAAACAGGAACCGGCCTCCAATTTTTTTTTTGTACTAGGATGGTGAAGTCATGACCCGCCCTGCTCTGCCTCTGATTGGCTAGTACCCGTTGCATTCGATGGGTGGGTTGGTGGGTAGGTTTAGGTATGAGGAGTGAGATTGGTTAGGGTTAGGGTAAAAATATCAGGGTAAGCCAATCAGAGGCAGAGTAGGGCGCTTAATGACTTCGCCATCCTAGGAAAAAATATCGTATCGCGGACCGGCCGGTTAAACTTGTCAGTGAAACGGCAGGTTATCACTTTTTATGTCACAGCGCAGAGCTCGTGTGTCGACTGGGGTCCAGGTTTGTCTGCGCAGCAGTTATTCCAGTCGGTCGGAGGGATTTACGCAGAGATTTAACCTCCTCGACGGCGGAAAGGAAAACTTCACTGCGACAAATATCAAGGCTGGCCTGTCAGAGGAAGAAGACCGGCTTCTTAAGCACACCGAAGGAGCGGAAATCATCACGTTTGCGCTTATCGAACCTTATTAACCAGTGTTGTGATTAATTATGCAATTAGCTTAGCAATGATCTCAGACCTGTCTCTGCAACAGTCTCCTCATACTGCAGACGTTTCAAGGAGAGGCTACTGAGGGTAAGCAACAGAAAAACAGACCTGCTGTAATTTTGTACTATGTAATATTTAATAACTGTGACGCCACTCGTAGGTATCACACAGTAACCTTTCAGCAGCCCCATAACCACACAAAACGTTAAGAAAACATATAGTATTGTGATAAGAACGCAAATACAGAACACCTGAGCTTTGTCTCTGTCTGTTTAAGTGGTTGAGCTGCATCTAGTTTGAATATTGACGTTATTAGGTTGTTATGGTAATGGACTTAGTGTGTTGGTCTCTCCACACCTGTCATTTCCTTGATGCACCTCTTTGATTCAAGCTGAATATACAGCACAGGCTCCAGTACAGGGTGTTTAAATAGTCTGGAGCCTTACAAAATATAACCAGAACTACTTATGTGTTATTTAAACCCACAAGCATCTATTTGGAGATAAATTCACTTACTCACTCAACCAAGTGAAATAGAAAATAAAACACATGGTGTTGCTGGATCCATCCTGACTCAGATGACTCCAGTGCATCATGCTGCACACACACACACACACACACACACACACAAACATCGCATTAGTTCATTATGTGTTCAAACTCACTCTCACGTGTAAAACATACAGCAGGCTGATGGGCACCAGATCCATGCTAATATATCGCACAGTGATCTTTGGTTAGTTAATGAGTAGCTGTGTGTTGTGTCAGGTGGTCGCTAATAGGAAACACAGTGCCGGTCAGGTGATCTGTGTATTTAGTCTGCTGTGTGTGAGTGATCAGCAGCAGCCTGATACAGACAGTGCGACTGTGCACATGCTCCAGCATCTCTGTAGGTCAACACTGTGGCTTTCAGCATCAACAGTGAAATATTAATTAGGCTGTGTGGTTTAATCAACTGAAAAACAAATTCTGCTTCTTCTTTTTTTTCTCTGCTTGGCAGGAGTGATTTGCAAACGTTGTGAAGACTGAGGAGGGGAGGAAAAACAACATTTTGTCTGCTGTTATATTTTATCATCTTCTTGAAGAACTATGGAACTGTCACTGGTAAGTTTTAAAGCTTGAACAGTGTATAGTTTCTGAGGCTGTTGTGCAATTAAAATTAAAATACACATTTGTGTACTTGACATTATGGTGTCACTGTAACCTTTTCCTTTCCATTCATTGGTGATGGGTTTTTTTTTTCTTTTTGGGGGGGGGGGGTTTGACCAGAAGGAACATACTTGTTGTTGTGCCATTTGTTACTAACTGGAGGTCAGGACATCCTGTCTGGCTCGGTCAAATTTTCCATTAACTGATAATCATTCTGATATACTGATAACGTAATTCAGCTTCCTCTCTCTGTCGGGACACACAGAGAGTCCGAAGGTGGTGCGGATTCAAATCAAAGTGAAGGAGGGCAGGTGAAAGGCTGCTGGATTATTAAGTTCACAGTGGCAATGTACTACTGTGTTGTTATATCACAGCTGAATAATAGCAGAGTCCATTTTTCAGTGTCAAGGACAGTTAATACACGCAGTGCTTAATGCTTTTTATGGCCATTTGTTGTCCTACAAAATGGTCTTAATTATTTAGAATTAAAGATGTGGTCAGAATAATGTAAATGCTGCATGTGTGGTGTAAAAATATTACTGGTTATGCATCAACTGTACACACTATCTCTGTATGACTCAAGGCATTTAATGCAGGTCATCAATGAGATAAAATGCCAAATGTACCATTCTGGTTTGTAATTAACATTATCTTTCCCCCCCTCCTCCTCTCTGCATCCCCTCTTCCTTACCCCTCTTTTCACCTCTTGTCTCGCTTTCATCGTATCCTCCCTCTCTTTCTCTTCTCCCACTTCTCCAACTCCCTCTCTCCTTATTTCTACCCACCCCTCAGGCTCACCCAGCTATCAAAGCCTTCATGTGTGGCTCCCTCAGTGGAACCTGCTCCACGCTGCTTTTCCAGCCTCTCGACCTGGTCAAGACCCGTCTGCAGACGCTGCAGAGCAACATGCAGCCTGGGTGAGTGTGTACGCTAAACACACACAAACACACGCAGTTATCAGTATCACTGGCACGCATTATCATTATTAAGCAGCTAACGATCAGTTTGTGTAACTGTCTTATGTTATCTTCTTGCCTTATGACCTCCAAAAACTACTTTATTGACTGAGTGAACATAATAGGAAGTTTGACCTCACCTCGTATTACTCATGCAGCACATGGGCCTCATACGAAAACAGTATTGATTATTTAACAGTGATTAACTTTCTGTCAGCTTATCTGAATATTCCTCTTGTTCTTTCAGTTCGGGCAGAGTGGGGATGGTGACGGTGCTCCTGAACGTGGTGCGGACAGAGAGGCTGCTGGGACTGTGGAAAGGAGTTTCACCGGTTAGAAAGTCATTCTACTTCCTTCCACTACTCATACCAGAGGCCCTGATCACCCCTGTCTTATTGAAAGTGTATGAAATGTTCACAAGCTTCTGGTTTTTGTTGTCTGAGCCAGAACGCACATGTGACTCTGTTCTCTCATCCGTCTGCTCCTCCAGTCTTTTGTACGGACCATCCCAGGTGTGGGGCTCTACTTCAGCACCTACTTCTCTCTAAAGCAGCACTTCTTCCACGAGAAGAGCCCGGGGGCCATGGAGGCTGTGCTGCTGGGAGGCGGGGCCAGGACGGTGGCAGGGGTCTTCATGCTGCCGGTCACTGTCATCAAGACTCGCTTTGAAGTAAGTTGCTTATGCGTGTGTACGTGTGTGTGTGTGTGTGTGTGTGTGTGTGTGTGTGTGTGTGTGTGTGTGTGTGTGTGTGTGTGTGTGTGTGTGTGTGTGTGTGTGTGTGTGTGTGTGTGTGTGTGTGTGTGTGTGTGTGTGTGTGTGTGTGTGTGTGTGTGTGTGTGTGTGTGTGTGTGTGTGGAGGAGGTGTTGGCTATGGTATCCTGTTTAAAGTATGACGAGAAGAGCAAATGGCAAGAGCAAAAATTCCCTGAATGGACCCTCTAATCAAAGATTTGCCTTTCTCAGTAGCCCCAAAACTGTAATGTAATACGGGCACTATGATCTTCCAGTGGATGGCTCTGCTGTGGGATGGGTTAGGATCAGAAAATAACAGGGGTGCAAGGCAAAAAACAGACCACAGAGCTGCAGACTGAAATTATATGAAGGTCATGGATAAAAAGACTGGCCTTTAATTATTAAAGCAAAACTTAGATTTGTGAGAACTTCCTTATTTTTCCCTCTCAGCTCTAACCAGACTAATGTGTGGTTTGCACCATCATAATTCCATCATCATGTGTTTAACAGCAATTTTAGCCAAATTTAGCTCAATTCCTGATTGTCTGCTCTATAAGATCCAAAACATAGATTGGGATTAGATCTCTTCTTGTGTGTGAAGAACTTTCAAGGTAATACAGGCTTCAATGATTCAAACGGCATGTAGAGACATGCAGTATGAGACAACAGTCAAATGTTTCCACGTATGACTGAGTATAAACCAGACAAACCTGAAAATGCCAGAAATCAGATTTTCATTGGTCTTATATTCAGAAGAGTGTTGTTTGACTTGCACATTATGTTTTCTATGTTTGGACAACTGTGTTATGTGAGTATGTAGCTAAACAAAGTGTTTTTGTCATTGTGCTTCAGTGTGGCAGGTATAGTTATGGGAGTGTGACCGGGGCTCTGCGCAGTGTGTGTCAGACTGAGGGTCCTGCAGCTCTGTTCTCAGGCCTGATGGCCACGCTCCTCAGAGACGTGCCTTTCTCTGGTATCTACGTCATGTTCTACAGCCAGACCAAGAACTCGTTGCCAAAGGGTAAGTACAGAGGAGAGGGTCATTCAGTAATGACCAGCAGCATGACTGAAGCACACTAAAGAAATAAATGGCTGTTGGTCTTGTTTAGGTTATATTTCTTTCATAGGAGATACATGAGTTGATGCGCTTGGAAAACTAAAATTCAAAGATGAGCTAAACAGATGCATTGTTTTTGATGTCCTTTAAATTAAAATTATACTGTGTATTTTCCTTTCAGAGATTAGCATGTCTGCTTACGCTCCGCTGGCTAACTTCAGCTGTGGGATCCTGGCTGGTGTATTGGCCTCTCTGATCACTCAGCCTGCTGATGTGGTCAAAACACACGTCCAAGTGAATCCTCAGCTGAGGACAGCAGAGGCTATCAGATACGTCTATATGGTAACTATCTCACTCGTCTTTCGCTCAGTTTGTCAGGTCAGGTGGTGGTTATGGAAAATGTTTTATGCTTTATTATCTTGTTGTTTATGAATTTAAGACCAGCAGTAGCTTTGCTCTGTTTTTAAATCACATTTTGTTAGAAGAAAGACCAGCTCTGTTCTCCAGCAGTAACAATGTGGTGTGTGTGATGCATTTGATTTGATTTGTAACTTCTTGAACAGAAATAAGATTTAACTGCATGATACTGTTAATGATAATAATGATCTGACACCTGTCCCTGTTCTTCCATCCCATCCTCTCTCTCTCTCTCTCTCTCAGGAACATGGACTCCAGGGGTTCTTCAGAGGGGCAGTTCCACGGTCGCTTAGGAGGACCATGATGGCCGCCATGGCGTGGACAGTGTATGAGCAGATGATGGCCCATATCGGACTGAAGTCCTGAAGAGGAAAGTTGATGAGAAGCTTGTGAAAGAAAGAAGAGATAAAAGTCAAGTCACTGAATGAAGACAGGAGTGAGTGAACAGGGAGAAAATGCTCCAGTGGAGTTGCTCAAAAGCTTTCGATGACTTAAAACTCGATGACTTGGAAACAAGAAATGCAGACTGATGAGCAAAGAAACCTTCCACTTGTTGTCTAAATGACTGATGTGCACATTACAAGACGGATATGTGGAGAGTTCAGTGAAGTTCAGAAATCAGATTTTTGCTTAAAATTTTGTTTGCTGTTGTCTGTGATACGTAACCTCGGAAAAAGTATTTCAAAATAACACAGCGATGCTGTGATGTTCTGTTTGCACTAGAAGTTGTACCACATTTCTGATTTCCCTAACGAGTATGTGGGCTTTTTTGCACGTTTTAGAAATGCCTCAGTGGGAATTCCCGCCTCTCTTTTTTTTCAGAGTTGTGAAACATATCAATGTGATCCCAGAAAGACTGCACTGACACAGGCCATTATTACTCAAGACAGTGTCCCAGATAAAGCTCAGACTTCTGTAATGCACTTTAACCTCAGCAGTGCTCTCATGGCTCTTGGCACAGTTTGAAACCTGGAGAGGCTCTTAAGAATGTTATGTCTACGTGCCTTTTTAATGCTGTTGAAATATGTTTTATGTAAAATAAAGTAATATGTCCTTGTAGTAATTTTAGTCTGTGTATTAATCGGCCTTCCAAATCGAATATTTTTTTGTTTTGATGTTTGTATTTTAATAAAAATACATTTACCATTATTAAAGTATTTACGTTTTAACAATGTTTTCTTTGGGATATAAAGAAAATAAAACAATGTATCTACAGTATGTGGAACATGAATCTCACTGCGTTCCTTCTTGACTGTAAATGACTCAGCAGACGAAAGTGACAGCTGACCCCTGACCTCTGAAACGCTGTCATGCGTTTATGGCACGACCCAGCGTTCCATCTGCGTCCTACTTTGTGCAGAACCAGAAAAAATCTGCTGGATTATGTCACTAGAATCTTTTTTCAAATCTTTACTGATTAAATCAAGAGGATTGATACCAGAATGGATAACCTCTTCCTTAACAAAATAAACATTTTGTCTTAAAAACTCAAATGTAAGTTCCTCATAATGAACTGTACTTTGTTTCTTTTCTCTTATTAAATAAACGTGATATGAAACGATGGCTGACTGGACGGTTCAGCTGTGGTGTAAAACCTTCACGAGATTAGAAAGTCATGTTGCTCAGCAAATTGCAGCAGACTGAGAACACATGAAGGCCAGAGACTTATCACAGTGCTGTGACACAGAGATAAGCAGCAGAGGGGGAGTGGTGGCGTGACATCAAATAGGAAATAGGGACAAGGAGAATAGCGTGGTGAGAAATTAAACTATTTAGGGTGATCTTCACTAAAACAGACGACCAGTTATTCATTAAACAGCAGATACTTCAGTCTGTTAAAAATGAACATCTCTGTTATGTTAAGTATTACATGGCACAGGCCTCAGTGGCTTACACTCATGAATTAGGATGTCTTTTAAACTTTATATGACACCAGCCGAACTAGTAGTTTCTCTCATCATGCAGTAATATGGGATTTTGAAGTGTGTGAGTTAGTGTCAGAATTATGGAAGTTAGTCTGAAAATGACAAAGATACAGACTGTCAATTCATTTGTTGGCAGAGTGAACAACTAATACATGAATTATAAGATACTTTACTTACTGACTAAGGCAACAGACAGAATATGTTGATAACAAAGATTGCTTTTTCATTTTCATTTGTTGTTTCCCCTTTTGCTTGTCCCAGAAAACAACTCCAAAACATGCTGTTTGGGTGTCACACAGCACCCCACTCCTTCTGTAGCCTTATTTGTATGTCCCATTGCCTCTAATGTCCTTGACATTCATCCAGACACAAGTTTTATATAATCACCAATTAAAATCTGCCAGCATGTCTGTTCAGTATCCCACCACAATGGCCTTCAGGGTTATTTATGCCAGTAGTGTCCTTACATGCTTAGTAACATGTATTCTTAATTTTTATGAAACAGATTTATTGAAACAAGTATACAATAAGTTTGCAGCACCTTGTGTATATCACTAGAATCTACAATCACAAACACGCCAGGCGGACTAAAGGTTGTAATAAAAATAAATAAACAAATAAATATCTTGTAAAGCTTACAGTGGTTATATGTTTTAACAGCTTTTTTGTTTGTATATTCAGATATTGAATGTCCTGTTATTGTTTGTCACCCCTGAAAAGTTTGGCTTTGTATTTAAGAATCTGGATTCTGAATATAAAATTGGGTCAAAATAGTAAAAGCAAATTATTCAAATAGAACTGCAAGCAGAGATTCCTGTCATATTCAGTGAATCCAAACATTTTTCCAAAGTAATGAAAAGTGAGGGTAGATATGATCAGCAATAAATCATGACAATATACTCCACAGTTGTTTTGTATGTAGGCAAGACCAAGTAAATTGTATTCTTAGACATCATAATCTCATTTCAATTATTTCTCAACATGCTCCCCAGACATTGTGTACATATTGTGATCCCTTTGCCTGGAACTCTTTATCATCAGCAAACACACTTGCAACACAGGTCAGTCCTTCACCGAGAAGTCAGCGTCTCAGCATTGTCTTAATATGGTCTTTCCATCTCCATTGTCTTAATATGGGATCCCCATCCGACCATCTGACCCGTGATCCGACCTGCAGTTACCTCTGTGGTCCAGTCATCGCAGCATAGGGACACAAACTCCATCTAGTGGCGAAATTGTAGAACTGCAGTCGTTCTATTCACAAAAATCAGCCAATCACACGCTTGGAAATTTGGTACAAATACTACGTCATTTCCTCCCAGCGCCCTCTTTTTCACCGTGTGGTCAGATTTCCATACGGCGTTGTTTCGTGGTGAGTTTCAAACTGTTATATTATCTTAACAAACGTATAAATATCGACGATGACGAAAAATAACGGCAGTTTAAACTAAAAGCACGCAGTAGGGCAGCATAAACCCCACTTGCTACTTCTTTATCGTCTTAAATTTCGCTGTAACCGTTTATGCTAACCTCCGTAGCTAATTTGCTAGCCACTGACATGCGGCCGCTTCAGTGCTCTCCCTCGCGCCTGACTTTAACTAACTCTAAAATAAATGGCTCTAGTTATATTAAAATAAAATTAAATGTTGTGAAGCTGGCATTTGAAGTGTAAATAATGTAAAGTGGCAGCACATTTGATTGCTAGTGTGGTTTCACATTTAGAAAAGGCCGCATGCTAACCGGGTGCTTCTAGTAGGAGACTGAAGTCTCATTAGCTTCATGTCTTTTAGCTGACTTCTGAAACTCATTGACAAGTTATCTGAAAGGGATCAATTCAGTAAAAATTTTGATCCTTGAATAGTCAAATACAACATGTAACTTAATGCTGTCGTTGCAAACTCTGAGTTAATAGCATAAGTAAACTGATTTCACTCCGCAAGCTGAAGTTAACCTCGATTCTGAGTTAAAGGAAACAAATATTGATATTTAGTGGCTGACTTTCCGTTTTTCACCACTTTTGTGAACGTGCTGGAAGTTGTAGCAAAAGCCTTAGTGCTGTTTAGATCCACTTTCAGATGAAACCTGTATTTTGCTTATGAAAAACAGATAAAAGGGCTATTTCAGATATTTCACCATCCAGGTCACATTAGACCAGGTCCAGATCAAAAACCACTATGTTCAGGCTTGTTAAATCTTAATAATCTAATCCAGATTTGATGAGTCTAAGTATAGTGGGTTGTTGATCCGGACCTGGTCTAATGTGGTCTGGATGGGGGAAATATCAGTGAAATTTCAGTTTTCATAAACAAAATAAAGGTTTCACAAATCGGCCACTAAATACTCACTACTTGTTTCCCTTAACTTTCCCATTAACTCCAATTTGGATGCTAACTTCAGTGTTGATTTCACTCTGCAAGCTTACATTATGAAACAAACTTGCCTGTGATTTATTTTGACCAATGCTTTTTAAAAATCTTTTCCCCAGCTCTCCCATCTAACTCGTAACGCAGGGAAAGCGGTCACGATGTCCGGAGGTCTGGATGTCCTTCAAATGAAGGAGGAGGATGTGCTGAAGTTCCTGGCTGCAGGAACCCACCTGGGAGGCACCAACTTGGACTTCCAGATGGAGCAGTACGTCTACAAGAGAAAAAGCGACGGTAAGTGGTGCTGCAAGTGGTGCCTTGCCGTACAATGACATGATCATGAAAAACAAATTAAGCAGGAAAGAAGTGCTAAAATTATCTTGCAGGACTAAAAGATACTTATTTTTCTCAGTTCACTCCTCTGTGTGGTACATGCAACATATCACTAATGACCAAAATATAAAGTAAGAATTTCCCTACATGCTTGCTTCAATCACCAGGTGTGTATATCATTAACCTGAAGAAGACCTGGGAGAAGCTGCTGCTGGCAGCCAGGGCCATTGTTGCCATTGAAAACCCAGCTGATGTGTGCGTCATCTCCTCCAGAAACACTGGGCAGGTAAAATAAACACTGATGTACTGTCTACATTACTGTCTTGTTACTCTGTAGTAAGTGATGATTGAGTGGGACACATTAAGTTTTGTTATGCACACTGTTAAAGCCGGGCACCGCTGTCGGTGTTCAGGTGTCGGAAGTGTGCAAGAGTGAGCAGGCCGGGTTTTCGCTAACACCATGAGGACTGTTGTCCCATGACTGGGGTTTGATAGTGACCTGAGCCACAATGTCTATTTGTTGCCTTCTGAAGACTTTCAGAGTAAATTAAGGCAGTTAACAGAATTGAGTCCTGAGTGTGATTTGTTGGTTCTGCCCACTGTAGAGAGCTGTGCTGAAGTTTGCCTCTGCCACCGGTGCCACGACCTTCCACGGTCGGTTCACCCCTGGAACATTCACCAATCAGATCCAGGCAGCTTTCAGGGAGCCCCGCCTCCTGATCGTGACAGATCCTCGTGCTGACCATCAGCCACTGACTGAGGCTTCCTATGTGAACATCCCTACCATTGCTCTGTGCAACACAGACTCTCCACTTAGATATGTGGACATTGCCATCCCCTGTAACAACAAGGTGAGACAAAATCAGTAAAAGAAATAATCACTAATTCTGACCATGGAAATATTCTCTGGATAGATCACATGTTGCACACTGTTAGAGCCCGGCGCTATCCTGTCTGTGCAGTGCTGGGTGTAGGATGTGTGCTAAAATAATGCTTGGCCTTTAACCTCCTCCTCTGAACTACACAGAGGGCAAGGGGTAAAGGTCTTGCCACAGACAAATTATTACATCTTGATCTTTCTGCCTTTGTAGATACTATGAAAGTACAGCAGGTATGAGTTTAACTCAGTGGGTACCCATCTGACTGTTACAGGGTCACCACTCTGTGGGTCTGATGTGGTGGATGTTGGCCAGGGAGGTTCTCAGGATGAGGGGCACCATTTCCAGGGAGCACCCATGGGAGGTCATGCCCGATCTGTACTTCTACAGGGATCCTGAAGAGGTAAAATGCATGAAGTGCACAATAGCTTTAGGTTGCTGTATTAAGAAGTTACATGAGTAGATTTTTTTTATATATATAACTTTTTTTGCACATACTACTTTTACACACTTGCTAATGCACACATTTTCAATGCAGATTGAGAAGGAGGAGCAGGCTGCAGCTGAGAAGGCTGTTGGAAAGGAGGAGTTCCAGGGTGAATGGACCGCCCCTGCAGCTGAGTTTGCCCAGACTGAGGTGGCTGACTGGTCTGAGGGTGTTGCTGTGCCATCAGTGCCAATCCAGCAGTTCCCTGCAGGTAAGAACTTTTTTCCTTTTTGATCAAACCTAATCTTCAATCTTTATAATATTGCAGCAGGTTTGCTACCTTTTTTAATAATAAAAAAAAAAATTGGCACTTGGTACATTTTTTTTTTAAAACTCTATTAAACTTTGATCTTTGTTACAGCTGCTCAAGCTGTGAAGACCGGTGAAGTCTTCTCAGGTGAGTTGATATGAAATGACAAATTAACTGAACATGTATTTGGTGTGAATTTCCCTTACTAATTGCTAAATTGAATTGTTTTTCTTAGCGGAGGACTGGAGCACTCAGCCTGCCACAGAGGACTGGTCCACTGCTCCCACTGCCCAGGCCTCTGACTGGGGTGGTGCCACTTCTGATTGGTCTTAAACATTGACTGGCAACAATAAAAGTGTTTTGTACACATTGACTTCGACTGTTAATTTGTTTATTAAGATCACTGTCTGCCATTATGTGCCTCTAACTCGACTTCAAATTCAACACTACACTGTTTAAAAGCCAGTGAAATGTCTTCAGACATCTAATATATAAATTTTGGTTCTGTAAATATACAACACTGCAACTGCATTCAGCATAGTACAAAAGCAAGTCCTTTAATACCACCCTGATAAGTAAATTGAAATATTTACTGGCAAAATGTTAAGTAAAATGGTAAATGTGTAATAACATGAACATTAGGATTTACCTTTTATCCAGGTGGACCCAGTAAACGGAGACAGTCTTTTTTTGAAGGTGCTGCTGACCTTGGTGTTGCAGTACAACACTTGTTGAACCATATACAACATCTTGCTGTGTGGGGCTTGATGTACAGGACTGGTATATGCAGATATGAATGGACAAACTGCTTTCTGTCCTGGGGACTAGGATTCATGGGAGCTTGAAATTAAGTCCATGAGTGAACAGCTTGCAAATGGGAAGCCTCTTAAAAGGACCCATACGTAACATACAGCACTGCATAACTTAAAAAGATTGTAAGGCTGCATCTGGGTGTTTTTATTTCTGAGATACTGCACATTAAAGATTGGATTTACTAGCTGGAATATTTTCTTTTAAATATTTAACTCCAAATGTTGGATAGTTGTTTAAATCAAGCTCTGAATTTAATGGGAAAATGCATGAATGAATAAATTGAATAGCTATTGATTAACTTGAAAATGTGACACAAGCATAGTTTTCACATATGAAGGAATGGGATGAAACTTGGATGAATAAAAGATGAAACAATAGAGGAGAGTTATAGCCAAGGTCTGCATGGTAAGTTGTCTCTGCAGCTGATACACACTGTATGTTACAATGTGTATCAAAATATGATTGTGGCAATAATTTGATGAGGATCCATATATTGTGTGCTAAAAAAAGACACTTTGCCCACTTAATTTGAATGTTGCACATGGATAATTATAACATTAACATATTTTTATTATTATTGGTAAATGTTTTTTATTCTCTCCATAAAACAGAACTCCATATTTGAGAAGCTGTACATGTGTTTGCTGTATTTACTTGATAACTGACAATAAGTCCACTATATAAAACTGTCATCAATTAATTTCTACTGACTGACTAATTATTTCAGTAGAAAACTGACAACACAAATGCACGAAAATTTCCAAACTAATAGTGTGTCGAAAGAATTGTAACCATCTGCTCATTTTGTCTTGCTGTGACACTGAATTACAGACCTCTTCTTTCTCCCAGCTCAGGCAGTTTGAGGATGTCCTCCACCTCTTCAACGCTTTCAAGGTTAAATCAATGTCACACTTATTTTTTAATTTTCAGTTTGTTCAGATGATTATTCATCAACAAGCGCTTCACTTCAACTGTCTTTATGGTTATATGAATGAGCCTTTAATACTGAAGACAGCAGCTTAGAACAATGGTAATTATGTTCAACTGTTTTATGCTTTGTTTTAGGTATTATCTCTTTTTTCTTTTCTTTATACTTTATACTGTCTCAGTGGTATCTTGTTACCACATGTGTTCCGTGTGTTACTTGTATATGTTGTCTCACTTTTATGATTTGGTGAGGGAAAGTCAATTTTCCACTCTGCTGGAAGAAACATGTTATTCTATTCTAAGCAGTAATTGCAGGGTATGAAAGCAGAGCAACAATCAAAGTAGAGAATTTGACCTATAACTGCAACTTAAAAAACAATAAATGCTCTTCTTAGTGCAATAGCAATTTTCTTTTGCACTATTCTCTGTTTTTAGGGATATGTTTAAGTGTAAAAAAAAGTTACTGTCTTTGTGATCTGGTGGTGTGATCGCTCATGCAAGGACACAATAACACAGACTGGACAAGTCAGACTTCTATCATCATTTCCACAAGCAAAAATGAATCATTAAGAAGTGACAATATTTTCTGGGGTTTTACCATATACAGTAATATGCACTGCACATGTAATATACTTTTCATTAGGTTTTGTAAAAAAAAACAAAACGGTTCACTTTCTGGATACATGCTACCACTTTCTAATAGGCACCAGTTATAAAGGGTTTAAAATAGTAACTAATGTTAATAGTTAATAAATAATTTGCTAATACTTTACAGATCAGTCATATTCCATTAGGTTGTGATGTTGTGAAAAATTCCCTTGGCTCATTTTTTAGTAATAATGCAGCTATAAATATTGGTAATCCATAAATAAATGCTCACATTTTCACTTTTTAATAACTTCACCATGTCTGCAATTATAAACAATACAAAGTGGTTTTGGTCCAGCAAACTTTTCCATAAAGCGGGCTATGGTAGATCCTCCTGATAAACTAGAGCTAAAGCAAGTGCCATGCTGGAGGAGGATAAACAACAGCTAGAGACATTTTTCACAACCTGGCAACCCAAAAGTTGTTATTTTAAAGGCTTATTACTTATCTATAATGCATTTGTAATTTTTTTTTTTTTTATAAAGCCATGTGGGACATTTTATAAATCCTTCCAGGGGACCCCAAGCAAAGAGGGTAATAATTTATTTTCACTATAATTCCATCCATAAGTAACACAATGACAGAATGTAGGACTATTTTGGTCACGGGTTTCATTATCAGATGGGGCACTCTGTGACAAAATCTTATCAAATGTTGGTCTAATTTGTGTCAGTTTAGGGGTGCTTGACGTGAAGACATTTGAGAACCACTGGTCTACATAATTTGGAGGGCAGCACTGTGGACACTGCAGGTGCAGCAGGGGATGCAGTTGTCTTTGTGTTGTCGCTGTAGTAAACACACAGTAGAGTCCAAACATCCCGCCTGTGTAGAACAATCACCTCCTCTACGTTCGCGCTTGTCTGTCCGGTGGGCGTCTCCCGGAGCTGTTTCAGCTGTGCGATTGGATAAACACTGCTCCCTTTCCTCCCCGGCTTCCGCTTTCTTTTCATACGCACGCCCAACCACGAAATAATGATAATAATGATCAAGATGGCTACTACAGAGTCCTCCTTGCGGTAGCTAACAACCAGTTTCATGGAAGCACTCAAAACTGCGATTTCCCACAGTTCAAGTCTCTCGTAGGTGACGGGGGCTGCGCCAGGGACACTACTATATGGATTAATACGGGCTGAGAGGAGATAAAAGTAACTGTGTTGCCGGCAGCACTCATTCTGAGGAAGCTAACTAGCTAGCTGTAGCTGTCGACCGTCTCCAGGTTTAGCTCTCCAGCCGCAGAGGAGTGACGCGCTCCCCGCGTGCCCGGCTGGTTATCGGAGAGCGTGAAATGGCAGAGCCGAGGAAAGTGCCGTTCGTCACCATCTCATCCTTCAACACCTCGCCGCCGACCCCAGAGTCCAGCAAGAAACGCCGCCGCGAAGATGAGGCCATCGACATCACTTTTGGGAAAGATGGAGGTGGTGGAAGTGCCGCGGCGACCGGGTCAGGAGGAGGCTGCGGAGGTCTGCTCGGTAACACGAAAGGAGGCGACGGCGAGAGCGGGGAGACGAAACCAACAGTCCGCCTCAACCTTCCCCTTAGCGAGCCCAGCGAGCGAGGCTCCGCCGAGTTCAGCTACAGCGAGCTGGTCAACTCAACTCTTTCTCAGGTGAGGAGTTACTGTCGACCGGAGACACTCGGCAGGGGCCTAACCTGGCATCCCCCCCCGCCGGGAGAGGCGCACTGGTCGGTTTGTGAAGCTGAGACGACACACTTGTTACTTCCTCAAGAGTGTCAATTATGCTCATGTATTGTTAATGGGGCCCTTAACAGTGATCCAGCCTTCCTAACCATCTGAGGGAGCACAGACCCTAGACTCTTTTAAAACCTTTCTATTCAGGAAGACTTTTTCATCTTAACTCTTTCTTTATGTTGTGTGTTTTTAATGTTGTAGCACTTTGAGATTCACTGCGAATGAAAAGTACAGTACAAATGAAATGTATTATTATTTTTATGCTCAATAGTTTATTAATATCCTGCCCTAAAGGTACATTAAGATAAGAAATTGATTGAAAAGTTGTATATTGATGCAAACCTGACTGATGAGGTTGATGGTTGTTTGTGTTTGCTCCATGTCATTCCTCTGCTCTGTTTTCATCAGGTAAAGCATGCAGGTTCAACAGTCCCTAAAGGACTCGCGCCTCCCCTGGACCCCAACGACCCCTTTGCAGATGATGAGAGGGAGAGACGGGAGGTAGAAGAGATGGCAAAGAAATTTGAGAACAAATATGTAAGTTTTGTTAGTCTTAAGACATGTTTATATGTGTATATTGTTGCAGCTGTAACTGCACGGATGCTGTACGTGCAGAAGGATGTCTGATATATATATATTTTTAAGGTTTTTGGTTGTTGTGTTTTCCCTGTCTGCAGGGTGGTAGCTCAAAGAAGAAGAAAAAGGACAGGATGCAGGATCTCATTGACATTGGTTATGGTTATGACGAGACTGACCCCTTCATTGACAATTCAGAAGCTGTGAGTTTCATTTCGCACAAATTTATGAATAACAATTAGCCCAGGCTGTATTTGTAGTTATTGTATCTGTATATATAATTATTTTCCAACTTGTGAGCAGTGTTGATTCACCTCAGATGTTTTCAAGTGTGTTTTGGGCAGAAACTGTTGTTGACCAGGATCCGCTTTGACTTTGACTTATATCCTGTCTATCCGCAATGCAGTTCTTCTTATCACCACTGATCTAAATTTCACTTGAACACAAAGTCACATGCTGTGTCCCACTTCCATACTATGAACTAATTCTGAGTGGATTTTGAGAATATAGTGTGATTACACTGGAAAAAAAGTGATAAAATGAAGTATGCTCAAAGGTATAGGCCTAAATTTGGCTTGATTTGGAAATGAATTTCTTTTTTTGAGTGTGGTGTTGATGGACGCTGATGTATCACAATGCAACGTGCAATAAAAATCAGATACAGCTGGACAGAAACAATTAACTGTACTCAGTGGTGAAGCCACTTTAAAAAGATTTTAGGCAATGAAACATTTTTTTGAAAAAAAAAGTTTTTTAGGAAAACATTTGTTTCTCTTAGTAAAGTTTAATTGTAGCATTAGAGTTAAGTTGCACTTTGATGTCATTCATCTTGTATCATTTTCTGGTAATACAAATCCTTATGTACATGTACATTTCTTATATACTAACTGCAAAGACGTATACTACGAAGATTAGAACTATATGTACAGTTTAATGTTATTATGTGAAATCATTTTTGCCTCAGCAGAGGCAAAATGTCGTTGCAGCAGTAGTAGTAGAACAAAATTTAACAGTAATTGTGAATCTCTCCTGGCCACAGTATGATGAGCTGGTACCGGCCTCTCTCACCACAAAACACGGAGGCTTCTACATCAACACTGGCACTCTGCAGTTCAGACCAGCATCTGACTCCGAGGGCGAGGGTGCCAGTGCGGAGAATAATCACTTCAAGGTAGGTTCTTTCCTCTCTGCACTTGTATGAACACAGTAAAGGAAAGCAGCTGTTTGTGCGGGCAGATTATACACATGAAATAGTCAAGTAAAATAATTCTACTGTACTGAAAACTACAGTTGTCTATAATACTAAAACCTAACTTTTTGTAGAAGATGATGAAAGATGGTGAAGAGCGGGTGATTAAAAAACGTCGGAAAAAGCAAGACGGTGGAATTCTGGAAGACAAGAAACCCAGAAAGAATAAAGTACCAAAGCCCGGGTGAGCTTTTAATTTTTCTTCAGTGTTTCATCTCAGGCTTGTCTCCCAGTATTTTCCATTTAGGGAATATTTTTGTATGTTATTTCCTCTTTTCAGAAGTCTGCGTGGAAATGCAGTTAAATTTTGAGATTGATTCGAATGTCTGCCTTTTAACACAATTGTATAGATTGGAAAAATGGGTTCTCTAATAGGAAGTTCACAAAAGCAAATCTGTTTTGCAGCTGTCACCTAAGTACAAGATGCGTCATGGTTTCCCATCATCAACCCCCCCCCCCCTGATGGAGTCACACCACTACAGATTAATATACGCTCACTCTGCAGTCAGTTAACTGTCTTTCCTCTTTTTGTCTCTTCTGCTCTGGCAGAGTTTCAGCCCTGAATGTTCATCGACCAGAAAAGAAAAAGAGGAAGAAGCTAATGAAGGATTCTCTCCACCTGGCCAACATGCTGCGCCGCTTCACCCGGGAGAAGGAGGAGATGCGGAAGAGGAACATAGCCGCCGCCGCCGGTCTGCCACGACCCAACGCCAAAGTGCCCAGTGCCAACAGCGCACTCCTCAACACCCACACCAAGGCTGCCGGCAGCAACGACTGCAGCATGGCTGACCTGACCTCCGACCCAGCTGTGATGTCACTGCTGGGGTCAGCCAATAACGACATGTTGCAGGACATGATGGGCGACCTGGACTTTGGGATGCTGGACTCTCCTCAGCCCTCCAGTCCAGCACAGGGAGAGAACGGCTCCTTTGGAATGGGGCATAAACCAGGTGGAGGTCGCGTGTCGCAGGGTAATGTGATGCCCCCTCCTCCCCTGCCCAGCGGACTCCCGGGCCCACTCACAAAACGCATTGAAGACCTAAGAGCGGTATGAGCTCCCTGGATCACATGTTTTTAGAATATCAGTTAAATGTGATTTGGTGTATTCAGGATACTTGTTTGATTGCTGTATTGCAGACATGTCAGTAACCTCGCACCTTTTTCATAGCTGTGATTGTCAAGAATGTGACACATTGCTCACATCCGTCCAATGTTTGTTCCTTGTCACAGGCTTCCCGTCTGTTTGATGAAGAGGGCAGGAAGAAATTCTTCACATTGGACATGAACAACATCCTACTGGAGTGAGTAGAATCCGCATTTTCATTTTTTTGCAGGCCGTTATAAAATCGACAAACGTAAATCTTCATCTGTCTCTTTGTGCCTGCGCGTGTGCGGCAGTATTGAGTTGCAGGTTCAGGAGCAGCCGACAGAGGTGCGTTCAGCCGTCTACTGTCATCTGGAGGCCTTCGTGCCCTGCAATAAAGAAGCTCTGCTCAAACGCCTTAAGAAGCTCAGCCTCAACATACAGGTGTGTGGGAGTTATTGATTATTATTCTTAGACTGTAGGACAAAAAAACTGTTGCCACTTCACCCGTACCAAATGAGGACTGGTCATCGTATTTCAGTTTTCGAGGGATATGTGATGTGCTTTAAAAACAGTCCTGTGCAGAATTGAATGTTTAGAAATTATGTCGTTTCCGAGCCGTTGAAACAAAGCAACGGCTACTCAAGACGTTAATTGCAGGCACCCATTTGTATAGTGAACTGTTTAACCAAAGAATCATATGACCCTTTCAGTTAGGTTCATTTGATTGATCAGCAAATGATGGCTAGAAGCATATGTTGTCCACTATTTCACAAGAAATAAGCAGCAGTTAGAGCCATTGAGCAGGCATGTGTGTCAAAATGTAACAGTGTGAAAGCCAAGTCATTGTTTTTGTTACAACTGTGTCAGCCTGTTATCACGTTCTATATTTAGACGGCAGTGTGCTGCCTGTCTCTGTGTCACATTTCTGACTGTGCTTTTCCCTGTCGTCCAGGATGACCGTCTTCGAACACCGCTGCTAAAGCTGAAGCTGGCAGTGTGCAGTGTGATGCCAGAGCAGATTGCTCGATACAACATGGACTGTATCGCTAAGGTGGCAAAGTAAGGACACATTCATGTCAGCTGCGTCTCTTATTTTAGTTTGCTTCTCAACACATTTCCATCCGCATCATTTCTAAATGTTTGATACATTTATTTCTCTGTTCACAGGCAGCAGTCTGAGGAAGGAGAGAAGAATGGGTCAGAGGACGATGACGAGGAGAAACCAGGGAAGAGGGTGATGGGACCACGAAAGAAGTTTGTCTGGGATGACAAACTCAGGTCAGTTTCACCGAGGAAGGGAGGTTCATTTCTCATTTCCTAGTAGCTGTGTATGTATATAATGTACCTGTCATTTCAAGCCACGATCATCAGTTTGCCTTCTGTCGTGATGGAGTACCTGGACTGTGTGTGCGTTGCAGGTCACTGCTGTGTAACTTGGTGCGGGTGAAGCTGAGTTGCTACGAGCTGGAGGGCAAAAACTCGCTGTCTCTAGAAGACTACCTCAAAGCCTTCATGGAGACTGAAGTTAAACCCCTCTGGCCTAAAGGCTGGATGCAGGCCAGGTGTGTGCCTGCTCTGCTAAGATGATGTTTTAGCATATTTATGATAAGCACACTTCATTTTTACTTGCTATCTGAGTAGTAAATTCTCTCATACCGTTCGTCTCATGATATTGTTATAGGATGCTGTTCAAAGAGAGCGTCATGGCTCATGGTCACCTTACAGGCTACACGTGAGTTATGCTACTAATTAGAAATCAGTTTCTTCATAATTGACTGGTCATCTAGCTTGTTCTCACTCACTTATATGGTCTTTTCACTCCAGAGCGAAGAAAAAGATGGTCCCTACTCCCAAGGCCAAGCCAAAGGTTAGACTTTTCTGTGCCATTTAGTTAGTACTTTCAAAGCAATATATTTAATATTGTGTTTTATTGAAGGTGCTAGCTTTTAGGTTGATTACCCTTATAGGGTTTACTTACAGGGTAATTCCAGTATTTTCCTATCGTTTGGGGTCTAAGTGACTAATGGGGACAAAAGATTTTGGAAGTGGTCCAGTATTGAGTAAGATTGCTTGGCTGGCTGCAATGTAATCCTTAGGGGCAATGGCGCCCGTCAAAATATGTCCACTAAAAGTGTTTGTTTTTGCCACTGACAGGCTCAGATTGTTATTATGTCTCACAATGAAAGTAAACACAGGAACTAGCGCTTGTAGCAGCATTATGGATAACCGCATAAGGAACTACATTCGGGGCAGTTTGCTGGCTAACCACATACCGGTTTGTTTACATGTGTGAGGTTGACTTTTACCGCAGTTAGAATGTAAGGAAACTTAAAAAAAACTAAGAGCAACGACGGATTATTATGAGGATGATCATGAGTCATTTCACTTTGAATGGCCAACTGTATTTATTTAAGCCAGAGTACACAGAGAGTAGCTTATATAAATGAAAGAGGAAAAACGAAGAATGGAGGCAGAAAGGCAACAGGACCGTCAGGATGAACAGCGTACAGTAACGGTTAACTTAGAGAAACTGCTGGTGTTCCTGCAGTCGCTGCTCTCCTGAAGAGTGAAGAGGAAAACTTTTTCTGCAGAGTGGGACCTGTTGTTGCCAGATTCGGAAAATCTAGAAGTGTCTACCTTTTTATATAGTAATCCCAGCTGTGTATCTACTACAAATGGATTTACAGTGTTTATCAACATTGTCGTCTTGGAGACCGTTTCATCTCCACAGAATCAACTGGATGAAAAGAACAAGGCTGGCTGGACCAAACGTTCAGCTCCACACAGTAAGAAAAATGTGATTTCAACACGTAGCTGTGTGTGAAATTACAGTATGTAAGTCTATCGTCCAGCAGTAGTGCATGAAAAAGCACAATATGGATCTGGTTGTTTTATCCTTGCAATTTGGAAACTTGCAGACATGAAGTTACTACTTCTCTAGCATGAACAGACGCTGAGCAGCCTCAGACGTAAACAAACCAATATGCAAACTGCCCCGGATGCAGTTCCCTATGCGGCTAGTTCCTGTTTACTTTCGTTGTCAGACATTTACAATAACAATCTGAGCCTGTCAGTGGCAAAAACAAGCACTTTTAGTGGACATACTTTGACGGGTGCAATTGCCCTCAAGGATTACATTGCAGCCCACTTCGCAGCTCACTCAATATTGGACCAATTCCAAAAATTTTTGCCCCATGAGTCACTTAGACCCCAAATGATGGGAAAATAAGGTTGAAAAATACCGGAATTAACCTTTAAAAGCTATCATCAAAAACTAGTTCATAAGTTTTTGGTCAGCAGTGACCAAGGAGTGGAGTTTATTTTGCTCATTGATCATCTTCATAAAGTTAGGTTATCAAACAGTGTCTGTAACTGGTATTTTTGTGTGATCTATAATTCCAGGAGGCTGTGTGGGTTCAGCGGCCCACTCCTTCAGCAGGTGCCACTCCGTCTCCTGCTGCCCAGGTTGCCAAGCGACCACCTCAGTCACCGTCTGAGCCCATATGTCTCGATTCCCTCGACGAGGATCTGACGGCTCCCTCTCTGGACTCCATCTCCCAGGCCCTGGCCATCCTTGGCAACGCAGCCAAGGGCCTGGCCCAAGGGGACAGTCCCCCATCCCCAGAAGGACCCAACACGGCCACCAACCCCTCCTCCCTTCATGCCTCGCCTCTCATCCAGCAGCAGAAAAAGAACTCTGTCAGCACACCCAGCTCCAACACACCTCACTACATCTCTACCTCTTCGTCTTCCTCCACCTCTCTGTCTCGGCCTTCCTCCATCACGTCCTCTCCTCTGTCCTCAGTGAGGGTGGATGCGATGGGGGTCGTTAAAGGCACGGCGCAGGTGCACAGACACTCAGTGTTGAACACTCACAGACCCGTGGGTGTGGCTAAAGTCAACATGCCTGCCTCAGCCTTGCCATCTAAACCACGCCCACCACCTACTGCGTCTCCGCTTGTGCCCCCAGGATCAAAGATGGGGGTCTCCACTACCCCCTCTGGCCTCCTCAAAGGCAGCAGCAATAATAATAAAGCCAACAGTGGTGACACTCTCATCATTACATCGCCTCAGTCTCGGCCACACACGCTCCCATCAACAGTGCACATGACCCCAAAAACCTTCCAGGCAACTCGCCTGCCCCAGACCCCACAGAGCAAATCCTCCCCCTCCCTCTCTCAGTCGCTCACTGTAGTTCAACCCCAGCAGCAGTCCAACTTCATCACCCCTATGCACGCCACTCTCACCAAGTCCACCCACAGCAGCATCCCGCCCATCGTCAAACTCACTCCGCGCACCCCCAACCCTGTCATCACCGTCACCACCTCACCCTCACCCTCCATCTCACAAAGCCCCAGGTCTCAGGCAACCCCCACCATACACCAGTACTCCCCCAAAAGCCCAGCAGGTTTCCGCCCGCCGTTCTCAGGTGCCCAAGGAGGAGCAACCAAGCCGGGGCAAGGCAGCTACACTCCTCCAGGCAGCCAGAAGACCACAAACAACAATAGCACCACCAACACCAGCCTTATTAACACCTCATCCATAAGCAAGCATTCAGGATCCAGTGCCTCCCCCACAACGGCCTCTGCCAACCCAGGCCAGCGTCAGAGGCCGGGGGGTGGGACACCTCAGGGGGCCAAGCCCATCGCATCTGTCCCGTCGCCATCCGTCTCTTCTCAGTTGCCACAGGTTTGTCCTGCAAGAATGTCAGATAACTGCCAAATGAATGTGTAGTGTGTGGTTCCTGTTGTCCAAGTCAATCATTATTCAGTATTTACATGCACTTTAGTAATTTGATCATTGCCCACAATCTGATTTCTGACCTAACTGTCCGCAAGGTGGGATTTGAGTTATCAGACTTGTTCATTTTCAAGGCGTTCCTGTCTTCAAATCTCAACCCGTTTTTGCTCTAGGTTTCCACGGCAGGTAGCAGCAGTCTGCTCGGCTCAGCTCCGTCTCTTCCCCTGGGGTTTGGGATGCTGGGGGGCCTGGTGCCCGTATCACTGCCCTTCCAGTTCCCCCCGCTGTTAAACCTGCCTCCACTTGGTACAGCAGGCTCCAGTACAGCGGCCAGCGGCTCCGCGGCCAGTAGCAATGCATCGTTCTCTACCCTGACCCAGAGTGAGTGACGCACGCAGGGCACAAACATGGACACTACAGTGATAAAACTTAAATGATGCACCACACACATATTTAACATCAGTGGCAGGTATGAAATATAATAGTATAATGTGGGAAAGGTGAATTAAATGTGAAACAGGCAATCTCAACACATTAGACAGGCACTCTGTATGTTGCCCTGCTGTTGTCTGTTTGGGTGTTCCTGTGTAGGCCTTGTTGTGTGTTTTATGTTATAGCATCATTTGCTTTTACCACCATTTTGTGAGTCTGGATGTAAGCTTGTGACCTTTCTCCTGTTTGACATTATTCCATTTTGTTTGCTTCATTTCCCAAAATTTCTTCTGTTCTCCCTTTTCCCTCCCCTGCTTTCCTGCCAAAATTATGCCAATCCTGTATTGGTCACTCATTTGGCCTTCTATCTTTATCCCTCCCCGCTCCATTTGGCTGTCATTACCTGTCCCTTCCCTCTCTGCTATCCTTTTCCCTTCTGCCCTCACCGCCATCTTTTCTACCTTCTCCTCCACTCCTTTTTTCCCCCCCTTCTCATTTTGTTGGCATCTGTTCGGCCCTCTTCTCCCTTTCCCTCGTTTCTTGTTCCCCTGTCCTGTCTCCTCAGATCTGTATAAGAGTCTCCAGTCAGGGTCTCAGGTTGCTGTGCCTCCTCACTTGCAGCTCGCTTTCTCAGGTAAAATCTGACCCTCCCTCCCCCACAAAGCCTGCTCCATTTACTCCCTCCCCTGCCTTTCTCTCTTTTCAAATGTCTGGTGTTTTCTGTCTCGGGTTGTCCTTTTCCGTCCGGTCCTGTTCTGTTCTCTGCTGGTCCGTTGGTGGTTGCATGCCTTTTTTTATGTAGTCATTTTAGCTGTCATCCAATCTCTGTAATAGCTGTGGCCTTGTGTTTATTTGTCTGTCAATGCTTTTCACTGACATTTCAAGAACTCTACTATTCCTGTTCAGATGTCAGTCAAAGCCAGGGAGGAGACGCTAAGAGGAAGACTCTATGATACAGCTGGATTTCAACACCCAGCGGATGCTATCTAATGAAATGACGAGATCTTGGGACAAATCAGGACGAAGCATGGCTTTGGGTGACAGATGGACAGACCACTCATAATCGGGGCCTGAAATAAAGACTGGATCACACTTCAGATGTTTGGTCTGAGAAGATCAAAATCAACTTTTCATGAATACCAGTTCAATATAACTTTTTTTTAAAAAAACAATTTGATAACTTTTAAATACTATTCATAGAATTGTTAAATGAAATGACAAAACAGCTTGTCAATGTTTACAAGATAGACCTATATCACTGTGGGCAGGGGGAAGGAATGAGTGAGATATTTTTAGGTGAGAGTATGTGTGTGTGTGTGTGTGTGAGGGTCTGAATGTGTTTGATTGGATGTATTCTTTGGTGGGATTGAAAGTGTGCCTTTGTATGTCTCCCTCTCTGATGCATGGTCAGTGTGTCTATTTGGTGCTGTTTTTATCATAATGTAATTATCACTGATACCTGTAAGAAATGTAAACTGCAAATAGTTGATTTGAGCTTTTTTTTTTCCAATGGGAGCTGTACACTTTTTCATTGTTCTTGAATGAATTCTTTTCTGTATAGAACTCAATACTTTTAATTAAATTTTTCCCTTCACAAGATAAGTGATAATTTGATGTAAGTTTCATATTTAAAGGTTGAAGTGAGTTTTGTTTCAGGGCTTCACATAAATGTCAGAGTTTGATGATTCCAGCATTAAAAACATTGTCTCCTCTGGACTCCGTACAACACAGAGGTCCTGAAGCAGCATCTTTGACAAGATAAACGCTTAACACAACTGATGCAAAACACCACACATCAACGGGCAGTGTAGATTTAATTGAAACTTTGATTTGGCTATTAAATCAATTCCAATTATCAATGAACCCTAACTTAAACCAGACAACAATTTTGAAAGTATTTAACAATAACGATCAATAATGTATGCAAAGTTTCGGAAACACCGTTTGACACCAGACCAAGTTACCAGAGTCCATCAAATAACAAGCAAGACAAAAACAATACAAAAAGGGAAAAAATGTTTTTTTTCAATCAAAGCAGTTTGTCAAAGGCTTAAAGGTGCAGTGTGTAGAATTTAGTGGCATCTAGCAGAACAGACTTGGCAGAAGTGAAATACAATATTCGGAAGTATGTTACTGTATAATCACCTGAAAATAAGAATCGCGTTTTTGTTACCTTAGAATGAGCCCTTTATATCTACATAGGGAGCGGGTCCTCTTCCACGGAGCCCGCCAGAACAGACAAACCAGAGGGCCTTTTGTGTTTATTGCAGCCACCATAGGTTCTCCTACACACTTGGAAGGGGAGGGGAGGGGAAGGGGTATTCAATTGGTTGCAATCTGCAACCTCACTGCTAGATGCCACTAAATCCCACACACTGCACCTTTAATGTGAAGGGTAACTTGAACTGGCAGTATGAGAAGGTCAAGATTGGCCGGCCCTCCCAGAGCTTCTCCCAGGTGGTTTCCCCCTGAAAACATTGTCGCTCCATGTTCGCCTTTTGGGGGCTTACTTGACCAGAGGCCTGGTTTTATCGTCGTCACCACACTGGTGGGCTTTGTACTTTTTCACCTCAGCCATGTACTTTGACCAAGCATCGCTCTTGCCTGGCTCAGCCTGCAGGAGAGGAGGCACAGGTGATTAGTGGTGGAGTCAAAAGTACACAATTCAAGTTGACAAAACCTCCACCTCCACCTCCACCACCATCATCATCATCATCATCATCCCCCCCTACTTACTTCTGTGTCCTGTTTCTGCTTCTTCGCAACCATGCCGGTCTTTAGGAACACACCGCCTCTGCGCTTCCCCACCTGGGTTAGGGGATAGAAGACTGAAACCGTTACAGGAGCCCTTGCAGATGGGACTGCCAATGAAGGAGACTACACCAGAGCAGGTCTACATTTAGTCTCCTGCCGCACCACCAGCGAAACCATCATCAGTGAGGAGCATCCCTGGTCTTGACTCATCTACAATTTATTACATATTGCCACAGTGTGTTTATAAAAATCTATAATACAAGCACTGCATGAGTCTGAGATGCTACTGGCAATTAATACTGAAATGTTGGACATTGTTTCAGGATGTAATAACTCAAAGGCCAATTAAGAGTAAAAATCAAATCAGTGCATGGTGCTTCAATTTGGATGTGTGGAGAACTACTGCTATCTCATCTTACAACTGCCAAACCCCTTACAAAGCTCGTCACGGGAGGGGGCTTCTTTTCCACTGGGGTCTGTCCTTGCTCTGTGGCTCTCGCATCTCCACCTGTTCGCGGCGTCTCCTTTTTCCTCCTCTCCTCCTCCTCCATCTTCTTCTTGAACATCTCCATGAAGCTGCCGTCGTTAGCGAACGCGTTACCCGCGGACACCGGGGCTTTGCTTGCTGCCGGTGCGGGGCTGCTGGAGGGGGACGCGGGGCTGTCGCCGCTGCTGGAGTCGCTGCTGGAGCTTGTTTGAGGTTTGCCGTGTGCGCGTTTTGGATCCATGTTTCATGGGCGTAATGTTCATAAACAGACACAGTCCAGCAGCTCAAACGACTATGGTCGTGTCCGCTTTAAGGCTTTGTTGTTAAGTAAAACACTGTCAATCAGCTGAGAGGCCGGCTGGACCCCCGAGCTACAATAAAAAGGCACCGGAGTTTATCTATATAGGCAACTACACCGTTCAGTCCAGAAGATAATATGTATCCTCAAAATAAGGTGAAAACAGGCTTCAAAATGACGTAAATTTCCGGACAAAAACAAAAGCGTCAGTTGCTAACGTGGCTAACGCCCGGTTAAAGGCCTTTACGGGCGAACAAACTCAACCCAAACCGCCAATTCGTGAGTAGGATGTATAGATATATAAAAATACAGTTAAAGCATACTACAAAGCTCAAATACCTGCATCTAAAAACTAGTGGGTTTGTAGATTTTACTGATGCTTTTCGCTAACTTTCACCATCCCTCAAGAGCTGTCGGCCATGTTTCATTTCCACCGATGACGTCAGGTGGCGGCTGGCCTTTTTCCCCACACGCAGGGTCAGAGCCAATCAGAGGCCGAGTAGGGCGGGTCTTCGTAGAATACGAGTGGGAAAAAAATAACGCTGGCAGGTGTAGCGCCCCCTGCTGTGCCGGAAGCGAAGCTCATATTGAAAAATAATAAATTCTCTCTTTTAAAGATTTTTTTTTTAACTCAAAACATGTTGCATTTGCTCTGCGTGGGTTGAAACACTCAAACATGCATAACATACATACATACATATATACATATAATCATATGTCCGCTTAACAATTTGAGTGAAAAATGTAATCATGTGTACATGAAAATGTACATGAATTTCAGAATATCTATATATTAAGAATACCCTCTTTTGCTTTAATGACAGTATGCACTCGAGCTGCATGAAATCCATAAGTTTGTGCAAAACCTGATGACCCCTGTTATCCCAGCATGATTTGACAAAAGAGCTTCTTGTGATGTCCCAGAATGTTTGGCTTTCTCAGTCTTCAAGTGCCCCCATAAATGTTCAATAGGGTTGACTGTCAGGTGGACAGTCAGGTGACTGTGGATGAAAGTACATGACAGTCAGGACTACTTGGTCTTTTTTGGTCTTCAAGTAGTTCTTGCAAAGATTTGAGGTGAGTTTGGGGTCATTATCCTGCTGCAGTATGAATCCTTCTCCACAAAGATGCAAACCAGAGGATATAGCATGTCTCTGAAGAATGGAGCGGTACTTCTTGGTCTGGGTGTAATCAGTTTGGTGCAGGTGTCCAACTCCAGACACCCTCAGACTTGAATATTCCCACCACCATGTTTCACTGTCAGTTTGATACACTGTAGTATCATTCTCTCTCCTGTCTCCTTACATACACCCTTATGTTACTGCCATAAATCTCAGACTTGGATTCATTAGTAAATAGGACTTTTTTTCCAGCCATCCACTGTGAAATGCTGGTATTTGGCCTTGTTTCCCCTGAGAAGTGGTTTAGAAACTGCTACAAGACAGCCTTCTACTGAAAGTACTTTTGCTGATTGGAGTCTTGTGTTCTTTATTTAGCAAATTCTGTATCTGTGATGAAGTTGCTTTTCTATTTCTCAGGGAACTAAGCTTGATGTATTGATCTTCTGATGGTGTGGTCACTTTTGGTCTGCCTGACTGTGCTTGGGATACAACTGATCCAGTTTCTGCAAAGTGTTTCAGAGTTCCATGCACTGCCCACTTAGAAACATTTAGTCCAGCCATGATATGATGCTGAGAAAGCCCGTCTTTGCTTAGAATAACAATTTGACTTCTGACACTTTCACTTAGTTCTGATGTCATGTTTCCCACTATCACAATGCTACTTAATAAGCAATGACCTGCTGGAAACTTAATGCACAGCCATATTTATAACAGACCAAAAGTGAATCTAAAAGGGGTCTCAGACTTTTTATTATTACTATTATTTTCTTTATGTTGTGTGTTCCATGTTATTGTTATTGTAGCACTTTGAGTTTCACTATGAATGAAAAGTGTGGTACAAATTATTATTATTTTCATAATACGTTACCTCTTGCGGGTGTATAGGTGCACATACATACATACTTATCCTTTGTCCTTTACTATGATATGGTATATCAGTTCCTGTGTCAGTGTTCATCTGTAGCTGTTCTCTACCTTTTTGAACAGCCCCCTTGTGGATTAATGAAATTTTACATTATCTTATCATATTAATCTGTCATTATTATTAATCTAGGCTTGTTATTAGGGGTGTGTAATATTCATCACAGTAGATTTCAGGTAACAAAGTCAAGCTGAACTTTTTTTTTTTAGCTTCATTCTATAATCACATTCCAGGATATATCTGCATACGTCATTTGTAACTGTACCACAATTTGTAAAAGTAAACAAACAGCAAATCAGTTACGTACCAGTGTTTGTCTCCAACATGTAAATTTGTCTCTCATGGTTTTTCTTTGTTTCCTGGTGCTTTATTTTGGTGCATGCTATATTACTTTTTTAGGTGATTCATTGTCAGCTAAGTACATGTAGGTATGCTTTTTCTCTTTGTCTTTAGAGACACAGCTTGTGGAAAACAGTGTATTAGATAAATAATGCTTTCACCATTTCATTCAACTGTTCAGGGATTTGTTCAAAGGAATGTGAGAAGTCTGACTAATTAATTTGGCCTTTAAATCATGACAGAATTAAACATTACCCACAAGAAGGACCAAGGCGATAAAACCAGGGTCAGCCTTCTTTCTTAGATCCTTCTGAAGAAGTATTTATGAATTATACAGTCAATGCAGGAAAAGATAACATCAGACACAATCTCTTATCTAAGATCCCATTTATTTGTAGTGCAAAAGTTGAACAGACAGGACTACTAATCTTTAACTTGCCTCAGATCCCTGTGTGACGTACAGTATGCTATAATCTACTAGACCATAATATGATACACAGACTACACTGACAACCTTAAAAGTTAACCCCTTCAAGCCATGCAAATGTTCTGCAAAGATAACACCATAAATATCAAATCAAATAATTAACCATAAGTATAAAAATGTGCACACACAAACACACAACAGCAGGATTTTGGTCTGCACAGAATATAGCACAAACATTCACAGGGATGAAGGACAAGTCAGAAAACAGCAGCTCTGATATGGGACAGATTACAGACTAAAAGTTACTACGTCTGTTGAAAATGAACCAGTAGTGAATAAAGGCAGATGTAGTGTTGATAAATGTTATCTATCTATTCCTCAACACTATATCCAAAACTGAATTCCAGCATATAAATCAACACATTTCCTTCCAGTTCAGTTAAACGTTAAATGAGGTCTAGCAGCGGTAAACAGCCATTAGCTGAGTCATTATTTTTAGTGTTATTATCATTGGGGACTTAATCACATTATGTATTTGTGACAAACTAGGAGGCTTTCAGTTGATTTAGTTGCCTACATTCACATCAGTTTAGAGTCTAAAGTGGTGAGTGCATTTAGGTCCTAACGAAAACCAACACCCTGTTTCAATCTTTTGAAGAAAAAAAAAAAATTAAAAATGAAGAGACAAATTAACAGGCAACCCATAAAAGAACATTGTTGAGAAAAATCATTTGCAGAAAACAAACCTGCAGCTTGACGTGTTCTTTAAGTAAAAAATATTTTATGTGAGAGGGAGCGAGGGCTGACATTAAAGTCAGTTCTAAAGCACACGCTGCAAATATCCCAAACCTCACCATAGAGGGAGTATTTAGTGTCTTTTGCGAGGCACTGAACAAACAAACTCACCGTTAGAGGAAAGTGCTTTGGTATATCTTGTGAAAATTCAAACAAATTCTTATATGAATATTAATATTCAAGTGAATACAAAGGAAAATGAGACTTAAGCCAGAACACACCCTCATGGTCTTTACATCTTTTCTAGGTCCTTCAAATCAAAACAAACAAACAAAAATCACCCCAAAAAATCACATGATCAAGAAGACAAAAATAATAGCTACAAGAAAATTCTAAATAAACTGACAAACACTGCAATGCATTAACAGATGAGTGTGATAATCTTTGATCAGTCGCCTGTGTGTATATATATGGATAACCTGTGTAGCTTTATGTCTTCCTTGGAGCTTACATTTGTAATCATCTAGACCACATCTCTCCTCTTCACATGATTTAATTTTTGACAGTAATGGACCAGGAGGAGTGGAGGGTCCTGGTCCTCTTACTTACTCCTCCCTTGTCTCCCGTATTTAAACACTAACTTTGACAAAACTAGTTCACATTATGTCCTATTGTATAACATAAAAGTTTAAAGTAAAAAAGAAAAGACTTAAAGAGACCTTAAACAAATGTGAGGCCAAAAGAACAAAGATGAAATAAAATCCACCTTAAAAGGTGAGACAGCCTCTTTTCAGGCCCTACAATTCATTCTACTCCAGTCATTTCTCCTTCTACAAGACTCTGAGCAGAGTTAAACACAGTAGTGTCTTTTCTCTGGGGCTCCAGAGATAAAATAATAAGTCTCATACCATTAAAAGCCACCAGGGGGCATCAGCAGCATGAAACATATTCTTTGAGGTACAGCGATCCAGTAGTGAAGGCATAAAGGCAGAGATACAAGTCTTCTGGAGGTCACCTCGTCGTCTCTTTCAGCATGTTCACCTGCCTCAACGATCTCCTCGGTGTCGGGGAAGGGTGCGGGGTCTTATCTTGGGTGGTGTCGTATCAGGCCTCTCCTGGCATTGGTGGACTGCCTCTGCTGGGCGAGGAAGGACATGGCCTGGTTGGAGGGGCCGAGCCGCTCGCTGGACACTTTCTGATGCAACGCCATCCCCTGAGAGGAACGGGAGAGAAAGACAAACATCAAAGAGTGAAGAAGCAGGTGTGTCTGAACCGCAGAGCATCACGTGAATCATTTAGCTGAAGTTCTAAACATAGAACAGTCATTTTTTTCCACCAATAAATGCTTGTTTTTGTGTGTGTGTGTGTATACTCACCATGTTGTACCATGCAGTAATGATGAGTTTCTCCTCCTGGTCATGTCTGGCCCTGCTCTTCTCGTAGTCGTGCTGCGCGCAGGAACACATCATCACACATTAGTGGCAATTAAAGAGCTGGAGTCACCAAATTTGTCTCTTTAAGCCAAAAGACTCATACCTCCAGGTGCTGGATTTTTCTCTCTTTCTCCGTCAGCTGGTTCTTCAGTGCCTGAACGTCAGGAGTCACAGTCACCGGCTGCTGCTTAGGATCCAGGGTTTTGATCACCTACACACACACACACACACACACACACACACATTTTCTTACTCAAGGTAAGTGACAAATTAAGCATTTTTATTTTAGAGCCACATGTTGAGAACGTGATCTGTTTAGATGGACTGACCGTTCTCGCCTTCTCCACATAGCGCTTGTATCGCTCCTCCATCTGCTTCATGTCCTCATCCTTCTTCCGCAGGATCTCCTGGAGTTCATCTATCTTCTTTGCCACTGAGAGGGGCAGGAGGAAGGTTCAGAAACCAAAGAGTTGACTCAACTTAAAGAGTGGGGGAATTAGAGAGCATGAAATTACATTTTTAAGAAATGACTTACTGTTGCTGTCCACTTTGGGCTCAAGGTCATCAATCACCTCTCTTTTCTTTTGGAGATCTGAGTGGGCTTCATGGAGCTTCTCCCTGGAATCATCACATATCATCAAGAGTGTGTGAGAATTTGCTTTTGTTTGGAACCTACATGAATAAATAATATATAAGCAGCAGTGGAGTACTTACAAATGTTCCTCAAGCTTTTTCTTCAATAAGGAGGACTTCAAAGTAGAAAAAAAAAGGAAAAATACATTAAAACCAACACAAACATCGTTTTCTAAATGACACATGCACGCACACACACACACACACACCACACACAGTATAAGCTGTGAAAGTCAAGCTGTCAAAGAGTTTAATCATGGGCCAGTTGGACAGAGGGTGGGCCGTACTTACGATGGCCTGATTTTGGCAGAGTTGATCGATGGGGGCAGGCAGAGAGAGACAGACAGAGAGGGGCAGGCGTTAACAGTGAATCACCACAGCAAACATGGGTTAAATTCCCACACAACATGTATCAAAGCAGGAGAACAAACACTGCGGTCCTCCACAGCTAAGTGTGTTTTGCAAACTTTTTGCTTTTACACTTGTAGGGAGCGCTAGCTGAAACATTTATTGCTTCAATTATTTAAAAAAAAAAAAGATTGACGACTTCACTTTAGGGAATGATATGAAATTCAACCATTCAAATTTCACAGTACTGAAGGGAAATATCAGTTCTATGATTTCATATGTCACAAAACAATAAATTTAACACTAACTATAATAATTATTTGAAGTCTTATAAACAGACCTTTATATTAATTGATGAAGAATTAAGAAAAAGATCTGATGTCTTGATTTCACTGTGTTGATCAGTTTCATAAGATAAAAAGTTTTCATTTGCACACTGTGACTGTGCATAAAGTCTTAATATTCTGTCAATTTGATTGTAGAAAACTATAGTTGGTGACGAGAGTTGGGGAGTTATAACTGAAGTGACAAAAGTGACCAGAGGAGAAGGAACGCTGGTCTCTCCACTCACATCCTCTGTCTTGCTGTCCTGCTCCTGGAGCGCTCTCTGGAGCTCCTCCACTTGAGAACGTAGCTCTGAGATCTGCTGCTGGTTCAACCTTTGAGACAGAGAAGGACAAGGAGGAGACGAGACGAAAGGTTAAAAACAGAAAGAACAACAAAAAAAAAAAAAAAGGAGAGAAAGTTGATACAGAATCAAAAAGAACATTGTGAAACAAGCGGGAGGCGGCTGGTATAAGAAGAGAAGATGAAACACAAGGTTATTAAAGTTGAGACTGTGGGTGGAGGATGTTAGAAAAGTATCGTGTTGATCCTTGTACATCTGCTGCAGGCGCTGTTCATCCATTCCTGTGTGCTGCCTGGCCATTCACAGCTGAGCTCTACTGAGCATGCTCACTCCACTCCTCTCCTCCTGTTACTGTTGCTGAGGATGCTTCCCACACCCTGGGCCTGGTGTTGTATGGACGCACACACACACACACACACACACACACACACACACACACACACACACACACACACACACACACACACACACATAGTCCACCCACATGTCCACATGCCCACAGGCATGTAAACACACACACACACACACACACACACACACACACACACACACAAACACGGGACAATCTGGCTTTCTGCTGTCTGTCCTCCAGTCCAGCCCACACAGCTCAGTTGAGCACACAGTCCAGAGGGTGAGTTGACATTTAGGCAGATATCACTCCTACCATCCGCCAAACAACCAGCTTTATGTCCAGGAACACACAATATGGTGGCCTGGAAGGGGTTTGATTATTCAACATTGCTGCACAAGAAATTGGACTGTTGGACACTGCTCCTAAAACCAACATGTTGCAAGAGCACATCGAGTACACACACAGCTACCTGTTCTGGGTTTCCAGGGCGTTCTTGCTGCGCTGAGCCTCTTCCAGCTCGGCCTGCACCTCCACTAGTTTCTGCCTGTAGGTCTCCTCCTGGACACACAACATCTTGTTCTCACTCTGCAGACGCACCACCGTCTCCCTGTCGTAGGAAAACACAACGATGAGAGGAGAGCGGCAACAGGAGGGGGGGAAGTCAACGATGAAGGAGAAAGTGGAGGACAGATGAAATGGGTCAGAGAGTGGCAGAGCCAAAAAGGTCTGTTGAGTTGACCGAGCCTTCTATGTGACAACGCCCAGGCCAAATGTGCAGTGCTGCTATTTCAGGGCCCAAATGCGCATTCAAGTTCTAAAAATAAACTTTTGTGGTTGAGTCAATGCAGTTATGTAGTTTATCTCTGACTATAGATGAATGTAGGGCACGGGTGGGCTACTCATAGTGACACTAATGCATGTTTGCTTCACGTTTAAAAAGGAAAATCTCATCTGTTACGCCTAAATTTGATTGTAACATTAACCCCCACAATGCAGCTTACACACATACACACATACACACACACACACACACTAATACATACTTGAGCTCAGTAGGCATGATCTCTGCAGCGAGGTTTCCTACTGTGGCATCACTGTCACGCAAGCCTCCTGCAGAGAGGGAGATTTGTGTCACATGGAAATGTTACAGATTTCATAAATTATTATTATTTTTTTTTATTTTTATTTTTTTAATCTGAGAAAGAAATATTCCACATTTGCGGAGCATTTTTACACAAATACATCTCTAGGAGGTTGATTAAAGGTCATCAATGATTAATACTACTCAAAAAAATGTGAATGGTGGAAGGTTTACTGCTGCGTAACAGCATATTAAAAGGAAAATTATACCAGAAGTGGAATATTACTTACCATTAATATTATTTTACCATTTTGCAATTTACTCATTTATTTCTAGAAGTACAACTCACCTGCTCCACTGAGACACCTCTGCTGGACTTGTGCACACCTGAGTTCATCATTTGTCTCCCGAAGTGTGTCTCTTTCTGAGATCAGACGCTGAAAACCAAAAGCACAACACAACACTGACTTCAGCTTCGGTTCAGCCTGCTTTTGTTATTGTGTGTTAAAGGAATTATTACGATACAAAAATCATCGACAGATTCAATCCAATATGAACTTGCAGAGTCTGGAGTGGGAAAATATAAAATAAAAAAAGAGAACGTATCCGATTATTTAAAATGTACAGTTCGTGTCAGGACATTATGTATTATTTTATTACTCCCACAAGTAAGTGGGGACATTAATCACTCCTGTCAGATTGCAGAAGGGTGCTAGAACTGACACAGGACGTGGGAGTCCACTGAAGAATAGTATGATATTTGCCTGACAACAGTTCCTCCTGCAGGGATGTGTGTCCTCTAATAATCATAACAAATATTGATCCACACAGGACTGCCATCACTGAATACTGGTATGAAAAAGTAAAAACTAAATTACTACATCTTTTCTAGTAATATGATTTAGTGCGTGACCATAATGTCAGACAGAGCCACTACAAACAGTTGCGTCAAACTCTTTTCCCATCACTATTTAACTTTTATTTTCCGACAGTGTTCACCAACTCACTTCTTTCTCCTTCAGCAGTGCGTCATACTTGTCATGAAGGTTCTTGTACTCAAACTGCCACTTCTCAGCTTTCATGGCCTCTGCCGAGTGCTTGGTGTGAAGCTCGTGAGCCTGCAAGTCAGAGAGCATAACAACAGTCTGCATTGGCAAGGGCGCTCTATAAAAACTGCAAGGTTTTCCAAGCACGTGCACGGGCCAGACTGTGTTTAACATCACTTGGATGTCAACACAGGAACAAGTATCACCCACCCTCCCTCCCTCCCCCTCCTCTCAGCCCACAGCGTGCCTGTCTCTTGTAGGTGTCCAGCTGATTGCGGACGGCGTTGGCCCTGCGGAGCTCCTCCTCCAGCTCGCAGGTGCGCTGCATGTACACGGTGTTGCGCTCCTCCAGGAGGCGCACCTGTCTGCGCAGGTCTCCTAGATCTTCAAGCTTTCTCTTGTAAGTCTCCACCAGAGCTTCAAGCTGGTTCACCCGGTCAGATGAGTGCCTGAGGGGGAGGGGAGGAGAGTGTGGGAGGTGTCGAGCACCGGCACGAGAACATGACTTGTAGTTAAACACAATGTATCCGTGTGGATATGTACTTAACTACTGAAAGCCAACAACTCTGACGCAAGCCAGTGTCAATGCATGAAATTCATATTATCAACACAGATGTCAGAGAGAGGAGCTGAATGGACGTCTGTGTGTGGGCAGTGTGGGAGTTGTTTCTGTGAGTGTAAAATGATAATAGATGAACTACTGCTTAAAGAGATATTTTCAGTCAAAATGGGGCTTTAAGGTGCTGCCAAAATGAAGGACTGGTTGTTTAAATCATATTTTAGGCAGCTAATTATTAATCTTATCCTCAAAATTTTCTGAACTTCACCAACTATTGGCTCAACAAGAATTATCAGCCAATATTTACAATATATTTCACATGAAGGAAAATCTTATGCATGTAAGTAATTATTAAATTAATATAGAGTCTTCCTAGACATTGCATACTCCTAATTGCTCTGCAGGAAAGCTACAAAGCAGAGAACACAAACCCCTCAGCACCCATGTGACTCAACGCCCACAAAATGTGACTTTCTGCAGTTTTGCTGAATGCAAACTTAGGTTAGCTTGTAAGACAGTCTGCACGTTGCATAATAATCTTGATCACTGTTTTGGCTTCCACAGTTAATTCAGCTTTATCGGGTGTGTTTTGTGAGAATACACAGAATGTGCTGGTCTCACCTGAGAATGTCCATCTCATCTTTGAGGGCCTGGGCCTCCTGCGCCAGGCTGGTCAGCTCTTCGTTACGTAGCTGCAGGTCGGTCACCTCGCGCTCCAGTATCTCTCCTCGCACACGCATGTCATCTCTGCTGTTCTCCAGTCTAAGATACACATCATACAGGAGCAGTGCTTTATGTAACTGAATGAACTGGATAGACTGTGAGACACTCACACAAGATGACTCAACAGTGGCATCTGAATTGCATGTCTACATGATGTTAACTCATATATGACTTATAGTGTACATTGGAAGAAAACCTAGACATTTTTTAAAGGTTGAGAAAATTATGTAAATATAAACATGTCTATTATGTACAGGCCTGATGAGTGTTTTCCTAAGAAAATCTAACTGTGTGTGTGTGTGTAGCGCTTGTACCTGTAGTTCTCCTCCTGAAGCTGCTCCATCTGACTCTGCAACAGCAGCAGCTTCTTGCCAGTGATGGCAGTGGTGGAGCTGTCTAGAGAGTCACAGCGGCTCAGCTTCTCCTTCAGGGAGCGTGTCTCCGCCTGTAGGGACAACTTCTCCTCCAGAGCCACCGACAACTGTGGGGGAAGAGGGGAAAAACTGAAGACAAACCTTGCAAAAAGAGGTGTAAAGACTAGGAGATTCAGTAATGGACTACTGAGAGAGAAGTGATGAAGATGCACAAAGTGACAAATTTACAACTGTATGAAAGGAGAAAAAAGGAAAAGCTCTCAACATTTATTAAGAGAAACATTATCAAGAATGAAGACACAAAAAAATTGGCATCTTTCCGAAAACAAACAGCCACAGTGCTAGCACACGACAGATTCACAGAGGAAAAACAAAGATACACAGCGTAAAACTCACCACCTTTAGTGCATATGGGACCTCGAACACATGCTTTGTTCTCATTTCACATGCTCTGTCCTCAAAAGCTAGTTAGTCAGCTGGTGTGCAAAAGTCTCAGGCGGATGGAACTTTCACAATAGTGTAGTTGTTAGCGTTAGCCTTAGGGTCACAACCACATCTTCATGATATAAATAGATGAATATGCATAGCCTGTCACTGACAGACGTTAATGATATTGGTTATACTGTCATAGTTGGGGAGGGGAAAAATGTCAGGCTGATAAAGTTGGTTGGATTGAGAAAGGGAGAACTTGAAGTTTAGAGTTGCAACAATATACGTACAAAATGTTTGTTTGAGTCAGGCTGAAAACGCTGGAGCTACATGTGAGGTTACAGTTAGACAAGCTGGCATTCCAATGTTTAAAAAAAAGAAAAAAAAAAGGGGAGTGTGTACTTACCTGCTGAACATCTTTCCAGTTTGAATACAGCAAAACCCTACACTGAACTTTGAGGACAGATTGCATGCTTTAGCACAGGACCAGTAACAGCAAATAGCTTTCAAAACAACACAAATGACTAATCCCTATCGCGTGGGCTACATAAGTAAACAAACAGGTGGGCTGAGAGCAGCGCAAATTATTGTTGGCTACTGCTCCATCCCAAGGCAATGTGTCAGTTTTATCTTGATGTTATGTAACTATTGACTAGAATGTATCTTTTAAAAAAAACTAAATTAGTCCTTTTTCAGTCAGTGGTGCAAAAACAAGCCATGGGTACAAAACACACAATCATAGGAAAACAAACAAGTCTCAGGCAGGCTAATCAATAAGGGCCAGAGCACAAAAGCTGCAGGCACACACATTCAACAACATGCTGCAACCACAGTACAGCAAAACTAGGCCTCAAAGTATCTGAGAGCAGAGGTGAAATGGTTTAATATGACTCCAAAACCACAGAATAGTTTGTCTTTTGTGATAATACCCAATGCTCTGTTAGAAAAATGGAAGATAAACAAAACCAAGCCTTAGTGTGCCCTCTTAAAGTCTCAAGAAATGCTTGCCAAACAAGACGTGAATCCCATTTGGTGAACCAACCTGATGCTCCAGGTCTCGACAGCGGTGGCTCAGGTCCTCCTTCTCGTCTGCCTCCTCACTTAGAAAATAATACTTCCTGGACTGTAAAAACACAGAACGTGGAGACAGAGGAGATATCATACAAGTCACAGGAGGAGGGAGGAAACATTGGTGAAAGGGTGAGTGAGAACACAAAAGGAGGATGTAACAGATCTCCTGAGTGAATAACAAGTATACAGGGAGGGATTGAAAAATGTGCCGGATCTTACCTGGTAGTCAAAGTCCCCGTAGGTCTCTGGGCTTCCTGGTTCAGATGAAGGCTCTTTTGATAGGAGCTAAAACAAAGCAGCCGTGAGAAAGTTTTTAACGGGAAAAATACAACAGCCTGTTCCCAAAAGCAGCTTTATTGTGTTTTCTGGAGAACTATGTCTACGTGGTGTTGCTTTTTTTTTTTTTTAAATTTTTTATAAAAACCATGTTTGATGTTTTTACAGTCCTATTAAGGACTAACCGTATTCTTGAAATATCACAGTAAGGTTTCTGGGACTGTGTTCAGTCTTATGCTTATCCGGATTTCTTTGATTGTGAATTAACCATGACTAAGAGCGGGATTAATGCAAAGTAGAGGGAACCAAGAGGATAAGCAAGAGGCTCACTCACCTCCTGAATGGCTGTCATGACAACGTGCTGGACAGATTCCTCAAGTGTCATTATCTGCTGGATTTGCTCTGCGTTTAGGAGATGAAGACAACAGAGACCAGTGAGGGTGTAGCCAAATACAGATTAACACAAATACTCTCCTAAAAACCGAACCAGCACTGCATCTATTTTCAGAGAGCCGGTGCTCATCAAGCTAATGTTCAAAAAACAAGGACCTGATCGTAAAATAGTCTTTAGTGTGAGGGGAATAAAGCATGTAGTCAGTTTATCAAGGTGTGATGATCAAGATTCATATAAAACAAAAATCATGTGATTTGACTTTGAGTTAATCCTGTATGTTATTTTCACAGATGGCTGCCTCTGCTTTGTTTAAAGACTCACTAATGAGTTTTTTTTTTAATCCCAACAGCAGACAGCTTACCTTGTTTCTTCTCACAGCTGACAGCACAGCCCAATACGAGCTGTACCAGCTTGCCCAGTTCAGTGACGTCTCCCATCTCTCCTATAAGGTTCACGTCTGGCAAGTGATCGTCTGATACCTGGTGACCCAGCACCTGTTCATGGAGAGTAAGGTGAGACATTGAGGGATTCATATAACAAATGAGATGTTTACTAGAGATGGCAAAGAAAAAAAAAAAGAAATTCTTACATCGTGGTAATACTCCAGCATGCTCTTAAGAATCTTTTTCAAGTTGCTGACCTGAAAGAACAAATCAGAGTGACAATCTTGATGCTCATTATTATCAGGAAAAGGAAGTACAAAAAAAAAAAAAAAACAGGTACATGTTGATCATTCTAGGCTGCCGTAGGGTATTCTGTCATATCCTGCTGCTTCACAAATTACCTTGAGGCGCCAGTTGGCCCCGCTCTCCTCCTTGATCCTGCCCAGCCATGTCTCATTAAACCAAGAGGGGTCTCTGTTAATGAGAGCACAAGAGAACACTGGTGACAACACATCACTGGACATCAAGACTCACAGGAGGCCACAGGGCAACAAGGCCCTCTGCTTCTGTTCTGCTAAGCACAATGACATTTGAGTAGAGCAGTTCATTAAAGTCACACGTGGGAATAACGCTATTGTTTTGACCTCGGAATAAAAATACATTTTGTTCGATTCAAACATAGTAGTGTTGGTTCTTTATCAAGTTACAAAGGTCATCAGGCCAGGACAGGTTGGTTTACTCAAAAATCACACCTACGCTTGTGGCATTTAAGGCCACGGCTTGGCAAATTAGTTCTGAGGAAAATAAGGCTGACCTCACAAATCCAGACTCTACTCTTGAAAGGGTTTAAATTTTGCATAGATAATAGGGTTTTGTAATTCAAAAGGCCATTTAGTGCAAATCACATAGATAAGCAAATCTCTGAGTAGGTTCTGAATGAATTTCTCCCAGCTGTTTCCTCTGAGCTCATGTTGTGCGCTTAGATCATCAAAACAACCACAAGAACCATAAAATACGTGAATTACTTGTACATAAGGGTGCCCTTACATTCTGTGCAGCACGTGCGCGATGGCCACTCCACTTGTGAGGTCGTGCTTGCTGTTGCATGATGGCACCTGAAATGTCTGTAACTGAAGATAAAGACATGAAGAATGAGTCATGTTAAAGAAGTAACCTTTGCCAAAAGGTTACACATTTGACTGCACTTAAAACTGAACCAAACATATAAACAATGATTCATGTGACTTTCTATCTGTCGATGTGTGTAAAAACCCTCCACACAAATAAACTCCCAACCATAGTTTTTTTTTTTTTAAAATAAACTTTATTTATTTATAAACAAATAGACACGACAAAGTGGAACAAACTAAAACAAACAAACAGCCAGCCCACAGAAAGAGTACACATATACATGTGTAATCCATACAATGACTGAAATGTCCACTCCTAACCATTGTTTATATGTGCAGACACACTTTGGAAAAGCTTGAATGTTACTAAAAAGTGATTTGGTACTTGTAGTAAAACAAGATTATAGAGGCCTGAACATTGCAAAGCTACTGTTAAATAATGCAAGTAAATCAGGGATTTTTATCTAAACCCATTGAGTCTCTAAACACATATACTAAACAGTCATACGGGATTATAACCCTACTTAGCAAGCTATTAATAATAGCTGGTGTCTTGGTTTAGTCCTACACTTGCCAAACAGGTGGATTTCCCATGAGCTTGAGAAGTTTCTATGGACAGCCTAACATTACTGCAGAAGTCTCTCAGCTTACACTAAGCTATTTGGTATTAATAATTTTTTCCTCTGGCAGACTAGTTTGCTGACACTGCAGTCAGTTTGATAACAAGGTAAAACAAACTTCCAGTGTGTTTACCTAGCTAGTTAGCTTGGCTGGCTAGCGGTGTTAGCTCACAAACACACAACTTTCACACCTGCCAAGCTGCAAATACGTTCACTTACTTTGTCAATAATGTTGCTACTCATCGATTATGTGAGACTATAATGTCCCAAAACAACATTATTTTTTTTAATTACTTTGCCAACATGAGCTGTCACCTGTTAGCGGCTAGCCCTCGCTAGGAAACGTGGCTAATATCAAACTCACCCAGGTTAACAGGGAATCACACAGCTCTGCTTTATCCAGACTCATTCTGCTGTCCCCCGGCGGCTGACTGACTGATTTTGTTTTCAAGACCTGAAGTTTGCTGCTCTCTCCTAACACTTTCCACGTCACTTACTGCTCAGCCATGGCCTCCTGCTGCTCCTAACCTCCCCCTTCGCGTTTCAGCTCTCCTGTTATCCAAGCGAGCTTCCGTATTAAGAGCGTTCCCATGGAAACGGATTGTGTTGTCTGGTCATGTTGAAATTAATAAATAATGTTAGTATAATGATAACCTACTGTCTTGCCTTGACACTGGCCAGCTCTAGCCTTTAAGACAGAAGAATGGTTTTAATAATCTAATTAAATTATCATTCTTCTTCTTCTTCTTCTTCTTCTTCTTCTTATCAGCTTTTGAAAAAATCCTGAATAATGAAAACAAAACAATAACTTAATGAGACTCAGGAAAATTTCCCCAAAACATCGGTAGCCACAAGAGAGATCATTCAGTTTCTACTTTGTGAAACTACATCAAAAGTAGTGGGAAACACTTGGAAATCCTACACTTTAAAGGGAACAATGTGTTTTGTGTTCTCATTAATAATTGTGATTATATCTTACTAAAAACCTGCCAGCTATTGTGACCTAAGTATACAAAAAAAAAGAAAAAAAAGAAAAAGAAAAACCAATATCTGCCCCCCCAACCCCATTTATAATTTAAGAAAGAAAATCCCAGCAATAAATTGTGGCCAGTATCTCTTTTGGAGGCTCCACTGTTTTTCTTTTTGCTGCATTCAAAGTTCCTTAAAGCACCACTGGATGGCTCTAGTTGACAGATAGCCATATAAAACAGCTTGATACACAACTGGCCAAAAGCTTACAGTGCCTGTAACAGGTGTTTTGTGAAATGTTTCCAGTAAGACATGTTCTCCAAGTAGCCAAAATGTGAGCCTTAACATGCCATAAATATAAATCAATCCTTTAGTTTACAGTAAGAATTTCCATGGGCCTTGCACTTTCATTAATTTAATATGTGACACCCTCTGTGAATGTATAAATAGCCTATGTTCCACAGTTAAGTCTTTTTCAGAATCCTCTTTCACATATTATTAACATGCTGTCACACACGTAGGCTACTCCCTTTCCATGGAAATCTGCATATCTCTGTCCACACGCCTCCTTCCTGTGTTCTTTGCCACAGTCACAAATCAAACTGCAGAGACCAATCACAGTTGAACACTACCCACTATTTCCTGTTTGCTCTGACAATCCCCACAAGTGACTGTGTACCAAAGTCCACTGTGTTTGTTAAACACCTGCATGAGATGAAATAAATACTTCCGGTCCTTGTCACCCAAGCCCGCCTGCTCACAATGCTGCCTTACATCTGGCTTTACCATATTTGTCTGGCCGGAGTTCCTGTTTTTCTAGATGGTTTCCTAGCCAGAGGAATGCGCATGTTTACTGACTGCTGGTTTTTATCATACTTTAATCACACTGACTCCTGTTGGTTAGAATTGACACAGTTGGCTATATCTTTTAAATTCATCTGTTTTCCCATGGATGTTATTTCTTTTAGCCACAAAGCGATGTGTTTCGCCTTTTTTTAGTAGCAGTGAAAACACTTTTTAATGAGTTAAGATCTGTATCTCCAGTCCCACATGCCCTTCAGTGGAGTCCTATAAGTTGTGTAGGCCTATATGTTACAGGACAGGGGGTCTCAAGTTGAGTAACCCTGGGCTGGATTAAGACACCTGGGAGGAAGCGAGGTTCATGACTTGGGGGAGCAGAGAAATTAGTCACCCGCTGAGGGATAGGTCTGGGCTGACTAATGCTTGAGTGGCAGGAGGTGTGGTAGAGGCTCCGGCAAGGCAATGCTCAAGCGGAGGCTGACTATTTTTGGCCAGCTCCTCTTCCTCCACTCTAATTCCTCTTTTCACCCGTTCTCTCTTTCCTTTATTCCCCAGATGTGTTTCCTTCCTGAAAGTCAAAAGGCTTTACTTCTCCTCTTTTCCAACCCCACACTGACGCACTTGCATCCCTCTGGGGGGAACTGGAAGGGTGGAGGTGGGAGGGCCAGCAGCTAAGATTGAGTAATTATTCCTTTTTTTAAAGCTTGTGGTTTTCTTGTTTGGAAAAAAAAGTGGGGATGGTTCCCTTTTTTTTATTCGTTAAGTGCAAAGAGCAAAACTATCTACTGCATTCTACACACTCCAAGGTCACATAGCTTTGTGAAATTCTTCTGATTAGGAGACAAAAACTACAAATGTTTCACGAGTGTTTTATTAACACTTGTGTGTTGTTGACATTGGATTTTACTTCCTCATTTGTAGTCCTGCAGACCCCACTACAATATGTGTAGAAATAGTAATTCATTTTTGCAAAATTGACTCTGAAATATATGTTTTTCTTCTTCTGACCATGTTAAAATCCAATATGGAGAAAAGCATTGAAGTGGTGACCCTCCCTTTGACACAAACTGGACTTGAACATTTAATGAAGGTGACAAAATATGATAATGAGATTGTTATTAGACCAAATAAGGAAATATTTACATTTTTAAGAGTTGTATGGGCTATGCATTAACAAATATATGTTCCTTTTTTGCCAAAAAGTAATTCACAGACAAAGAAATGTCATCCTCCATAGTGATGTTTCAATTAGATATCAGACCTCAACAAGCTGTTATAAAACTCCAATAACAGAAATCCAAACAGACTTATTTGGGATTTGGTAAGGGTTTGTTCTCTGTAAAAAAGTACTATCAACACCAATCACAGATATAGAGCATAGGAAAATCTATTGTATTTAACCATGTTTTACAAACAGAAGTCATGTGTCAAATTATATGGAGGACTTCTGAAGTATGTCATCAGTTTAAGATGGTGTTTATAAGAAACTGTCATGAAATTAATTAAGTATCAAGCTCAAAAACAATGTTAAGTATGTTTTTGAACAGGAAAATTACTTTGGTCCCTCATTTTCAGGTTACAGTTTAGCCATGAGAAAGACCAACGAACTGTGAGAACCTAATGCCTAAAAAAAGCCCCCCACATGCCTACATTTGAATGATGTGGTTTGAAGGGACAAAGCAACGCTGCACCTTTAAGTGAAAGAATGCCAGCGATGTGCGGCTGTGCCCAGGCATTTGGAGCTGGAATGTGTTGGAATGCTGGCAGCGGTTTATTTCCCCTGCAGCTTTCCCAGGTGTTACAGGGAAAGGAAAATAACTAAACCACAGAACAGAGATGGACAGACCATGAATAAAAGAGAGGCTGTGGGAAAAAAAACAACCAGGAGTCTGATCAGAAACCCCCTTTCTAGACATGAGGTCACCCATAGGTGCACACTGTCAGGACATGTAAAACAGAGGAGGGGAAAAAGAGATTAATGATCCTCTCTGCCTCATCAGCTGTCTCCTCCCTTGCTCTCGAACAGCAGATTTTTGTCTTCGGTGTAAGGTAGTCAGAAATAACCTCACTTCTGGAACCTATATTTCATTTTGAAATATGTGCGCACGAATTCAAACTAGCTATTGACCCACAGAAAGGGTGTCTTTCTTTAAAAACCAGTTTTGAAATCTCAGTTAATTTGTAGCACGTGCTGAATACATTTCTCCAACAGAATATACAGCCTGTTAGTTCAGCTCTTCTCTTGTGACTCAGTGACTGTCTGTGCCACTTAAAAACAGCAGTTTTACTCATGTTATATAACTGGCACTAAACGACCCTCATACTTATTGATCTAAATCTTACGGTAACATGACTCATGGTAGCAGCAGCAGCAGCAGCAGCAGCAGTCAAACCCCGCTCTGTTCTTTTCAGGCTTGACTCTCTGTAACATCAAACCAGAGGTCGTGCCACAGCAGGCGGAGGAGGAGGAGGTTGACAACTGATCATTGTCATCTGAGTGTGCTCTGCTTGCTTTTTTACTCTCACTGTACGGCTCAGTTTTGATTTATCTCTTGTTTGTGTTTTTGATAAGTCCCTCTCTGTGCCCCCCCCCCCCCCCCTTTTCTCTCTCTCTCTCTCTCTCTCTGTCTCACTTTCTGTTTCGATGCCTCTCCCTCAGTCTCACACAAACGCACACACAAACAGGCAGCACATGGGCAGCACAAGTGAGTCACAGTGGTCTGGTAACAAGTGCCTCCTCTCAGGGAGAGTCCCTCCATGTGTCCTTGTGATAATAGGGCCAATCCCCTTGAGCGTATCAGGTGCAGTGCTCCTCTGGGCAACGTGAGACTCGGCTCCATTGTTTTCAAGCTCACAATAAAAACTAGCACAAGCCAAACACTCTTGAAAGATGATACAAACTCGTTCGCATATTAAAAGCTTTCAGCAACTTGAACTTTACAAAAGACAAGAGACAGTGCTAGTGGGGTAGTTGTGTGTTGTGTGGTTTTTGCGTTGCATCTAAAAATAGCAATATTGAAGTGTATTCTATGAGACACTGGGACACGGGAGGATGCAACTGTGGACTTGTGCTCTCCAGCTGACATGGGCTCACAGTATGCAGAGAGGATTGACCTGCCTGGAAGCAACAAACACAGTGTCTGCTACACACAGTATGATTACAGTATGATGAGCTAGACCGGCTATTACAAAATAAATAATGATTTGAATACTGTGGCTACTTTTTCAAAACCATCAAAGAGTCAGTGTGGATTTCTACACAGATTATTTTTAATTCAAATTGTATGCATAAAACACAGTATATTGACTGTGGTTGTGAATATTTGATAAACATAAATGCTATTTGCTATGTCATACTGGAATTAAACTGTTTTTTTGATAATAATCTGTTATGATGTTAAATGTGAATCCCTGTGAATCCCAGTTGTAGAAAGTACACCACTTGTTTATACAGGCACAGTTTATTTTATTGGCATAACGGGAATAGATCATATAGCTGTCATCAGCTGCAGGTACTATATAATATCTGCAAATATCACCTCTTCAAGTGCGGCTAAAAGGAGTGAATATGGTGTTATTTAGTGGTTGTGAATGCAATAATTACTGTGCAGGACTAATAACAGGTTAGTGGCACAGTACTTAAGCCTGTTCCTCCCAGCACATGTTCACAAACTGGCAAACACACCTCATACACCCATGATCAACTGCAACAATAGTGGAGCATGCAGCATGCTCCACCTCCTCAATACAAGCCAGGTGTATTGTTCCTCCACCCTATTTGTCTTTTCAGATACACTCCACACACCCTTTACCAGAATATTGTGTCCTACAGGGGTGTTACATGTATAACAGGACCTGATCACCTGGTCGTGCTGGTGGTGGCAGGCTGGAATGACACCAGCTGGGTGTGCGGTTAACAAGACTGGGCCTGCTAGAAGGCCTGTTATCCCAGTAAATGAGACAGTCTCTTCCATCAAGGTCAATGGTGCAGAGAATGTAGTGATAGTGGTAAATGTCAGGTTTCTTTGCTTGTGTGTGTGTGTCATGTGTGTGTCAGTCTGCGGATGGACGGTCAGTGTTAATAGCCACAAATAACTGATCTCAAAAGCCACCGTTCTTGACCGTTTGCTGGGTGTGTGAGACCAGATTTGGATAAGTTGTCAACACGTGCCAAAAAAAAAAGGCAGCCGCACCTTCAACCTTGCACAACTTCCCTATTCTTTTGGTCTGCACACTCTCAGCAAACACACCCAAACGATCTTAAGCCTTCAGTCCCTCGTTCAGTGTTATGTAGCCAGCCCAGCTTAATTGATGCCCTTCCCTAACAGCTTAAATTATACAGCCGGGCTTTGAGGGCAGAAAGCAGGTTGTCAACAAGTGTGGCGTGAGTGAAGCCGCGGCCCTTCACCCAGAGTGACACTCCACCTGACTCAGCAGCACACAGGCACTGTTTACTGGACCTGTCCACCGCAATCAACACGCCTGCATCTGGCCTGACTGTAATTCCACTGAGGCGCTGCGCTGTTAACCTCATCGCTGCTGAGAGAGAGGGGAGACGGGGGGGAGGGGAGGCTCCGTCTTTGTCCCTCCTCATCCACATCAGAGTGCATCCAGTTGGGCATGCTGGGCAACAAATTAGGCTCACACACACACACAGTGCAAACACTTCTTCACACAAACACACAGTACACACATCTGAATAAGCTGCTGAAAATGTTCAATTTAATTGCAGTTTGATTCCCTACAGTGCACATATTGTGATTATGAATTTAAGAATGAAATCAATTAATTGGTTAATGAGTTAAAAGGCCATATTTTAATTACAGTCACAGTTAAAATGAAAATGACTCACATTTGCACTGTTTTTCACATTATTTGGGGCAAAGATATTATCATATTTTATTTTTTATATTCTTGCTGATTTGGTCTTGTACCATCTAAATGTTTATGTATGTCTGCATGCCCGCACTGCGCTGGTTGTTCACTTGTTGCTCACCCATCTGTCTTTAGCACTGTCAGCACAAAATAGTGAGGACTGTCCAACTGAGACTGATCCATTCAGACAGCCATCTATAGTGACTGATCTGGACACTAACTGTCCCCTCAGCTCACACGCAAGTGATGAATGTAGGCCGCTCGGCTGACTGATGTGCTATGAGACACAGCAGGCTGGTGACCCGAAAGAGTAAAAGCTGCTGACCCCACATGTTGTCTCACTTCTTGAGGCTCCATCAGCCAGTGTAAACTTGTGTTGAGCTTGTCATTTCTCTGATCTCCATTTAGCAGAACCCAGCCGGTGATTGAGAAGCTGAGTCGTACTCTGAACAGAAACTCAAAGCTCTTTGAAGTGGCCATGGCGATCACAAGAGCTGTAAAGTAAACACACAGTAAAAAGGTAGAAAGTTGTCACACGCTGCTACAAAGAGATTTAGCGATTGCACCTGTGGTTTGGGAGATAATTACAGGAGAGTGAATAAAGGTTCAGTTTGAAAAAGGAGCTGTCATGTAGGATTAGAGCCTTATTGAAACAATAACTCCCATGACCTTTCAACTCTTGTTGTAGGGTCAGCCTGAATTCTTCCCAGCACTGCTGTGCCTGCAGCAAAGCTCTCCCTAACCACAGACAGCTGAATGATCTCACACCCACTCCCAGCTCATGGCACTTACTGTTATCTGTGGGATGACTGGCCTGTAATCCTGGATTTTATTGTCCTCACTGATGAAATTTTAAGGTGCTACAAACATGAGAAATTAGGTTCAAGAGTGCATTATTTATGTAAGAAAAATTCACCGATTGGCCAATTAATAACTGACATCTACTATTAAATAAACGGCAAAGATTTATGTCAGTTTGTAATGTAAAGAGAAGCCATAATATTCCTGCAAATAATGGATATAAATTCATATAAATAGTTAGATTCTGGTTTTAAATGTGGTTATATGGAGTCCCGAAGAGTTAAATTATATTACATTATGAAATAAATGATCATATGAATACATTGTGTAAAATATATAAATAAATAAACAATTTGTAAAATAATTTAAGAAAATAATAAAACATACTTTTATAAAATGTTACTACATCCCTCAGATTTTCATAATAATCGCTGTTTAAACAGTTTTTTTATTTCAAAATGCCCTTTTACATGTTTTATTTTATAATCATTTTTATCTTATAATAGAAATTTTAATTTCAAAGTGCTGCTATTAAAAAATCTGCTTCACACCACGCTGAGTAATAACCCAGGCTTGCAACCCCGTCTAGCCGGCTGGGTATGGGCAGCGTGTGTTAGTTAGTTTTGAGTCTGTGTATGGTGGTGATTTGCATCATCAGCCATTTTGGTTCAGACTCACTTTGACATTGTGGGTGCTCTAGCAAACAAATTTAATAATAACAACAATAACTAAATTTAATAGCAGTTGTTGAGCTTGCTAGCTTAAGAGATGCAGGGGTCATGTGATTAGTTGAAAAGTGAAGAAGTGACAAAAGTGACATAAAATAAAAAGTGACATAAAATGAATCTTTTTGAGTAGGGCATTTTGGAATTTGAATTTCTATTTCAATGAATGGTTATTATGAAAATAAGAATGATTAAATTAAATTTTGTAATGTTACATTTGTAATGAGTTTTAATCATTTTAAAAAAAATTATTTCACAAATGGTCATTTCATTTACACATTTTTCACAATTTATTAATTTATTCTATAAGCCCTAGTACAACAGTACTTTATTATAAATAAAAAATGTAATTAAAATGTTATATGTTCTAACATTGGATGTGTACTACATAAAAAAAAAACCTGAACAAGCAACACAGGGGTTAGATTTATAGATTTAGTTCTTACTTCACAAATGATCATTTACACATTTTTTGCAATTTATTTATGTGATTTTCTTTATTTTATAACCGAATTACTTCTTTATTCATTTTATATTTTTACATTTTGGGGCTCAATAATTTCAAAACAAAAAAGCCAATACCTGTAAGCTTCAAAGGAAAATACTTAGTTGATTAATACCACTAATACTCTATCCACTGTCAAAAACAAAAGTTTCATAACGTAACATAAACACCTGTTAACTATGACACTCCCTTGTGCATTGTCCTGCAAAAAGTACTACTTTTCTAAAGCTAATGCTGTTTTCTGCTGAGGCTGACTTCAACTGAGTGGTGATTTGGTTGAGCCTGCAGTGGTGAACTGAAAGTGAACAATGCTCACTCCAGTGGAGCTGCTCAGTGGCTAACAGATAAAATCTAAACAATTGATCATTACAAGTCAGCTCTTACCACAAATCTGTCCACAATTTAAGAACTCTGCCGGTACACCCTGAAGGCAGCACCCCTGCTGAGAGGAAGACTGGAGTGATGTATGACATCATTATGACATCAGCTGAAACTGGCCACATCAGCTGTGAGCACCAAACCAAAACTGGTTGCAGCATTGACTGGGGAGAGGTCAAAAGTCTTCACTGACTCCATTCACATAAGACACCAATGACCTTCTCTGAACAGAGACAGAGGTTATCACATGACTGATGCTCCACACATAAGTTACATGATGGCACCTGAAACATGCTATTAGTGTCTTAGATTACATTACATTGCTGAGGTGTTTCTTTAATTGTGCCCCCCCGCCCCCCCTCCCCCTGCACTCAACATACACACTGGTTCCGTGTAGGTTAAATACCAACACATCACCATTCAGCTACTTTGTAAATGGTTTGGCTGTGCCCTGAGGCCTCCTGTAATGTCGGCTCAAATAGTGCACAGGCCAAAACAAAACGGCTTATGAAATCCTTCAAATGGCTTAAAACAGTGTGGTCTGTTAAAATCTCTTTAGGAAAGCAGCTCATTTCAATTGATCCCCTAATCCCTTTTAGATTAACAGTGAATTAATTTGGCAGAAATCCTAACCTCATCATAAATCACTGATATAAAATGCCTGGTTATGATGCAGAACAAAGGCTTATCTGTTTCACAAGCCAGTACTCCATCTATTCATGCCCTCCCCCACACTGCTAATAAACTTTCAAACGTTCGCCTCACATAATTAGACCCGTTTGCCGGATTGGCCCCCACAGAGAGGTATGAAACAATCCCACAGACAAACATTAACCCAGGCTCTGACCCTGCAGCTTGTCAAGAAGATGAACGTCTGAGAGAGAGAGAAAAAAAAGCATTCCATTTCCCGTAAACCAGGATGGGGGGAGGGAGGGGGATTTTGGGAAGTTTGGTGAGTCATCACTTTTTCTTTTCTACCGGCGCTTCCCCCTTTGGCATCGCACGGCAGAGCTTGAATACCTCCACGGCAGATTGCCCCGTCATGCTTTCAATGGGCCCTCTTGAGTCTTGACAAGTGTTTCACATTGAACATTACTGAGCTGCACTGTCAGAGTCGCAGCTGTCTGCACGGCTGTCACTATCATACGCTCTCTTTGTTGGCACAGGCGGATGCTTTGCTTTGAAACCCGAGGAGATAACAAGTTAAGACTTACAGCATTTTTTTTTAAAAAAAGCATGCAATGACTTGCTACTGGCTCAAACTCTTGGTTTGTCACTTCTTCTGAGTGAGCGAATGTGAGAGTGTGTGAAACAGTTTCAAGTGATCAGGTCAAATACAGTGGATGAAACGCGTCAGAGGGTATTTGCTACCATGCTGAGAATTTATTACTCGCTAACTTCATCCTGTGTGACAATAACATGCTGACGAATGCTTGTAAAGTGATGACAGTGCTCAAATATAGCAGCTTTTACAGCAGTTTTAAAGCACCCCATAATGGAAAGTGCTTCAATTCTCATAGAGAAAACCACAGATTTTATTGCTCTACTTTCTTCTCCTATTTTTATGTCAGCTCTTTTGTGTGACCACTCATTCGTTCTTAAAGCACTTTGTTCCACTAACTGATCATCGACATCATTTTGTGGTCAGGGACTCTCCCCAGCGGGCCCCTGCGCACCGCACAATAACACCCTCAAACTGTCTATTAGGGGCCATTTGGCTCCAGGGGCAGAACTTCTCTCTCCACTGTTCGATGCTACACATGCACACACACACAGGATATTTATCACTCTTTAATGACAGACTCCACAAAGCATGATGTCACCAGCCGCAACACAACAACGTACAACAAAAGAGTGGCCGTCCCACTCTCCTCTCAGTTCGACCGCAGTGACCTCACTTGATTGAAAGGCCTCAGTCTTACTGGGCTCTTTGTGCCAATGCGGCCACCGTGGTATGTAGCACATGAGGCCTCGATGCCGCTGCTGCTGCTGCTGCTGCTACTGATGACTAAGAGTGAGTAATCAAAACAGTTGTAGAAACCAGCCTGTTTCACAAAGATGGTTGTTACCATTAAAAATGTCATCAAGCACTTGATATAAGGCAGTGTTTGCTCTTTGTGGATACGCTGTGGAAAAGAGTCTATGGCCTTCTTCAGCTGTGGTAGGTGGTCAGTCTGTGTTAGTGCACACTTAGTTAAAAGCAGCGCGAGCACACAGTCAAAATATGTGGCTTGAAATATATGTGTGTGTTTCATGTGGGTTAGTTTGGATGTGACATATAGCAGGGGTAGGCAATTAGGTTCAACCATGGGCCAGTTTTCATTGCAGGGTCGTTAACCAGTGCAGTGGAAAGGCAGGCCTATATGTTTTCTTTATTTCTTTTAATTCATTTAAGAATAAAATAGACTTATACGTAACAGGACTGTATCTGAGGGGGAAAAAATGGCATCATTTCTGTTCGACTGCCAACCATTTGTGTTTGTGAAGAACAAATCTGTTATGGTCGCACAGGCTAAAGTTGTGGAATTCACAAATTAAACTTTAATTTCTGGTAGGTTTATTAGACTTGCATTCAGCACCATTCACTGTTCAAATAGCATGGTGCAACCATAGCTTTAATGCCCCTCCCTGTGTGGGGGTAGCATTAGATGGAACAAGGATATATGACGATAATTGGGATTTACACAAGCCTTGTGTTTATTATCTACAGTAGATTTGTGAAAAATGATGTAAGTTCTGATGTAAACTATGAAAGTCAAAACTTTCATCAGGGGGCCAAATATTTTTGCTGCAGGGCCGGATTTGGCCCACTGGCCGCTATTTGTCTACCACTGCCGTATAGGCTCTGTGTCACCTGTCAAGCTCCATTTGTAGATGTGCCAGTTGTTGTCGTGAGGCGTTTGTCCATCATCAGTCATAAACATGCATTGTATTCATAACAACTGCTTGCATGGTACCCCTCGCTCTACCTCTACTTGAAGTGTATGCACTTCACTGATGAAAAAAACATATAAAAATCCCCATTACACACAAATCTATTCTAAAACACATCACTTTTCTCATCACTGAAAGTGAAAAATGAAATTTATTTCAGTGGAAAATGCTTAAAATATCTTTCTTTCTCTCCCACACCTATAGCTAGTCCACAGGCGCACACACACACACACTCACACACACACTCATATGCACACATTAATACGCCTGTATTTGCTAAAAGCACGAATCCTGTTCCACAGTAATTAGCTTCTTTCAATTTCCAGTAAAGGTAAATAATCTCAACAGCATTTCTCTGAATGTGTTTCCTTGTGCAAAAACACACAAACTCACATATTTAACTGGTACACTCATCAAAGACCTTCCGTTTAAAACATAAAAAACCCCAACACTCTCTACCGTGATTTATGAAAAACAAAATCCATTACTTCTCCAAACCCCTGGTTGTGGTTTTCCTTCAAACGGGTGCCTAGCTAGCTGACTCACTGGCTGAAGTATAGCGGATTTCCACTTCCACTTTGGCTTGTTCATCTGAAACGCTGCAAAAAAAACAGAGAGACGAATAAGGGGAACGGAGGGAGCAAGAGATGGAGATCTGGAAGCTATTAGAAGCTGGCAGCTGCAGCCTGGAGTGGCTGATTCAGAGAAGGAGAAAGAGGAGGAAAGAGAGAGGGAGGGTACGGCACATGATTGCCATAATTAATTTAATATCTGTGTGTGTGTAGTTCATTAATGCAGAGCCTTGTGATTTAGCAGCAGGGAAGATGAAGAATGTAAAAAGTGGTTTCCAAAAGAAGTCCTTCTTCTTTACAACTACTACTGCTCGGCCTGCATTTCCTCTACATAGTAATAAAGTCTTATCTGACTATATATCCACCCTTTCAATCTGTTATCTGTCTCTTTTATGCTTCCTCTCTTGGTAAGTGGTCAGTTAGAACACGCACACACACACACACACACACACACCCTGTCTGTCAACCACCCATCTCCGTATATCCTGAATCCACTTACAGAATAATCCTAAAGAAGGAAGCTTAGCTTAGTTACAGTTGCTACACCCGTCTTCCTGATGACGGACGATGATAACGATGGCACATGTAGGCTACCACTCAAAATTTGCAGTAAATTTTGAAACAATTGGTCAGAGATTTCACACAAAGGTAAACAAAAGCAGGCTAATTTCTAGCCAACTGCCATAGATTTTGTCAAATGAAATGACAAGTTTTAATCAGCTAGCTATCATAAGCTAACACGAATATTGGGTTCTTGCCACAGAACTTTAGTTCTACCACTTAAGTACTACTTTAGTTTTCGGATTTTGAAATAGTATGCTTTACTTTTATAAGAGAAAAGGATTTAAGGATGAGAAGTAACCAGTGAGTTTGGCAAATTTAACGCTATCCAATGCAATTTTGCCAACAAGTTTCTGGAGTGTTAAACTTCTCCAAACCAAGTAAAGAACAAGACAGAACTGCTATCATTACTCTAAACTCTCACATAGCAGCATTTTGGCTCCTGAACAGGTATTTTTCTAACGTAGCATTAACCTGTAACCCCTCAAAATAATGTAGCTAATAACATGTCGATTGCCTATAGAAGTAACACTAGGTTACTACTGTAGATAGTAAGTTTAGCTTACATTAGAGCAGATAAACACACAGTTTCAATAAAGAAATTGCTTGTGTTTTTGGTTTCAGAAAGGCTAACAAGAAAGACACCACTCTCTTGAGATACCAAGTATCGCTCTTATGAGAGTTCCATGCACATAGTTTTGACAGAAATCCAAAGCTTGACAGGCCTGGCGTGCCTAGTTAGGATAACAAAGTTATGATTTAGAAAACTGTCAATTGTCACATCCTCTGCTTGTAATCACCCATCTTCTACACAGAAATTGGTCTATAGGTAAAGTAGCAAATCTATCTTCAAGTTTCAGGTGAATGCCAAGAAGAGGAAGTGAGACGAGATTGCCATAAACAGAAAGCAGACAGATTCCACACGAGCGATTCCAACTCTCCCATATCCTGTTCAGAAAGTCCTTGGAGAGGTCCCTCAGCCTAGAAGAGGGCCACAGTGTACTCTGGGTTTTCACCTGTGACTCATCCATGTGAATCACAAGGATGAAGATCATACGACTCACTCAAAGACTCAGACACATTCTCGCATATACCAGTAATGTGTGTAACGTACTGATGCTTATTATTTACAGATACACAAACAGAGTGATTCACATGTACACACAAAATATGGATATACATATTAATAGTTTTGTTTTGAGTGATGGCAGCAGTTGGTATTGACGTTCAGTGATTGACAACCATGTGAGGCAGAAAATGTTACTTCCCCCGACACTTGTCCTCTGGGTGCCCGACTCTGTGGGGGATTTCTCCGTCTGTCACAGGCCTGCCTTTATATATATCCACAACAACACACAAACAGTAAGTTAATTTGAGAATGCTATCTTTATCACTATCTTGACTCAAGCTTCTGTCTTATGTCAGCTTGTTTAACCACTTTATGGTCAACCATTAGCCCTGTATATGTAGTGAATATGAATATTTAACACTATCCATAACTCTATCTGCTGTCAGAAGGGGGATAAAGAGCCTGAACGAATCTCAGTCTTGTGGTTAAGGAGGCTAGCGAGCAGCATTGTTCAATGATGTACGACCTGAAAAGTTGGGTCTGTCCCTGTGCCTGTATCTAGATTTCACATGCTCATTCTGTAATTACTGAACCACTCTCTGCACGGATGATTGTGTCAGTTACAATCACCAATCGCACCAAGTGCTTCTCCCTGCTCGCCTCGTTTTTCATCTCTTTTTTTTCCCCTCCAACATCTCGGGTGGTCTGACACCTGTGGGGTCCTCCCAGGTCAACAAGGGGAGCACAGACAATGACTGGGTCAGAGAACACACACACACAGACGGAGAAAGAGAAAGAGAAAGAGAAAGAGAGAGGGGTTTTCACCTGGTATGACTGGGCTGGCAAGAACAGTCCTGCTTGTGAGGCTCCTCGCAGATTGAAAACAAAGATAATTTAAAGAGCCATAGTGGTAGTGGTATAACAAGTTGTAGCAAGATAAAAATAATTTGTGCTGACAAAGCCAATCACAAGTTTCCATGTCAGATGTACGGTGTGAAAATCAAATTATAGATACTTTAAATTTGCTTGAGATGATTAATTTTGCAGTAATAAGTAAAATCAGGAGGGACTGACTGAAGTGCTTGTGTGAAACTCTGACGTTTGATTTTTTTAGAGTTGAGAGTTAGCTTCTTCACAACACTTGTTAAGAAAATCAGCCAAATATTTCTGACAGTAGAGTGGGGACTGCATGGGGATTTGGGCATTCCAGTTTTGCAGAAAAAGGGAACAGTGGAAATTGCAGGAAATAAAAGAGGAAAAGATCTCAACTCAATCAAGTACATTTTGGATAAAGTAGACTGGCGGTATGAATGTGTGGTCAGGTAAACCTAGCAGACCTAGGTGATGCTATGAAAAAGTATCCCTTCATAACATTTTCAGCAGCTATATTTCAGGAAGGATTCAGGCTGTGGTCCCTCCTAAGAAGGGTGAAGAGCAATATATGACATCTATCTCATGTCATTGGTGAACTTCTCTTGATACTGACACTGGAGCTCAAAATAGAAAGATATCACTTCCTTTTGGCTTCATTTTTAGCAGATTTAGTCATGGGATTTAGCCAAAAATAAATTTGTTATTGTCAGATGTCATGATCTTCGCGTGCAGAGGAGGTGTAAGATGCAGTACGTGGTGGTGCGCTAAGATGATAGAGAATTCGTCATTATTTTATGTCATTACTCTTTTTTTGTAATCAAGATTATTTTCAGACTATGGACAAAAGAAATTACAACACAGGATTATGTGTACACTCACACATCCACACACTCTGTCAACTATTTGACCCATTTATATATAATTTATTTATGAAATACATTGAATGAATAAATTCACACTAAGCTACATGTACAGGTTTTTGGGTAAATCAATATATGTTTTGAAAGTCTGATCAAGAAAAGGGGCAAAAAATTAAAAACTAACTGTAAAATTTATGACTACATGTTGAGTGCCAACTTCTTCTAATGGAAAAAAAACACCAGTAGCAGCCTCATGACTAACACCAGGAGGCTCTTCTTTTATCTTATTCCCTCTTTGCTCTTATTTCTTCATGGAAAATGTCATCGTCTTCTAAACTTTGCACCGTGTCTCTTAGCCGTCTTCCAGCGCCAATTTGTACAAACCGGAGTGCTGGTGAGGTCACAACTTCCTTGGTTTGTGGTTTTTAAAATGATTGAGCAACATCATTCATTGACGTACAACTTAAACTTGATGACTCGACTTCTGAAAACTCCCAGTGTATGTGTCAAGTCCAGCAGCGTCTTGGAAAGGAAAATTACTCCAGATGATCACAACACTGCTGTAGGCTCTGTTGTATCAGCTGAACACACAAACTGAAAACTACACAGCAAACTAAATGTAGCCTATAGAGGTTAAACAAAATAATATAAACTGCCTCACGTTATAAAGCTCTGCAACAACTACTGCCTTTGTTAAGGTTATTAGCTTTTTGTTGAGATGTGTGAAAGAGGTGTTGGTGCATAGCTCAACGGATAGTAATGTCGCTCGGTCAGTTAGCCACCACTTTAGTCCAGACTAAAATATTTATAGAACAAATTGCCATAAAATTTTGTACAGACATTCATGGTCACCAGATGATGAACTCCGGTTTCTTGACAACTACTGGATGGATTGCCATGAAATTTGGTAAAGATATTCAACTTCCCCTCAGGATGAAATGTGATAACTTCGGTGATCCCCTGACTTTCCATCTAGTGTCACCCTCCGGTCAAAACTTCAATTTGTCCAATAGTTAACTCTTGTTAAAGCCATAGTTTGTGCTGGCTGGTTGCATTATATTGTCAGGTATTTCATTTATTTTGTCCAACCCCTGTATACTATACTCTTTAAATTTATTCTCACATAGCCGCTTGTGCCTTAGAGTGCACTGCAGCTGCCTTTGCTCAAGGGTCAGTGAGAGTGTATTGGACTCGGCATCCTGCCACGGGAGCCGCTGCTCTCCGGGCCTTTCTGGTAAATCCATTGTGAAAGCTTTGGGGCTCTGACCAGGACAAGGAAAGCGAAAACGAGAGTATGGTCAGCTGCTTTGAGGGAAATATGGAAAAGTACAGAGACAGGAGAATAGTTCCCGAAACAAGGGAAAAATCCAAAGCCCATTTTGTTGGAAACACTGCATTGTGTTCAGCTCCTGAGGGGCAAGAAATCAAATGCACCTACTAACCTACTGTTAGTATAACTGTTAGTTATACTAACAGTTAACTGTTAGTCTTTTGAGAAACAATGATATTTTATACAGTTAAATAACTGAAGGTGATTATATGATATAGTGATATGAAGATCAGATGATAAATGATGTATTGTGTATGACATTCCATTCAGTGCTATCTGATTCCACACATCTTTGTTCTCTGTCAGCATGTGTGTGTGTTTGCGTGTGTATACTCAACCATGAAAAGCTTTAAAGTGGGTAGCTCTTGATAGATTCCTGTTTGTTTTCTCGGCACAAGATCAAAGTCAGGTGGCCTTAAAATAAGCTTGAAGGGGTTTGCATTGTATGTCACCGCTGAGTAAAGACCCAGAGGAGTGAGTGAGTTCTTTAATGTTGATCCAAAAACCAGACTATCCACTTCATAACACCATTTCACAGGTGAGAGCCGTGTCAGCCTCCGTGAAACCAATTCCCATAGTGAGCCTTCGCAGTAGCACGGTGAATACTAATGTGATGATTCTGGTGATGATGATCCTGTTAATTTTTATGGATAAGTGATCCACATTCACATTCTGGAGGAAATGAGAGGCCCGCGGAGGCACAGCTATTCTCAGTGACAGAATCGGATTATGTGACGATCCATATGCAATCACTTTATGCCAAGGGAGAAGACAGACGTGGAGGAGAGATGGCAGAGAGGAGACAGAGGGATGAGAGATGAGAAGGAGGTGTGGGGGTGTGTGAGGAGGAGGAGGAAGATGAGGAGAGGGAGAGGAGGGTAATGGGAGAGAGAAATAGCCGGGTTGCCAGGACTCCAAAGCTTGTCTGTCATTCTGTGCGTCAGTCAGCCTATTCCCAGGCTCAGATGCAGGTACAGTAGTTGCGCAAATGAGAGTATATATACACACACACACGCACAAAACACACATTTTCTCACTCCATCAATGCAGGCTGGAAGCTGGAAATATCCCTTTTTATCCTCTGTCACAGTCTAATTAGATTCCACCACCACAGCAATCCTTTTCCCTCCACATTTTTCTCTCTTTTCTTACCTCACTCACACTCTCTGCCACACTGTAGCACTGCAGACATTCTGGCTGTTTCCCTGGCAACAGCTGCTTCCTGTTTGTCCTGTATGTGTTGCCATGGAGGAAGGGTAGGGGTTATGGTGGTGGCTGCACCGGTGGCGGCCCACTAATGACAATAAAGTGGCCCTAAAGTGGACTCCATGATATCAGTGGTAAACATTTCTCAGAATAGCAGCCATATACAAGAACTTCCTCTGCAAATATTATCATCCATTCTGAGGAGTAATTAATACATTCAGGAGGGGGCAGTAATATCCTAGCATTCAATTTATTATGTTCTTCAAGGTAACACCCTCCCTGTACTATACAGCAGCTACCCCTGCATCAGGGTTTCTCAACCTTTTTTTGTCCACTGACACCATTTTCAAGTCTGAAAAATCTCAAGACCAAAATTAACCAGCCCCCTTAGTTACTGTTGCCATGCCGGTCAAGCTTCTCGCATGGCACATGCAGTTTACAATGATATCGGTGGCACATTTACCACTCGAAATTCTTAGTAATTGTAGAAACAATGGTTTCAGATTTCACACAGAAGTAAGCAAAAACAGGCTTCTCATTTCTAGCCTCTAGTCTGTAGCCTTTCTCGTGAATTATTGTTAAAATGTCAGCTGTAGATACGCTAATACTATGCTATGCTAAAACTCTGTTAGTTGGTTGACAACTGAAAAGTCTTCAGCTGACATTTTAATGTTTCCAGCTGACACATTGTAAAATGCGAAGACTGTAAAATGGTCTTAAATGTGCACATGATGGCTATATACTGTACATACAGTACATGATATAACCCTGAAAGACTGAAGCTAAAGCTACATGTCCCTGGCACAGCATTGTTTGTGTATATCAGAGTAGAGCTATCCTTAGTATTACAGTACAGTATTTTAAACACAGGGGTTAGATTTATACTTTAACGTTTGTATTTTCAAACACTTTTTAAAAGAGAAAAAACTTCTGAGGATGAGGAATAACCAGTGAGTTTGGCTAACATTTGGATGGTGTTGCTAGAATGTAAACATCCCAAAACCAAATAAAGAGACTCTGATGTAAAAGCATCATAGCTCCCAATGCAGTGGATGTTCCAGTCCTGAATAGGTATTTTTGAATTTGATTTTTTTTAGTAGCTATTATACTCCTTTCCTTTACCTCCAAACTCTTTAGATACGGAGTGGGACAGACCTACTGTGCCTTGTTATGATTACTAAGCTCTGATCGGACAATTACTGTTTGTTTGCAGGGTTTGCATATTGTCAAATGAGCATTACATTCCTATTCTGTTTTCAAGGGTCTGGGATACTATTTTTGTGGTTTTCTTTTAAATAAATATGCACCAGATTAGAAATCACGACCCCACCTGACACCATGGTTGAAAAAATCTTGGTCCTATAATTGACTAATACCAATAATTGACTCATTTCAGGATAATGGTTTGAGATTCCTCAATTCATTACCATAGACAGAAAGTCTGCTGTGCTGTTTTGATAAACAAACCTGTTTCCCAGCATGTCACATGTGTTGTAAATAATGTTCCACTAGTAATGTGTTCAGTGCTATGTTTCATACAGCCCACACAGATCACCAGCATAATTAATAATTTGGTGCATGGCGCTGTGTAAACACTGATGTGGGCACGGCTGACCTGTGAGATGAAGTAGCTCATAGCGGTGAGGGAGGTCAGTGCAAGTCAGTCGGAACAAATTAGACCCCAGAGTCCTGTAAAAGCACACTTCCTTTCTGTAATTACTGGTCTACTGTGTTTTAAACCAGAGCAGAGTATGAAATGATACAGACTTTCATAATGAAGCATAATGCACTGCACATTAGTTGTCAATCATGGTTTCGAATCTCCTCCATGAGAATTAGCTTTTACTTTAATTTTATGCTCCGTTGCGAGAGAATACTCTCAACGCAAGGTCGGCATGAGAGTCAAACAGTCTACTCAGTTATAGCAGCTGTGTTTTCCTCATACAGCTGGGATTTTGCACAACAACCAAGTTCAGTGGAAACAGTCATCAGTTGTTGAGACATCTGCACATGATGACTTTAATTTCTCATTAATCTATACCAAGCAAAGCATGTGTTGTAATTTTCATCTCAAGGCACGTCAGCATTAGTGGATCGTTTGTTCTCGTACGTTTGAAAAGAGAATTTTTGTGTTGTCATCCCAACTTGTGAATTACTTTTATATGTGTGAGTGAGCGGAGCTGTCAAGTCAACAGCACAGTCTTTAGCTACAGATGAATGCTTTGAAGTAATTGTGTCTTTGTAGAGCAAGAAGCCATAATGACACCCGGCATATTTGTCTAAGCATACCAGTGCCGCTTCCCTCACAAAATGCTGTTTGATAAATGCCTGAAATGACATCAAAACTTTGCTCCCGAGGCATTTGTTTAAAGAAGAGCTCTTCGTCGAAAGCGACCACAGTAGTTTGGCAAGGGGCGATGAGTATACCCATATCTTACAGGAAACAATAGCTTCTATGTGAGAAACTTCTCAAGTTCACAGGTACAACACATGGTAAATAGTGTATGTGGGGCAAGTATCTTGTTCCATACCAGCCTGTTTCCCTCCCAACGTGCAAACTGTCAGAAGATAAAAGAGGAAACATCGCAGAAAAAGAGTGGGAAACACAGAGCGACTTCAAAGCTGGAGAAGAATTTCTTTAAACATGGTTCTCCAAAGACCACATCAAACACAAGGGGAGGCGAATGGGAGGGAGGGAAGGAGCTGAGTTGGGTTCATGAGCGAATGCGTGTACATGTGTACATGGATGTGTGTGTGTGTGAGTGTGTGTGTGTGTGTGTGTGCATCACAACATGGCAGAAAGTTGCAGAGATGCATCTAGGCTATGCCGTTCCAACCCAAGTGTAGAGAAGAAAAAGAGGCTGTCAGCTCTGATAAAGAGTTTGGAGTGTGTGTGTGTTTCTTCTCGTTCTGGGAGGCCTCTTCAGCACCAAGAGAGCACTTCAGCACAGCGGCTGCCAAGGAGACGATCAGAGGGTGGCCCCGCAGCCCACACACACGCTCACGCATACTCACCCTGCCGCATCAGGGCTTCCATCATGTAAGTAAGTGCGCGCACGCACGCACGCACACACACACGCACACACACACACACACACACACACACACACACACTTCATGCTCTTTTACCATGTATAAACCAGAGTGGATATTGATTGTTTTAAACAGAGCATTTACGACGCAAATGCTATTCCTAGGGCTTAGAGTACACCCACACACGTTTTCCCCCATGATCCACTCAAGCAACATGAACACACACACACACCCACACACACACACACACACAGACACACACAGAAATGCACAAACAAACAGCAATACATTAAAACAGACATTCCTGTAAAACCCTCCGGTATCATCGGCAGGCAGCACAACACAATCACCTCTGACTCAATGGCCCTTTGTCAAAAAATACCATGACCTTTCTCCTGTTTTAACTGAGGCTGTCTGTGGAGTTTCAGACCTAGTGTTTCTGGCCTCACTCAGTAACAATGGCACTGGTGGAAAAAAGCAAGGCTACTCAAATGGAAACAGTGTAAAGTATTCCAGTCTGTAGTTTGTGTAATGTCTGACCCCGTGGCTCCTGTTCTTCCTTTCTTTTCGTGGTCTTCTTCCTATTTCTCCGTTATTCTGGCACTCTGTCAGACAAACCATTGTGGGTCTGTATCCTTCCTGTCGGCCATGTCTCGCTGGGTCTCTGCCTACCTGCCGCTTTCCCTGCCTGTCTGTCTCCTTTTCCGCCTGTCTGTCTGTCTTTGGGTTTGTTTCTTCCTGCTCTCTGTTAATGCTTATGGTCTCTCTCCCTATTTTAGCCCTGTGGGGTCATATGGTGTTTGTGAATAGGCTTAAATGTGAATTTAGATTTAAAAAAAACAAAAACATAATAGCACTTCTTTAGGCTGGCATCAGAAAGCTCAAAGATATGATCAGTAAATGAAATATTCTTCACTAAAAATCACTATGATTCAGACAAACATCTCATTGAATTCACCAAATTGGAAGTTCTATTTGCGGCGGCCAAGAAGGCAATCACCAGGAAATCAGGAAATGGTGCAACGAGGAGGACCCCCCCCCCCATCTCTGAGATTTTGGCTGGACAATGTTGAGAAGATTTGGAAAGATTTACATGTGTTCTGAGAATTCAACAATCAGAGTTTACTGAGAAATGGGACAATGAACTGCTTATAAAACCCCCATATACCCCACTGGCACGATCTTTGCTTGTTCTGTAATAAGTAAATGAAAAACAATAAAACTTAAGTTAAAACACCTGACCTCGCTGAAACAGTCACAATGTGCATTTAACTTTAATTCTAAATTTCATTTTAGAAAAGGTAAGTGTGATTCCTAGGTGTAACTGTTTCAACTAACTCTTTTTAACTCTACTTACCTGCGCTTTACCTTCCTGTTATTTTGTTAGATGTGGAGGAGATGGGTGTGAGATTAGATGTTTGTTTAACACCATCCTCTTTACAACAGGAAGAATGACAAGGTAAATGGAAGCTGTGGTCGTCTTCTGAGAAATAAAGATTTACAGATATGAGTCTTGACACAGATATGACACATAATGTAAATTGAGAGTTATTTGCTGAAATTTCATCATAATGCAGATTAATCTAATTTTGGATAAAAAATGTTGTATTAAAAGAATTTCATCACATAATTAAAGAAATAAAATGGGGGTAATTTATCAGCCCTAATAGGACTATTACATTTTTGGGCTAATGTCACACCACAGTGAGATTTGGGCCTGAAGTATTCAGATTCTTTGATTCTTTACTGTTTTCTCTTTCTTGCTGAGTGTTAGATGAAAAGTCTGAAACCACTCTTATGCCCGTGAGGTGAATTTGAAGCTACCACCAGTTTGCTTAGGTTTGCATAAAGACTGCAAACAACAAGCCTGGCTGTGTTCAAACGTAACAAAATCCACCTACCAGCACTCAGCATGCACTCTCAAGCAAAGCATTAAAGCAGTAGGTTAAAGTATCAGCAAAATGTACATGAGAATTTATTATGTATATGTTTGTATGTTTTTATTATATATAACACATATCCATAAATGCATTGACATGTAAGAAGTGTTTTAATATGGTAGTTGGTTGAAGATGAACTCATTTTAAACACTATATAGTGTTGGGTTGTTTGATCTGATGACAATGCATATTTTTTTATAAAGTCATCATATGTTTTGTATGTACAGTAAAATCTTAATCTGCAAAGTAACAGTAAAATAAATGAAGTGGATTAAACAGTATTTCCCTCTGAAATGTAGTGAAGGAGAAGAATAAAGTGGCATGAAATGAAAATACTCAAGTAAAGTACAAGTACCTCTAAACTGTACTTGAGTTCATGTCATTTTCACCACTGCTCAGGTGCCAGCTCACCCCCACCTCACCACCCAAGTGTCCCCTGTGTTGAGATCAAGCTGCTGAATGAAACCTAATCCTAAGAGTAACTCACTTTGTTTTACCCCTACAACTATTGAATTCTGTGCATACCATTGAAGGCTGCAGCTGACAAACTAAGAAAAACCCAAACTCAGAGAAAGATCTAAGTCCCTGCAATAGATAACGTTAACATTTGGTAAGACACCCAAATGATTGCATTAGAAATATATCAAATGTAACACACACCCACCAAAAAAATGACACCTCAGCTGTGATAAACTGGTTGGAGTTGGAAAGACTGACCTGTGGTAAATGAGACGTTAATAATCTGTACAGCTGTGTGTTCTTTGATGTCAGTGGTGAACGCTGGAAGCTTATCACAGGCACAATCAGTACAGCACATTAGAATTTGTGCTAATCATTTATCATTTGCATCTTCCAGTGAATTAAATAACAGATACAGACGCAAATACAGACAAACACACGACCACAGGATGCGATCAGAATTTTAACATCCTCTCTGCCTCCTCAACATCCTGTGTGAAAACCCTACTACAGCACAGGAAGTGTGTGAGGAAGGACACAGAGGTAAGATGGGACATGACGGGGACTGCGTACAGTGAGCTGAGCTGAATTAAAAAATGATGCATATATTGCAATCAATACTAATACAGTTGCGATTCAATACAACTTCCTTCTTGCTGCCATGTGCGAGCTGGGAGTTGAAAAGTGTCTGACAGGCGTTAGATAACATCCATTCATTGCCACAGGAGACACTCAGCCAGCTGAGCGAGTTTGCCAACCTGCGTGAAAGAGTCAGCACCAATGTGACTAGGTTTGATGCTGCAGATGATTTGCCTCGGGACATTGTTCTCTCTGATCCTTCTTAATTGATACACGGATGTGGGTGGATGGCTAAGGCTAGCTAGCAAGGGGAGAGGGAGGAAGATGAAGAAGTGGAGCAAAAGGAGGGGTTTTGTATATGCAGAGGAGGGTAGAGAAGGCACCTGCTGGGTCCACATGGCTTTGAATGGCCCCGTTTAAGTGGCTGCACTCACGCATGCATCAGTCTGAAGCGCTGCCCCTGCTGTGAGCAAATGTGGTTGCAAGCACATGGTGCCTCTGATCAAGGCTATTGGCAAATGTGGTTTGTGTTATCCGGGGGGCGGACCAGATACTGGTCTATGTTTTTTTTATTTTGAGGGCACTGAAGCACAGGTGCATGTTGTAAAGAAGGGTAGTTAAGGGGATAGAGAAGAGAGAAAGAAGAGGTTGGGGAAGGGAAAAACAAGTACAGCAAACAATAGAAAGTACAGTAGAGTATAGACGTACAGTGTGGTTATGCTTAAGTTTAGGGAAAGACCATGGTAATGGCAAATAAACTATGGAAATATACTGTTAGGGTTAGGCAACTAAAATACTTGTTTGAGGTTAGGAAAAGATTTACTGTTGATAATAGGGGGAATGTCAATTGCAGGTCAGTGACGGGATGCAAACTCTAACTCTTGGAACTGAAAGTCAGCACTGAAAGTAAATCGAGAGGTGTTTAATTGTCCAATATAGATGTAATTCTAGGGCATACTGGGCTGAAATGACAGACTGCAGTGGTCTGGATTCAGATTTCCTTTGCTAAGACGCTCAAACTAAAGGGTCAAGTTTAAATTTGTCCAGATTCTTACAACCAAATGTGTTGAATATGATCCAGAAATATAATTGCAAAAAGCTTCAAGCCTAAATCATACAGCTCAAACACAAGATGATGCGTGAACGGTCCATGTTGGTGCTCTATTTGTCACTAAGCAGCACGGACCATGAAAAGCAGTTATCAGAGCCAAGCTGAGGTAATAGTTGGCTGTTCATCCTAAAGCACGGGTATGTAGCTTTTAAGAGAAGAAATAACACATTCTTCCTCTTACAAATGAAAAGTTGAGTTCATAAGAAATACCCTTACTCAGATCAATACACTCGGGGGTTTTGCTGCTACTCGGGGGTCTGGTATGACCAATAGTTTCTGGTGGTTAATGCTAGGTAATGTTAGCAAACTTAAGCTAGATATTGTCGTGTAACTGACTTTTAGACAAGTATTTCTGCTACACTATGTTTTAGCATTTAGCTTATCTTGTAGCTGCCACTTGTGACCACAATCACATAGAGTCACTTTAAACCTTGAAAGATGTATATCTCTTTAATGAAAGATGATTTCTGGGCTTACTGTACATTCTTTAACATACTACAAGAGTTAGTTACAAATGGTGATCAGTAGAAGTCTCATCAGCAAGAGTCTTTAGTGACTCCAGGTGCCATTCTGTTTGGTTCAGGTGTTCCTTTAGTCTGTCCAAGTACCCCTCTGGTTGTCTAAAGTGCCAGTCTACAGCCATGCTAACGTAATGACTCTGTGAGGCTGTACTTTGGCACAGCGTTGCTTTAAACTAAGTGCTAACATCAGCATGTCAACCTTATGGTGACACTAGATGAACAGACAACACCAAAGTCAGTAGGAGTCATCTTCTAGGGACCATTAATGTTTCTTCCACACTTAACACAGTGCGGGTCATACTGTGACACCTCGCTTATTAGAACTGCCTTAGAAGTGTTACTTTGCCAACAGTGGAAATTCATTAATGACTATCACATCCTGTGCACTGGGGGATTTTCTTCTTACAAAAATACTTTTAGATCACAGCCACAAATGTAGCCTAGGCCTCTATGGTTTGGTGAACTCGTTAATCGTTAAGTTGACATACTTAATTATATTAATATATTATACTATATTAGTTGATGAGTGAGATATATCATAAGCATTTATTACAAAACAACACTTAATATTTCTATGTTTTAGTATGTGAGAATGTATGTATTTGGGTGTGTGAGGGAGAAAGAAGCACAGACAACTGTGTGTGTGTGTGTGTGTGTGTATGCGTGTGTGCATGCGCAGCGTCAGCAGAGAGAAACATGTGTGTGTGGATCCACCTGCATGCAATCATCTACACAGAGCATCCGTGCATATCTGCCAGTAAGCACAAAGAAACCAATCTACTTATCCAATACCACACTTAAATGCCAAAATGAATTTTCCATTTCAACACTGAACCCCCATACACATGTCCATGTATTCAGTATCAGATGTCAAGAGTGTTTATGAGTCACAGATTTTGAATGCTCATGGTCTTGGCAGAGATTACAGCCAGATAACATCAAATGAAGGTTGTAGACACACGCACAAACATACACACATACAAAGCTGGAACACTCGTCTGTGTGAGTAACTGTAAAGTCTGAGCTGAGAAGTCAGTTATTGAGTGCTTGTGGTAGGACAAAGATGAAGCCAACTGACTGTGCAGAAGCCGGCCAAGTTTGCACTTAAAGTTTCTTTTACATCTGACACTGAAACTCATTTTCCTCTTTAATGTCTTGGGGCGTTGCAGTGTTTCAATTAGATGAATGGAGATACTCTCAAACAGTCACTTGCACCGCATCGCCGTCTCAGAACGTCAATGGCATGAGACTACAACTCTCATTATTACTCACAGCCGTAGAGAAAGTTGACAGCTCCCTACAGCTGCTTTGTTTTTTTTTTTTCAGACTGACATGCAAGAACTACTGCACGCTTGTAAAATGTGAAACAAAATAAGAGAAACTTGGGTACAAGTACAGTTAGAGTTGGTTATTAGCATCGGTTTTGCAAGCTGGGATCAAGCTTGAATCACATAAAAATAGAGACAGAGAGATAATAGAGAGAATAAAGTAAGGACAACGATAGATACAGATTTTTCTCCATGTGATACAATAATTTTAGCCACTTAGTGTGTGTAAGGGGTCTGGTAGCTAAAACTTGAGTGAGTGTATGAAATGAGCTTGTCTGTGTGTGTGTGTGTGTGTGTATATTCTGAGGGAATGTTAGCGAGCGAGAGAGTGCAGTGAAAAATCAGCAACACATACACCAACAGTGTGCATGTGTGTGTGCGTATGCAGCGTGAGAGTGCTGGGGGGAGACCACCTACACTTCCACCTGCTCTGCCTTTTAGAGGGGCCTCTTCAATCACAAGGCTGGGGTCATTATGGATGCGAGCCTCTAGCCGCCAGGCATTGTTTAGCTATTTCTGTCCTTGCGCTTTACAGTGAAACATCGAGCAAAAGCCCCATTAAACATGTGCTTCAAAACACGAACAGCCATGACAGGAAACATCAGGTCCTGTACACCAGATTCTCCTTTTTCTCATTTGAAAATAAGAATAATGCTTTCTGATGCAAACTCTGAACTGAACTGAAAAGATTGTCGCATTAAACAAATGTGTTTAATTATTTTTCTGTCAAGAACAAATGATTACATTCTTCAATTCTGTAAAAAATGCAGCAAAACAAACTTTTCTTTATTATGGTAATAATAAATGAGGACACCTCTGACTTTGCCCCGGCTAACACGGTGATGAGGAATGACAAAGCAGTGAACTGTTTGACGGGCACTGTGAAGATGACTAAGTCATAACTTTCAGAGTGAGATATGAGGGGGGAATATGTTGTTTGTTCGTGACTTCAGAGAAAAAAAACAACCTCTGATGCTGGATATACATTTTTTTCCCCCTGTGTTTTGGTGGCTGCGTGCAGCTGGTTCGCTTAATGTTGAACACATGTTGGGTTTGGTTTGGGCAGGTTGAAAGCTGCGAATGGTAAAACAAACATACTGCACATAATTGTAACATTAAATTGTTCAAGTATTCCGTGTTTCCCTAAAGCTGTCACAGCCTCCGAACTTCTAAAATCCAGCCAGATATCTTCTCTGTCTGAAATCACTAGTAAACAACTCTGCCATGCAAACAATTAAATGGTGATTTGTGACCAAACGAGACTCTTAAATTGCCCAGAGAGAGAAACAGAGTCTATATTTGGAACAGGGCTTCCTAAACGCACTACTTAAGGTAAACTACATTAAATGTTAGGTAATTAGTGCACCACATAACAGACCACAAACTGCTAATTTTGCTGCCTGTGGTTGTGTCTGCTTGCCTCCATCCAATAGAACCTGCAGACTGCTCCTTAATACTAACCTTAAAGCTCGACATCATTGTCAGAGTACAAAATGTGCAAACAGTAATTGTCAGCTGAGGTAAAATACAAAAATATAGCAGTCTGATAGCAGCTTGAGCTGAGGCACAGGTCACTACGAGATGTGTGTGTGTGTGTGTGTGTGTGTTTGTGTCTGCTCGGTTCAAGCTGTGTACAAGGCAGTGCACCAGCAAAAGGGCATTTACATATGTGAGTAAGAGTGTGACTATCAGCGAGAGTGTAGAACATCTGTGTTTGTGTGTGTGTGTGTGTGTTTGTGTGTGTGTGTGTGTGTGTGTGTGAGGGGTGAGTGGATAAAACGTGGGTGTTTGTGGGGGAGTTGGATGATTTTTACGGGCACTGATTCACTCGAGGGTCCGTGTCCAGGCTTGTTTAAGACATGCTGGGTCCTGGGTGTTGGGAATGGCACTCAGTTACAGGATCACGCGAAGGCTCCCCAAGGCTTAACAGGAGTTGCAGACGCAGACAGAGTCAGAAAATCTGTGGTTTTTTATGTTGACAGAAAACCTGCATGTGAGTGTTTGCCCCAGAAACTGCTGGCGCAGCATCTTTTCTTTGAACTTACCCTAACCTGTGAAAATCCCAGTGGATTTCTATCATATGAACACAAGCTCTTGCGCAATAATAGATTGAGTAATAGCACATGTTTGTTTTAATTAATTGTATTGATGTTTGTTTATATTACTTTATGAGGTTTGAGTAGGTGTATGTGTGACTTGAGACTTACTCACTCGGCTGTCATCACTTCGAACTGGTCTTTTCCGACCAGTGACGTCATTCCTGTCAGGGTCATGACCTTCTTATCATTCCTATTAACGCCTGAAGGGGTTCCCTGGTCTGGTCTGTACCTACACTATGACGTCCTGGTATCTAGCACTGAATAGTTTCCGCTGTATTTATTTGGACTCTGACTAGGAGAGAAACCAGGAAGTGGACCAGACACTGGAGATGAGACTCAACACAGGCAATAAACAACTGCTGACAGGCAAAGTGGAAAGGGAGGTTTGCAAAGCATGTGTGACTGTTCACACACACACACAGACACACATGCACAGATTTATGATAAGTCGAAAGATTTTATTGGTTATTAAAGAGATGTGTGCTGCAGAAAATGATGGAGCAGCTGCTTTGTAATTCGCCTGTGTTGGCAAAAACCTCCAAAGAGGGAAATAACTGCTTGTGTTGATGATTTATATACAACCGCCTGATCATGAGCTCCTTGGAGGCTGACATGGCAATACTCTGGAGGCATTTTGTTTTAATAAAAGCCAAAAGCCATGTTCTGAACATGTGGCAGATAAAGAACCGAATGGAAACACACGCTGTGGCTGTGGCTGTCTGACTGAGCCAAACCATAACTGAGAAGACCCACTCAAAGGAAATCTCAGAGTAGCTTGGCGAACGGCGAACATGCTGGGATCAAATGTCTGTCGACTTTCGGGAGAGGAAGAATTCAAGCCGTATTTTATTTGTCACTTCAAGACGGCGAGGATAAAATGTCAGCTATCTTGAATCCCTGCCTGTCTTTGCCCTCCTCCGTGAGACACACACACACATTCATGCACACACACACACACACACACACACACACACACACACACACAGACTCGCACACACACACAGAGGGAGGATCTGGATCCAATTGTTCTCTCATGCCACAACACCCTCACTCCCGCACGTTAAATGTTCTCTTGTGCTACAGGCTCCCTGGCTTTTCAATAGGGCAAGATCATTAAGAGCACATTCTGAATTCATTACCATGATTGCATGTTCCTGCTATACAGGCTAACGAACAGAGAGAGAGGGAAGGCAGGAGGAGGACAGGAGAGAGGGAGAGATAATGCAGGGCAAACCACAGAGTAAAACAGGGTTGAACAGAGCCATGGGACACAGCCAAGCATGTTGACCTCTGGCGCTGACATCAGTGACCCAGACTTTTGACCGATTAACAGTTTTTTTTATCACCTCTCCCATCCCTCTCTCTCTCTCTCTCTCTCTCTCTCTCTCTCTCTCTGCAAACACGCCCGCCGCCTGTGAGCAATGCTGCCCCCTGAAGCTTCGGTCAGCTACCTGACTCACAGCTCCTACAGGCTGCTTCAGGTTCACTGAGCAGCATGGACACAGGACCCTGCCAAGGAGATCTCAGAGTCCCTTCAGTAAGCACAGCCATGGATAGCACTGTGTGTGAGAGCATGTGGCTACTGGCTACCCAGCAGGGTTTTTACCCCCCATCCTTTTTATCATGAATAAGTGAGCAAAAGGCTGTGACAAGCCCAGAATGGGCTGATGCACACAGAGGTTACAGGTCCTAAGGGGAAGTAAGAGACAGCTTGTCCTTTTTTTAACTCTAAAAGATCAAATGATTAGACTTTAGAGAACAGCAAAAACTAAAGGTCATGTCATGTCATATCAGCGTGGCTTTCATGGCAGATAAAGGTTTAGAGCAAAGATTAACAATTTAAGATAAAAGATTACAACAACATAGAAAATAAAATCTGGCTGTTTATGATTAATTTGTCATATGTACAGATTTTCCACTACAAGTAGCTTGTACGTCACTGTGTTGTGCACTCCTTCAGTACACTGCTGTGAGCATGGGCGTAGGTGCAATCTTTTTCCTTCCACCCACTGTATCTCCTCACATTATATATTTTTTTAATTTTGCTTTGGCAGCGTTGTGAGTTTTCTTTCTGTCTGTCACTGTGTCTAATATACCGTATGTCTGCTGTTAAGACCAAAGGTGTTAATGATTTTAGTCGAGCAATTTGTCTTGTCTTAACTTGCATTAAAATGGTGTTAATAAATCAAGGCTGAGATAGTATAGCCATGGTAGCAGCTCTGTGAGGCTGTACTTGGCTTTGAGTTCAATGCTAATGTTAGCATGCTAACATGCTCAAAATTACAATGCCAACATGCTGATGGTCACCCTCTTAGTTTAGTGTGTTAGCATGCTAGAATTTACTAATAACTCAAAGTTATTACAATTCATCCCGAGAAGAACATGGATGTTTGTACCAAATTTCATAGCAACACACCCAATAGTTATTAGTAATTATTAGTAATAGAAATTAGTAATAGATATTTCAGTCTGGACCAAAGTGATGGACTCACAGACCAACATTGCCACCCTAGAGCCACTCTGGAGTCCTATAAGTCACAGTAACTCATTTCAGTTCCTCTAAAATAATCAAACAAATAGTCATATAATGATGCTGTTATATAATAAAGCACTGATGCCTGTCAGACTTGGAGTCAATCAAGCATATCAAATAAGAGAGCTCATGAACTTTAGCCTTTAAATTAGTGGCATGTGAAGGTTGATTGAATCTGTCAGTGACATCAGCAGGCTAAGTGAGAGATTAATAGAGTGGAGCGGAGGAAAACACCATCAGGCCCATCGTGTGGTGTTGACGAGGATGATGATGATGATTTAAATGATGATGGATCACTCTATTAATAGACCTGGCAATAAAGTGACCACAGTCACAAAAGAGAACAGCAACGCTATGGATGAGAGGCCCCATTATGTCCAAATGAAGGAGTCAGCCGCTCTGTCAAGAGGGCACTTCACAAACAAACCTCATCTGACTGAGCCTGTCTTTCTCTGTCCCATTGCCCACCCGCTCTCTCCCTGTTCTAACCCTTACTCTTTTCTGCTGAGTGGGCGTTTGGAGGAGTTGTGAAGGTCAGGGGAAAGACTCTGAAGTGAGGAGCGAGCTCGGGGCTTTGACCTCTGATTGGCCTGATTGGCTGCCCTAGCTGCTCTGAGTCACAGAGACGGAGCCGTCTCACCAACCGAAAGGGCCCTGCGTTGTGAAGAAGCAGATGACAAGTGGGCTGCTGCCCAGCTCTGACAAAAGGAGAGTTGTGCAGAGGTGGCGAGGCACAATGGGACGGTTTGAGAGGAGGAGGTGAGGAGAGCTCAATCCCCACCATAAGCACCTTATTGTGAAAGCCTGCTTTGTTAAAAGACAGAATCTATAGGGTGAAAAAATTAAGGGGATTTTCCTCTGCGTAGGAATTTGTTATATTGTGAGAGTGAGGAGGGAAAAGATGTGACTCAATCCTTTTGGTTGTGCTATAAAGTTTTTAAAAAATATACTACTTGTACTCTCTCACACATATAATAAACTATTTTCTTCTTGTTTTGAGAATAAAGCCACAAAACTATCATCCTACATGATTTATTATAGGGGTCAGATAAAAGTCACTTTAAAGACAGCTAAACAGAGATATGAGAGACAATGGCTAAAAATTTCCACTGAAAATGTTTGTCTTTATCTCCTCCCTTCATGCAGATGTTCACATTGTGGTCAAAAAAGTTTCTACACTCATGAATACTCCACCCTAAGATATACGTGCTTGTTCACACACACACACACACACACACACACACACACACACACACACACACACACACACACACACACACACACACGCACACACACACGCTGGTTAATCTTACAGTAAACAGCTTCCTTCCACCCTCAGGCTTTGCCTTTCCCAAACTCACCCAGAAACTAGAGCAGGTAACACAAAGTTGGTTTTGGCACTCATCCAGACTGATCCCGACTGTTAAAAACTGAGTCTGTTGCCAAGCAGCTTGTCCTGCCTCGGACCTTTTTGAAAATCTGCCCAAAAAGATATGCATTAAAAAAACATCAACTCAGAATCCTGGCAGAATAACTACTTCTGCAGAAAGAAAGCAGAACTCTGAGAAAAGAATTTCTGTACTTGAGTATACTGAACAACTCTAAATCTAAACAGACTAAACAGAGATGTGACTAATCAAGATGTGACTAAGATGTCAGCCACATTTTTTTTTTTTACTTTTGCAAAAGCTAAAACTTGATAACTGAAGTGTTCAACTAATCACCACATGTCATTGTATAGAGCTGAATTCGCCGCACTACTGTTTATAGCTGATGGGGTGATTAATAGAGATCGTTGTGGACAAAAACAATGTCACATATTAATCTTTAACACACTGTACATCTGCCTCAACGTTCACACATTTGTCTCTCCTACTGGTTGGGTAACAAGAGTGTTTTGACTAACATTTGGCAGAATGGCACGGCGCCATCTCACGAGTGTTCCCGTAAACACTCACCGCTCTGGACCCTGTTGTGCTTTGCCAGAATGTCACTGAGACTGTGGTCAACCTCTACCGCAACGCTGAATAAAACCTAAACCCAAGAGAAGCAGAGCAGAGCAGGGCAGCAGCAGAAACAAGCAGCTGCACAGAGAATAGAATTTATAAGGGAGGTGGCAAAGTGGAGGCATAACACTGCCAGGAACTGTTGTTTTCCTCTGTTTATCCATATTCCCATGGATACTGACAAAAAGGCATAGAATTAAAATAGTCAGTCTGAATACCAGAGAATTACCTGAGATGAGATAATTATTATCAGGAATGGAGACCCCTAAAGGTAATGACGTTAGATTTCAGCAAACTTTCCATGTCACGTCAGGATGTTGTATTCTCCTTTCTGTGACAGTTTTTAAAACACGTTGCATAACCTACGTCTTGTTCCCTTTAGGCCTAAACATGATAACAGGGTCTGTCTGAGCAAATATCTCTGTATGTGCCTTTTACAACATGTACGTGTTGTTACAGGGTAGTTGTGACTGTTTGCTGCCAAAGGGAAAACCTGTTGAAAGCTTGATCCAGCCTCTTTCTCCTGCACAGGTTAGATATACACTGACATTTTATGGACTGTAGTGGCAAAGGTTAAATAAACAAAGGTGGGACCATGTTTGTTTTAGAATATTCAAATATGACAATATTCTTGTTTAGTTTGGAAGTTTGCTGTGTTTTGTACTTACTGTATATATATATATTTTTTATAATTAATGGTGTTAAATAACAACCCATTAATAACAACATATTTGGGACATGTTGGGTGTAGTGAGGATGGTCTGACAGAGCATTTGCAGGTGCATTTCTATATTTTATTGTTCAGTAATAATATATAATCTATCCTGGTGTTGTCTCCACTGGACATCTGTAAACAAGCGATTTGTTATGGATGTGTTTCCTGGAATAACCGACTGTTGAACAAGATCAGAGATTCATCCCTCAGGTGCAGCCAGACAATTTAGTGCCTGCCGAAGCAAAGCATCCTACCTGACTTGTTTTGTCTGCGCAGGGATATGGGATACATCTGTGGAGGCATTTTGTCTGTGTTTGTGTGGGCGCTGGAAGAATTACAAACTGGAGACAATGGTTCCCTTCTCAACAACTAAAACAGGTGCACAGTTGAGAAATCCCGTTTCCTTTCTCTGCGCACTGCTCTCTTAGAGAGCGAACCACAATTCTTCTACTTGGGGAGCAAAACCAAGTGTTATTTTTGTGGAACAGATTGTATAGATCAAAGGGATAAATTACTCAACATCAGCCTTCCTGCTTGAGATAATTGACTGGGCTTGGTCCATGTTGGACAAAGTCTCCCATTCATAATCAAAGCGTGCAGTGCTACTTTAGGCAACACATCAGTACCACGCAAAAATATCAGGATACTGTGTTCTGTGACTGCTTCGGTGGTGTGTGTCACAAAAGTGTGTTTTGGGGACTCATTAGACACCAGGGCTATGCTTAACTTAGACATATTTCAATGCCAATATCTATAATAATACAGATTTTGTCATTTGTCAATGGCAAAAACATAAAAAAGACGACTTATAACGTAAAGGATACCAGCTAACACATATCCGTCTTGATCAGTGAACACATATGGATGTGTCTGAGATGCCTAAGCTCATTTCTCCTTCCTGCTGAGACAGAAAGTGCCTATCTCACTAGCACATGGATGGGGTTTATACAGGAGCAGGAATGTTGCTGGAATGAGGCCCGAGTGGGCGTGGCTTCCCGGTTGTCCCGGAAAGGAACTGGTACGTCATCATGCCCATATAAGGCCTTAGGACTTCCTCCACAGGATGGATCACAATAAACACCAACGGCATTTTGTTTATAGGTCTAATTCATATCTAATGAACCTAACATCGGGGTGAAGGTGAACGGATCCATATCTGATGTAACCCTGGCTGCATTCAATTAAAATGCTTTTAATTCCAGAGGCGCATTTATTACAGTGTAACAACACATGAATGAATTAAGAGGACTAATCTAACCTAACAGAGTAATCTCACCTCCTCGCTTAACCCACAATCACATTATTCAACCTATAAACGCGCAAACGACAGCAGAAATAAAGTGGGCTCTTCTATTTCTGACACCGGTCTCCGCTGCGATCCCTCCTCGGTGCTCTCTTGCCTACAGGCTTGTTTACAGTTGCCTCTTCCCGGCATTAGCGTCACTTGACGTGGCGCTGACGGGGCGTAGACAAGAAGCTGTCTGTAGCCAATCACAACGCTGCTCTGCCCTGGCAGCAAGCGTGTGTCTATGCCTATATAAAACGGCACGTATTGACCCGCCTGAACACACCTCAACAAGCACCAAGACAAACACATCATCTTATAGGAATTGCGACTTATAACTTTTCCTTCACAGATTGCGAAGAAAACTGCAAACGGACACTGGACAAGACCTTTACCTGCTGACACTGAGCTAAACACAGCTTTTGTTGGATCTTGGACTTTCACTCTTGATTTTTTTTTGGAGTGATTTTTGTTCAGTTTTGATCTTGGGACACTGTTGAGAGAGACGGCGGGTGCCTGAATTGATGCATGCGCTCTGCTGACACTGACATTTGTTGATTATCCAGAGACTGTGTTTCTATAAGCAGCTGGTAAGCTTACTTTTCCTACGACTTTATGTCTACAAAGATGGAACAGCCTTTTTATCATGACGACTCTTTTCTGTCGGCTTACGGCCACTCAGATGCAGCAATGCACGACTACAAACTGCTAAAGCAGAATATGAATTTGAACTTGACAGAGCCCTATCGCCACCCGAAATCCCACCTGAGAGCCGAGACAGACCCATACCAAGGGGCGCAGCAAGACGTGGGGTCCCTGAAGCTCGCATCCCCAGAGCTCGAGAGGCTCATCATCCAAAACAGTAACGGTGTCATCACCACTCCCACCCCGGGCCAGTACTTCTACAACCGAGGCATCACCGATGAGCAGGAGGGGTTCGCTGAGGGGTTTGTGAAAGCCCTGGACGAGCTGCACAAGATGAACCAGATGCCCCCTCCTAACGTGTCCATCGGAGCCGGTGGAGTTACGACGTGTTCACCGGCGGCCTCTAGTGTCTTCGGCTCCGCCTTGCAGCCTGAACCTCCTATCTACACGACACTGAACGCCTACTGCCCGAACACAAGCCTCTCTTCCGCTTCCAGCTACCCGACAGCCACCATCAGCTACCTGCCGCCACACCAGCAGAGCCACCCGCAGACCTCGACGCACGGCACGCACCCGTTCCAGCACTCTCTCCCCGGCTCCGGACTCCATCCGCAGCGGCTCGTCGCTCTGAAAGAGGAACCTCAGACCGTGCCTGACCTCCTCAGCAGCGAGGGCTCGCCTCCAATGTCCCCGATCGACTTGGAGTCCCAGGAGAGGATCAAGGCGGAGCGCAAGAGGCTGAGAAACCGGCTAGCGGCAACCAAATGCCGGAGGCGCAAGCTGGAGCGCATCGCGCGGCTGGAGGAGAAGGTGAAAGTCCTGAAGAGCGACAACGCGGGGCTCTCCAACACAGCGTCGGTGCTCCGGGATCAAGTGGCCCAGCTCAAACAGAAAGTCCTGACACATGTGAGCAGCGGCTGTCAGCTGATGCTTACAAGCAAGATGGAGGCATTTTAAACAAGAGAGACTACTAACTGACTGAAAAGTAGGTAATAACACTGGAGCCATGTTCTGCATGCGCAGCACTGGAATACCGGCTGATGTGTTGACAACACTGACAGCAGCACAGCGCCGAGGGCTATGTGTAGACAACTCTTTAGGCTATTTAGGGTGAAAAGACTGATTGAAATGGTACTTCCGGATGCTGGACACCGCTCAAAGGACCATTCAACCCTATAAACCAGGGCAGCATCCAGACTGAGCAGACACTGAGAAACACAGCGGGCACAGGCCCACAAGTCTGGTTTACTAATGGTAGAAAATGGGAATGATTATTGTATTTCTTTGTACTTTTGCAAGCAATTATATTGTCATGCAATGCTGCATTTATTCATTGTGTAAATTATTTTGTTTGTCTGGTTGATCCAGACAAACTAATGATGTCCAATGTTTACAATGTCTTTTTTTTATTTGTGACGTGTATTTAAGTAAAGTGTCTTAAAAATGAAGTTGACATGGTGATCTCGAGTGTTTGTTTATAATGATCATATATTGCACAAGACTCACAATCAGAAACATAAAACACATATAAACAGCAGGAAAGAGTGGGGAGGAGCACAAACAAGGTTTCTTTCCTACCTTATTGTAATCATAACAGTTATAGCGCCCAGTGATGAACCCTGCAAGGCAAGCACATTCTGGTTTCAGTGTTTTTACGCACAGAGCGTGGCCTGCGTACGTAGGCCTTTCCTAATTACGCACGGGGCTTGTCCATATATGGTCATGTTGGTGAATACTTCGTCACAGGGGAGGATTTCTGGGAACCCCCGCCCAGGTAACGCAAACTGGTTTCATCTCAATCCCTCCCTCTATTGTATCGATAAGGTCTGCAAACTACACGAGGGTGGTGGAATTTCCTTCTCTTATTATGCCACTTTAGACTAACCTGTCACACACGAACGGAGCAAAGTGTAACCTTGTTATCAGGTAGATGGATACAAGTTGGTTTAATTTACTAAATGAAAACAGGAACTAGATAAAAAAAACCCTCAGCTTTTTAATAAACCACGACAGTGTAATATGAGAGTCATAATAAATTAATCCGCACTGCCCCCTTAAATCAACCTGTCAGTGCCGCTCACGCGTCAAAGTCATGAAGGCATATTTGAGGTGTCAGTATAATTGAAAGACTGCACACAAGGGGAAGTGACAGTGGCTTCAGGAATGTCGGGGGCGTCCTCAAGATGCCACGCCGCTTGGCAGAGCAGTAGGCGAGAGTGGGCGACCGCAGAGCGCAGGAGCATCTGTGTGGATAGATGGAGATGTGCGCGCTGCCAAGGACAACATGCTGGTGGGACGCGTCAGAGGCCAAAAATGTGTGGCACCAGGGGCTCAAAAGATGGATATTTGGGGGAAAATCCCGCGTTAAGTCGACGTCAATGAGTCATTAAGCGCTCGCTCCATTAGCCAAGGGTCACTAAACGTTTTCATGGGGCCAAGAACAGCTCAGACGCACAAAACAATGATGATAGTGATAATATGAGGTGGAGAGGTGGAGAGATAACTGCTCGCGCTGCTGATTAAGGGGGTCATTTCGAGCTTTTCAGTGGACAAACTGTGAAGCCAAAAAAAGTGTTTTTACGACCCTTGGCCGAGAGAGAAGTTGTTCACAAGCTGGTCTCAGGAAAACTGGAGGGGGATTTCTGTCCTTTAAAGCAGTCTCTGACGTACAAGTAAACAAGACAGTCGGTTTGGACTGAAAATCTCTCGCTCTCTCTCTGTCTCTGTCTCTCAGTACTCACAAAAACCACTTCAAACGAGTCTAGGAGTGAAGTGCGGTTTGAGCGAATTCTCACCTCAAGTTGTTTTGGAGAGGAAGGTTTTTAACCTCTTTTCATCTGACACGTATTTAAATAGCCTCTTTCCATCAATAACAACTCCCCTATTTTTTGCCATGGACGTGGAAACAGAACCGGGCACGCCCACACAAGTTCTCCTTTTTTCTGTGACTTTGTTTTTTATTATCAAGAAACCAGTATTTCAGGGGAAATACACACTTTTGAGCTCGCTGCCTCTTTTTGCTTTATTCAGCACCATCAAATAGCCTAACCTACATACTCAGCACAAGAATCAATATGATGTTACAGAGTACAGATGCTCAAAATGACTTATTTTCTATAAAATAGTCACGAAGTGCCAAAGGACCAAAGAATATTCACACAACTAAAAAAGGAATACTTTTAAATATCACTGCAGTGTCAAGTCATTTACGCACACAGCAGGCCTACATATTATAATGCACACTCCAAAACAAGCCAAGTGAAGCCATACTGGCTCTCCACACGCCTCGGCCCACAACCCACACCGAGTGTCTGTGGGAACATCTGTGATGTGAACGGTGACGTATGAAGAGCTCTGGGTGGGTTTGAGTTTCCTCTCGAGCCCCCTTCCCCTCCCACAGACTCGTATGCAGGCCTGGCTCTCACTCTCACTCATTCTCTCCCTCTCCCCGATCTTCTGTTATCTTCTCGAGAACCATGAATATTCCTCCCACCTTCTGAGGGATCATCTGAGGTTCTTATAGAAGTTGCATCCCTAGTTTCAGACGGCTAGAGCCGGGTTGGGAAGGGGATGATTTTTTCATGAGACCCAGTTTGAGGAAAGTTTGCTGTAGTCATAAAAAAACTCTTTTGCACCGCATACCATGTGAGATTAATCACAGTATAAGAATGAATTCTGCTATGTAATATATACCAATGTGTTTTCTCCTTGTTGTACACATGAGGAAAGCCTGTAAGTGAATGGCACTTAAGTCAATTTTAAAGGTTCCTTAGGATATTAATTCTGGTTTCTTATACATTACACGTGACAAAAATGAATGAATCTGCTGTCCCATGAATTAAACATAAATTCATAGTCATGCATTACTGTTCCCATCACAATGCTGCCAATGACAGTAATGTAAGAAGGCTGTGAGATGAGACAGATAACATTGTGACTGAATATACAGCAAGTGTTTTGTTGAAACATGGTCACATCATAATGTATGTTGGTGTATTGATGACACTCAAGCAGAGCAGTGGCTTAAAACGCAGGTCTCGTCAGTCAACGAGTCACGGTGCAGTTTGTTGGCGCACATCGCCATCTAGTGGAATTACACTGAATTACACCGAATTACATCTAAAACGTGACAATCACAGCTGCCCTACTTTCTCTTCTTCTCTCTTATCAGATAATAAAAACACACACATGCATAAATATAATAATTATCAGTTTTAAGAGATAAATTATCGGTTAGCAAAAGGAACTTTTGCTTACTAGACTCTCCCAGCAGAGATATAAAAAGAAACTTATTCCCACCTGAGGTCAAATCTCTGACTTGACATTGGCCTGCCAGGACAATTTTCATATTTTTTTTTTTCACATACAACCTTGCATTTGAATGAATAACTCAGTCCAAGTTCGACTCAGTCTGCAGCAGGTGCATAATTGTGTGGAGTGCGAAATGTTTCTCCTATTGCTTGAATATTAAACATCACCTTCCTCTTTAACAAGGAATAACGCTGTGCAGAATTTAGGTTTGTGTTTACTGTGGAGAGATGGGATAATATATTTAAGCAGCTCTGTATTATAATGTTTTTTTCCTCATATTGTATTGTATATATAGCATTGTGCCATGGGACTGATTTCTCTTTGATGTGAGGGTAAACCACAGAATGGAACCTGATACAGACAGACAGAGGCGCCATTAGTCACCTCTTAGATGTAGTGGTGTGTCTGTGTGAGAGAGAAAGAGAGAGTGAAATGGAGAGAAAGAGAGAAACAAGACAGAGTGTTTTTGGACTTTGAAGGTCAGATTCTGGCCTTGCTGAAACAAATTAAAAAGATAATCTCATCTCATTTTTGTTGCAGTTTGTTTAAGATGTTGGCCTTGTAAAAAAAAAAGTCTGGATTGATGCTGAAACAAATTAAAAAGATAACACTGTGTTCACTGTGTTACAGTGTGTCCTATCACTGAAGAGCTCACATACTCACAGTCATCAGTTTAAAAGTGTGTGTGCGTGTATGTGTGTGTGTGTGTGTGCGCGTGCAGAAAGACACTCATTTGCAACCCTCTCTGTCCAGCTCCAGTCATTTGCTGTAATGATGACTTTCACAGAGGACACGTTATTAGCTAACATCATCAAGTAGCACCAGTTCACTACAAAAATAGCTGTGATGGATTCAAACACACACAGACACACACACTGCACACCTCATTGTCTGTCCTTTCAACAGAAAAAAATGTCAAGTGGTGTGTGGCATTATCAACATAATGCACAGCTTGTGTTCACTGCATTTTCACCTGCAGAGGGCACACACTGTTCTGCTGAGAAACACACCTTATAGGTGATTTATGGGTAAAATCCATGTATTAGTCACTTTTAATGAGATTCCTTTCAAGAGAAATATGCCACATTGTCAAAATGCAGTCTTGCTGTCAGTTCAATTGCTGCAAAGCTGAATCACTGAAAGGACTTAAATCATTCAAAGCCTAAAAGGCATTCATTTAAACTTAGCCAGTATAATAAAATCAGACTTTGACAGTGTTAAAATAAATTGTCCTGATACTTATTTAAATATAAGAAAGACCATTTGAATTCCTCCCTTGAAGCAATGGTTTGGAGAGGGTGAGACTGAGTGACAGCTGTCTGGACGGGGGGGTAAACACACTTGTCATGATGTATCAGTAAATTGGAGGCTGACTGTGGTGAGAAGACACTGCATAGACACTAGCTGCTCCCATAATCAGAGGTGGAGGCATGTTTTGAGACACCAGCACAGCAGTCAAATGTTTCTAAGCACGCCAATATGCAACGCTGGGCAATAGATTGATGTATAGGGTTGCTGGGTTTGATTTAATTAGTTTTGATCAAAAATGAGTACACATGCTACACTGTAGGGTTATGAAAATTAACTGATCTCCTGAATTTTCAAAGAATATTTAATCATTAGACTAAAGCGATGCTGAACAGAGTTACAAAGTGCTTAACGGTAAAACAAAAAGAGTAAACCATAAAACTGCAAAAAATATTAGATGATTGGAAGAATTCAAAAGGGGAACACAACATTAAACATTAAAACAATTAACAGCATGCAAAAAAGAAAACCAAAACAGGTTTAAAAAAAGTAAAAGAGGACCTAAAATTCAGCCTTGGGGGACACCACAGATAAAGACAATGAAACCTTTATCACAAAGATAAGAGTGAAACCAGTTGAGAACCGTATCTTAAATACCAACCCCCTTTACCAAGCATTCAGTTACAATTAACTGGTCGACAGTGTGTAATGTGCAAGAGTATTACATTTCAGTGCAGCCATCAGCGGTGTATCGAGTAGAGGAAGCGAGATTGTTTGCTGTGTGTTGTGTCTATTTCCAGAGCTTTGAGGTTTCTAATGCATGGTGCAGACAAACTCTGCAAATAGCTCTGCTCAGTAGTGGTTTAAGTATTTGAAGAAAGAAGTGTACAGTAGTATTTCCAAACAAGGCCACCCCTTTCGTAAAATCTACCTTCTTTGATAAAAAAAAACAACCAAAAAACGGTTAGAACCAAATAAAGCGTTTCCAATGTTTTACACACTCCTCTATGTCTGCCTAGAAACAGAAGGGTACATCTAGTATAATGACTCATCTTTCATTGTGTTTTGGATGAAAAAGGGCTTGATAAAAAAAGTGCAGTCAGAAGAACTATGACAGGCTCAGGATGACATTTAGAAATATGTTCTTTATTGAGAACGTAAAGAAAAAGCACAGAAACACCCATTTCAGCAAGCCTACCATAAATCAGACGACTCAATTTCCCTTTTTTATAAAACATTTACATCTAACAGTGCCTCCCTCTAGAAATACATGACGCAATTATAAAAGAAACACCCACAGTACATTGATGATCAAACTACCAGAACAACCTTATCTGGTATAAATGCTGCCTCGGCGGATTTACTCCGGCTGTTAGGCAGATTTAATTTCTGAATATTAAACCTTCCCTCAGGTATTAGGCATACTTCTCCAGTCTTATTATCATACCAGATGCTTTAGTAGTCTCTGTTAGAAAGCCTAAGTTACATTCATTATTTATCATTACTTGGCGTGACCTTCTTCGCTATCATACACCTCATGACAAGCAGACTGCACGGTACAGCATCACAACAGTAAGTTCTGCATGTAACAATAATGGACTAATGCACAGATTAAAGTCACCTAGACGACTGAAAAGAGAAGCAGGGTAGTGAAGTACTGGTACAGGTACATCATGTTTACAATACTGACATGACTAGTCCTCTGGTTAGTGATGACACATTTGATTCATGCACAAGCGCAAACAGGACTTTACATTTCCTATGTGCAAGACTTTGCACTCCTGAAAATGTGCAGTGTTGTGTTTTACTGAGCCATACAAAGCAAATAAATCTTCATCTTGTTGTTGAAGTCAGTGCAGAATTGCAGAATTCAGGGTTTTGTCTTTAAATGCTAGTTCAGCTGTGGCGTCTTAAATAGTAATTATTCTTTAAAATCCTGGCTGTTTCGGTTGTTCAAACAAATAACTGACCAGGTGACACCTTAAACCAGATACATTTAAAACCATAGAGATTATATGTGAAACATGATGATACTGATAATGAGAGCTTAGGTTTGTGTGGTAAGGTTAGTTACAGGAGCAAGGTTACAACTCCATTCCAAAAGATAGATTTAGGATCTAGACAATTATCTCTAAATATATTACGATCTACCATTCCTCTCTACAAGCCGCTCCCGCTCCCCTCCCCGTCGTCCACAATGACCGAGCGCTTACGCAGCACAGAGTTCCCCTTCCTGCCGCTCCTGGCCTGCAGGGGCAGCTTGGTCTGGCAAGGGGCGCGGTACTGAGGCAGGCCAGTCTTGGTGGTATCCAGTTCCTCCGGGTCGTCCTGCTGGGCCCTGAGGGCAGCGATCACATCCTTGTCCGAGGGACTGAGGGTCAGGCAGCCGCAGGGGTGACCGCCGTCACCGGCCTCTCCAAGGTCTCCCACCTCCTCTGGCTCATCCTCCACTGTCATGAAGGCGTCACCCCACAGGCTCTCGCAAAGATCCCGACCATGCTGGTACATCTATATACCACACACACACACACACACAAAATATTTTTAGGAAGTAAAGACATATTTACAGTTTGAAAACACCTCTGCTGATGATGGCTCCATTACAGGTAGAGACCAGTGGTGAAAAAAGTACTCACATCCCTAACTTAAGTAAACATAGGGGCAGCAAAATGTACATTAAGTCAAAATCAAAAATCTAAAGTAAAAGTACTCATTATGCAAATGGACCCTTGTCAGAGTGTTAAATTATGGAGCCCCCAAGGTTGAAAGATTACAGTTTTTTCTCTTATGTGAACAAGATAGTCATTTGTGCGCACAAGTTAATTATCTCATGCAACAAGATTAAAAAAACAACTTTTTACAGGACTTCAGGGCTCTGCTGTTAGTTTTGTTGCAAGACAGGTTACAACTTTATCATTTCTATTAGTACACAGTGACACAAATCCCTGCATAGCTTTGCACAACTTTAACACCACAAAACCGAAAACACCTGCGTGGGCATGCAGAGCATTTTGTCTATAATAATAATTTATATATAATATAAATATATATATAATATAATAATAATTTGCATGGCTTTTTGCAATTCACAAAGTATAGCCTTTCTTTGCTTGTAAACAAGCATCAGAATAATTGATTTTGCCCTTTTAGGGCTGTTCCAGCCTTGAAAGCAAAGCACCCGCTGCCAGGTGTTAGAGGGGGCTGCAGGCACCTGGCAGCTGCTCTTGCAGGCGGCTTTTGTCTGCCTCGCTCGCTCGCCTCACTTCATCTCCAGCAGCCTTGAGAGCAAATTATAAGACATGACCTTGACAAGCTCACGCCGGTATCTGAAAGACTTCATCTCTGTGCCGTCTTTACGGTAGAGTGACGATCCTGTCAAGCCTCTACAGAGTAGACGGACAGATCTAAACTAATCAGTAAGGTCACTTCCAGCACCTTTTGTGTTCCTATCTGACAGAAAAGTCATTACAGCGCTCAGTCTCTACAAAGTTATACTTTGAGGAAAAATTCCAATTACTGCTGACATTAGCTTTATGGTTACAACTGCGGATTAAAAGGATATTGCATAACAGTGCAAAAAAAAAACAAATCATAATTTAACATTTAAGCTGTTTAAAACCTTCATGGGCGACTGTAAATGGTGTAGGCCTATACTCTTAGAAATAGCTGGGAAAGCTAATTAGTGAAGTTTCAGTAACACACACACTGCGTTTAAGCTCCCATTCTGCCTCATAACCAGTCATTCAGAAGTGCTGCCAAGTCACTGTCTGTGTCTCTTACTATACCTCATTTTATCCCATATCTACTTTTCATATAACTTCCACCATATCTCTCCGTTGTATTTCTTTCTTCTCTTACTTATTGCTGCTCTCGCTGTTTGTATATCTCTCCTATTCTCCGTTTGTTTCTCTGTAGTGCACCCCCACCCTAACGTCTGCTTCCTTTCATCCTCCTGTCTGTTGGGGGATTAAGACTGAGTCACACAGGGTGCTCAGAGAAGAAAAAACTGTAATATATTTACCGTGTTCGAAGGACAAAGAGGATGGCGGCTATTTCTCTCCACTACATATACTCTCGGTCTGACACTTAGGTCTTATCGTGGCGACCCTGTAATACACATTGAGGCGTGCACACACACACACACACATTTCTGTCCCATCCCCAGGCAGACATGGTTTGCTGCCAAAGCTAATTCAGTACAAGCGCAAGTAGTTTTAGACGACATGGTGTGATCGAATAAGTGAGATACAGAAATTTCCTGAGGCTCTATCCTGTCGCTCCCATCCTTATCTTATTCAATTCTGCTCGTCTCTGTCCTAAATCTATGACATTACACCTTGTGTGAAAAAAGAAAACAGAAAAGAGAATCAGTAAACTGGGTGGCATTCTTTCTATAGCAGTCGTCTATTGCAATGATTCTCTTGGTCGCTGGTCAAAATCAGATTTGGGAAAAGGTAAATTTCAGTCGTTATTTGACTAAATAGAAATGATCCTGATTTGAGAATACATATCAGACAATTAATTCACTTTATCTGATCCACAGATACTGCTCTAGATGTGTTTCGTGCCAACGTCCGGCACACACATGGTCACTCTTTGCAGATGTAACCTCATTCCCACAAAATCAGGAGCAGAAAGACTGGCTAATGCTGAGCTAAATCAGACCTTGGCTGGCAAATAATGTTACCAATGAGTACAAAGACAGAGAGAGAGGGAGAGAGAGTGTGCCAGAGGGATTTTTGCATGCAATGGATGTGTGTGTGCGCAAAACTGTGTGTGTGTGTGCCTTTATGTAAATGTATTAGCTTGTTTCTATGCAAATTGACACCTACTGCAGTCAGCATTTACTAATCCTGTCTGTATCTGTGTATATTTATTCTACACACACACACACACACACCTACATTTTGGTTCTGTCAGGTGAACTTTTCAGGAGCTTGGAGAAAAACTGGCTTGTGACCACTAAGGTGTTTAAAAAGGTTTCATGAGCGCACCTTCTTGTCCTATAGGAATAATGGAACTGTGTGATATTTTATTTGAAAGGGAAGGGATATTTTCATGAGATGACAGGGATAAGTGCATCTGTACATATTTGCAACATCACTAACCCCTGCAGCACATCTCAGGTGGACTAAAATGCTGTGAGCTCCAATCTGCCATCTCTGCTTGCTGAAATGAAAACAAAATGAAGCTTTACTGCTGTGACCTCCAAAAATGTTGAGAGAGGCAAGCACTTGCTTGCGGTCTCTCTGAGAGGGACGATTTGTTGTTGAATGTGCTGAATGCTGTGACTCATTTCTTTGTATTCAGGACCTGCTTAAAACACTCAGTTTTGAGAGCTACTTAAGTTTATCGGTGCCTAGTGTGTGCCCTACATGAAAATTGGCCAATACAATCACAAGAAGCACAAAAATAAACAAGCCCAGAGGCGCACACACATAAACACTCAGATATTCTCTTTTTGCACTTTCTCACTTCATACAAATCTGTCATTTCTAGCAATCATCTAACAGCCACCAGAGAGACTTAATAGGTCTGGTGTCTGGGGGTGTGTGTTCATTTGTTGGTGTGTCCCTTTCTCTTCCTGTGTGTGTGTGAGAGAGAGAGAGAGAGAGGGGGAGAGAGAAAAAGAAAGAGATAAAGGGGAAACGGAGAAAGAAAGGGACACACACTTGCATAGATAGATAGATAGATAGATCGATAGATAGAACTGACCCTGTTTGCCAAGTGGATATCTGTTAACACGACATTACCCCAAAATCTAAACACTGTGACAAAATGGAGATTGAACAGACCTCCTGAGAAACCATTTCTGACCAATAACTGAATTATGAACTAAAACCACAAGAAAGGGTCAACAACTCAGTAAACATGGACAGAGAGCTCCCCTCTTTTGGGCCTCTTATCTCACCAAACCAGAGCCACAAAGTCTAACTCACATTCCTGAGGACTTTTGTAACGTCTCTCAGCAAATCTGAACCAAACTTGAATTTCAGGTAAATTAAATGTCTAATCATTATGTAAGTTATGTATTGTTATTTGTCATGTAAATATATGAAGAATGGTATAACTTTGATAGTTGTGTGATTATCTACTAAGGAGATATTAAACTTTGACTTTATTACCTTTTTCTACATGTGACCCTACTGCCCCCTAGTGACAAGAGTTAAATTGTTAAGAGTTAATGAATGTTTGGTAACTATGCAATTATATTTTAAAATCACATAAGTGTTTAACTTTTTATCTATTAACCTGATGGACAATCATATTTTAGTAGTTAAATTAGGTAAGTAGTTGTATTGAAAGAGTAATAGGAATGTAAAGATATAATGTTTGAAGAATTTCTGTTTGAAGTTTTCTTGTATTAAAGAATAGTCATATTGAATGTATTATGTCATATCATGAGGTCAGAGTTGTGTTGAATTTATATTTGAATATGTTTCTGAAAGTAATCTGAAAGTTTTATTTCAGTGCAGATGGTTTGAGAAAGTTGAATCAATTAAGGTTGGATGTCCTGACATGAAGTGCTCTGAAGTGTAGATTTTGCGTTTAAAACTCAAAACTTAATTCTCCAGTGTAAGAAAGTCATTTGTCATCTCAAGCGGAAGTCAAACCACACCTTAAAAGTCCCTGAAACAAAGAAATTGAATATTCATCAGTAGTTCAGCGCAAAAACGTTTAAAACACACCCAAAACTCCCTGTTTTGTCCAAACTTATAAAACAGCCTCAAAGAGATTTTTCTTTGAGCTGGTTTCCAGAACTCAAGAAAAATTCTTCAGATGTGTCTTTTATTGGTTTTTCAACCAAGTATATGCCTATCTAATCTTTTATTGAATCAAGTTTAAGTTGTTTTTGTTTTTATTTGTAACATTAAGTCTCATATTTCCACGTATACGTATATATTTATGAAGTAAACGCTGCTTTGAGTGTAGTCAGATTAAACTTTATCCGGCATTAAACTTTATTCGGCATTAAACTTTATTCTGCATTAAACTTTATTCTGCATTAAACTCAGGTTACTACAAGCCAACCAAAGCCTGAATCCTCAATTTAAGCGCCTCAAGAAGAAAGCGTCACTTAAAATGGATATCTGCCTGCTTGCTAAGAGCAGTACGGCAAAAAGGAGTTAAGCTGAGCTAAAGACTCTTTCAGAGCAGCCTGAAACGACTTGACTCCTTTCCACCGGTGTTCAACACCTCTGCACCCACGAAGACGTGCCCACAGTCCACAGCCTGATCCGGGCTCTTTAACTGGTAGCGCCACACCAAAACAACACTGGACCTGCTGAGATGACGCTCCCACAATGATGAAACTTGTCAACAGTAAGGCATAACATGGCTTTGTGATCAAGGGTTGATGTCGAATAAAATTAGAGAAGTTGAATTAGCTTTCCTTTTACTTTTTAGCAATACGTTAGCCTCAAGTCACACACTTCAAGCTTCTCTTTCTTTATTATTGTTATTTTTATTGTCATTTATCGGCCTTATTATTCTTTTTATTTATTATCTTATGCTTTATCATGTATCCCCAAGACATTTAGCTATTAATAAATGTCTTCATTTATCCTAAAAGTGGTTGGTTGTCTTCTTTGAGTTGCAGTAAACAGGTCACTGTCTGGGACAAGAACTTACAGTTATGAGACTGATTCATTGATTAAATTGAACGGTTAGTGCTTCCTCCTGGCACTAACAAATTCTAACCAAAAGGGAGGTGGTGCCCAGACGAGGTTATGTATTTATATCAATAAAGTGTTATGTCACAACAATACACAGATGGATAGATAGATAGATAGATAGGTAGATAGATAGATAGATAGATAGGTAGATAGACAGATAGATAGATAGATAGATAGATAGATAGATAGATAGATAGATAGGTAGATAGATAGATAGATAGGTAGATAGATAGATAGATAGATAGATAGATAGATAGATAGATAGATAGATAGATAGGTAGATAGATAGATAGATAGGTAGATAGATAGATAGATAGATAGGTAGATAGGTAGATAGATAGATAGATAGGTAGATAGATAGATAGATAGATAGATAGATAGATAGATAGATAGGTAGATAGATAGATAGATAGGTAGATAGATAGATAGATAGATAGGTAGATAGGTAGATAGATAGATAGATAGGTAGATAGATAGATAGATAGATAGATAGATAGATAGATAGGTAGATAGATAGATAGATAGATAGATAGATAGATAGGTAGATAGATAGATAGATAGATAGATAGATAGATAGGTAGATAGATAGATAGATAGATAGATAGATAGATAGATAGATAGATAGATAGGTAGATAGATAGATAGATAGGTAGATAGATAGATAGATAGATAGATAGATAGATAGATAGATAGATAGATAGATAGATAGATAGATAGTGTCCTGGCATTTGGCGTGTGACACTTTGTTTGCTGTCAGCCCCAGCTGCACACCAGCCCCTCGGTCACTCTGCCTCTTTTTAAATCACCCAGCTGGTCTCTGCCCACTGAAGCAGCACCAAACCTTTTCATGCTTCAGCCACTGCGCTGTTAACCCCTCGCTTACCGCTCTCGACCACCAACACGTTGACTCTGCTGTGACACAGTAACTGACCTTCCACATGCGACACTGTGCTCAAATGACAAGCTTTGTGGTCAGTCAATGGGAATCAAACCTCTGAAACCCTCTTCCTATGCTGACTGCACTCTGCTGACATCAGTTTATATTCATGCAAATACTAAAACACCTGGTTACAGTTTAACGCAACACCCTCTATTTTGGAATTTGAGGTGTTTGTAATGGGGAGAAACACTGAAAATGTCATATTTCTACAGAAAAAAACACAAGTCCCAGGTTATATAAACAGTCAATCACAGATGTGCCACATCACAGCCTACCTGCTGATACTGAACACAGGTTCCAGTGCAGTTCTGTCCCCTGGGGTCTCTGGCCCAGTTACGAGCACACGTCAAGTCCATCCTGCATGCATCAAACCTGAAGAGAGATATGTAAATTCTCTAAATAAAACATCTGAAATAGCAAAACATTAAACTGTAATTATCTAATTTGAATATTTTTAGCCCAGATTCATGTTGTGCACCACAGAGCTGAGGCGTCACTTTTTCAACTGAGGTGCACCATATAATACTATTATTCAGAAGATGTTTACCATTCTTATGTCTGTTAATATGAAGCTACAGCTCAGCAGCAGCTGGTTAGCTTAGTTTAGCATAAAACCTGTGCAAAGAGGGAAACAGGTAGCCTGGCTCTGTCCAAAGGTAACAAAAATCCACCTACCAGCACCTCTAAAGCTCACTAATGAACACAATTTGTCTCGTTTGTTTAATCCGTACAAAAACCAAAGTGTGAAAACAACATTTTGTGGTTTCATAGGGGGTTATATGGCAGACTGTTCCTTGGCGATAGTAAAAGGTGACTCCCCGTAAAACCACAACTATGCTCTTTGGTTTTTGTATGGATTAAACAAACAAGATTTTGTCTGGACAAAGCAGTTTCCTTCTTTATGCTAAGCTAAGCTAACTGGCTACTGGCTCCTGCTACGTATTTAAAAGACAGCTATGAGAGTGGTGTTAATCTTCTTATATAACTCTTGACATGAAAGGGCATAAGCGAATTTCCCAAAATGTCAATTTATTTTCTCAAATTGACACGATACAGTAAGCATAAAATACATAAACCTTAAATTTAATTGCTTGAAAGTATACAAGGCAATTTTTATTTGATATTTTTCATGACAACAATCACTGCTAGGACAAAACTTTTGCCTCAGGAACACGAAGATGCCTGTTTATGTGTTTACAACAATAGTACATCCATCTCTATCAATCTCTCTACTACATTTTCCAGTTTTGTCACATCTTTTTAACAAAGCAGTCATGGCATGAAGCTGTTTCTCATTTTGCTGGGATCCCCTGGGTGTCTACATGTATAATTGGTCTTACCTGTGCCATACAAGTCTATGCTGTTCATGGGGCTCTCTGTCTTAGTATGGATAGACATGCTGTTGTTACACTGGCTGGTAATTTCTCTCCTGACAACCTTATAGGTGAAGAGGGACAGATACTGATTTTGATTTAGGCTCGCTTGGTAATGTGTTTGGCAGCCTCACCAATCACGGCAGAAGCTGTGGCAGAGCGGCACAGCCTGGATGTACGAGCGGCGGTGGGGATGAGGCCAGCGCGCGGCATCAGGGGAGCAGCGGTAAAAACACGACACGCGCTTCAGGAAGCCTTCACACCTGCGGAGAGAGAGAGAGGGGAGCAGTTGGCACAAACATGACGTATAGTGACACCTGTATTTATAACGTGATTTGCCCTGGGAAGACACACTCAGCGTAAAAGATGTGATAACCTAGTAGTAGATATTGGTGTTGTTATGATGTTTAATCCTTTTAGTCTGTCTGTTCAGCTTTTGTTTATACTACTTTCAAGCTGACTTCCCTTATAATATTTGCTGTTGCCTTGTCTCTGCACATTTTCCCCTAATTCACCACCAAGGTGCCTTTTGCCACTTGGCAGAAGTTAATGTAATAGAGACTGTCTTGGTTGAGTATAGGAAAGTGTCTTCACTGGACCCACTGGACGTCTGTTGTATTGTTCACTCCACAGACCAACATAAGATATCAAGGTTATTTTCTATTTTGGGTTTGAATACTTCACTCAATACAATATTCACTGAAGCCTTGGAATAAACAAGTAAAGAATAGCCTGTGTAAAAAAAACCTGCAGTGCCTATATCTTGGTCGCTTGGGGGCAACAGAAACAAGCTGTAAACACAACAATATCAAGTTGATACAGCGAACTTTTTAGCAAATAGCTGCTTATTTACACATCCATCATTTGGACTTAACTACAAAGATGTCTACTGGGTGAGACTTACACAGGGCTGAGAGGTCCACACTTGTCCCAGGGTTCATTCTTGTTGATAGCAGAGGGAACATGGGAGATGTCCTCGATGTCTTCTTCTGTGCAGCAGCTATCTGTCAGCAGCAAGGACAGGAAGTGTCAGCCAGGAGCTCAGATGTAGTTTGATATTGTCATTACGCCATTAAACATACAGTGTTTCCACCCAGGTAAGCGCACAATCACTCACTGTCGGAGTACAGCGCACACTCCCTCAGGTGCGGCTCCGGACTGGGCGTGGCCTTGTGCTTGCCGTCCTGAAGACACACCCCCTCCGAGCGGGCTCCACCAATCAGCGCAGTCGCCAAACATGCGCAAACCAATAACAAGGAGCGAGAGGTGACACCCATCTCCACAGCAACAAACAGGTCTGTGGGAAAGAGTTCAGCACATTGGACAGCGGCAGATACAAGACAAGGTAAAAAGCCTCATGTTACAGCAGTGCAGGAAACAAGGTAACAGATAATAACTAAGAGTAATAAACAAAACAAAAAGTAAATGGAATTCAATATATATACATTAAAAACATTCACATAGCAACACTTAGGCTGCATGACCTGACTTGTGGGTTGTAAAAACAGAATAGTTGTAGACGAAGTAATGGTTCTGGTAGATGTAGCTATAGATATGTATGTATATGTTATATAGGTGAAGTAAATTAAATATGCAGTAGTCTTACCAACACATACTGTATATATACAGACCCCGCCCCCCAACCCCCCACCACCACTCACTTGAATGAGTGTCCAAACCTCCGACCGACACCATACATACACATATACACATCCACATACATACATATACTGTACATATATATACAGTACACACATATATATGTACATATACTGTACATATATATACAGTATATACATATAATCACCAGCAAAATATAAAGATAATACACACGCGGTCTAATACAATTTGACAAATTTGCGCTGAATACTACGTTTGTGAAGCTAAAGCTCAGCTGTTGTTGAGCTTTTATAAATGTATATATATATAAAATAATGTTAATGAAATTATATTTAGCATGTGTTTACGTTATTGTCTATTGCATAATCAGCGAATGAGATCCATGACACTGGCTATCACAAATCCCATTAGGGCTGTTTATATCAATTCCAATGTAATTATAAATTACCTCCACGAAATAATTCAACAGCTTGTTGATACATGATAGACAAAGTAGCTTTCACGCCTCTTAGTTTGCCAGCTTCATTCATAATGGCACATAGAGAGTTATGGAGTGTGAGTGAGACATCCAGCACAGGCTGTTTAGCTCCGTGTGTACTCTGCGTGTGGTGACCTAGTAGACAGGGTGAGCCTAATTAGGTGGGATTGAGACATCGTGCTGAGATGGATGACATGCGTAGTTGTTTAATCTGACAAGCGGCTGGCCGATGTGTAGCCTACATAACACGAATTAAACAAATCTGTTGGACATGACCGCATGGCCCCCGGACATATCCGGTGTGGCTCTGATTTTACACAGAGATAAACAGTAAATATGGAGAGATTTGGCACATTAGTTTACTCTTCATAATTTACAGTTTTAAACTTAATCTGATACAGTGGATTATTTAAAAAATTCATATGTCTGTATGATGCAGACTCAATAATTGATGCTGTTATTCAGCAATATCCTACAAATAAATGTGAATCAGTTAACCTTGAAAAGAAAACAAATCCATTACTTATCACACGGGATATCATGAAAATGTATCCATGCAAATATCAACCAGCTTTAGGCTGTACAAAACATATTGAAAGTGAGGCTCAGACAGTAGCCTTTATAATCTGCAACATATGAGGAACATCTTAACCAAAAGCTGCAACTTTAACAGGTAAAAGGGACGCAGTTGTCCAAACCTTCGTAAAAAAAAATCACCCAAAAAAATGTCCATTCATGAGTTTACATTGACCTCAAGGCACTTTATGATGTTCTTTCATCTGTTGTAGCAGCTGTGGCACAATAAACATCCCTATATGAAGCTGTAGTTTTGTGCTATAACAGTATTACATCCTTCTGTTTTGTACTTTAAGATTGCGACGAGCTGTCGTTTGAAGTGTTGCTATGTCAACCTGGTAAACAGTTTAGATTGTCGTGCATTTTTTTTACCTGTCGGTGGGGTAAATGATGCTCCGTCCGGATTAGTTCCCTCTGTTTTTTAAAAAACAAAACAATGAATGCTTTGCTGTTGCTGTTCGAGTGTTTTCTCGGTGTCTCTCCCCGGTATGTTGCTGTGGATGCTGCGTCTGTGCGCGGTGCTCGGTGCTCCGGTCTCCTCCTCTCTCTGTCTCCCTCTGTGCTGGCTGTGATCTCTGCTGCCCGGGGGCCGCTGCTCGCCACTTTGTCACCGGTTTATATGAAGGACATTTCTTCCACCAGGCAACTCACCCCCTCCCTCTGCCCCATGCTGGGAAGCCCTCTCTCTCTCTCCCTCTCTCTCCTCCCCCCTCCACCCCTCTCTTGCACGCACACACACACACACACACACACACACACACACACACACACACACACACACACACACAAAATACTGGGCTCCCTTCCTTGTTAATCTCCCAGTGAGACGTTTACCAAATCCTCCCTGTTGACAGCCTTCCTTCCACACCAGTCTGTCCAAGCAGCATGGAAGACGGAAACACTGAAATTAGATTTCTCAAATTGATTTAAAGGCAAAGCCAGCCCCATAAGGGATGTGTTGCCCTTGATTTTGAGAGGATCATTCACAGGTGGTGCTGAGTCACACCTGTCCTCCCACCCATCAGCTTTCTCTATCCACACACACACACACACACACTGAGGTCAGGGCATTTTCCAGATGACAGGGTTAGAGGAGAGTATAGCTGAGATTTAATACTGTATGTATGATATGCTGAGGACAGGGAACACAAATCTCTGCGGAACAAAACACCAGGAACTCAGTGGCAAGCTGCTGCACATTGCAAAACCCTTCCTGTTATCATTAAGAGAGTTCACTTCAGGAGCGGGTAACGTTGCCAGCAATGCTATACCAAAAGGTGTAATCCCTGAAGGCAGTTTATTAATTCTTTCCTTTTCGCTGACAGACATTTTAAACATTCAACATATGAGGTTTGAATGGGGATTTATGTACACATGACAGTGGCCAGCCAGTGTGTTTTTCCACCATGTGTGTATTATTACTCCTGGCTTTTAATCTCACCTCCCCTTGGACCTGCCAACCTAATCCCTGGCTGGATGCATCTCTCTCTCTCTCTCTGTCTCTCTGTCTCTCTCTCTCTGTCTCTCTGTCTCTTTCTCTCTCTCTCTCTCTCTCTCTCTGAGTGCCCTTCCCAAGGCTTTTGGCCACAGAAGAGCAGATGGAGAGTGTCTTGTGGCCTAGATACGTCTGCCTAAAACCAAGACTGCGAAATTGGTGACATGCCTTACACATGATTGGTTTTGGCAACAAAAATCGTGCAGGGACATGAGACCAGACAGATCGGCCATCAAATAAACACACAGATTGAGTGCAGATGAAATGGTCTCGGTGGAGAAGCGCTGTACATGCTCAACTCAGATTCACACTGTATGAGGAGGAAATGAGGTCTCACTTGGGCCCCGTTGTCCACCAGACTGTTTCATAACTGCCGAGGGTTGTCACCACTGAGCACTTTATTTCTGGGGGTGAGAGCAGAGGAGCGAGAGGCAGACAAACAGCTCTCCATCTGGTAATTAGAGGAGGAATAACGATATCCTTTGTGCGAGAGCTATTCAGGGAACAGAGAGAGGGAGGACAAAGCAGGCCATCACGGCTCTCTGTGTACCCTTGTTGTCGTTCTCATTTAACAGGGTTGGGTCACTGCCTGCATTTGAGCCTTAGGCTGGCCCTCAGCTGGCAAACAGTGTCACCCATCCTTGTCGACTCACTAACTGATAGACATTCATTTCCACCATTTAGTGGAATTTAGTTTCTTTGATTTGCTCCATTGACCTATTTCTCCACGATGGCAGACACTTTAAACAGCATTACATCTGCATGTAAATAAAAGGTGAGAAGTGGAGAACCTGTCTGAAAACTCTTCATGACAGCAGGAATACAAGATGGGTTGTGTACTGCAGTACACAACTCAACTTTGATGAAAGAATATATCCACATCTTTGTTTTCGGGAGGAAAATAAACAGCCAAATGGGATGACAAATGCTGATCTTAGAAGTTAGCTAGTTATCTCAAAGTAATAGACAAACAAGTAAGCTAAAAGTAACAAATAAACTGTTGAAACGGTTAGTTAAATGTAATGGATTAATGGTTGAAATAATTAGCTAAAGGTAAAGATTAATGGTTAAAACATCCAATTTCTGCCAAGTATCAGTAGTGTGAATGCAAACTGGATTAAGAAACCTAAACATTGACAGTTCAACTGTATGAAAAATATACTGTAACAAAATCCACTTTTATATAATTAATTGTGTTCAATAACAATCAGTTTATAATCCCTTAACAAGACCACACTTGCAACACAATGGGTGGTGCAGATGAGCTCATATGATATTGCTGTGGGGATACATCAGATACTGGTTCACTGCTTGCTGAACAATTTTCTCTCATGGAAAGTCAGGGAGACTTCAGGATCTGAATCTATCTCCTCGGCATGATGAAATCTAACACAGAGGATATTTAAGATTATCTTATACATTAAAATGTAGAAAACTCCTTAAACTCGCTGAATGCTATCTGGTCGTTTTGAAAATGATCCTGCAATTTATCTCAGCCAGCTGGTGTCTGTATTACTTGGTAACATTTAATGGTAAAAGGAGACTCTAATGTGAGTAAAGAAGCTAGTCTCAAAGAAAGGCCAAATTCAGTGACCTTTCTGTCGACAGAAATGTCACTGGTCAAATATCAAATTGTTGGTGTTGCTAATTAAGGTTTTTGCTAAGAACAAAGTTTTTCAAATGTCACTGGCAGTCTGAGGCTTGCAATTTGATAAATAGGAACAAAAATGACAACTGACTGAGATTTATGTTTTTCTACTAAATCCCTCATTAAATAAGTTAAAGCCAAAGTTAGTTGCTAATGTTCAGTAGTCTACCTGGACTGGACTACTCTCTCTCAATCTTTATTTTGTATCTTCTAGAACATATGGCTGTGACCTTTTTGTCCAAATGTTTGTGCATCCATTGCAGGTGTTAGTTGATAATAAATAATTTCAAATTAGAAGAGAAATCAGCACACTAGAATACATTTCACCATTTATTCAAAGATAGCAGCATGGATGATTTTGAAAGTCATTTTCTGTATAATCAGCTGACACTCAACAAGCATCAGTGTGGGGCCCACAACCTCACAATGTAGTTACATAAAACATATAATCAACATGAGCAATGTTACATTATGTGTAAAAAAAAAAACAGACAACTAATCCACTGTCATGCAGTCACACAGGCATTTGAAACAATTAAAAGGCAATTTTATGACAAAGATTTTAAAAAAAAAACATCAAGTACATAGACAAAATTCTTCTAATTTTTTTTAGAGAATTCAAATATCATTAATCTCTATTGTCTCTGTCTTATGCATTGAAAGAGTTGTGGTTAATATTGTCACTGTCCTGGGTCCTTAGTTAGATGGTATGCTGACAAACACGTCCAATATCCAGTGAGTTTGTGGTTTGTTGTTGGAAAACAAAGAAGTAGTGAAGTAGTCCAAGTTCTCCACCTTGTGGTCACATGGCAGCACTGCATTCAAAGTATTAATGCTTTAAACATTTTCAAACCATATCTTATTGCCTTCCTGATAAAACTTAATATGCGTATGAGCCCTGACTGACTTAAGTGGATTTTTGATTGTTTTCACATCTTCACAGCATGAAGCTGAGATGAAGTCAGTTGAAGTGACTCATTTCATTTGATGAGAAGCGTTTCGGTTCAGTTCAACTCTTTCTGTCATTTGCAGCATTGTTAGAGAGAGGAGGCTGAGTCCAGATGAGGCTATCATTGCTAGGTGGTGTTTGATCTTAACCTCCGTTCCTGGATGTTCTTCCCAGTGTTCATGGTCAGGGTAGCAACCACATAAGTGGACAAGATCATGATGGTGCTCCCCACAAACTGTGACGAGGCTCCGCGCTTCACCACAGACCGCCAGCCACGTCTTTGTAAGTAAGCATCTGCTGCCTCCACTGTCTGAACGATGGGCTCCATACCTGCTCCTTTAAGATCCTGAAGTCAATACTCCTTTCTGTCTCTTAGGGTGGATTGTGTCCTTCTTGTTGAAGCTCAGAGCACCTGGTTGCCTTTCCCAAACATGCTTCTTTATGTAGTCAGCCTTCTTTGCGCACGTCAAATCCTCGGGCTCAGCTGGGTGCCAAGATACGTCAGTAACACCTGCGGGAGACTGACAGAATGAACAAGGTCTCTTGCCAGTAGAGAATGTACTGCAGCACAAACTGTCCAGACAGGGCTCAATAATAGAGCCAACAGAAGTCATTCAGTCTGATCTCCCTTGTGTTTTAGGACCAAGGTCAGCACCAATCATACAGTTCTGAATACACACTATCATAATATCATAGAAGACTAAAGAAGCCAGAAAATATTCACATTTGAGAAGCTGGAATCAAAGAATTCTGGCATTTTTTTCTTAAAAAATGACTCAAAATGATTAATCAATTATTAAATAGTTGCTGATTAATTTTCTGTTGATAGATTAATCGACTAATATTTGCAGGTCTAGAGCCATCTCTAGCACCGGGAAGCATTGCTAAAGTAGTATTAGTGCTGAAATATCTTAACAACTATAGAAGAGATTCAGATAAAATTTTGTGCAGGCATTCAGATGACGCATCCATCTGACTTTGGTGACCCCCTGACTTTGCCTGTAGTGCTACCACAAGGTTGGCATTTATCACTTTTAGAAAAACGTCAATTATTAGATGGATTGCTTTGACATTTGGTACAAATATCCATGCTGCCCAAAATGATGAAACCGACTCTGGAATCCTGTGAAAACAAAGTGTGTTTTCTTGTGTTTGAATAAATCTCAGCAATAATTTGTATAAAACCACAAGAAAAAGACACTTTGCCCACAAAAACTTTCAAGCTGTTGCATCACCACACAGAGCAAGTCTGATCTGTTTTTACAAAGATTGCACTGCATATTATATGACTCTTTATTTCAATTTTATTTACTCATTTTTAAAAAAGGTTTCATGGGTATTTAAATATGTAATGTTTTATTTACTGGATGTTTACTCCTGTCCATTAAGATGGATGTGTCATTGAAATGCCTGTTATCTCACTTGGAAAATCTTTGCTGGGGCACCTTGTAGTCTAAGATACATACTGCATAACTGCAGACTTTTGTTGGATGTCATACCCCAGTTTCCTGTCTCACTGCACTTTCAAACTAACAACCACATACATGCCAAAAAAATAATCTTATCTAATATCTAATCTATGCAGATTGTTAAAAGTGTACGTTTACTGTAAATCTCTACCATTTTGTAGAGGCTCATAATTTAAAAACTACTACTACTACTACTAAGAAATACAAAGGCAATACACTTTTATGGCTGGAACCATTAAAGGGTCATAATTAATTTCAAATTAAAAATGCAATAGGGTTTACTTTTCCTGGTAAATTACAATAGTTAAAGCCTCCTCTCTTAAATGTCAACTTAACCACCTTCCAGTTCATCGAAAGGTGTTCAGGTGAAAATCAGTGAGAGAAAACCGATTTCACAGCACCTGCGTCTGTACATTGTTGTCTCCCTCATCATCTCTCTCATATCCAGATTATTGCTTTCTGCGGGGGAGCCTATTGTTTATCGTATCTCATTTCCACTGCTCACATAAGAAGGAAATTACTAGCTAGTAAAATGAAATACTACATATAGAGGGAGAATCTCTGAGCTATGGTCAGACTGAATTTTGACTTTAAGGAGGGGATTAAGAGACACACAAGACTTTTCCTTAATGCCTGAGCTGTGTGGGTGCACCTTTGGGAAGATATATCTGATGGCAGACACCCAGACAGATTCATGTTTGTATTACAAGCACAGGCTCTGCAGCTGGAGATGGATGGCATTGGAACGTCCCGACAAACAGCTGTGTTTGTCCCATAACTCTACTTCTGATCGATACACAAGACAAACCTCGCTGTCCCTCTCACTTTCTCTGCAACGCTCCTGTTCTCAGGTCTTTCTGCAGCCTCCGCATCATGCTTATAAAACGATTCATATACTAAACCTGCACCCAGTATTTATTCAAATCAGACAAGACTGGTTGGCACATTTAACACCTACAATTATGTAGGTTTGGTAGTTTTTAAAGACTCAAATTTAACAAACCACATGAGCATTTTTGTCCACATGTAAGAGGTCAGTGGGCGTTGCATCAGTCTGAGCACAAAACCACAGCTGTGTGCTACTTTTGGGATGTTGTTGTGTACTCTTGCAGGACCGTTTGCGTCATTGTAATAGGCTTAGCTGTGTGTGTGTGTGTGTGTGTGTGTGTGTGTGTGTGTGTGTGTGTGTGTAGGTAGGTCTTTTCATCAACTGTCTGAGGGACTAAAACACTGGGTGGGCCTTGCCAATTCTGCTTTGATGCTACACTAAATACCATTCATACGAAGCACTAAAACAAACACACATACATACAAATGAACATATATATGAAAAAAATACCTTCACTTTAATCAATTTATCCCTAAAAGCGCTTTACTCCGATAACATCTGCCTTTGTTCTCTCTATTTCTTCGTTGAGTCTTCTGTCTCCCTGTTGCTTTAGCAAAGTATTAATGAATAATACAACAAAGTTCCTATCATTTCTTCTGTCTCCTTTCTTCTTTATCTTTCTCCTCCTTCGAAGATCAACCGATACCATACAAAGGAGACAGCGAAAGCTGTCTCAGCATCAGTGTTGTTTACATTGCCCTGAATCAAGAAGACCCACTTTAAAAACAGTTACAAATCAGACTGCGAAGGGAGGTTGCGCAGCCTATTCATATGAAATGAAGTCTCTTTGAAAAAATAGCTTTCCTTCTGTTTAAATTCTGGAGTCAGGAACACAGTACTGAGACAGCTCTTATTAAAGTTTGAAATGATTTTTGCATATGCTTTGACACAGTCAAGACTTCTGATATATTTTTTTTTTACCTCAGTTCTGCATTTGATAAAGTGGATCACAAATTATTGTCGGAATGACTCAAAAATGGTTCTAAGAGGTCTTGTCCTAAACTGGTTTAAATCATATTTACAGAACAGGAACTTTTTTGTCTCTATTGGAGCAAGAGAGGTCAAAATACAGGACTTCATACAGAGTTCCTCAGGGTTCAGTTCTTGGTCCTGTTTTATTTCATCTTAACATGCTTCCACTTGGCCATATTATTCACAATAACAATGTTTCCCATGATGATTATGTGGACAATACTATATATGTCAGTAATGTACACTAAAGCATGCAGAGCATTGTGCAGATTAATGACTGGACGTCACAGAATTTTCTCTCAAGAGCAACAAAACTGAATTTTGCTAATGTTTTTCGAATCAAGTCAGGAATCTGGGCATAGTGATAGACTTGGGTCTGTTTCCTGGTTTACCCCCAAAAATCTTTAAAAACTGCATTTTTTTCAGAAAGCAGGATCCTGACAAAGACCAGACTTACACTGACCTTCAGTTTGTCACAGAGCTGAATAAAAACCTTACTGCTTATATATAAATCACTAAATAACTGACCTGCTTCTACAATTTGAAACAGCCAGACCTCTTAGATCCTTGGCTTGCCACACTTGTGCAACAAATTACCAAATGATCTACTGTAAGGTGTGCCCCAACCACATTTAAAAGCAGGCTTACAGTAAAATCCTGTTATTCTCTGTTACTTCTATTTTGTTTTTCTGTCTTATTTTCATTTTTTATATCAGTGTTTCCTCCAAATGTTTATACATGCTTGCACTTTGTTTTAATAAATCTTTTAAAGTTAGCTACCAATTCCTTTTAAAGTTTAAACTGAATATATGTATGTATGGGCTATATAAATAAATTTCCCTTTCTTAGTCTCCAGATGTGGTTTACCAGCACAGATTTACTGAGTTAAGTGATTTCATTGCAGTTTTTCTAAATGGAGGCAGGATATTTGCTCATTACATGTATGGATGACCTTGGGTAAATGGGTTTGTAATTGTGGTGTGTGTGTGTGTGTATGTGTTTGTGTTGATGTGCATTTGTTTATTTGTGTGTTTTGGACAGAGTGAATGGAGCAATCCTCTTATGGTGTCCATTCGTCAGGAGCAGCAGTCTGTTATGCAGTGCTGAGGAGGGTTTAGGGATGTCCTGCTGGGCCGGGCCTCTGGGCTGCCAGCAGGAGAGGCACCTTCTGATTCAGAATGAGACTGGGTGGTCATCAGGATTACCCACAATGCCCACTGCTGCTGTCTCGCCTTCTTAATTGGTGACGTCAGTCCGTGGGTGTGTGTAATTACAGATTGAAGCACAAAGACAGAGGAAAGAATAATACAGAGAGGAAAGAAAGAATGGGATGGATTTTTCTTATTTAGACTAGTCTACTCTGTCTAGACTGTAATAACAAGACAAACACTAAAAACAGTTCTTACATATAAGTTCAGGCAAAACTGAAAAAATGAAATCATTGAAATAAAAATGCACAATTATGAGGTTATCTTCATGATTGAAAGCATGATTTGTTCTCTTGGACCAATAATAATCAAAATTCTACCAGAATCTTTGTTTTTTTTGTTTTTTTTTTGGTTAATTCCAGACAGGCACAGTTGTCTTACGCTCATTACTTTGAATAAAAAACAGTATTGGTAGAAAAATACAAAGATTATAAAGACAACATAAGCCTCTTTCACCATAAATTCCAATTATAGCAAGTTTAAAACTAGACCCAGGTAAGATGGCTGCCATAAGGTTCCACCTCACAGTGGCAGTTCATTATGACACATCGCATCTAGTGTTTTATATCTATGCCTTGACTTTAATTATGTGCTAGTAGTGTATGTGTGTGTTTTTAATTCTGGCTTTATCGTGACCCTGTGACCCTGTCTTACAGATTAAGTAGTGCTTCCAGAGGCACTCTAATTGAACTGATGGAGGGATTGACGTGTACTTTTGAATCAGAGTGGAAACTGACCAAAACATTGCTCTGACATCCTCCTAGCATGTCGACTTACATGAGGATATTCTCCCACGAGATCAATCAAGCATACCTTTAATCAACCAGGAGGAAAAACACCCCTAAACAGATTTTATAATTATTATTCACTTGTACAATTCAACAAGAAAGAGACTGAAGACTTTGAGGCCAGAATAAATGACATGACGTTTCAATTCATCTTGACTTTGCAGGCAAACAAAGCAATGTACAATACTGTGCAGCAGTCATACAAAGTCTCCGCTGCACTGCCATCTCTCACCACAGGGAGTCACAGTAGTGATCCGTTATTGTCAGGAAATTATAGAGCTTCACATTATTAATGAGAGGCTTACTTTAGTTTCGCTGAAGTCACCTTAAAAGTCATAGTAGTGACACACTCTCACATGATTCTCCTCATTACTTGTAAGACATCAGGTGCCCTGTTTGCTCCAGAGAGCTGTGCATGTTTCCTGGTAATGGTGATCCTCTAGAGGTCTCTCTCAACGCAAGCATTTTGTTTGCATCTCTGTGTTCACATGAGAACACAGTTCACACACACACACACACACACACATGCAAGCTTATGACATGCATAGAGCATGTAGTAAAATACAGAGGCTTGTTTGTGCTGTGGTTTGGCTCAATTGGTGTTGTTGATACTATAAAACTATAGAAACAGAAAGCTTTAACAAGCCTTTGAATATTTTCTCTTTCACACTCCCCTCTCAGGAGTGTCTGAACCATTGGGCCCCAATGAACAAACAGGAGGCTTTAAAAGGCAAATCAGTTGATGTTCAGCTTCATGACTCAAACGTTTGAGAATCATGCCTGCTTCTATTTAATATTTTATTTTAATATTTCACATTAATATTTAAGTTATTTTGTTATTCCCCTTTCAGCAGATGAATGTGAAAACAGCCTCCCAGTGTCAAACTCTGCATATATATTCTGCACAGTGAAGCTCAACCATTCAAGTCAAGTAAGGCAAAACACATTTTTGAGTGGGGGGGGGGGGGCTTAGGGTTAACTTAAGGGTTGTTATGTTTCTGAGTTGCAACATTAATCACAATTGAAAAAAGCATCTACACTGCTAGGCCATAATAGGTTGAATACCAAGTGATGGTGTCTGTCAGCTTTAGCAATAGTATTCTATGTCATTTTTTTAAAGGAGTACTCCAATAATTAAGTATTCTACTTCCATAAAATTGAGGGACTTGTGAGGGACAGATAAAAGAGAGAGAGAGATAAAAAATAAATAAAAGAAAGATACGGATACTCTGTCTTCAAGTGAATCTCAACAACTCTGGATCCTACACTTCCCATAATACAAGCTGATTGCATCTTTCATTAGACCCTTCCTGCCTGATAAAGGCACATATCATTCAAACGTCAGTCCCGAACACTTCACAATGATTTAGTGGAGGTCTCAAAAATCAGGATGATGATAATGACACAGGAGCTGTACTGGCAAAGAGTGACGAGAAAAACCTCACCCATAGTTACTGTAACAGACAAAGACTTATTATAAGGGCATAAAACACATGCTTTAGTAATGCATGAGTCATGATGATTTAATACAGGATGCATCATGAAAACTGTTACTCACTATAAGGACATAAGCAAGTCACTATTGGCTCATTTGCACCAGAAAACACTTGAAAGCAAACAGTACCTACCCTGAAATATAAAACTGTTTCTATCAAACTGTCACATCTAAACATCTACATGTTGATACATGGCAGTCTTTGAGAGAATGGTGCACTAAAACCAAATACAGCTAGCAGATGCCAGTCGACAAATCAGGGGAGGATGAGAAAGAAAATTTCTGTATTAATTTTGTGTCAGGAATCTGACTGTCACTTGTCAACTTTATTAGTGATTGTTTCTGTTGACCGTTGCGTCGTGCGGCAACATGAAGATGTCTGCATCCGACTAGCAGTTTGATGAAAACAGCTTCATATTTCTATGAGAACAGGTGCTGTTCTGCTTTCAGACTGGCTGATCAAACGTGTGAGTCTGATGCCTTTTTCTATTTAACTGGATTCCAGTTAATTTGGTGTATGAAGTGACACTAAATCACTAATTGAAGGTTGCTTAAGTGTTAACCAATCACATAAACCCATAGTAACTTGATAATATCTTTATAGTAAGCAACAGGAATTCATGATGCATCCTGCATTTATTAACAAACTTAATCAAGCACTAGTTATGCATTACTTAAGTACATATTTTGTAACCTTGTTATAAAGTGTTATGTATGTTATATAATATGTTTATATATAACACTTATATATATAATATTTATTTGGTTTCTGCACTGAAAATTATTGGGCCTCAAAAATGATCAGTACAGAACATGAAAACACTCTGATGGTCTCAGAAAAACACTGTGAGCTTTAAATATTGCTGCTCCAGCAGTGATAGAGTTCCACCCAGTGTTTTATGGACTCTAATACATAATTCAGCTGAATGAACTTGTAACAGATATAACACATGTAGGTAGTTTGATGTTTTGTGCTGAAGCTCAGTGCACTGAGTACTCTGTTCACTGTATGGCTGTTTTGCAGTGACACTGCAGCTGGATGAGAGAGGAGACTGTGATCCAGAAAGCATGACTGCCCCCATCTGCTCACATGCTGTGTGTGTGTCCACTGGCGGAACATACGTACCAACACCATGTGTGGGGGGCAGATGTTAACCCAACCAAAAACTATTGCAGAGGCATTTGCTCCTTATTACAGAGAGTTGTATAAAGAGGAATATGAGCCTCATAAAAAAGAAAAGATTGAATCCTTTTTCAATTCAATTAATCTGACTAGATTAACAGCACATGAGGCTCCTAATAAAGAAGAAGAAATTAAAGAAAATATTGTCAAACTGACAAAATAATAAATCTCCAGGGTTCCCTGGAGAATATTATAAAATATTTGTAAATGAGTTAACCCCAGTTTTATGCAGAGTCTATAACTATGTCCTAGCAAAGATGTAAACAGATAGGATGTGCTGCCCCTGTCACTCTCTCTTAGAGGCAGTGAGAAGGAATATTTTACCAAGACTACTTTTCATATTTCAATCCCTTCCTGTCCTAGTACCACAATCCACGTTTAAATTGCTGGAAAAACGAATATGAAAAGTTGTCTGGCAAAACAGGAGACCAAGAGTCTGGTTGAAAATATTGATAACTGGGTTAATAAGGATCATTTGTCTTTGAGTTTTACAGTGATGAACAGAAGACAAAACAAAACTGAGCAGCTGTTACTCTCCAAACTCAAATGGATTACCACATCACTATGTAAGACGATATGAAAGCAGCACCGTTTCTGTGTTCAGCAGTCGCTAAGCACCAGTAGTTCATCCTACAGCGTCTATAATGACGACATTATGAAACTCAATGAGGTGTGTCTGCTCGGCCAGACTTCCACCTGCGCTGGGCTTTTTAAGCTGCCAGAGCAGAAATCAATAGCCTCTCCTGCCTGAAGCTATGAGTCCACTACAGCTCCACTGCGGCACAAGCAACGTATAGACTTTGAAAGGCAACAAGGATTTGTAGTCAGGAGAGGTAGTTGAGAGTGCTGTGAGAGTTTCGTCTGTGTGGCAGGGTTTACACAGCTAACGCACAGACTCACAGAACAAAGCACTGCCATCAGCACTGAAACGATCTGGCTCTCTGACTGCCAGCCAGACAGCCCTGACAGCTCCATTTAATCTAACAAATAACAGTCTGCTTACTGGAGCTTTTTCTGACTAGATTTGTGTGGCTCTAAACACATCTAGACAGAGAGAGAAATCTGGGCATTTTTAAACATCTACTCATACATTGCTTTTATTTCTATTTTGGTAATGTGATTTTCAATAATTTAGCCACAAAGAAAAACTATGCTACAAATTTGTTTCACTAAGACATGTATCTGCTTGTCCAGTGATTCTGCTGCTCTGCTGTTGGATTACTGTCTTGTCACAACCTCTTTTTTGAAGATTTTCCATATGTGCCTATTTTTTATGTAATCATATGTCTACTATTAATGGTTTGAGGTTTGTCTGCAACCTTTCTGTTCATATTTGCTTGTGTCTTGGTTTTGTATCTATTAACAAAACTACAGCCATGCTAGCAACTTTGTTAGGCTGTAAAAGCTAACGTCAGCATGCTAACATGCTCACAATGACAATGCTGAGATGTTGATGTTTAGGAGGTATAATGTTTGCCATATTCAGCGTCTTAACTTAGTGTGATAGCATGCTAACAATTGCTGATAACAATTGTTAATTAGCACCACAATTAGTCATAAAGCAAAAAAATTAACTAATTAAAATTTTGGCCTGATAACTGCACTAAATGAAATATCACAAAAGTGATTACAATTAATTGGGCGACATGAATATCTGCACCAAATTTCATGGCAATCAAAACAATACCTGTTGTGACATCTCACTCAAAACCTCAAATATGAACTGGATGGTGCTAGAGGAAAAGTCAAGGGATCACCAAAGACATTAGGTTCATTGTCTGGGCACCATGTATATCTTTTTTTGCCAATTCATCCAGTAGATGTTGAGATATTTCACAGGATAAGTGAAAATGTTGACCTGCTGGTGGCAGTAGTGGAAAAGTCAGGGGATCGTCAAAGTCATTTGGGGACATCCTCTCAGCACCATGAATATCTGTACCAAATTTTATAGCAATCCATCCAATAGTTGTCGAGACATTTCACTTAAAGCCAAAAATGTCAACCTACTGGTGGTGCTAGAAGTAATGTCAGAGGTCCATACCAAAGTCAGTAGGGTTCATCCTCTGGAGACCAGATCAATGTCTGTACAAAATTTTGCGGCAATCAATCCAATAGTAGTTATTTCAGTCTGGACCAAAGTGGTGCACTTTGTGTCAAGCTTTGTAATTCAAGCTACTATTCTCTTGCAGACAGCCTGTTTTTTCTACAGAAACAGTGTGTCAGTCATTTGAACACAGACCAACAGAATCCCTGCAGTCTTCCTGGCCATTCCCTTTTGATTGGGTCAGTGTGGGCCGAGTTTGAAAGCTGCGTTGCAGATCTCTTGCTGCGTCTGGCACTGATGAGGTCATAGCTGTGTGGGCAGCTCTGACCATATGTTACATAAAAACTGTGTGAAAGCCCTAATCCTCAACAAGGCATTATGCAATGACTTTGCCAAAGGGCCACCCGCCTGTCAATCATGGAAGTAATATCATGAGTGGAAACATCATGTTGCCCAGTGTGACCAACCTGATTCTTTTCTTTGTTTTTCTGGCTTCAGGTTGTGTGTTGTGTTGGTGAGGGGGGTAAACGTGATTGTCACATTTGTAAGTCACAAATTTTGAATCTATCTGTGAAAGATTTGATATCTCAAGAAGATCTAATGTCTTGTTTCAGACTTCTTAGTTAGTGAGGTTTAGAGGTGCTGGTAGGCAGATTTTTTTACCTTTGGACATAGCCAGGCTAGCTGTTTCCCCGTTTCCAGTCTTTATGCTAAGCTAAGCTAACTGTCTGCTGACTGTTGCTTCATGTTTACCGTACAGACATGATAGTGATCAGTCTTCTCATCTAACTCTTGGCAAGACAGCAAATAAATAAATTCACAGAAATGTTGAACTATTGCTTTAAATCATATTGTGCGTCAGTGGTGCAATTTCCTAACAAATTTGCAATTACCGACCAAAGTAATGACCAAAAACAACTGACATGCAGTGAAGCTGGGACTTTTTGGGCCCCTGAGGCAGTTGCCCGCTTTGCCCAATTTAAAGGGCATTAAGGCCAATTTATACTTTATATACGCGTCCGCGTGGCAGCGAGGGTCTGCATTGGTCTGCATGACGTAAATGTCATCTGTGCAACCCCTCTGCAGACATCTGCGTGCAGCCCAAAATTATGAAGCACCAAACTGGACAAAAGCCGAGTGAAAATTGCGAGAAGAAACGAATGTATGCCAGAGATGTTTGAAGGACTGTTAAGGTGCACGAGAGATAACAGGTTACTGTGTGAGACAGGCCAAGTTATTATTGTGCACAAGAGATGATGAGTTCCGCCCGAGAAAGGATGAAGGACCGTTTAGTTCTTGTGAAGGGTGGAACAGCTGAACCATAGCCATGAAGTGCCTCTGTTTACTTTCTAATTCTGTTTCACATGATACAATGCAATGATTCGCAGTATTTCATTTAAATTAAAACTGTGAATTATAATGATCTTGAGCACATCCATCATTTCTTTCAACAACACATTGAAATGCTGTTAAAAAATTCTTGACCACCTGCTGCAGAATCAGTTAAGGCAGTAAAGCTTCTTGATAACAGGCTTGTCACTTGAACCAGCTGTATTGGAGCAGGAAAAGATCTAACCTGCTCCTTTGTTTATCCATGTGTCATTTCTTCTTTTCATATTCAATTCAGAATCCAAAATCACAAAATGAAAAAACGATTTGTTATTTCATTACTCATTTATGAATCCAACACAAAAAAACTAACAAACAGCTTGTTTTTCGTACTTCGATTTTATGCTCAAGTCAAAAATAGGAAATGAAAAAACAGGCCATGGGCTGAATTTGATTTTGATCTTTAATTCAAATATCAATGTCCAATTTGTGTGACCAGGAAGTTACTGACAGTAGTAACAGTAACTTGGTCTCTCTTATGCACTAAACGGCAATTCAGCCTCTCAGACAGTAACTCACCCTTTGCGCGTATATCACCGTTTCCTCTCACAGTTTTCGCTCGGCTTTTGTCCGGTTCGGCGCCTCATACAAATTTCTCACCGCGCCGACCGTACGCACAGCAAGCGAGTCAACTGCGCATGTGCTAGAAAGCAAACCGAAATGCCTGTCTAGTCTACTGTAGCCTATGTATGCACTGTATTCCTGTTCTCATTAAGCTGTCGCTTTACTTTTTTCGACTTTTCCTTGTTGTTCAGAAACATACAGGAACTCCTCAACCGCATCCAGACTGAAAACAGCCCTGTTTAAACAAAACAGGGGCTGTGTTGGTGTTGCTTAAAGCGCCGGTGAGACAATGACATACATTCCAGCAAGTCCAGTTGGAGTAACAGATTATAGCGTATAAAGGCTGATCAGATAAACACTGAATTGCGGTTTGTAATACTCTCAGACTGGATTTCACAACTCTGGAAAGTTATCACGCTGCAGCCCTGTTTACTAGCAGGCACATGTGTGTCCACAGACCTCCGAAAAAAGTATGAATGGAACCACATGTCTGCAAGACCGCAGCTGTCCGTGGTCGCAGAAAGCATGAATTGGCCTTTAGTATGAACAGATAAAGATGAGGTGTGCGTAAATGTGTTCTTGCTTTCAATATAATTTATTATCAAGTCAAACTGTAATTAAAAACTGCTACCCTTTACAAATACTGTAACTTATCTCACTGTAGGGAAGGTGACCCCCCACAAATTATTTAACCTCAGAGTGTAGACTCTTGAATTAATCTCCATGTGGACTATAGCTACATTCTCTGACATTTGCTGATACATTCAACAATGCATCTGCCTGTTATTGCAGTACAAATAATAGCCTTTAAACTGCAAATTAAGTCAATTATATTGTAATAATGACTATAAACTCAGCCTGGTTAGTTTTACTCTAAGGTGAATTAAACAATCACATTTTACAGTGATGTAAAGCAACTTTATCCACACTATTTGACTGTACTCCTGTGTCGCTGTCTGTGGTGCTGAATTTGACTCTAACTGGCCTCTTTACACACATTACACATCCATGCTGTCGGCTAAAAAACTTGAATTATCCAAACCATGTTCAGGATATAAAAGCAACACAGTACAGCACTGGAAAAAAAACCACTCCGAGTCGACAAATGTGTAGGCCTGTGTTACAGTATGGGTTGTATCTTCTGGGTTGGATGTCGCTCCATTCATCTGAGGAGACTCGGTTGTGAGTGTGGGAGGAGGGGCGAGAGGGAATCCCAGGAAGGGGTTACAAATATCGCGTTGCCGCTGTCACCCCATACAGTCTCCAGTTTGGTAGGAAGTGAGGGTAGAAGAGCAACGAATGGATGAATGAGAAGAGTTCAAACTTTCTGTGTTATTGTTGAAGAGGGACGACAGGGCAGGACGTGCTCTCCTCACTCCCGGTGATGTTTACGGGACCGGACAGGCTCCTCCGCGGCGAATCAGCGGCAATGTCAGCCCGACCGAGGAGCTGAAGGATGAAGCGCGTCTCAGAGCAGCGCTGCTCAACTACCTCTCGCCCGGTTGTTTTCCCCTGCGCCGAGCGGTGAACACGTTATTCTTTTGTAACCAAATGTGGGGGAGACGCTCACGTTTCTTTGGGGGATTGTTGTGACACAACAGGAGAAGTTGGGTTCAGGATCGGGACGGCTGCCCCTACGTGGATATTGTGATTACAGGGATTGTTCAGGCCTCCAGTCGCTCGGCTGGACAGCATCAAAGTGCACAAACCTCTGGCAAAATGTCAAGGATGCTCCGAGAGGGAGCGCAGACCGCAGAGACAGCAACATGACTGTCGATACTCAGACACAGGACTCAGGTCAGAAGTGGGTCTGAGAGAACCATTGTCTTGCTTTTTTTTTTGAAAGAGAATGGAGCCGCTTGACATTTGTGTATTTTCGTACGCTTCGTGACACGGGACTCCCTTTTCTCTCTGTGTGCGCCTCCTTGGCTCCGAGTGCGCTAGGACGCGGCTGCTGCTGTGCAGTTCGGGTGTGAACTGGATGCCGCAACCCTGCTGGGTCAAAACACAGGTTAGCGAAGGGTCAAGAGATTGTTTTAGTGAGGGGAAATCCCCGCCAGGAGCCCCACCGCTCTTCATTACGCCATGGATGACTCGGGAATAATACGGCGCCGGAGGCTGCAGGTGAGCTGGTTTGGCCGTACAGCAGGCTGGATTCCTTTCTCGTGTTGGACATCATCATCCTGTGATGTGATCTCTACTAAAAATCTTTCTCATTTTTTTTACACTTCAAGGCCACACAGTAGTGTCCACAGGCTAATTTATGCACGTGTTATGACAAGTTAATGTGATTTTTAGTTTGAATTTTATTGCTTCAACATCACCACAGGAATTCTTATACAAAGGCCTCACTGTAGTATATCATTTTAATATTTTAATACACTCTCCAGCTAATAACACCTTATTGTATGGACCACTTCATTGTATCCATTAGCTCCTACACTGTAACTTAAAAATAATTGAACCAACCAAATATAGAATATAGAAATATTACACTTTGCTTTGATACTGTAGCCTATATATACTATCCTATATTGCATTGCAAATGATTATTGTCATTATCGAGTAATTTGCTGACCATTTTCTCAAATAATTGATGAGTTCTTTGGTCTGTAAAACATCAGAAAATAGTGAAAAATGAAAATTTCCCAGAGCCCAAGGTGATGTCATCTTTTCCAACCAACAGTCCAAAACCCAAAGATAGTGAGATTTGGAAAAGTGGCAAATCCCCCCATTGGAGAAGCTGGAACCATTAAATGTTTGGCATTTATGCTTGAAAATCGACTTAACGATTAGATTATTAAGACGGTAGCCGATTAACTTTGTGTCAGTTGACTAATCGATTGTTCGAGTAATTGTTTCAGCTGTAATTGCAGGATTTGTGTAAGAGAATAGCTCAGACTGTGATCTCATTATGAAGCTTTAAGCCCCCAAGAAAAAGGCATTCTTACATATGCTTCCTTATGGGGTCTCACAGTGTGTCTCAGGTGGTAAATGTGTGTGTTTTAAGGTATTTTTAATAAATACATGTCCCATACATGTAATATGTAGACTTGTAGCTCTGCTGTGATATTCATCAATCACCACTGTAAAGCTCCCTTTAGGATCATTAATGTGTTCATTTTGTAATGAGCTTATGTAGGCTATACAGTCTCTCTGCGAGGAAACGCTGGTAATGAATTGTCACTCATGCATACTGATATGACGTGTTCAACTCACTGTGTTCATCCATTATGAAGCAGCCTGCTTAACCACGGGTCATACACACCCACCCCCCCCCCCCCTCCATCTTTGTGTGATTCAGTCAAGTGAACTGAGCAGAGATGAGCAGCCTGCAGGCCGGGCGGAGTGCAGCCTCCTGTGGGCATGTGTGCATGCCAGCGTGTGTATGTGTGTATGCATTTATTTTGAATTCATTCATTCACTTTGTCTTTATTATTATGGTGATTTATATTGCACATCTAAAATTGCACATCTGAGCTCCTCAGTGGTAAACTGACCCCTATTACTGCAAGAAAAGAGAAAGAGAGAGAGAGGAGGGTATAGAAAGGAGTCAAGGGAGGATTAGTTGTGAGGTGTGCTGATGGTTTCATGTCTCATCATCTCCACCACTCAGTTCACTGCTCTGCTGCCGTGATGTATGACAGGAACTGCAAGGGAATTAATCATCATAGAGTCAGACTCACAAAGTCGCTGGCATTTTATAGATATAGGCAGGCCAGCTGAATGATTTAGTGTATGCCTGTGTGTGTGTGTTAGTGTGAGTGTGTGTGTAGACTTATAGGTTAAGGCATGTGTGCATTTAGCTTATCTACATGGAGTTTTATGCCCATGTTTTATCACTATGTGTGTGCAAATGTGTATATAACATTGTGTGCTGACGTGTGATTGGCTCTGCTTGTCCCATTCAACTGCCTTGTCACTCCCCTGGGTCTCATCATCCCAACCGCCATTCTCTCTCTCTTTCTCTGTCTCACACACACACACACACACGCGCACACACAATCTTTCACTCAGCACCATATGGTGACACACCCCGCTCCCCTGCAGTTGGGGTCAGGGGTCACACCCATGATGCATTGCTTCAAAATGACTAACATGAAATGAGCATCTTTGTGCCTGCCGCACTCGGTGACACTGCATTTGGCTTGCAGACGCACATATATGTACTATCATGAAAAGCATACACAGCAAATATCAATAAATATAATAAATATAAATAAATAAATAAAATTAGAAAGAATAATTTAATTACATGTGCGTGAAGTAGTAACAAATATGCCAGCTATATAATAAATTACTGTTGTGCTGTCAGCTTTTGTGGCACACTATAGCCTGGAGCATGTCATAGTGCTGTATAGCTTATGAGTGTTGATGCAAGATGTTTTTCCCTTTTGCAACAAGCCCACATTGTTAACTGTCAACGATCAGCAATTTAAGCCTGTCCCTTTACAATATTCACTATTTCTGAGAACCCATCATGCCATTTAGTTTGTTTTTCACTTGGACAGTGGAAGCCTGCAAGCTAGGCTAACTAGCTCCCACCAAGTGGAGCCTCCTCTATAGAAAGAAAGGACAGTGTGCGAGATTCTTTGGTTTTCTTTCCAGTCAGGGGTTTTTGATCCTACACACTGTCACTAAGACCTTATGGTGTGTATGAACCTTTTTGAAATTTCGACATGAAACCTCCTCTCCGAAAGGGGAAGTTAGCCTAGCTTAGCCTAGTACGCTAGCATCAGCACTGATTCCCACAAGATGTTAGTTTTATTTCAAAAACAGGTGAGTCAGTGGCAGCTCCTGTTCACTCAGAGTTGTGTTCGTTCCACATTATACCAACCCAGTCTCACGGCAGTTCGTGAAATACTCAGAAAATTTAATCTATAGATGCGTGTACATGGATACAAATTTTCCATTTTTTTGTGACACTCAGCATAACTTTCAAACTAATGGATTTCAATTGGAATATCTTTCATGTCTGCATCATGTTATTTTTTTCTGTCAGTCGGGATCTGGAGCACAGAAACTATGTTTTTTTCTCATTTGTGATTCATTTTTTTAAACTAAAACCGCTGCATTACTCAACATTTAATTACGAGATTTCATCCTTGTTTTTATTTCTTTAATTTAATTTTATCAGACTCCATCAGTTTGGTGGGCAGACCAGAGGACCCACTGCCCGGAAGTATTTTCCTCACTGCCACTGTGTTAAAGGACCAGTGTGTAGGATTTAGTGGCATCTAGCGTTGAGGTCGTAGATTGCAACCAACTGAATACCCCTTTCTGCTCCCCCTCCCCTTCCAAATGTGTAGGAGAACCTACGGTGGCCGCAAAACCCCTGAAAGGCTCACTCTAGAGCCAGTGTTTGGTTTGTCTGTAATTACACTACTTTTGTCTATTTTTATTCTTATGTGTTGTGTTTTTTGGGAGAAAATGCCAAGACACATTCTTTGTATGCTTGCATTGGCTAATAAAACAGATTCTGATTGAATGGGCTATATCATGCTGACAAACAATCCCAAAACCAATAATCATAAAGATACAAAAAATCTCCAGGGTTGTGTAAATAGTAGCCTATGCCTGAATGAGGATGATCTTTTCAGGCCTAACCCTAACCCTAACCCCAGCACTTCAGGCCTTCCTCCAAGCCTGTAGTAATGCCCTACATTGTCAGCAGTATTGGTGACTCATTTTGGTCACTATTTCCACTAAAAAATAAAAACAAACAAACCATCACTAAAAAAAAGCTTGTGTCCATGACATGAGAAAATTAAAACTTTGTCGTAGAGCTAAACCAAATACATCGTTGGGAAGGTCTCGACCTGGAGAGTAACATATGTCAATATGAAGATTCTACATGGCTCCTGCTTTGAAATACTGATCTTTGAACCCTGACCTCGGTGCATCTTTAAAGGCTTATAATTCAGCAACAAAAGGGGCTGCAGACATGGGACCAACTCTTATAGAGAGCTCTTGACCTCAGTTATCATGTGAGTATAGTCAATAACTGGGGGCACTTCTGATTACACAAATGTGTTTACCATGCCCTTAAACTCCTCAGTGTACTCTCAATTCAGTATTAATAACTTCCAATTCTAGGGAAAACACTAATATTTTTTAAAAACTACAATTCCATAGAGCCGTGCCATGCAGCTTGATAAAAATCAGCACCACAGTTGTAGTTCTTCCGGTTTGCAAAGTAGGGTTATAAATAGGGTCGTGGAAAGATATATCTACTGAATATATCAAATATCTAGTACAGGCGAACTAGTAATTATACTGCAGCCAGATGATGCGTGTTAAGAAAAAGTAAAGATGTTGGTTTATTTCAGATATTTTAGCCAAAACAGGAGTCGAACGCATCAAGTCCGCCCACAACACAATGCCCTTCTGTGAGCCACGTCATCCAACATTGTGTGTGTGTGTGTGTGTGTGTGTGTGTGTGTTCGTTTTCTATCAGTCAAACCCAGATCGGTTAGTCAGTCACTGCTGTGGATGATGACTGGTCTGGTCACCATCTCCCCATCTCTTGGCAGCATGACACCCCTTGATTGATCCCCGTTGTTCGTCTCCAGGCCGGCTCCCCACCATTTTTCTTTGCAGTGTGTCCGTGAAATAATTGGACTGGCCAGCACATCCTGACAGAGCGACAGTGTGCTTTATAGGCATGCTGCTCAGCTAATGCCATTTCATTATTACAGGGGCGCTTTTATTCCTCTAGTGCAGGCAAGATGACTTGAAGGACACAACAGCGAGGGACCTTTTATGGTTTGTCGTATGCCAGAGGAAAGATGTACAAGGAGACAGAATACCTTAGCCTTTCAAGTCTCAGTTATGGTTTACAGCTTGCATTAAAATGTTTACCTCCTGGCTTTTTAGATGGCTGACTGAATGGACAGATAGATGGATGGAGCGATGGTTGCTAACTGACTTCACCTTGTTAAATGACTGAAGAGAAGCATCCCAGATAACTCATATCACCATGTTAAGATTTATGCTTCATGCCCGGGAATTAAGAAGACAAAGGAGAAATTTTTCATCAGAAATATGCAGCTCAGGTTTATGAAAATAACTTTAATTTCGTAATGCCCTTCATCTCTGTACATTTTTGCCTCAGGTTGAGTGAATTAACTAATGATTCATCGAGAACGACAGTGACTCAAAACATGAGGCAACCATAAAAATATGCCCCCGGAGTATACACAAACACACACGCAGTATAGTAAATGCACATAAATTGTATGAGTGCTACAGTTCAACCATAAACAAGGTTATTTGTTGTCAAAGTGAACATGCTTTGACAGAAATAGGCCATCTGTACTAAAAAGCCCAACATTCATCTGCAAGAGCTTCAGATTAGAGCTGCAACTAACCATTATTTTCATGATTGATTAATCTGTTGATTATTTTCGCGATTAATCGATTAATTGTTTAGCTCATAAAATGTCAGAAACCTTTGAAAAATGTCAATCACGGTTGCCCAGAGCCCAAGATGATGTCCTCAAATGTCTTCTTTTGTTCCGACCAACAGTCCACAACCCAAAGATATTCAGTTTACTGTCACAGAAGACTAAATAAACCAGAGAATATTCACATTTGAGAAACTAGAATCAGAGAATTTTGATTTTTTGTTCTTACAAATGACTCAAAACGATTAATCAATTACCAACATAGTTGGGGATTAATAGCTGGTAACTAATTGATTAATCCACTAATCGTTGCAGCTCTACTTCAAATCATCAAATACTCATACATAAACCACAGACATTACAAGACAATCACCCTCCAGTGAGAGCATATGAATATTTGCACATCCTCCCTTTCTCTGTCTCTGTTGCTCCATGTTTTACACAAACACATAAACGCATACACTCCTGTCAGTATGATAGCCTGGGACTGAAGGGGATCAGACGATCGTTTATGAGCTCGAACCTCAGCTCACTCCCCCAGGGGACCCAGCTAAACCTGGATAAAAAAGAGCAGCCGTTGCTGTCGGGAAAGGGAGCAAATAGAGTGTTGAATTGTGATGCTTTCTAATCTGTGATCGGTGGGCATGTCATGTTTGTGACAGAGCCTCCCATCTGTTGTCAGTCGCCCTTCACCACCACCATACTTCATTAGCGGGAACATTTAGCTCTAAACCCAGCAACACATCAGCCACAGATGATGTTTTTAAAAAAAATCTATCTACATGCTGTGATGTGGGAAACGCAACCATGCAATAAACATCAAGCGTGGCGTTTTTGACACACTAATTATACCACAGGAGAATTAAGTCGCAGAGAATTCAGGCTTCTGAATATGTCGTAGCTCATATGGAGCAAAGATCATAGTTCCTTAATGATATATTGTCTGCTTGTTCTTTACTGTGTCAGACAGGAATACTTGATTCACTCTGTGGAAATGCTGAGACTGTGAGTCACAAAAGCAGATTTAGAAGCAGACTGGTGTGCCAGTCTCCTGGCACAATGACCACTGACAGAGTCTAGATTGGAATTGGGAAATGAGTTGTCTCTTTTTGACCTTTTTGCAAATTAAAGTGGAAAAAAAAAGCTGTGGAATTGAGGATCATGAGGGAAATTCAGGCAGATACTATGTGACAGCCATTACTAAGGCATATAGTATCTAAGTGAGGGTGACAGAGGATTACTTTAATGGAATTTTTACTGGGTTAATAAAGGTCATGTCACTTGAGGATTTGATAATTGAGCTACCGTAGCACAGCAGGGATATAATCTACAGTCCTGCAGATTCACTGCACAGTCTGGACTCAGTTATACTTCTGTATTTAGCTCCTACTTTTTGTGTTTACTCTGTGAAACCTTGAACCAGGGGAAAAAGTCATGTGAGGAAGGGAAAGTGGAAGCCTTATATTTATGGTGCCTATTTTTTCTTTCAGGCACCAAGACACGGCTGCACTTTGTTTAATGTGCCAACTGGTTTTTGTTATTGTCTAGACATGTCTGAACATTAAAGAGTCCCACAGAGAGACATCAGTCAGACAGTGAGCAGATGTTCTCAGGTCTGGAATCAGATACAAAAGAGGTATCATCTGCTCTTTTCCACTGATAGATTTAGTTTTTATTTTTGTAATTTTGGGCAAAACAGTCCTGTTTGTTATGACTGCAACCCCTGAAGCAGTTAGAAAGCAGCCCAAAAAAAGACACTGAGAGCATGCCTAAAGGACACACACTTAATACATGGTGTTATGTTATTGTTTACACTGCCCAGGGCCTGCTGTTAAAGACATTGAGGTCAGGCTCTGTGTATTTTTTGAGGAATTTGGGACTTTTAGCAACCTTATAGAGTTAAAGAATTACACATGGTGTGTATTTTATTGACTGTTTGCTAAGCCCCGCCCCTTTGTGTTACTAAAAGCATTACGTTCTCGCACAGTATACATATTTAGTACTCAAAATTCTTCATAATTTTTTAAACAATGTGTCCCCCTGCTTCACATTTCTGGCATAGCTGGCAACTGTGGATTTTGCCGGCTGAAATAACAACTGTTGTTAGCTCCATGAGTTGGTTGAGAACCTTATCTCCAGCTGACTTCAAGCTGACACGTTTTAAAACAAGAATCTTGTAAAAATGGGTCTTAGTTATAAACATGATGGCTACATGAATGACATGACACAGCATTGGTTTTTTATTGCAGTTGTCCTAGTAAGATAAACACACAGTTTAATAAATTCCTTACATTTTTGCTCTTGTGTTTTTAGTTTGGAAAGGTGAAGACACCACCCTCCAACATTCTTTAAATGCCAAGTAACACTACAGCCCCATGCACATTGCTTCAGCAACAAAACTTGACAGGCCTAGTTATGATTGCTAAGCTTTGATTGGACAATAACTGTTCAGGGGGAGGGGTTTAGGGTGATTACAGTATTTTTAGATTCAGTATATTCAGTAAATTCTTTCAAAGCCAAGGATTCATTATTTCCTTCCTAGAATCTATTCCAGGTAGTGTAGAGTAGGTTTTTGAAATAGTGTTTAGACCTTATTGATGGTAAATTCTATTTTCTGAAAATAGAATTGATCAGTTCAATACATAACAATGGAAAAATCCCCCCCCCCCAAAAAATGACCTCAGTATTCCTAAAATCCTGGCTACGGCCCTGATCCTGCCCCCATGTACAGTTTAATCCTCTTTATCAGGCTAAATGAAGCCTAATAAAATCATTAATGATGTTATACTATTATATGATTTCACATGAAAAAAGATAAGTGTGTATTAAATGTACACATAAAATGTAAATACAGTTTGTATTTTGTTCAACATGCTAAGGTCGTATGTAGTTGTGTTTACCTGCACTGCTGCGTAACAGCATTGAGTGTCAGGTCTAGTCAAGGTTTGTTTGTATAGTTAACCCTCCTCATCACTAAGAAGCCTTTCTTGATACCTCTTGCTCTTGTAAGTCATCTTGTCCTCGGCTCTGACAGCTCAGGGTCAATTAGCCTGATCAATGAAGGACAAAGTGAAGAGGGATCAATGGCTTGAATATTCAGTTGTCCTTGTAAGGAGGGATTTGTCTCTGTAAGCATGTGAACCCTCAGGAAATGCAGGCATAGTGGAATAGTTGTGTAGTCTGTGATTTGTTTATGATCCTGAGGTGAGGAGAAAAATTATTTTTTATCAGGTGAGTGTTTTATGTTGGGTATTGTGTTGCTTCTTCTACCCCGTTTTCTCCTCTGCAAGTAATTATCGTCTGCGTCATAGACTTAACCTTGTGGATGGCGACTGACAACATAAAATCACTCTGCTGTGTTGGAGGTTTGTCCTTGTAACACAGAGCTTTCAGGCAGCCACAGTATGATTCACATATTGTGTTGTAGAGGAGATCAGTAGCAGCAGGTCCACAGACACACGTGCTCACTTACACACACACACACACACACACACACACACAGGAAATCTTTATCTGAAGGTTAACCTAATAATTGCATTGACTGTGGTTACCCGGCGGTCGATGTGATGCTAACAGCACCTTAACAACATTACTCTGGATGTGACAGGAGAAGGTGTGAAGCGGCTAATGCATTAATTGCATCTGCTACCATATACTGTGTAATGGCTCAGAAGACACACACACACACACAGAGCTGAAAGCCAGAATACTCAAGGCTCAAGGATGTGGCTCCAGGCACGATCTCTCACTCCCACCCCCTCTCTATCTCCCTCTACTCCACCCTTGTTTACACCCTGTGCTCCCTCCCTCTCTCTCTATCTCAGAGTGCAGGGTTTTGTAAAGAGCCAGGCTGTGCTGGCATGAGATCTGGCACAGCTCACACTGTTTTCATTTGGTGCAGTGAGTGTCTGCTGCTGTTTCAGCCCAATGTTCCCTGTCCATCTGGACTCAGGAGATGGGAGGATGGATGGATGGAAAAAAAGAGAGAGAGATGTGCCCTGCTGATCAAAGCAGAGGCAGAAATGAACAGACCCACTGGTTTGAAAACAAATATAGATGCAAATACTAAACTACATGCACAAGCCATATTGTGCAAGTGATGCTGAAATTAACAAGGATCAGTTCAAGTTAGAATTACAATCTTGTTAGCTGATTTTTCCAAGTCTGGATTACCAGATAGACAAACTGTCCCTGTCCCATGGACTCTCAGAGTTCCCCAAAAGCACCAGATTCTCTGTGTAGCAATTAGTTTGTGGTCATTTAACTTTATTTGAGAATATGCTCTACTAAAGTGACATAATAGGGGCCTTACTGTATATCTGTATTTACAACACAGTTTACATCATAAAAACAAACATTTTGACAACAAATTAAAACTGTAAAAGGTTAAAAACAGTAAAAGAAGGTACAATATCCAGCAATACAAGAATATAGTAATTTAAAGTCCTAGTGAAATAACATTTAGTCATTCCTTTTTGCAGTCAAAGATAATATGAATGTGTTTTTTAAATTTTTTGTTATTTTTTTTTATTACAAGGAAGAAAAAGGGTCTTTTGGGAAATATCAGAAATGCTCCTTTTTTGTTTCAGTGGCTAGAGGGTCGTATTGGGGGCTTGTTTGATTGACATTAGCTGGCAGGCTGCCAGAGTACTGAGCAGCTAACTAGCCTGCTAACTGATGTTAGCGGTGACTTTTCCCTGGTGAATATTTGTTTGGTGGCTCATTCAGGTGCAGGATGTGTGTTCATATTTGTAAGTTATACAAGGAGACTTTAACAGGAAGGCAAATGTGGGTTGTTGTGCAGAGTCTGTGGCTCTTTTGTTGTGTAGCAGGATGCTATCAGGCTCAGTGTGACCATCTGCTCTGCTTATGATAGAACGCCACGTTATCACTTTATGTAAGATTTAATTTGCTGTATCTAAACAGCTACATGGACTGATAACAAAGGGTATTCAATTGAATTAATGTAAAACTAAGGGGGGGCATTACTTCCTGTATAAACTGTGCATCTTTAATGGTTACATAATTTGTCAGCAGGCAGAAATAAACCAAATAGATGTTTTAGCAATCCCACCAATCCGCTAAGTAACCTGCTTCTTGATATTGATATTAAGGGGTTTCTTTGTTTTTTGTTGAATCCCAACATCCAGTTTTAACAGGAAATACATCAAATTTAAGAAGGAAGACGCCCTCAAAATGCTCATAGCAACTTTGCACTCAACCAATTTTACACACAAAGGTAAATAAAGGTCATGAGGAGTACTACTCAGCCTGTTAAAACAGTGGTATAATGTTGTTCTGGAAGCGTTTAGTCAAGTATGTAAATAGCATGTTTTCTTTATCACTCATATAAGTACATATTAGATTTTTTTCTGTACCTGATCTCTGTTTTTTTCTTTTTCTTTGTGTTTCTTCCAGAAGGATTTGCCACTGCCTCGCAAGAACAGCAGGTGAGTGTTACTTTCATTCATCCCTCTGTCTTTTCTCTCCTCTCTGGGGAGAGACCTTGGGTCCCTCCAAGAAGGAAAACAATCACACCAAGAGAAGCTGCTGTGCATCTGGTCATTCATTAGCAAGGTCTCTCCTCCTGAGTTTTTATCAGACTGGCAGGCTTCCTCGGATGAGAATGATTTGCACGTTGTGTTTGAAAGCTCTGAGGATACTTCAGTGGTGCTTGTGGTGTGGAGCGTAGTCCTTGTAGTGAAGGAGGAGGAGGAGGCCGGCTGGAGGGATGCTGGAAGTCTGTTGGAGTCTGATTAAGGCCAGCCGGGAGCTTTAGATGCTGTCCATGGTCCTGAAAGCCAGTCCGCCTTCTGCAGTTGCTCAGTTTCTCGCTCTTTATCTCCCCTGTTCTCCTCCTGCTGCTTATTTATTAATCTGTTTCTGTTCTGCTCTCTTTTCCACCCTTCGGCCTTTCAGTTCCCCTCTAGCTATCCCTCTTCTCTAAATCCCCTCTCTTGCTTCTCTTTCTATCTCCCTCTTACACACAGTTTATCTGGTTATTAGTTTATTTATTAGAGTATTAGCAATTTGTCTTAGCCAAGTCACAAGCAACACAAGTGTAGAAAATAAATTACAGAAACAGACACATAGTGGTAAATATAAATACAGTAAAACACACACACACACACACATATACACAGTAAAACACACAGCAAAATTAAATTAAAGGAAAAGTTTGACATTTTGGGAAATACGCTTAATTGCATTCTGGTAGAGACAAGAAGATTGATACCACTCTCATATCCATATGCTAAATATGAAGCTACAGCCAGCAGCCGGTTAGCTTAGCTTAGCATAAAGACTGGAAACAGGGGGACACAGTTAGCCTGGCTCTGTCCAAATGTAACAAAATCTGCCTACAATCACCTTTAACGCTCACTAATTAATAAATTATATCTTGTTTATTTTATTCATACAAAAACCATAGTGCAAAAACAATTCAAGTCAATTTGCCTCTGATTGGCTTACCCTAACCAATCTCACTCCTCATGCCTAAACCTAACCAACCCAACACATGAAGCCAACAAGTACTAGCCAATTAGAGGCAGAGTTGGGTGGGTCATGACTTTGCCATCGTAGGAAAAAAAATTCGAATTGATCCGGCACATAACCAGTCCTTATTCAGTCCTTATGCTAAGCTAAGCTAACTGGCTGCTGGCTGTAGCTTCATGTTTACAGTACAGACATGAGAGTGGCATCGATTTTCTCATCTAACTCTCATCAAGAAAGCAATTAAGCAAATTTCACAGTCAAAAATGGAACTTTTCCACTAATATAGCAAAGTAAAACAAGCATTAAAGCAACAAAGAACACTGTGGATATATTTTATCCACATGTTTTTATATATTAAAAAGCAACAACAATGAACAAAATGACAGTAAAGTATTTTAACCTGATACATAGAGGCGAAAGACAACACTTTAGATGTGTAGATTATTATTACGAGGGTATTAAATCAGACAAATAGCATGTTAATAAGGCGTTTAAAGATGCTTCATTATAATCTCTTTGCTCCATTGAGTTAGTGTCAATCTTTTGGTGTGTGTGTGGTCACAGCCCACTACCTCTGTCTCCACTGTCTTCTCTTGTCCCCATCTCCATCTCCCTGACCCATCCATCTTCTACACTGCCCCCTCATCCTGAGTCATCATGGGTGATCAAACATGAAATGAGGCCGCAGACCAACTCTGTTTGTGTGCCGGTCATGTTCTCCTATCCATCTCACTGTTGTCTTTCACTTTATTACCCATTTTTACCATCATGCCCCTCTCTTTTTCTTTCTCTCTCTTGACATTTTCCATTTGGATCCAGTCTGTCTCTGTCTCCTTCGCATCACATCCCGTCTCCCTTCGTAGGACTCTATGAGCCACCATTTATTATAGATGAACTCAGTGGAGTTGGCTTCATATTCAATCTGCCTACTGCATCCATTCTTGGGTAAACACAGCGTACCCATTCAGTGTGTGTGTGCTTGGCATACAGCATTGTTGGCTTTTTTGGATCTTTGATTCCATTCAACATCTTTTCTACAGTTATGTAACAGTCCACATGACCTTGTCCCCTTTCTTCAGTCTCTGCTGAGATAAATTAACCTCCCTTTACCTCGTGTTCCTTCATTCATGATGTGCGGAGCCTGCAGTAAAAGCTTTTAACTCCCTGTCAGGTCCTCTCAGTGCACAGAAGCTGGCAGCACAGAAGAAAAACACAAAACACAAGCACAAATAAGTCACAAAATTACACTCTGTACCATGGCATGTTAGCCTTGAGAAAATGACCCACAATCCCCTGCCGCCTTTTGTTATTCCTCTCTAAAAGACAGACCCACCCTACCTCCCTCCATCCCTCCCTCTCTGTCGCTCTCTCTCTTTCTCTCTTTCTCTCTGCTTTGGTTCTCGGCCACACTTGCCCAGACACACAGACACCAGCGCACATCCAAAGGTTGTGGGAGCTATGCGTTGCATTGCGATGACATTTTTCCAGAGACCTTCTGCTTTCTGACTGCTCTGCCCTCACTGCTCAGCTGTTATTGCTGCTGCTGAGCTACACCCAGATACCCGACGAGCAACATGTTCCGACGCACTAAAAGGTACAACAAGATGCATAGACAGAGAGGTGATGATTCGGTCTGTGATGTGGGGCGTGGTAGGACATCCATCTAATTCTTTTCCTGATTTATTTGCTCTGTTGCTCAGTCTTTTCTGTGTGTGAGTCTACAGTGTCTGCAGTATACAGTACAAACAGGCTGGTATTGACAGTGTGACAAGAGTGTGAGGTCACTGTTGGCACGTGCGCATGTGTGTCTAACTTGGCTTTAGATTTCTGCTGTGTTCTGCTGAGTGTGTATGTTGAGAGTCTTAGTCATTGCTTCTCAAAGGTTGATTTACAGAATACTGTTACTGTCATACTAAAGGTCCGGTAGGTTATGCAAGTCATCCCCAGCAAAGGATGCAATGTGAAAACTTGCAAAAGTTGTATGATATGCATTTATAGTATGCTACTTAAAGGACCAGTGTGTAGGATTTAGGGGGATCTATTGGCAGAAATGGAATATAATATTCATAATTATGTTTTAATTAGTGTATAATCACCTGAAACTAGGAATTGTTGTATTTTCATTACCTTAGAATGAGCCCTTAATATCTACATAGGGAGTGGGTCCCCTTCCACGGAGCCCGCCATGTTGCACTGCCATGTTTCTACAGTAGCCCAGAACAGACAAACCAAACACTGGCTCTGGGCCTTTTGAGTTTTTTGCGAGTTTCGCCGCCATCGTAGGTTCTCCTACACACTTGGAAGAGGAGGGGTACTCAGTTGGTTGCAATCTGCAACCTCACCACTAGATGACACTAAATCCTACACACTGGCCCTTTAAGTAATATTCATCCAAATTAGTCCTTAAAACCAATACAGGCAATTTTGTAAACACTTTTTATCAACGCTAGCATCGTGGCTCTAAGGATGGTAAAAGCGGTTGGTCAGTTGGTCAATCTACCACTTGTATCCAGACTGAACTATTGCCACAACTATCGGATTGATTGCCATCAAATTCTGGTCCCTAGAGGATGAAACCTAGTGACTTTGCAGTTCCTCTGACTTTTCTGTAGTGCTGCCAGCTGGTCAAAGTTTTCACTTATCCAGTGAAATATCGTCACATCGTATCATCACACGTGTCCTGATGAATTTGGAGATTCTTCCTCCAACGCCACCATTTGTGACATTTGTGATTTTGAGTGAAATATCTTGGCACCCATAATAATAATAATAATAATAATAATAATAATAATAATAATAATAATAATAATAAACTTTCTTTATATAGCACTTTTTAAAACAACTGTTACAAAGTGCTTCACAAACAAGAGCGAGTAAAAGAAAGCAGGAAAACAATCACATCCAAAACCGCAGTCAACAAACAAAATAACACATAAAACAGTTAAAAGTAATGATAAAAATAATGGATAAAAGTAACACATGAGAGTAACAGATAAAATAATTAAACAAAGGCCATACAGTATAAGTAAGTTTTGAGAGACGATTTAAAAGAATGCAGTGAATTTTCTAGTCTAAGTTCTCCTGGTAAGCTATTCCAAAGGGTTGGAGCCCTGACAGTAAAAGCCCTGTCACCCTTGGTCTTCAGCCTTGACCAGGGAATAGCTAACAGGGCCTTATCAGAGAATCTCAAGCTATGTGCTGGTGAGTAAGGATTTAGAAGCTCTGCCAGGTAGCTTGGCGCCATACCGTTCTGATAGATAAAAATTGGTTCAGGTATTCATATTTCCCGCAGGATGAATGATTGTAATAATTTTAGTGATCTCTTGTTTTTTCCGCTTCCATTGCATTTGTCCAATACTTGGTTTATGACCAAAAACTGATGACATTCTTATCAGCATCAGCTGTACTTTGTGTTTAGTGCCAATTATGTTAGCATGCTAACATGCTAAACTAAGATGGTGAACATGGTAAACATTATACCTGCTAAATGTGACCATGTTAAGATTGTGACCATGTTGCTTTTAGCATGCTAACATAAACACACTGTGGCTAAGTGCAGCCTGACAGAGCTGCTAGCATGACTGTTGTGATAGTTGACATTTTGGATTTGTAATGATTTGGAAAATAATACGTGTGTGTGTTCTGACACACAAATGATTTCATATTTTATGCAGATTCCACTTTTATTTCACGTACTGTGGTATTTCTTGCTGTGAAGGACAACCTTCATCTTATGGCGTACATGACCCAGCTAACAGTTAACACATTTTTATATTGAACAACAACATGATCTGTAAATATATCCAAGAAATAAACAACTGAGCAACATAAAGGTTAGTAAAACACTTGAGATTGAGATTAATAGTTTATTTCGCACTATATCTTTGGCCCTGGTTATGTTTTTGTTCACCCTGATGTGAATGTAACATTAAGTCAAAGGTGCATCAGTAACTCATAGTGACATTTTCAGCAGACCTGCCGGTAGACTGATTCACCATCTGACGTGATCAATGAACGATTACACGAGCCAAATATGAGTCAGGATATGGATTTTTCTGGAGTGTGATTCACTGATGCTGAGAATTGTTTTTCTGTTGGAGGATGAGGTGGCTTATTTGGATTAAGTTTTTAACATGCTGAAGTTTTCTTGTGCAAGACATTGAATCCATACGAGCTGTAGCTGCATTTTACTGTGAAGAACCTCCAGTGAACAGAGAATTTTCCTGCGGGGATCAGTAAAATATCACATTATCGCATTTCTTAGATTAATAATATAAGTACTACTTTCCTTTGTACTTAATTGATACTTTTAATCAGTCTGATGTCAACACCCAGAAAATTTGAGCTGACATTAAAGCACCGGGGGTTTTCTCCTTAGCGGCAGCACTAGTGGATGTCATGCTGAGTCTCTCAGAGTGACTTCATTCTCCCCTGCTGATCGGGAATTAAACCAGCTTCTATTACAGCAGAGACTCTCACTATGGCACACCTGAGCCCAGACACACAGGCAGACAGATGGAAATAAAGCAGAAGTCTCAACCCAAGAGGAATCACTTTAAAAATCCTGAAATGTGAAATGCAGGATGGGTTCAATGTATAGAGAATAAGCTAAATGCCAAAAAGTGTGTAAATAGACAGTAAATGTGTGTGGCTGCAAAGTACTGAAAAGTTTATTTCTCAGCTACCACAAGACAACAAGGTAAAGAAGGAAAATTACAGCCAGGAAAGACAGAAGAATGAGGGAATGATTAGGATGAAAGTGAATAAGGTTGAGGGCGGTTGTGCAAGAGGTGAAAGAAGGAGAGGCTGAGATAGAGTGCAGGGCCCTGGGGTGATATCTGTGTCTGCTCTTCCATTAGGGACTAGCTCACTGAGGTTACGTGAGCATCCAAGACATGCATACTGGCTTTTACTGCCTCGCTCTCACTCTTTCTTTCTTTCTGTTCTTCTTTGGTCTCTTTTGCTTATTCTCTTTTTTTCCCCATCCTTTCTTTCATTCAGTCTTTCTGTAGTCTTCTGCACGTCATGGTCAAGTCATTACATTTTTTTTTTTCAATTAAATTTTTTTTATATAGCACCAAATCAAAGTTATATAAGGGCACTTTTCACAGGCTGTGTACTTGAGCATAAGACATACTACATGGTACATACGTATAAGCTAAGCAGCCAAACAGGGTTTACATTAGAACTAGAGCTGCAAAGAATAGTCGATCGACAGAAATTTAATTGCCAACTATTTTGATCATTGATTAATCGTTACGAGTCCTTTTTTTAAGGGGAAATGTTACAATTCTCTGGTTGCAGCTTCTTAAATGGGAATATTTTCTGGTTTCTTTAGTCTTCAGTGACAGTAAACTGAATATCTTTGGGTTGTGGACTGTTGGTCGGGACAAAATGAGACATTATAGGTTGCATCTTGGGCTTTGAGAAACAGTGATCGTCATTTTTCACCATTTTCTGACATTTTAAAGACCAATTGATTAATCATAAAAAAATTGACAGATTAATCAATAATGGAACTAATCTTTCTAATCTAGTTTGGACAAAATAACAGTCTGATCTTACATTTTTCCTTATAATACTTATAATGCTAGGACTATCTAGCTCTACACTGCAGTACAAGAATAATCCTGACTTCTTGCCTGAGACATGCAACTTCTCTCTCAGTATTTTAGCATGATATCATGTAAGTAGCCCTCAAGTTCAGATTTATGACTCTTTTATGGGGTTCTTGTTTTAAAGGTGCAGTGTGTAGGATTTAGTGGCATCTAGCGGTGAGGTTGCAGATAGCAACAAACTGAATACCCCTGTGCCTCACCCCTTCCAAGCATGTTGGAGAACGTATGGTGGCTGGCTACGAAAAACACAAAAGGTCACACTGCACCTTTAATACGAGTCAGCTGGAAACATTATGTTTTCTACCAACTCAATTAGCTAGCTAGTATAAACTTAGATTAATTTTTGTGAAGATTTGTTTTCTAGATGATCTTTTTTTGGTTTTTGTTGTTGGTGTGTTTTATATGATTTGATTGAAATTCATGATTTGATAATTATATCCTTTATATTTGTATGTAAATTGGGAACTATATAACACTATGCATCTTGTCTGTAGTGATTAAGATAGTTTAGATTGGGCGGAGTGATACGCCGTACAGTGAAGTGATGTATCAAGTTTGTTGTCGGTATTCTGTGGTCCTACTATTTTCGATGGACATTAAAGTACACACGTTCCTCTAATGAAGCTGTCCCTGTGCTTTTACTCACCCATGACCCAAAATCAGATTTAATCAATGTAATAGTTAACGCTAACATACACCAGCGTTACACTGGTGGCAGCGGTGGGATTCGTACCCACGCCCCTGTAATTTCAGCTGACAAAATTGGAAACTGTAAAAAGTTGGAAATGTGCCATCTGAGAACGAAAAGCTTGGTTGGTTGGCTGGATGCTAAAGGAAAGTGGGTGACTTGAATATAGATGAAATAAGAGCACTCAGGTGCTTCAGCTCAGGTGCTGTGAGGCCGACAGCACACACACACACACACACAGACATAATCACACCCAGTTTAATGCCTGCACATACACACAACCACACAACTCTCACACACATACATCCTCTCAACACACACAATCATATCCGCGCCCTTTGCTCATAAACTCTCCTCTGTAACTAAATACGCCATTCCACTTCACTTAACCAATTATGTGCAAACCGAAGGAGGTCAGTAGGAGGCCAAGGCACCTGAGTCAGACTGTAGAGTCTCTCCATCTAAGTGCTGCAGCTTTCTCCAAGAGGAACCCAGAGTTCAATACACACCAGGTGCTACATCCCCATCCCCCACCCACCCATTAGCTCCTGATTTCAATAAAGGGCACCGTCTTTCCTCTCCTCTTAGAATAATGGCACTGTTATTCTCTTTGATCCTCCTTCTCCTCTGCTAACAGGAGAACACTTTTAAGGACACGGGCTTCTCGAAGGCACTAAATTTACCTGTGCTTGATAGATATTGCTAGTGTCAGCTGCTGTGTAACTCCCCAGACTAAAGACAGAATATTTGAGTGTATTACAGGTTTAAAAAAAACAAACAAACGAGAAAATAGAGTGTTTCATCCTGCCTGAGAGGCTTCTGTCAGGGATGTTTGGGACCCCAGACAGCTGAGGAAACTGAGGGAAAGAGGCACAAGAATGGGTCATTGTGTCTGTTTGCCTTTTATCCTGGCCATTGTGTATTAGGCCAGGCAATGACTTTGACATTTAACACAATGCTCGGTGCAGTCAAGTGGAGATCTGATGGAGCTGAGTGAGGACAGTGTTGTGCCTCAGGCTAACACCGTGACCATTTTAGCTTCTGTCCTTGCCTTTTACTGCTGCTCAAGTGACCCAGTGGAAGATATTGTTAGATTTACTTAGAGACTGGCCACTAAACAATACATACTGTCCATATACTGTACCTACTCCACTCTATGTACTGTTTTGAATTTAGCCTTAATATCATACTCTATGATGAATTGCTATTAATCATCATTGTATAAGTTGTTTTTTAAGGAAAAATGCCTAATATTATCTTGTCCCACCTTCTGAAATGTGAGGATTTGCTGCTTTTCTCTGTTTTATTTCATTGTAAAATTACCCTTTGCTAAACACCTCCCCTAAACAGCGGTTGCCCAACTTAACAACTGTAACGAGACACAGCAGGCCTGTCAAGGTTTAAGATACTGAGCTTTTATAGAGTTTGGAAGATGATGTCTTTTTTCCTTGCCTCTCCAAAAAATAAGCGGCAGAGCAAAAGTTTGATGAATGGATTTAACCATGTGTTTTGTTTTGTCTGCAATCATTAGCAAATTACCGGCTAACTATCTAACTACCAACAGTAGTAACAAAGTGTTACTTTGTTGTGTTTTTTTGTCTTCTTTTCCCTTTATTTAAATGTGACAAAAGTGTGACATAAAAATCATTTCTTACAAAGCTTAGGAGCACATCATTAGCTAACTACATTAGCTTGTGGGGTTACAGGTTACATAAAAAAAAGCCCAGTTCACAACTACCACATCCACCATGTAGTATTTTTTCACTGTGTGGAAGCCGACTTTACCTGATATCATTACATTTGCCAAACACATTCGTTTAGTCTGAACCCTTTGCTCTTGTAACGCTGAATGCAAAAACATAAGGTTTGAAAATCACAAATATTTAAGAGCATCCAAACAGGATTACGTTAGAATTAAATACATGTCTGATTTTACATTTTTACTTTACAAACATTAAAAAGTCAACAGAAGTCTGGATTTTTAAACAATTAAAGGAGCTAACGTTAGCTTAATTAGCTAAAATCTGATGCCCTGCCAGTAACAGTTGTCATTTTAGCCAGCAATATCAACAATTGCTGACTAGGAATGAGAAGCCTGCTTTTATCTGAAATCAAGGACCCATTGTTTTAAAAATGTCTAATATTTTCAAGAGGTAAATCTGCTTCTGTTATTATTGTAAACTGCATATACTGTATACGGTGCAAGAATGGATTTCAGATTGTTGGTTGGACAAAACAAGACATCTGAAGATGTCAGTTTGGACTCTGGGAGATTGTGACGGGTCCTTTTTACTATTTGACATATTATAGACCAAATGATCATTAATCAAATAACAATCATTCAATTGAGAAAATAATATTACAATAATTGTTAATTGCAGCCAGCCAAAGCATCCTACACCACTTCATCTTTTATTTAATAGTTCCACTACAACACTTTCCTTTTCTCACATTTTTATTTATATTATGAGAACATCTTCCAGATGTTATAATATCTGCACATACATTTGCTCTGTATATGCATATGATGCACATTTTACCTACAGCACAACTGCAAGCACATATTTTGTTCTTTCCATTTCACTGCCTTTATACACAATCTTTTGTCAGAACCTGTCATTTGGTTCAGTTGTTTGTATTCCATGTTGGTTTTCCTATTTTTCTTACTTGATAGTTATTGTTTTGGTGGTGAGTTCATGCTCCACCTCTACACCCGCTATCTCCACGCTTAAAAAAGCACCTATTGCTTTCTTTTCCCCTCTCATATTGTAGTTCTTTCCTGCCACTCACTGTTTGATGGCTTTTCTGTGGTCACAGTAATTGCAATAAAATTGATTTAGGTCTTTTATATCACCTGCTAAGATTTGAAAGAGGACCGTATGACTAAAAGGTTCACAGGAATTTTAATATTAGTCATTTTAGGGCAGACTACAGGCTGCTGATGATTGCAAGGCTGAAACCTGTGACATTGTGACTACTGAATGTCACTCTGTCAGTGACCCAGAGTGTCCTTTTACACTACTGTATCAATAGTTTCCTTCACTTGATGCCAGGTGAATTCCCATTACATCACCATTAAAAATATACTGTATATTGCACATCTGTCTTCTTTCTGTGTCTCTCCTTCTCTCTCCCTTCACTCCACCCTCAAACAGTGAACTTGAGTGACTTCTGTAACGAGCAGTATTTCTCTTCCTTCTCTGTGGTCCCTGGTCGGCATTATCAGAGCCTCCCTGCCGCACGCTGCGTAGCAACAAGCCGTCACGTGACCGCAACTCTCTCCTCTCCCCTCCCCCCCCTCAGGGCTGTACACGGCAAGTAAATTTCTTCAGGTTTTCGTTCCTGAAATAAAGTGCTCAAGTCTTTTCATGCCAATATAAAACTTTAGATATGTATTCAGTAAAAGAAAACAGGGCTGATGTACGCTTAATTTTTTAAACAAGCAAATAAAATTAAAAACTGTGAATACTTGATATTTTTTAATTTAAGGTGGTGCAACAACACTTCTATTTTCTTCCACCCTCCACCCTCTTTAACCCCCTCCCTGAATGATCCCTTTCATCATTTTCCCCCAAAATATCCCATACAGTGATTTATTCACCTCTATCATTTCTATCTCTGGTTATCTCTCACTCATTCCCTGCTCTCTTCATGCTGTGGCATTAAAAAAGGCGGTCTTCTCTTCACCAGCAGTTCTCTCCTCCCCCTCTGCCTCTTTCTTTCTCCTTCCTTTCTCTTTGAAGCACTTTAGCTTTTATTCTCACTTTCTTTTTCTTTCTTTTTGCTCCAATCCTTCCTTCATGCCTCAGATATATTAACTACACTTCTATTTGACTTTGTATATCACGGCTACATTTGTGAAGGTTTGATCAATATTAACAGTCCACGTCCCTCCTGCTGTTAAGTAGAGGGAGGAGTATGAACATGCAGAGGATGAAGGCTCCTATTTGTCTGGCTTTGTTAGAGCATTGGCAGCCTCTATGTCATCTGCTCACACTTACACACCCAGTGCACAATACCCATGTGGTCTGTTTGTGTGTGTGTGTGTGTGTGTGTGTGTGTGTGTATGTGTGTGTAATGGTGAAAAAAACTGGGTCATGTTTACCTTGCGCCTGTGTGGGTGATGAGCACCACTGGGAACGCTTTCAACCTGCATCTCATTTTTCTCTTGTTTTATTTTCCAGTTGCTCTCTTCCTCTTTCCCTGAATTTGCAGTCACTCCATTTTCCCTAAACATTTGCTTCCCCTCATCATGCTGTCATATTGTGATAGCAGGCTGACACTCCTATCTCTCTGTACATCTACTTCCTTGTCGCATCCTCCGTACCTCCATCCCTCTCCCCAGCCCTCAGCAACAGCCAGTACAACCCAGATTTACTGAGTGCATGCAGTGCATCTCTGCCTCCCACCTCTCTCTTGATCTTGAATGACCATCAAGCGAGGAACGGGCCCCGAGCAACCGCTCTGAAATTTGGACTCCGCATCAGCAGTGTTGCATTGTAGGCTTGCTGGATGTATAGAGTAAATACACGCCAGTTAGTGTCTACATGTTTACACATAGCACTAAATAATGACATGCAAGCTGTACAGGGAAATTCAAGGCCAAGAACTGAGTGTTTTTGTGTGTTTACAGCCAGCCTCCATTGATTTCCTGCAGCACTGAGAATCCATTAACCAAGAATAGTCCTGCTGCTCGGTTTGCTTTTGTTTTTGTCTCTCTCTGTCTTTCCCTTTACTTTGCAGAAGAAGTTGTTAAAGTGATGAAAGCCAGTGAAACCATGCTGAACCTCACACACTGAGTATACATGCACACACACTCATTGAGATGACTGGTATCACTGCACCTTCAGTACCAGTTGGTCCCAGGGAAAAAAGGTTTAAGGTTAATTGATCCAGTTTAGAAAGTGTGAAATGGCACAATAGCAGTTATCTGACATGGGCATTAATTCCAACCTATTGGCATATGTGATCAATATCTATAAAGCTAGTTATAGATCTGATCGATCGGGATATCCTGTGTGCAGTTGAAATAATGAAAACAGATAGATGAGATGGTGCTGACTCAGTTTTGTGACCTTATGTAAATTTTTTAGATGGGAATATGAAATGGAGTTACATGCTGTATACACTCCTTCAATGGATAGCAGAGACACAAGCTCAATTAGGTGGTATTAGCTCCAGATGGGCAGGAGAGCGACTGAAAAAGCCAGGTGGGATTGGCTGTTGTTAGTACTCCAACAGCCAATCAGCTGTCAGCTGTCGGGAGCTTATTTTTTAAAAGCCTCAAATTGCCAAAAATGTCACACCATTTCTTCTTGCATTTTAATGATGCAGATTTGCCAAAAATGTGCATGAAGAAATAGGCTATAGATTAAAAACACAAAGTAGTAGATGGTTTCAAGTTCAATATTCAGACATTTGGCGAGGTTCATCCTCAATAGCTTTTCATCAATTTTTCATCAGATGAATTGTGCAGTGCAGGATAAAGCTTGACAGATGAAGCCTGGCATCATGCACAACTTGACAGAAGACAGGAAGTGACGAGCTGAAGTTAGGGACCATCTCCAAAGTGCATGCAGAATGGCCAGCAGAGCTTTTGAAATGTTGTCTGTACTGTCTTACTGGCACAGTTTTTGTTTTAGGCTCAATTTAGACTTTTGTGTTTTATTTAAGGTGGGGCTCAAATACAAATGTATGTATGTTATGTATGTTTTGTTGGCAGCTATACATATATTTTTGCGAGAGAGATTTGTACAAGTAAAGCCGCAGTGTGATCTGTTTTTATTGTTTTTAAATTCAGTTGAAATTCTTCTGTCTAACCAGCATGGTCTGTTTTTTTCTACACAATTACACATTGTGTAATATTAGTAATTTAGTTCATTTTATTTGTAGTTTTGTGTCATAAAATCTCCTCAGTCATTGAATAAATTATTCACATCCAAATATGAAGTAGAAAACACTGTCTATTTCTATAAAAGTGTTGCTGTCTCCCTCTCTTCCCATCTGCCTCTGTGCATCTTCACTTCACTGTATTGATCCCATCCTAGTCAGCTCACGTCTTTGCACTGCAAGTGTCAGTGAAGGTGTGAGTGTGTGTGTGTGTGCGTAAGGGTGGTGCGTCCCGCTCACATGTGAACCCATGTGACCGGGGCTGAAAGGGGAGAGAGGGGAAGCTAACCATTCTCTTCATCTGACAGCGCAGATGAGATGGCACTGTTTGCATTTTGTTTGTTCTCTCCTCTTTGTTGTTTTTATTTGCATTTATTTACACCCCTCACTGCCTTGGAAACCAAAGCACATTGTGACGCACACGTTTGAAAAGCCTTCTGGAACACTTAAACCTACCACAAATATATGAGCAACAATGACAGGCTCTGAATAAGCCAATTACATTTGCAGAGATACAGGAAGCTATTGATGACATCCCCTTCTGGGAAAGCTGCTGGCCCTGATGGCTTTCCCCCACAACTATACAAAGTATTCAAAGACATTCTCACTCCACACTTCAGTAAAATGTACAAGCATTCCTTCCTGCATCAAAAATTGTCTGAATCAACACAGACAGCTGCCATTACCTTAATACCAAAGAAAGGTAAAAACCCAGAGGAACCTTCCTCATACAGATTTAGTTTGCAGTGTGTGGAAAATAAAATATTGGCTTTCAGCTAAGAGATTAGACTCTATCCTACCCACCATCACTGGGCCTGATCAAACAGGATTTGTGCAAGGTCGTCATTCCTATACCAATGTAAGGCGCTTATTCGGGATCATTCAATATGCTAAAAACAAACTTCTAGATTCTATGGTGGTCTCTTTAGACCCTGAGAAAGCGTTCGACCAAATTGAATGGAAATACATGTTCAATGTTTTGAAGTGTTTCTCTCTGGGCAATATATTTATAAGTTGGGTGAAATGACTGTATACCTCTCCACAAGCAATGGTTATGGCTAATGGTTTGGCCACTTGGGCGTGGCACTTGTCAAGGTTGTCCACTGTCCCCACTTTTGTTTTCCATTGCCATTGAACCCCTGGCTGAGGCTATTACAACACACTCACATGTTAATGCTATTAACAGTGGGAAAAGTAAGCATATTATTTTGTTGTATGCGGATGATATACTGCTATTTCTCTCCCAACCCTAAACAATCAATTCAAGCTTTGCTAGAAACAAATAAATGAATTTGCTCTCTGGCTATAAGATCAATGTGGGTAAATCTACTGCTCTACCACTGGGAGGTAGCAGAGATCCAAATAACAGCATAACATCTCTATTTACTTTGTCCTACAATGGCTTTAAATATCTGGGGATCCATATCTCCTACCAACTGGAGGATCTGGTTAAGATGAACTTGTCTCCTATTTTTAAACAGGTTAAATTGGATTTACTTAGATGGTTGTCTCTTCCGATTTCCTGGCTGGGATGGATAGCTGTTATTAAAATGAATATACTCTCTAGAATTTTGTATCTTTTGCAAATGATACCTGATACCATCCCAAATAGCTTTTCTAAAGATCTGCATAGGATCATGTCTAAGGTTATTTGGAAAAATTGACATCCTAAAATTAGATTGGAGAAACTCCAGCTGCCAGACCCTAAATCAATATGGTTAGACCTCGCAAGGATATAGCTCACTCTCATTATCAAATGTACCATTCTTATGCCTGCAGTGTGGAACTTTTGTCTCCCCCTTCTGACAGTGAGAGTAAATGGTAGTTACCTGGATGTAACTCCAGTTCTATGAGTACATGCGTGTGCCGGTCCCATCGCTACTGTTGCGGCTGTAAAACGGTGGATAAATTGTTTTGAGCCTCACAACCCCTGCGAAATGACTGAATTTGATCCATTCAGTCCGATAACATTTGGAACGTCTAGAAGAGCTGGACGATTCAATTATTTTATCCCTTAAGTTAGCGGAGGGCTAAACCAGAAGTTAGCTAGCTCAACCAGTGGAAGTCTCTGTGCGCATGCTCTAGGGGCGCCCTCCAAACCTCTGGCAAACCAATCAGTGTTGGAATGTCACCACAGACACCAGATTAAAAACTCTGATATACTGCAAAATATGGAGAGATTTATCTGGTGGTGATTGGCTTAATCAGCATTGTGTGAACTGGTTTAACAAGGGCTTGAATGTAACAGACATTCATTTATATGTAAAAGTCCCACACTCCAGCTTTAAATAATGTTAAACAATTACCAGGTGTTAGGGACAGCTTTATTGTGAGTAATGTTCTTAGTACATGGAATAGTGTAAAGAAGACATTTTCTATCACCTGAAAATACTCTTTTTATGCGCCGATTGCTGATAATCCCAACTTTATTCCTTCATGTGTTGACCCTGGTTTTAAAGAGTGGAACACATTTGGAATCCAGGTGATAAATGATCTCTATGAAGGTGGTACTATGAAATCATTTAACCAACTTCAGGAAGAGTACAGGCTACCTAAGATACACTTTTTCAGATTTTTACAAATTCAAAGTTTTTTTAACTCAGTACCCCAATATAAGGAAGGTCATGACCCAGAGTATTTTCCCCCAGTCTGCCTGCTGAAGAGGAAAAAAATTAGCTACATTTACCATAAACTGTTCTCTTTAAGTAATATCAGTACTGATTATTTATATGGTTAGCTGATGTCTACACCTAGTATTTGTGTTATGTACCATTCTTTTTTGAGGGTAACATTAAGTGTGTAACCTGTACAAACTTAAAATAAAATGATTGAATGAACAAATGAAACGCGCGAGTATTGTAAGGGGATCTCTTAGATACAAAAAGCTTGCTCAATTCACTGCCTAATGGTGTGTGAATTAGATACAGTGAATCCATGTGCAATATGAATGTGTGTGGAGTCCACAGGCAGATTTAAAGTGACTCAGTGTGGTAGTGACTGCTATTAAGCCACCCAAACATAATTAACTGAGGTCATGGAAAAGTGGAGGGGTTTTCAGGGAAAAGCTAATTTTTCTGCAATATTGTTTTCTGGCTCCAACATCCTTTTTTTACGATTCTCATCTCTATCCTTTCGCTTCTCCTTGCTTGTTGTTGTAACTTTTTTACTCTCTCATCTTGTTCCACCCCGCTCTCCCCACATTTCTTATCTTGGCTGAGAGGAGGCAGACAGGGATGAATGACTGAGGAAATTGAATTATCTTTATCGCAGTTGCGCTCCTGCATTGAGCCGTGCATTTGCACATGTCTGCTTCTCCTGCACTTATACATGTGCACAGATACTGTATCCAAACACAACTCTGCTTGCAATATCCTCTCATGTTTACATTTCAAATCAATTCAGTTCAGTTCAATTCAATTCAAAGGGGCTTTATTGGCATGAAGGTTTCAATAACAATGTTGCCAAAGCATCCAAATACAATTTGTCCAAAGATTTGGACAGTACACAATAATTGTAATATGAACATTAACACAACATTAAAATTGATATATATTAATTATATATATACAGCAGTGGTGGAGGAAGGATTCAGATTCTTTACTTAAGTAAAAGTACCAATACAGCAATGTAAAAATACTCCATTACAAGTAAAAATCCTGCATGAAAAATCCTGCTTAAGTAAAAGTACAGAAGTATTAGCAGCAAGATGTAGTAATCACTATTAAATGTAGCATTAAACCAAAAGGACTCATTTCATCCTCCTGACTGATATATTATTATATATGACATCATTAGATTATTAATACTGAAGCATCAGTGTGTAAGCAGCATGTTACTGTTGTAGCTGCTGGAGGTGGAGCTAGTTTGAACTACTTTATATACAGTTAACTAGTTTAGTCCAGTGGTTCCCAATCTAGGGGTCTGGCCCCTCCAAAGGGTCACCAGATAAATCTGAGGGGTCGTGAGATGATTAATGGGAGAGAAAAGAAGAAAAAAACAAAGTTCTGATACACAAATCTGTTTTCAGGTTTTGGACTTTTTCTCTAATCTTTGATTTTTGGTGAAATATTGGATCATTAGAACATTTATTGAAATGAAACCATGTGAGAAGTTTAGAGGGAAAAATCACTTTTTGGTGGAGCTGTTAACAACTCATAGACATCTGAAATGTGACCCCGACTACACACTGCTTTTTGTAAGACGTCAAAAGCCAAAAAGGTTGGAAACCACTGGTTTCATCTTTAACAATGTGTTGTATTTTAAAAGCATGTATTTGTGTGTGTGTGTGTGTGTGCGTGTGTGTGTGTGTGTGTGTGTGTGTGTCTAGGTGACTCACTGTCCGTCAGGTTGTGGCATATTGATATATATTGACCAGCAAGATATTCCCTGTCTCCTTCTCCTAGGAGTATTTTTAAATTGGAGAGGTCATTAAGCTCTTTGAAATCTGAAATTATAGAGTTGATATAGAGTAAATGTTCCTTGTTTCATTGAATGTTTTAAATTGTAGGAGGAAGTGCATCTCTGTCTCATCCTCACCTGTCGAACAGTGACCACAGAGTTTGTTTTCTTTTGGTTGCCGTGATTTTTTGTGGTATCCTTTTTCGATTACAATGTGTGCTCACTGAGCCTGTACTTGGTTGGAGTCTATCTCTGACAGTAGAGAGATATTCTGCCAATTCATAATCTCTTATTAGGGCCAGATAACATTTTAATCTACTTTGGCTCCATTGTTCTCTTTTTCTCTACAGTTGTCGTACAAGCAACAGGAAAAGTCTGATCCTGACCACCACCTCTCCCACGCTGCCGCGCCCACACTCCCCTCTGCCCCTCCCCGGACACCTCGGTACGTACAGTAATACATCACACCTCAGCTATGAGCTTGGCTTTTTCATTTGTTGGCGCCAGGGAGGTTAAATTATTAATCACTTAGACTCCAACTTGTGCATTAAAGAAAGAAAGAGTTGAGAAGTTTCAACTCTTGCGGGACCTGAACACATTTCTCTGGTGTCTTAAAGTTGCCTTGTAATTGTCAATATATATTTTATATTGACCATCTGTTTTTCCTTCAGAATAACAACCAGTTTAAGAATTTAACCTGTTTATCAGATTATTTTTACTGGGATGGACTGAATAATCAAAATCTCACCAGTTGATGAAATAGTTTGACATTCGGGGATATACACTTATTTGTTTTCTTGCCGAGGGTTAGACAAGAAGATTGATACTCTCATGTCCGTACGATTATGAAGATACAGTCAGTAAAGTGCTCACCCCACCTATGAGCACTTGATCGGTGCTCATAGGTGGGGTGCCTTCTACTTTCTGACCCCCCAAACTAACTGTGGAGACTGATAGAAGAAGAGGTTGTGTAGATTGTGCAGTGTCCTTACTCGGGGTGCTCCCTTAAATTTATTGATTTGATTCATCCATCTATGAATAAGCCTCAAATCAAATTTCAGTCTTTCAGTCCATTAATCAAAACACCCACATTATTGTCTACAGAACAAAGCAGGATAAATAAAAGCGCAGACTATAAGGCATTTATCAGTCTAAAAATCAATGATAGGCCTTAATGATTTGGAGAAAAAATCTAAATCAATTTCACACTTTGAACTTACCCCCTCAAACCCTACCCATTGATTGTGAATAGTCACGTTGTCATATCGAACCACAGAATCAGATGAGTCAGCCTTAGTGCTACACTTTACAGGGAAAAGAGGAAAACATGGTAAGAAGTTGTGAACTCTCTTCACTATCTTCCTCTCTTGTGTCTCATTCTGTGTACATGTCTTATTGTCCCAGCAGGAAGCAGCCCTCTGGACAGCCCACGAAACTTCTCTCCCAGCAACCCGGCACACTTCTCGTTTGCCTCCTCCAGAAGGTCACTGCTTTATGGCACTACATATATTGAGTGCGATTACACATGTTTACTCTCACTTGTGTCTGTGCTAGAGATGTGACAGGGACAGAAAGCGAGACAGAAGAGGGGAGACAGTCAGAAGTTAAGTCAGCGTGAGACAAAGGGAGGGGAGGAGAGGGAAGAAGTGAGCATCAGAGAACAGACGAGGTGTGGATCTGTTGTTGTGCGAGGTCTCGCACATCCTGGGGAGCAGGGAGCCTCTCGCTGCACTCGCAGGTTCTTGCAGCGTAACAGGCTGACTCATGTATGACAGGGCCAAGCCATTACATTGGCAGCCCCTCTGTGTTTATTCACGCTGCTCTAGTAAGGAGGCAAGAGGGTCGTGCGTGTCGGTGTGTGTGGATGGGCGGCCACAAATGTGTGAATCTGTTCTTATTAATATGTTTTTACATGTGAGTTTATATTAGAAGGTTTTTAGGTTGCCAATAGTGTAAAATAGTGTACTTCAAACTTTGCAGCAACAGTCTGTGTGAGGTCGTTTTCTATTTCAACATGACAGAGCCCCTGTGCCCAAAGCCAGGTCCATAAAGAAATGGTGTTCCCAGTTTGGTGCGGAAGACCTTGACTGGCCTGGACAGAGCCCTGACCTCTTGCCCATCCAACACCTTTGGGATGAACTGTAACAGCGACTGCGAGCGTGGGCCTTATCACCCAACATCAGTGGTCACTAATGTTGTTGCAGCTTAATGGGAGCTGCTGGAATTTCTAGTTCAGAAATCTTGTGGAAAGCCTGAAACCAGAAGAGTGGAGGCTGTTGTAGCAGCAGATTAATACAATCACAAATGGGAGTAATTTCCCCGTGTCCACATACTTATGGCCATGTAGTGAATAATTTTCAGTTGGACAGCGCATGCTACAATCTATAATATGATAATATGTATATTAGGCAGTATTGACTTATCATATACTCAGGACATCTCATTAATATACCAGGATCATGGAAAATAGTGCTAAAATGCTATATGAAGAGCAGCAGTTGCAGCACTGCCATAGCTGGATATATCTTATAAACTGGTAACAAATAACCTTTTAAAAATGAATGCATACTTTAAATGCAGTTTCTTATTATCTTTTGAAAGTGTCCATGGTATCCTGTAAACAGAATAGTGCACCTTGAGGTGTCTCAATATAGAAAATAATGAACATAGCATTGTTGTCAGAGCATTGTTTGTGTATTATTGCTTACTTATAAATCCTTATTTGAAAAAAATGGAATGTGAATGAAAAAGTGAGATCTTCAGTAATGTTAAAAATAACAAGAGGCAAAAATGATATTGTGTTGCTGAAGCCCTCAGACTGTATTTCAAAGTGAGTGCAGTAGTGTAAGCTTTTAAAAGAACGGTCTGGTAGTATTAACAAGAGCGAGACTGCACTCTCAAGCCTTCTATAGGCAGAGATGTATGTGAAGAGGGCCAATTAAATTCACCTCTCCTCAGTCAGACACTGTGTTGGGACTGGGGGCTCTGGGAGCCTGGTGCTCCTATAAATTCTCTGTTCTCATTTATCAGATCTGTCTGCCTGCCTGTCACTGTGCGATTGAGGCATACATCAGGGACAAACCTGATGTGATATAAGTCATTGGCCTTCTGAATATTTTTTACATTTTTTTTTTGTGCCACTGAAATTGGATAGGTCCAAGTAGTATGTGAGATTAGGTTGTCAGGGTTTTGTCTTAGAGGCACATTTATTATTTCACAGGCAGCAAAAATAGCCACAGATGGGGTATAGTGATTTATTTCAGCTCAATAAATTATTTTTTAGTCTGTGGAATATTAGAAACAGAAATGCAATACAGCCAGGCTAATATGATCTGGATTTTATAGGAAAATGAATGAATCACATTGGGCTTTTAAGTGATATAATATTTATATAGCCAATATTAACTTATTATAGTAACATATTCTCTACTCTGCAGAGCGGATGGGCGCCGATGGTCTTTAGCATCTTTGCCCTCTTCTGGATATGGTACTAACACTCCCAGCTCAACAGTAAGTAACTTAATTTCCTTTCCATCACCCAAATCAGTGATTCCCAACCAGGGTACCCCAGAGTAACAATAAAGTTAGTTAAAAGTAAACGGCTGAACAAATAATAAGCTAAAAGTAACACATAAACAGTTGAAACAATTGAAATAGTTAACTAAAAGTAACAAACAGTTGAAATTGTTTGCTTAATATAATGAGTAAACATATATAGTTAGCAAAAAGTAATGGCTAAATTATAGCAGTAATAAAAAATAACAAATAAATAGTTAGCTAAAAGTAATGGATAAATGGTTGAAACATCCAACCATTCTAATTGGTAGTAGTACAAATGCAAACTTGACCAAAGCAACCTAAACAATGACAATTGAACTGTACAAAAATATATTGTAACTACCTTCACTTTTATATAATTAATAGTGTCAAATAACATACAGTTTATAATTCATTCAGGAACACATTTGGTCACATGACTGGCGGTGTTGATGAAGGCTTACCTGAGCTCATCTGATAGGGCTGTAGGCCTACGTCACACAAAAAAGGAACCACTGACATAAATGACTGAAACTGGCACAGATCTCTAGAGCCTGCTTTTGCATCTTTTGACAGATTCTCACCAAGCCGAGACTCAATTTTACTCCACTGTCATTCTTTATATTGTTTAGAGTATGTACAAAGCTTCATTATAGGTCTTCAAATCTTTCACTTAAAGCACACAATACATTTCAATGTTGTCCATCTCAGCCATGGTCTCCACTTCTCTGTAGTGCCTTTTAGTGTGTCCTGTTGCGTAACAGCAACGTCACAGGCCTGGTTTCCTACTCTCCATCTGGCTGTGGATGGAGGGTTAGATGGATGGAAGGAGGAGCAGAGGAGGGGAAAGTGATGAGTGTCAGGCCAGTGGGATGAGAGGGACATGAGAAACGTGGCATAAAAAGGAGACGCAGCCATGAGATAGATCACACTTGTTCCACAGTCATTTCACCATGGCCTAAATATAGCCAGATACTATCATTAGAAACAGGATATTTCATTGAAATTAGACTTTCATGCTTTTATGAATCCGACTGAACTGTGGTGCCCAGTGCTTCCTTCAACTCCCTGAACAGATAACTTTCTGCTCCTGAATTTCCTGCGTCGTTTAAAGTAATAATCTAAAACATTTTCACACAACAAATTCTATCACTGAATGACACCATGGTTTCATGAATGTTGAATTTACCAGCAAAACCCAAACAAATCTCACAGATTCTTACCTTACAGCCTTAATACCTAATTAATCGTTTGTTGCTGTAAGTCTGTACACTAAATATGAGACTGCCAAGTCGCCAGTTAGCTTGGCACAAAGACTAGAAAGAGCTAACCTGGCCCTTATCACCCTGTGAAACCGTCAGGTGTTGTTTTTTACACTTTTTACAAGTATTCAGTTTGCCAAGCTAAGCTAATCAGCTGCTGGCTTTATATGTACTGTATAACCATGAGGGTGGTATCAATCTTCTTATTTAACTCTCGGCAAAAAAGTGAATAAGCTTATTCCCCAAAACGTATTCCTTTAAACATAACCACACTGAAGTCTTCTTTGCATCAACACCTGAGCTTCTGAAACCTAGCACAGGCCATACTTTCTACTGTGAACATGGGGGACTTGTCACCCTCATTTTTCACTGTCCTAACAGTGTCCTCTGTTCAGCTGTCATAATCCATGTGAACTATGAGTTGAAAAATTCCCTCAGCTAAAATCCAAGGAAAAGATGTCACAGTCCTGGTGATGCTTTCAGGGAAAAGCAGTGCAAAAACACTACAGCACCAAAAATATGGCAACAAAGCGTCTTGCAGATCAGCACTTGGGTCATTCCGCCGAATTGGTGCCATTTGCATGTTGTAACTTTTAAAAATTAAACTTAATTCTGTATCTTTTTTCAGCACTGTATCTAATAACACACGTTTAACTATTCAAAATGTGTAATGGTAAATCTCAGGCCATTTTATTTATTTTTACATTGTTTCTAAGTGAAAAATTTTTCATATGAGAGACAGGACTGAGTTTTTAGTAAATACATGAAATGTCACATGGCATCAATGCTAGTAGCATGAGAACACTTAGCACCTTCAAGTGGTTTACCAAAACTGTCTTTTAAAAAAAACATAATAACATCTAAGAAATAATTTAGGTAACAGGACTGAATGTTGTTACTTTCTCAGTCATGCTTACAATATGATCAAAAATACAGAAAACAGAGTGAAAGAGCTTTCTTTTGATCATCCCATGGCCTTAAGGAGACTCAACTTCCTGTTGATCGTGTGACTTTTAGAATGTCCCAAATATTTAGAGGGGGGAATGTGTCAGGGTAACAGGACTGAGTGAAAACCTGGGGACACATCATAAAATCTGTATTTTAACTAAGTTATTATGAATTTTCTGATGAGAAAATGTATTTTATTTCAAAATTGGAAATAGTCACACAAAAATACAAAAAAATAAGATTTCTGAAGGATTCTAATCATTATATTTCATGGTGAAGTGTAGTGTTAGCGTTAGTGTTATTTTTTCAGCGTTTTTTTTCCAAGGTTTTACATGATATATCTTCAAATTACGATTAGGACAAAGTGCAGAACACTTTGCTTGATAATATAATGTATTATACAGATAATTTTCATGCATATTTATGCATGTAATATCCTGGGGATGGAAAAGGCACCGATTCAGTGGAATGAGCCACTTCCTGATACACTCACTTACCAAGACAGTGGATAGAGACATTGATAGGTAGAATAACTTAAATACAGTACAGAGCCTTGACATACATGAAACAGACAAGGAAAAATGGAGTTTCCACCCTTTTAAGTCTCACTGTTTTCAATTAGTCTGTCACCTGTGATTGATTAGTTATCGATCTCTCAGTTAGCAAAGTGAGTGAGGAGGTCCAGGTGTCATTGCTTTGATGAAGGCAAATTAGGTGATGAGGCGTGGTGTGTGTGTGTGTGTGTGTGTGTGTGTGTTTCATTTTGGTCAAGTCCACAAGAAAGGACAACTGTAGCGTACAAAAAACTGTGATAATCTAACTCTCACAGTTGATGTAATATATTAGTTGCTTCACTTATCATCCCACAGTTAGAGGCAGATGAATAAGGGTGACAGTTGCTGTTATAAGCAGTTGGTCATATTTTGTTCTCATGAATTTTCAGGCAGTTTCTCTTTTTGATCTTTCCAACTTTCACTCCACCCACTCTTAATATTCTTGTTTCCCCTCCTCTACCCGTCCTTCTAATCCTCTCCCCGTCCGCGTCTGCTTCCTCTTCCTCCTCCACCCTTTGCTCTCGCCTCCCCTCCTCTTCCTCTTCCTCTTCCCCTTCTATTACTCCGTTCACCAGTCGTCCAGCTCCTCTCAAGAGCGGCTGCACCAGCTGCCCTTCCAGCCCACCATGGATGAGCTCCACTTCTTATCCAAGCACTTTGGCAGCACTGAGAGCATCACAGATGATGATGGGGGCCGCTGCTCTCCCCACATGCGCCCACGCTCCCGCAGTCTCAGGTCAGCAGCAGCAGCACCCATGAGATTAAACAGCGGCTTCAGCTGCCCAAAAGCACTATCCTCTTTTAAAGCAGATTTACAGGGGTTGCCCCTGGTTGATCTTGTTATTGCTTTTATATAACCTCTTGTTGAAATTTCCTTTTAAGGATGTTCTCTATTTCATTTTCTATGTCATTCTCTCTTATATTAAAGTACTAACTTTCTATTTTGTATTGTTTTTTTAAGCGTTAAATTAATCGTAAGCGAGTTCAGACATGTTCCTTACTGAACCTGATACATATAACTGATTTCAGTCCAGTGTTTTGGGTGGAAAAGCCAAAATCATTTTGACTGTTCCATTTCTTTCTGTTTTTCCTTCAGCCCAGGACGCTCATCCTCCTGCTATGATAATGAGATAGTCATGATGAACCATGTGTACAAGGAGCGCTTTCCAAAGGTGAGACACACTCACACACATAAAGCTGCTTCATGATGAACATCATCGTATTCCATAAAATTCCGCAAGCCTACAGAGCATTAAATCAATCTTTCAATCCACAAAAACTATATCTTATCCCATAAACTATTACGGCTAAACCCATAAAGTCAGAACGGAAATGGGATTTGATTTATGATTGAATATGTTCAGAGATTTGTTTATATGAAGGTTTGATATCATGCATCTAAAATAGGTATGGGAGCTGCTAAACCATAGCAAACAAGATTACATGACACTGCTAAACCGCGACACATTTCACCCTGTTGGAGAGAATATTATGTTTATTCACTGCGTTTATAAAAGCCACAGCTATAAACAGTTAAAAAAAAGTGATTTATTTTCTTTCTTTTCCTCATTTTTCTCCCTTGGCGGGCTGAGTTTGGTATCAAAAGGAAATGGGCTGAAAGCTTCTACAGTGATAAGAATCTAGTTTTAGGAAATTGGGCATTGTAGTTTGGAGTTCATCCGAGGTAAAAGCTCTTTGGGCTTGTTCTGACACAAGTTAAATGGAAAAAAAATTACATTGAATGGAAGCATTAATCAGCACAGCCACACTGTCTGGATCACGAATTAAATAACTTTCCGAACTTTCTGTCTCATACTTCTGAGTCTTTGAAAGAAATTAAATCTTTTCTAATCTCTTCAACTGCACTCCATTCTCACCATTTTCTCCAGCACATGTTTTCTCTTTGACCTTACATATTGGTCCTGTCCTCTCGTGCCACCAGGCCACAGCACAGATGGAGGAGAGGCTGGCTGAGTTCATCCAGGCTTACTCTCCTGAAAACGTTCTTCCACTGGCCGACGGAGTGCTCAGCTTCATCCACCACCAGATCGCAGAGCTGGCCAGAGACTGCCTGACCAAAGCCTGCGAGGGCCTCATCACGTCTGTCTACTTCTTTGAGCTGCAGGAGAATCTGGAGAAGCTGCTTCATAATGTGAGTGAAAAAGCTGTTTTCAGCCAAAAAAAAGCTCTGATAAAAACCACTTTACACTACCTGCCCAGCACCAAACAGCAGACAGACAGTTAGCAACTAGCTGGTGAACATAGTGGAGCATTTAGCTGCTAATGAGCCAGATATTTTTCTCAGGAGTTGGCAAAGATCAAACTAGAGCTAAAAGATTTCACTCTTCTTTTGGTTGACTTACATTTGCCAGGTCATCAGAGCCACGGCTCCAAATGAATGCTAATGTTGCTCTGCCATATATAATAATAATAATAATATTAATAATAAACACTAAATAAAATAATATGTTATTTATACAGCGCTTTTAAAGGAATATGATATATTGTATATGATGTATGTATATGATTGACGATAAAATAAGTCGACATTGAATATGTTTGAGTCAAAATTTTGCCAATTTTATTATTATTTGGGCAAAGTTCTCGTATGGTTTCTTATGATGTAACATTTGAGAACACTCCAGAAAGTGTTTTGAAAAATATGATTATATCTCAAAGTAAGGTACTGAAATTGCATCATTTAGGTATTGGTATGGAAACTCAGGTATCCACAGGTATGAAAAAATGTGTAATTATACCCAGCCCTAATTTGCACAACACTATAGTTCAACAAGACTGGTTTAAATTCAATTTGAAAAGAGCATTTGTTAGACAACAACTATGAAATGAATCATGACCAAAGCAGACACAGAAACAAATACATTTATCCTCTGCTGGTTTGGATGTGAAGCTGTGGAAGGATATTGATAGATAGATTCAGCTCAAATCTTCTAATTTCATTTAAATGTGTGATGCCTTTGGTGAGAGATAAGATTTAAATGGTTGCCGAAAATTGAGGCTAATTGTGCTTGTGATTTGCCAGAGCAGATACCAGGTATCAGGGAGTTTCATCAACAATCCCATTTTGACGGCTTGATGAGATCGCTGCGTATTCTCTGGGTAGCCTGATTTTGGCTTGATTGTATCTGCTGTGATCAGATATTCTTTTATCTCACAGCTTTTTGAGCATTTGTTCTGCCTTTGTCACTTTGTCTTTCTGTCTCTCTTTGAACTGACCGAATGTGTCAGTATGACCGCAGTGCTCTTCCTTTTGTTTGGCTTTTATAAATGTTGTAAATGTATATCTTCATGTGTTATCTCTCTACCTCTCTGTCTGCCTGTATGTGTCCCTCTCTGCCAGGCCTGGGAGCGTTCAGAGAGCTCTGAGGTAGCCTTCGTCACAGAGTTGGTGAAGAAGCTCCTCTTCATCATCTCCCGACCTGCCAGGCTTCTGGAGTGTCTTGTAAGATAGCACACATAAACAGTCCTTATCCATCATTAACAAAACTCTGCTGCGATGTTCACAATCCTTATCCAGCCCCACTTTCATCATAGACCATTTCACAGTTCATGTCCCTCTTGTGACTTAGACAAATTGATTTTCTTTAAATAAACATGAGCGCAGATACTCATTTGTTAGCCCATTATAAACATTTAAGCACTCCGATGTATTACACAGCAGGGGGAGAAAATCAAAACAAGCAAACACTAAAAACTCAAGTATAAAAAGCTGGTCCAGTCTGTCTGGATGGTGAAGACATTTGCATTTAGATTAAATTTTGCTCTGCCACAGTACTACTAATACCAGGCAGTGGGCCCCTGCTGCTCAGCTGCCTTTCAGTCGGACTCAGACAGACTGTGACCATGGTGTCATTTAAAGCTGGAGGATGCCTACGTGTGTGTGTGTGTGTGTGTGTGTGTGTGTGTGTCTGGGTAACCCAGTGTGACTGTGTTTCATAACTGTGTATCAATCTTGTGTCCCCCTCGATGAGTCATGCCACACTGACGCAGTTTTTTGATTATGACCGACAGCTGAAACAGTGACACGGAGAATTGATTCATCAATCTAATTCCACCCTCATTTTCTGCATGTCACCGCATTTGGATTACAGTGTGTCGGTATCCATTGCACATTTTTTCGACATTGTTAGTTCCCAGGTTTGGCTCAGCAGCCAGTGTTGCCTAAATTGCATTAGTGGTATGATGGATAAAACCCTCCTCTGCAATACAACATGTCGAGTTCAATCCCAAGTGGCGGTGTCTTCCAGAAACAAGTCCCGGAACAACTGCTAGGGGCAGTCGGGGTGATTCTACAGGGATATAGTCACCTAAAGACGAATGTGTTGACACTTTGCTTTCCAGGAGTTTAACCCGGAGGAGTTCTACCATCTGCTGGAGGCAGCGGAGGACCACGCCAAGGAGGGTCATTTGATGAAAACTGACATTCCTCGTTACATCATCAGCCAGCTGGGACTTACCAGAGACCCTATTGAAGGTGAGAGACAGAAACTATGTGCAACACACAGATTTTAATTATTGGAAAATAAATTAACTTTCAGCTGATTTACATGTGTTTGTCATCAGAGATGGTAAACCTCGATAGTTACGACAGCGAGGGACCATTGACACCTGAAACAGATGACTCGACAGAGGTGAGATTCAAGATCATCCGCAATCTGGTCATTTCTCCAGTGCTCCCCACATTTATCCACCCTTTTCCTTCCTTTGCCGAGTGACAGTATGAGGTCCTTGTTGCTCTCGTTGAAAATGCCTGCTTCATCTGCTAATGACTTGGCATACATGCTTTTATCCATTTAATTTAGCTAAAACACGCTGAAGCACAAAAACAGGATATCCCTCTCCTTGAATTTGTGAGCCATCCTTCTAGCATTAGGCATGCTTCCAACTGCCAAAATTAAGCTAAGTAGACAAACATAGAGGAGAGGGAGGGGGTACAGAGCAGAACTGAAGCTGCTTTACAGTTATCAGTGCAGATGATTTGAATGTAAACAGCCTGTCCCTGCGGAGATGTGTATCACCAAAGATAGAGTGAATTGTTTCTCACCTGTCAAGAGATTAAGTTATTAATGTGTTCATAAGCAGTTTTGTTGGTCTTTGATCATGTTTAATCACGGTATTGTGATTATTGATTCATAGGGTAAGATCAGAGCAATGAAACCACCGGGAGAAGCAGACTTCCAGACCATCAAGCTGATCAGTAATGGAGCATACGGGTGAGTAGAGCATAAGGACGTCCTGTTTACGCCACTAATGACAATGTGTTGACATACAAGTGATTCATTTTTACATCTGTGAGTGAGGCATGGACACTAATGGATTTTACAAGCAACACAGAGTCCAGGAAGTGAAAATAATGTGTGCCTCCGTTTGTACCAGCGCTGTGTACCTGGTCCGTCACCTGGAGACACGTCAGCGTTTTGCCATGAAGAAGATTAACAAGCAGAACCTGATCCTGAGGAACCAGATCCAGCAGGCCTTTGTGGAGAGAGACATCCTCACTTTCGCAGAGAATCCCTTTGTCGTCTCCATGTTCTGTTCCTTTGAAACCCGTCGGCACCTCTGCATGGTCATGGAGTACGTCGAAGGTGAGAATATAGATATAAATCCATACTACATGCTAATTCTAAACAAGTTTTGAGTCTGTAGTTTGTTCACACTGGAAATGTGACAACATTAAGGGGGGGTGCATGAATGAATGTCTGTACAAAATGTCATGGCAATCCATCTAATAGTTGTTGGCATATTTCAGTCTTGACCAAAGTTAGTGACTGACAGAGAACAGGCTAGAACCACGTCGCTAGCACGGCTAAAAATCTGAAAGTATTTCTATTTTATTATAGGCCTACATCATTGGTAATTGAATGATCTGAGCTTTTGCATAGGCTGTTCATATGTTTTTATATTCAGTGTCATGAATAATGTGATAATGACATACATACTAATGTGCCAGATATCCTTGAATATATAAGGAATGACTAAGTACAATCATACGTAGTTCACAGAAGTGAAGTCACAGAAACCTCATTAATTCAAGCATGTAGTTCTGTTGTGCATGTTGTTCATCAGCCTAAATGGAAACGAAAATGGTCTGGGACAAGAGGTACCAGGACACGTTCATGGTAATTGCTGATGTCAGCAGCAAGACTAATCAAATAATGAATTCTGCTGGCAGGTGGAGACTGTGCCACTCTGCTGAAGAACATCGGGGCTCTGCCGGTGGAGATGGCACGCATGTACTTTGCAGAAACCGTCCTAGCACTGGAGTACTTACACAACTATGGCATCGTCCACCGTGACCTCAAGCCCGACAAGTAAGACAGAGTTAATTTTCATCAAACTGTTGCAAAAACATTATGCAAATTGTGACAATACATTGCTAGACACAATCTATTTTATTACTATTACAGTGCTATTTCAAAATAATATTAATAAGGCTTGTATAGCTTGAGCTTAATGTATGCTGTTTCTATTCTCAGCCTCCTGATTACCTCAATGGGCCACATCAAGCTGACAGACTTCGGCCTGTCAAAGATGGGTCTGATGAGTCTGACCACCAACTTGTATGAAGGACACATAGAGAAGGATACTCGGGAGTTTTTGGATAAACAGGTATGACAAAGACAATATACAAATTATAACAGACCCATTACACTGTATACTTAAATCCCAATTCATTTGAAGTAACTCAGAGCCAAATGTATATTATAGATTTTTATTGAAGTAATTTTAATTTACCTGGACTTTTAGGTAAATGTGACAGGCGAGTAAATTTAAATAAAATCAAATTATTATGTCTTTTTGGCGGTATAACAGTGCAGACTGTTAAACCCCAGTATGATCCAAGTAAAGATTAAATATGAAATGTCCTTTGATGTCTTCATTTCTATGCAAAGATATTCTCTGTCATTGTGTGCCAGGCATATCTGAAGCATGAAAAAAATGAAACCGTTAACAGTTGGCAGAACAATAGGCCAGTATTTCCTCAATCATTATAATCATTTCTCTTTTAGGCAAGGTTTATTTTCTCAAGCCTTTCATTCAGTGTTCGTGCTTTGAATCTAAGCCTCATTATTTCTTGTGAATGCATTGTGGCGGCCAGAAATGTGTTGTGCATTCAGAGCGTACCCATCTGCACATGAAAACGCTCACCTGGGCTTTCATCTTGTCTTGGCATCTTTGCGGTGATTTAGTCCGCCAGGTTAAAATGTGCATGCTCCCTGTATATGTGCCCCTCACTCAGCGTCAACTGTCTATCACTTATAACTATACTATACGGTAGTTTTACTAAGCAATCTGGTATTACTGCCTGGTTTAGAATAATCTTAGCGTGAATTTGAGTGAACTCTACATAATCTCTGTCATTCCTACTATAAATTAGATGTGAAAATTCACAAACCTGTAATCAGGATTGGGTTGCATGTAATTCACAGGACTTGGAGTCATTAGATCTAATAAACGACTAAACCAATCAAGGTAATGGCTTCTTGAGAAATCTGATCAGCTAAAGTGTTGTTGTTGTTTCTTAGGTGTGTGGAACTCCAGAGTACATTGCTCCGGAGGTTATTCTTCGTCAAGGTTATGGGAAGCCAGTGGACTGGTGGGCTATGGGCATCATCCTGTATGAGTTCCTGGTGGGCTGTGTGCCTTTCTTTGGAGACACTCCAGAGGAGCTGTTTGGACAGGTCATTACAGGTGAGGAATCAAGGGTCTGAGTGGGATCCTTATTTTTTGATGGATATATAGTACAGTATATTCATGCTGTACATTGCTAATAGACCAACCAAATGGTAATTGTACCCATCCTTCCTCGCCTCTTGTCTTTCACCTCCCCCCTTCCTCACACTTTCCTCACCTCTTCATCAAAAATGTGTTTCCTCATGTCCTCCTCTCTCTGCTGTATCTCGTAGATGACATAGTGTGGCCTGAAGGGGATGAGGCTCTCCCTGTTGACGCCCAGCACCTGATCTCTTCCCTCCTGCAGACGAATCCACTGGTTCGACTGGGCACAGGTCAGTCACCTAGGACAGTGGCTCCCAACCTTTCTTTTTCAAACATAACCCCACAGTCCTGTCAGATGAACTCAAGTACCCTCTAAGTAACACCATGTTTCAAATGTGTTAATTTGAATTTATTTTAAACTGGATGTTTTAGTTTGGTCTATTCGTACTACTAACAGCAGAAGCTAGATGTTGTAACCATGTATTACTTTTAGCTAACTGTTTCAACCATTTATATATTACTTCTAGCTCTTTCAACTCTCTATGACTTTTAGCTGACTATGTAAATAATTTATCCATCACCTTTAGTAATTTCACAATTTATCCAATACTTTTAGCCTTTCTATTTCAACCACATTAACTTTAGCTAACTGTTGGACTACTATGCATGCTTGCTAATTGGTTTTTAGGCACTCTATCTCAAAACACAGTGTTCAGATGTTGCAGCTGACTCAGTATGTGCAATTTTTAAAAAAATCAAATTGTAAAATGTATTTTTACAAATTAGCTCAGCTACTCCACAATCTGTCCATGTTCCTCTTCACACACTGTAGAAATACCCTGGGGTACAATTACCCTTGATTGGGAATCACCAACCTTAAACACTAACTGTCATCCTGATTCATTTTACCCAAATAAGTCAACTTCTGTCCAGGTCAAAGTGCCTCTACATGCTTCAGGGCTCTAGTTATAACCTATCTGTCTTTATACCTCTCTGCTCCTTTTTATATACACTACCTCTCTCTAATTCCCTTTCTCTGTCCCCTAGGTGGTGCTTTTGAAGTGAAGCAGCACTCCTTCTTTACAGAGGTAGACTGGAACAGCTTGCTGAGACAGAAGGCAGAGTTCATCCCTCACCTCGAGTCAGAGGAAGACACCAGTTATTTTGACAGTAAGTCGACTGTTGGGAATTCAGGATCCTCTGGAAATTACATTCCAGGCACAGACCACAGATCACTTTAAGCTTAGGAAATTCTTATTCATCCAAACAGCTCTGGGTCTTCTGAATCATCACCATTTTCACCGCAACACCCTCATTAAGTCTCCTGTGGTACCATGATAAGCACTGTAAATGCAGTAAGGCAGGTATTAGTGTAAATTCAGCTTTAGTTTGCAGCCTAGCATGTAGGTTAACTTCACAGTGCACAGTGACTGCTTCTGTTTCATGGAATAGGGGCCAGTGTCTGTAGCTTTTTATGTGTGTTAGTATGAGCAGTCAGATCAGCAGAAAGAACCCAGAGAGAAAGATAATGCCATCACTCACTAAATGTATGCCCATTGTAATAATATCTCGTTACCTTTCCTCATCAGCCCGCTCTGAGCGCTACCATCATGTGCAGTCATACGATGAGGATGATACCAATGATGATGAGCCTGTGGAGATACATCGCTTTTCATCTTGCTCCCCTCGCTTCAGCAAGGTCAGACCTGCTTCTTACTCTTATTCTTTTTTTGAAAGGGAATATTTGTGGTGTTAAAATGGTTACTCAGCAGTCCATATAACAATACAATCATTGCCAAAAAAAATGTGACTGTTCCCTTGTGTGGACCTGCAGGTGTACAGCAGTATGGAGCATCTGTCTCAGCTGGAGCATAAACCTGCCACTGTGACTCTACGGGAGCACAAAGTCCCCAGGGAGGATCGAGTGGCCAAGAGGGAAAGCCTGGGTAGCCTCACCCTCAGGGACAAAAGCTGGAGGACTGGATCACCTGAAATGTGAGCGCAGCCTACAAAAAATACTGGAGAAAGCGTTTTAAAAGGTCTAATGTCAAATAGAGTTGAAAAAAGGGTCTGTTAGGAGAAATATGTGTATGCTTTTCAGATGTAATTTCTCTGTGATTAAATTTCCACAAACAATATGCCACTGAGCCCCACTTCTCAGTCAGTATATCCTAAACTATCTGATTGGAAATATGGATAGCATTCTGAGCAAGAAGAAAAATATACATGTATTGAGTTTTGGTGTTAGCTGTCTTTTTAAATGACATTCACACCAGCTGTAGGGTTCTATTCATATCTTTTCTTTGTGTTTTTTTTTCAGGAAACGCTTGTCCTGCTCTGAGACCTCCTTCACTGAGAGCGACTCCAGCCCACCATCAGGGGCCCGAAGACGCTTCTCTGCCCTCATGGATACACACCGCTTGGCCTCCCCTCTGGAGGTCGACTCTGAGTTGCCTGTCCCCAGCAGGCAGTCATCAGTGAAGGCCAGGGGGGCTTCCCTGGAAGGAGCCATGGGTGCCATCTCCTCTCAAGGTGATCTGAGAACATTCCTTAAAGACAGCAATGGGTTCACAGCTGGAGGTAAGAAGGGATGAAGCATCACTGAACAATTTGATTTGTGACCCTAAACCTGTGTTTGATCACAAGTGATGTGAAGAGAATTTACTTACTGTTGGGTTTCATGTCTCTACCATGCAACAGATAAGCTTTTGAGACCTGCTGATGCATCGTTGCCTCTACCAGCCAGTGCTACTGTTCTGGGACTTCCAGACACACAGGGTTCCCGTGGGGCCACCACTGACCTGGTGCTGCGGAGGGTTCGCCACCAGCAGCTCTCAGCTGAGGGAGAAAAACGTACCTCACGACCAGGAAACAAAGTTATCAAATCTGCTTCTGCTACTGCTTTGTCTGTCATCATTCCTGCAGGTAAAGGCACGTGTCATATTACATTAGCAAATGAACTGTAAAAACATATTTAGAAATAAATCCTGTACTGTATCCTTAACTCCATCCCTCTCTCCTCAGTAGAGCAACATGGGGCCTCCCCTCTAGCGAGCCCCATGTCTCCTCGCTCCCTCTCGTCCAACCCCTCCTCCCGTGACTCTTCTCCCAGCCGAGACTACTCTCCAATGGTCAACGTACTGCATTCTCCAATCACCATCTACCGCTCTGGGAAGAAGTATGGCTTCACCCTCCGAGCAATTAGAGTCTACATAGGAGACGGTGATGTCTACAGCGTACATCATATGGTCTGGGTGAGAGAACAAAGCTTACAGTATGCAGATTTCTCAGTGGCTCTACTTAGCAAATTTATGAGAGAAATATGTTTACTATTACAAATCATAATGATAAACGTTATTTGTATAGAACCTTTCATATATACAGTGCAGCTCAAAGTGCTTAAGCTAAGAATTTTACACAATTGTACAAATTGGCTGAATGGAAGCATGTATAATGAAAAAAGGAGGGGTCCAAGTATGGAACCCTGTGGAACACCAGATAGTATGTATTTGTGTTTTTGTGTATTTGAAACTTTTCCAGTAATAGCAACCACATGTTTCAATCTATAAGCACAGTGTGATCAATATTTTTGATTGCAGTGCTTAAATATTATCATTATGTTTGTTTTTGTTGAAGTTTTTGTTGATTTTCAACAGTTAACAGTTAACAGCTTTTCTGTCTAAGTGACTAAATCTATTAAATATATAAATTTGTTCTAATCGCAGCATGTGGAGGATGGCGGCCCTGCCCAGGAGGCTGGACTTAGTGCGGGTGATCTCATTACTCATGTAAACGGCGAGTCAGTCCACGGTCTGGTCCATACAGAGGTGGTAGAGCTCATCCTGAAGGTGAGATCGATTTATCTAATTTATATACATATATTAAGATTTTTAAAAAGATGTTTCAGATCAAATTTGCTAATAAAATAACATGAGTCATATAAATATGTATCATCTTCAGAGTGGAAACAAGGTGACAGTTACAACTACTCCCTTTGAAAACACCTCTATAAAAGTGGGTCCTGCTCGCAAGTCCAGCTACAAATCCAAGATGGCACGGCGCAGCAAGAGAACAGGAGCCAAGGAGGGACAAGAGTGAGTTACTGCAGAATACAAGAATACATTTTATTTAATGTTTTAATATGCCTTTATTATCATCACCATATCATTATTTCCTTTCTTTCAGTAAGAAGCGCAGCTCCCTGTTCAGGAAAATCACCAAGCAGTCCAACCTGCTCCACACCAGCCGGAGCCTCTCCTCTTTAAATCGCTCTCTGTCCTCTGGAGACAGTCTACCCGGCTCCCCCACCCACAGCCTCTCCGCCCGCTCACCCACTCAGAGTTTGCGCTCCACTCTCGAATCCCCTTACCTGGGTTAGTATGGAAGGCCTAGAATACGTGTATTCTGGGCCACGAAAACAATAGTTAGTTGGGATAATATATTTTAAAAACAAGACAAATGCAGTGTATTAAATTCTGTAACATTTTTAGCCATTCCTTGATTTTCAGTCTTATGTATCATTTGTCTTATGTAATCCCAAATACATAAGTGCCTTTTACTGTGAGAAATAAAATTCCTGACTGCACAAATATACAATGTTGAGATATTGTGATCAAAAACTTTAAAGTTTATTTCCTCTTCCCTCCTCAGGCAACTCCTCCCAGGGCAGCTCTCCAGCAACCAGTACCCCTAACTCCCCAGCAGCCTCTCACCACATGAGGCCCAGCTCTCTGCATGGCCTGTCCCCCAAACTTCACCGCCAGTACCGCTCTGCACGCTGCAAATCTGCTGGCAATATCCCTCTGTCCCCGCTGGCCCACACCCCCTCCCCAACCACCTCCTCTCCCCCGCCTCTCAGCGGCCACACTGTAGGGAGCTCCAACACCACACAGATGTTTCCCGCCAAGCTGCATTCCTCGCCTCCTGTTGCCCGCCCTCGTCCCAAGAGTGCTGAGCCCCCAAGATCCCCCCTGCTACAAAGAGTGCAGTCAGCGGAGAAGCTAGGAGCACCAATTCTGCCTTCCTCCTCTTCATCATCATCGTCGCCCTCTCCTCTGACAGGTGGAGTGTCATTACGCAAGCACAGCCTGGAGGTGACACATGGGGACTACAGGAGAGAATCCTTCCACTGTGAGCATAGCCTGCAAAGTCTGCTAGAAATGGAGGGAGAGAATGGACCTGCACCACCATCTCCTTCATCATCTTCCTCCCCTTCTCCTCCCATGGGAGGCGAGATTGGAGGCCTGAAGCCTGTTAGGAGGCTGGGAAGGCAGGAGTCACCACTCAGCCGTGACACAATGCTCACATCGAGAGAGAAAGATACTCAAACCACAGCATCTGAGCTCACCGGGTCCCAAACTGAGAGTAAAGCGCCTAAAGCTGAGTCCAAGACCAATGTTGTTGACACAAGTAAAATATTATCCACTGCTGAGGTTCTAAAGAGTAACGTAAGTGCTGCTGCAGTAGAGACCAAGTCTAGTTCAGTACCGGTTCAATCCACTTCAGAGACCAAGTCCAGCACTGGGGACAAACCTCCAAGTACAAGCACTCCAAGTTCTGAGGCAACAGTCTCCAAGAGTAAAGTCAGTGAGAAATGCTCTATTCCAGGCACATCAAAGAGCCTGCAGCAACAAGACAGTGCAAAGCAGAATGCACAGACAGACAGTGGCTCTGCAAGTAAAGCTCTGGAGAAGACTGTGGAGAAAGCAAAAGGCATAGCGGGTCCAGAGAAAAGTCACATGCAGAAATCATCTACAGAGCAGTCCAAGCAGCGTAAAGGCACAGAGACGGAAGAGAAAGGCGGGATCAGTGGTAGTGATAAAAAAATTGAGACGACTAAGGTTAAAGGACCTGCACCCCCGGTTCCGACCCAGGTTCAAACCCAAGCTGCAGCCCATGTACCAGCTGCAGCCAAATCCCAGGTGGAGAAGGTGTCAAACAGTTATCGTGGGGCCAAAGAGGAGAGGGCACATCTGGAGGTCCTGGAAGAGAATCCCATGTCACCTTCCTCTAATGCAGCCTCACCCTGCTCGACCAAGTCACGCCCCGTGTCTCCAGGGGATAAAGCCAGCTTTGTTACTCAGCTCACGAGTGTGGCCAAAACAGTACTCGCGCCAATGAAAGGGGGATCACAAGAGGGGGCCAAGGCAAAAGACACCTCCAAGTCAAGTGAGGAGAAGCGGGGAAACGCAGCAGGAAAACCAGAGACTTCAACAGGGAGTGGCCGTCGGGGGGCTCAGATAGCATCCTCACCAAGTGCTGTCACCGTCCAGTCAGATAAAGGAAACGCTCGCAGCTCTAAGCACCATTCGTGATAAAGGAGCTTCAGAAAGGGTCAGACTCTCCCATGCAATGCCTTTTACTGTAGCGTCATACTGACATATCATGAATTAACTTCACTTTACACCTCTGAATGAAGTGGAAACATAAATGCCTGAAGAAAAAAACACCAAATAGATGACATGTGACATGTAGACAAAAAAAGATCAAGAACAAAGATGCATCAGTTGGAAAATGTGTGCACATGGTATCATAATGTAGGCCTGTGTATGTTCTGTTCATCACAATGTGTTGTATATATATTAAAAAAAGCATATGTCTTAATGCATGTTTGGCATTGTACATGGAAAATGAAAGAATATTTAAAGAGAAAATATAAAGCAGACCTTAAGGTAGTGAACACTGTGAACAACTTTTCAATCGACCGCCACAGGCATACTGTTATCTACGTATAAACAGGCAGGATTCTGTTATAAACGGGCATTACTCACTGTCCAGATCAGCTCTAGTGCCATCATTTAGCTCAGTTGAAATTGTAAAAGTACAACACATACTGTACTGCTGTAACGTTTAGTTACAAAAAGGGTTCAGGCACAGAAAGACTTGCCATGTAATGAAGAATATAACAAACTGCTTATGGAAACTGGACGAAGATACCAAAATGCTTGCAGTGATGGGGTTAGAGGGTGAATCGGCTGGTTTTCTCTAAGATCGGTTTAAGGGCTGAATCCCAGTGGAATCAAGGTAGATTAGATAAACTTGCACAGGGACACTATGCAATGTGCTAATGATGCCACTTTTGGTGTCCCCAATTACTAAGTTTACATTGTGCTGTAGGCAAGAAGAGGAAGGATGAAGGAAAGGGTTGCAATAAGCCAAGCAAACACATTTTGTTTTAAAAGTTGTCTGTAGTGAAATGTGCAATTATATATTTTCGGCTATTAGGTGAATAGATTAGTGTGTTCAGATGTTGAGGACAACAAAAAGTGCGCAAAAACCATAATGAAACTGGCACTTAATGGAGAATAGGCTAGAAATGCTCTGTCACTCACTCTTTTCTATTTATGCAGACGTACGGTATATTGTATAATGTCACGTGTGAAGGAAAATGCCAATGTTTTTATTTAGGGATAATGTGATTTTTTTGTTTGTTTACAGTTAAATGTATAATAATATGCAAACCTACAGTGCCCAGTTTCAGTAAAACTGAGCACAGTGATACAGTAGTAGGCTATACACAAAGCCAGGATTAGATTTGTTGAGAGCATCTTAGTGGTGAGGTCCTGTTTGTTCTTGAATATTTACTTAAAATGATCTTGATAGTTTTGGGACATCAGGCTCAGACTTGTCGTAGGCTGCCACCTTGTGGACGAGATCACATGACCCCAAAAGAGAGCTCCTGAGGTACAAGGAAAGGTCAATTTATGAAATTAAATCACTGATTAGTGTAGATTTAATTAAAATCTGATGTCTTCTGTCTGTGGAACTTTCCATCTCATACATTATAATTCTGATGCATAATTTATTTTGTCGATGAAGACATTTAGATCAATTTCACAAGAGTTTTGCTTAAAGAGTCTTTATTTTACCCATTATGATGTGGTGGTTTAAACAGACATTAGTCCAATGTTTTGACATTAAACACCAGTGTTTTGTGTGTGATGTGAGAAAATTGCACTTTATTTGGTGTCAAATATTTTTTATTTACATGTCTTTTATTTATTTACTTTGTTATTTTTCTATTTATTAAACTTTTTTATTTATTCAAATGTATTTTATATGTCATCAGATAGTGAATTTCTGCTTTATTACTGAAATTAGTTCATTTTGAAATGTAAGAATTTTACATCTAGACTGAGAAGTCTACCAAATCTGTGTGGCTATCCCATTGTGTGCAGTTTTGACGCTGTCATTCCATAAGTCTGAAGTTGTGATGTTGCTGTCATGTCCATCTTTGTCCAAGTGTTTTTTGTACAACAAAAACATCAGCAACAGCTATCTCTGTCTGTTGTTGTCCATAACATTGCTACATATTTACTAGCCACCGTTGTGAAAAACCAATGCAAAAAGGCCTATAGTGCAGAAATGTAATAAAATGCAAAGAAAAAAAGTTTTGTCTGACTTTTTTTTCGGGACAGACTTGTTGTAGTGAAAATAGGAGTAAAATCAGCGTTTGAGGGGTGCACAGTGGGAGAATTGGCGGCTCATTATCATTGGTCATCTGTTGGCCAATCACAGCGGTGCTAACACGTGACCAGTATAAACAGGAAGACGGTACAAACTCATTGCTGTACTCCTCTGTGAAGATTAAGCGCAGTTTCTTTGATGCCAACGAAACGAAAAACAGAAGGGCTTCTCCAGTGAAATTCAACCAAAGCCTCTCTCTTATTAAAGGAGAAAAAATGATAACGCCCGAGTGAAGGTAAAAGAAGAATGTCTCGGATTAATAATTCAATAAAAGCTCAGAAGTGAATGGCATTTGTGCTCACAAAATGTTTGCAGACCTTGAGTTATATTTAGTTCGTAGTATGACCTGTTATTGAAAAATCATACGAAGGGTAGAGGTTGTAAAATATATAGTTTATGTTTTTGTACGGTGTCTCTGTTGATGTTGTTGCTTTGTATTGTAACTAAGTTCTGTTTTAGTAGCTTATGTCTTTTAAATGTCACGTATATCACATAGTTACCATATTTCATTAGTCCATCAATCAATTTATCATGTCAAAAAGGACAAATAACCACCATTTTGTCTGACTAGCAGTTTAAAAACATTTTGAAAAAGTTAATCAATCTACATTCATGTAACTTATCAAAAAACTTAATTTTTGATAAGTTACATGAATGTAGATTTTACTGTGTGATATAAAATATAGAAGCATGTTTGTGTACAAAAGAGCTGCACAGTAAATTCAGTATTTTCACACATTTGCAGTTTTAAACTATATTTTTTATATGGGAAACAGTTTTGATACACAGTTTGTTATGACATGTTATACATTTGCACTTTAGCAAGATATGTTTCATTGTATTACCCTGCTGATATATATTGTATATATACCAGTGTAACTGCACACATTGTGTTTTTGAATATGTGAGTGTCCCTCGTTGCCACCATCCCATATCTCCAAGGTGATATTTTAGATACATCAGCTCTAATGTGGGTAAGAATAGGATCCAGCACCTCTCCTGCTGCAGCTAAACTGGCATTTCTGAAATTCCTTGAGTCACAGGGTGCAGTCACATGGTTTCCCTCTTTCCTCACTGCCACGGAGAATTATTGACTTTTCTGTGCTTAACATTAACCACATCAGTTCCAGCCAGGTGCAACAACTTGTTTGTTTCAAGACAAAATAATGTCATTTACTGAAAGTGGCTCCATCATGTGTTGGGTCACATGTATAATGAGAATTGGGTTTTTTTTTATGTTCCTACTATGTCTGCATAGGCTGTTATGGCACTAAGGAGCAATTTTTCACGCTCAGTCGGTCAGCACCAGCTGTTATGAATCCCAGCACCTCCTCAGCTTGCTGTGAGGACCAGTCCCCTGCAGATGACCATATGGACGACTGGCTCTTCCTCTCCTCTGATTCTCCTGGGCCTCAGTGCCTCAAAGTGAGCAGGGAGGACCAAGAGACAGAGGACAGAGGCAAACTCAAATCCAAGTTGGTCTCAGCATGGAACAGTGTTAAATATGGTCTGTTTTACTTATCTGACATCGTAGCTAGTCTATGTTGTTACTGCGTGATAAGAGCAGATCTATTTGTTCTCTTTTCTTTTCTGAGATTAAATTGTTTCTCTTTCCTTCACATGTATCAGGCTGGTCCTTGAAGCAGAAATCCCACTTCAGCAAGAGCTCTCCTGTCATTATGCTTGGAAATTCTTATGAGCTCAAGGATCAAGGTGAGGCCTTCCTTTGCTTCCTTTCCTCAGAAAGAGGATCGTTTGAGCAGTAGGCCCTCCTAGCTTCTCAATTTATTTGATTCGTGTCATTCTAAAAGCAGGGGGTAATTTTAACTTGAGCTCTGTGGCTATGTCAGGGGAGAGAGAGAGTTTCCGTCGCTCCTTTGCATCTCTCATGTGGCTGACGTACAGACGGGGTTTCCCTCAGCTGGGAGGCTGCTCTCTGACCACTGACAGCGGCTGGGGTTGTGTTCTACGCACGGGGCAGATGCTGCTGGCACAAGGCCTGCTCCTACACCTGATGCCACAAGGTGACAACACACACAGGCACGCTGCAATATCGCCTGTCTATCTGAGAGAGTGAATACACACAGATTAATGAAAAATACTGTCATAGGAAGTGTCTGATCCCACAGGAATGCAAAATGCTGGGACATTAGGTATAACAATGTAACCAATGTATTGTAATTGAAAAGTAACCACTGTGATATAGTGTTAACATGTTTATAGTGAATACAGGTGCAAGTAGGCTTCAAAAATTAACAAAATTATTTTCTGGGGTGTCATTGCATCAAAAGAAAAGAAAAATATTAATAATATAACACAAAAATATTTTACAGATGTTACTTTGCTGAACTTACAGATGTTACCCGTGGTCAAAATTATTAATAAGATCGTAACTTTACTAATAAAGAGAATCGATACAGTATTTTTTGTGATGGGATTCACAACATAATGTTGGTCTGTAACTTAAAAAAAGAAATTCTTGTAATTCCTTGTAATTAAATAATAGTTATATATACTGACTTAAGATATTATAAGTTGTACTCCGTCACAGTGCAGCTTGTTCCTTCCATCCTTGTATCACATATTGTTAGTTGTAACCAAGTTTTCTCAGATCTCAGATTTGAGCGAACAGATTTTTCATGTTCCCTGAAGGAGAAAAAAAAGTAAATCTGTCCAATTTCAAGTAGATTTGTGGAGTAGTTTGAGTTTTATTTCATTTAGTTAATACTATACTTAATATTAGTCCTTCATTCTATCATTTTGAGGTTGGACTTGGTCTGTGAGCCACCATGTGGTCAAAGATGACATGGATCTGCCAGAGATGCGCCCCACAGCCAGTAGTGCAGAGCATGGACACAACCTAAAAGAAGGGCCCCATAAGAGGGGTCGAAAACTGAGCTTAGGTTCCCTCCTGGACAGACGCATGGAGTCCACACACAGAAGGGTGGTGTCATGGTTTGCAGATCACCCCACAGCCCCTTTTGGGATACATCAGCTGGTGGAGTTTGGCAAAAGCTCAGGGAAGAAGGCTGGGGACTGGTACGGCCCTTCGATTGTGGCACACATCCTACGGTGAGACTTGAAGTGATTACACACCAGCTCAGTTATCCATTTAACATCCTACTTTAACACTGATTGATTCTGTTTCAGGAAAGCTGTGGCGGCATCAGTGGACCTCCCCAGTCTGGCTGTGTATGTTGCACAAGATTGCACCAGTGAGTCATTTATTTCATCGGTGTATTTGCTCCCTCTGTTCTGACGGGCATAGCAAAGCAGCTGTGCTCAGAAACACATTTCACCCACCAACAGTAGAGCTGCTTTGAACTTAAATTTGACTGAAATGGGGATGATTGGATTCATTTGACTACACAGACTTTTTGTCTTTTATGTGTGTGCCTCTGTCTCTTTATTTTTTGTGTCCAGTCTACATAGAGGATGTGAAGAGGTTGTGTGAGCAGCCTCTCCCTGGGAGCTCTGCTGCAACCAGTCAGCCCTGGAAGTCCATCATCCTCCTGGTTCCTGTGCGACTTGGAGGACAAGATCTAAATCCTGCCTACATCACTTGTGTCAAAGTATCCCGATCTTGTTCTTCACACACAAACAGTATTTAACACAGTCACGCCCATGTGCGTTCCATGTAAACTAAGCAATTTAAATCAGTGGTTATCAAAGTGGGAGCCTTGTTAGGTTTCCAGGAAGTTCCCAGAAACTTCAACTTGTTACAACTGTTGTGCAATTTGAAATGTGCAGAATGTATAAATAAGGCTGTTTTAAACTGTAGGTTTCACTCTCCCTGCTTACAGTGTGGTTGTTATAAACAACCAACTTCCTTTATGGCATTCTCTCTTGTATGAAAACAGAATTCCTGCTCTAAAGCTGAGAACAAGCCAACAATGAGTGAGTTTCAAGTACAAAGAACAAAAAGCCATTCCTCATATTTTTTTCCATAGAAACTCTTGAAGTTACAGTGCTGCATAGGCATCATTGGAGGCAAACCAAAGCACTCTTTGTTCTTCGTCGGCTTCCAAGGTATGTACAGTACAGTGTGCCTCATAATCACCGTGCTCAGCTGTTTGATGTCAGTCCTTTCACTTTTTTCTCTTGCTTTGCTAAAGATGACCATCTGTTGTACTTGGACCCTCACTACTGTCAGCCCACAGTGGATATAACAAAGGAGAACTTTCCCTTGGCGGTATGAGGAAGTACTATTTCTTCTTTTTAGCTTTCTTTTTATTTTCCTCCACTGACAACTGTGCTCAGTTATTGAGAATAAATGTTGAGCGACGACATGCACATCAGCAATATTTTCTCTGACTCTAATGAGACCATTTTCTGATTAGTATTATTGTTTCTTTATTTCCTTTCCACACCACCTGCAGTCGTTTCACTGTAAATATCCCAGGAAAATGTCTTTCTCTCGCATGGACCCCAGCTGCACCATAGGATTCTACGCTAAAGGCCAAAAGGACTTTGAATCGCTGCGCAGAGTTGTTAATGAGGTAGCTGATGTAATTTAACAAAATGAGAGATTGATACTCCCTAGACTGGTTGAGTTATTTTTTAGTCTCTTTCTCCCCAGGCTGTCTCCACATCCGCAGAGGTGTACCCTATGTTTATATTTGCTGAAGGACATAGTCAGGAGGAGGAGAGGTGCAATACACCCACCAACGACATCACCTACATCCAGAGGAAGAACGAGCGGAAGAGAGTCGACACAAGCAACAGCTTGGACGAGTTTGTTCTATTATGAACAGAGATCAAATCTGCTCTGAGGGGCGTGTAGTGATCATTTATCACACGCAAATGTGACAGTTACACTATGTGGCAACTACTGAGCATAATAACAATGTCCTCAAGCAGTAACCTTAAGGGACTCCTTGTTAAATGAAGTAGTCATGTATCTTTAGGCCAATGGCACTACTTATCATTTTACTGCTGTTTTGTGCAAATTTTTTATTTATTGTTTTAGGAGAATGTTTAAATTAATATCATTCAATTGAAGGACTTTATACATTTTCAGTCATTTGTGTGTTTTCTATTGTTTGTCATCTCAGCACAACCTATTTGTGATTGGCAACAAAATCCAGGAAGTCATGACCTACTTATACTTTTAAAATGAATAAAACAAGAAGAATACATTTTTCCTACCAGCACACTATTGGTAAGTGTTACTATGAGATACACAGTCTCTCACTGTTTGATGTCATGTGGCATGTGTGCTTTCTTTGAATGGATTAGAAAATTGGTTCTAAAACATGAACGTGACACACGAGAAACAATGAAAGAACAGGACTCTAGAGGAGAAGTAGCTTGTTAATTGTAGTCATAAATGTACTCATGAAAGAAAAGGACACAGTTCACTGAAAACATTCTCCTGAGCTGGATTGATTCTGCTGCATTTTATCTGAATAAACTGTTTAAGAACAAGAAGGGAACTCAGTTGTAATTCTGTAATCATAAAAACATATTTTACAATGTGAAGTGTTTTAGGGACTGTATAAATATTATTGGGAGGGTGACAATATTTTATTTTAATTTGTAAAAAAACAAGACCCTCTGCCTTATGCCCCCCCCCCAATATCTCGAAATAATATAATAATGGCAAAATGAAAATACAGCCACTATCTATTTTTAATAAAGAGCTGCTAAACAGTTAGGCCTATTACAGCCACCGAATGGAAAAAGTTAAAACACCCTCCCATACTCCCAAAAATATAGACTACCCTCCTACATGTATTACCCTGTAGTCACATAACTGTATAGTACAAATGGGCTTGGTACTGAAATTCAGGTAGTATGAGTTGCATATAGAATCCCTGCTCCTGCTTTGTCATGTTTCCCTGTACCTGATAACCCAAGAATGTGACTGAATCAGTCTGCCAGGGTCTTAATGCGTTCTTCAGTTCCTCAGGGGCTACCCCTTCCTGTTGCCTCACCTCTAAGGCCCATACTGCTCTGCCTTCTCCCAGAACAGCTGGAGGAAAAAGTCATAGAGCAACACTTTCAGGCTGTTCCAGGCAGAGATCCTGGCTTTGATTGAGTAATCCAGCAGAGTGACATCGTGGGCAGAGTGAGTGTTGAGGCAGACATAGGTTAGTTCCTGGAGCTCCAGCTTCAGCAGGACCCCCAGGAGGACCAGAGACTCATTAAAAGTGCACTGCAAACAGCACCAGCTTGGAAGGTCTCCTCCAACAGAGTCAGGTCAGCCAACCAGGAGGAACTCCACTGCTGGCTGTTGAAATCTGAGTCAAAGGTCATGGGGTTCTTTTCTAGGAAATCAACAATGCTCTCTTTACCTTGCTGGCATTTTACTCCAATATTTGTACCAATCATGAGGGCTTAAAAAAAAAAATTCAACAAAGTAATTTACAGGCTACAGGCTACGGTTACAGGCTAATCCGGGGACATATGTAGCAGAATAACTGGAGGCTGAGGTGTACAGCAGGACGTTACATGCTGTTACCTTGGATGCTGCAATTAATGAGTGAACCGACAAGAATGACACCCGCCACACGGTATCTGCAAAGCTGGGTGGCAAAGCAGTGGAAGGTCAACTCTCACCAGCCTCGACACTTTTGATAAGTGTCGCTCGACAGTAATTATGTATTTTCGACAGAAAGAAGTGTCGCTCGACACTTTGATTTCATGTCACGCACCTGGAGAATTTTATGTCGCTGTCATGTTTTGTCGCGCAGTGTGACTGGGTAGTATTACTAACGTCGCCATGGAGGTTGTAGTTGTCACTGAACTTCCTTACAGTATTTAGATGATTTCACATTAAATTAAAAGCGCAGATAAATGATTATTCTTGCGCTCCTCTTCGACAACACCGTGTGTTTGATTTGCTCTCCCATCCCCCACGCCGGCTCCTGTCTCACCCCTCCCTGCAGCAGCCTTCACTGGGCATTGAGTGAAGCGGTCGATGGGGGCGCTGTAGAGCTGCACAGGCCGGTCCCTGCGATACAATCTACCGAGAGGGGGGTGGAGGAAAAAAACCAACTGGGTAGGTCGCTCTTTGTTTCTAGCTAGGAGGAAAACCAAGAGACGTTGCAACCGGTGAGGATTTTAAACATCACCTTTCACCACTTGTGTAAGTCAACTATAATTTTGTTATTAGATTAAGGGGAGTTTTGTGTGTGTTTTGCGCGCCTGTACCGGGCTATATGTGTGTTTGTAGGGTATTTTATGTTTGAGAAAAGGACGACACCGACATTACAGCAGCGCTGCCGTGGCGCGACAGAGAGCAATGAATGAAAACTGTTTTTGGAAATGTGTTTAGAGCGGAGCCGTGTGCCGGGGGTACGGGAGGCGCGGTGGATCAATCAGCTCCAGAGATGAGGGATGCTTCTAACCTTTCACATGTCGCCGCATCTGGGCAAACATCTCGCAAAACAGCACATTTTTGTGCCTAATTTGGCCTGGGAGAGCATGGCCCGGCTAGGCTAGCACAACTAGCTCGCTAGCATGCTAACCGCCGTCATCAACCAGCTTATGTTGTGTTAACAATACAGGCGTTTAAACTAGCTAGGCTAACCCGAGTCTGGCTCCTGTTCTTTGTCGCTTTAACATCAATTAATTGTGACTTTAAATGAAGAACCAGTTATCAAATGGATACCGAAAAACTCGTGTTATCACAGACGAGGCATTGACGGGGTTTAGAGTCTGTGAACCGTCATAATGTAACGTTCAAAATGAAATCCGGCTAGGCCCGGCTAACGTTAGCAGAGCTAAAAATGATAATGATAATAATAATGGCTAATCTGGCTGCTGTTTGCTCGTACATGTAAACATTGTATCAACTGAACTGATACAAAGTGTGAACTTTAAACAGGTGTCGTCTCAATTAATGTTAGCAGACGCCTGTCTCTGTCAGCTAGAGCTGTATGTTGTTGACCCTTGTTTACAAAGGTTCTTAACCGCTGAAGTTATGGCTTTGATGACCTCTTGGCGACCCGCTGTTTTTATGAAGCTTTTGTTGATACCGTTACAACTTGATGTTTACAAGTCAGACCCTGTAATATGTAACCAGATGTATCAGCTCTGTTGTTTTACTGGCATACGCTGTGAAGGATCACAAACTGACCATCTATCATAGTGTGAAGTAACTATGGTTTAGTGTTAAACATATTTAAAGGGTCAGTTCACCCCAGAATACTATAAAACAATTTTCCTTTTAATTGTTGACGACATACAGTGGTGCCTGAAAATGTGTAAACCCTTTATAATTTTCTGTTTCTGCATAAATATGACCCAAAACGTGATCAGATTTCCACACAAGTCCTAAAACTAGAAGGCAACAGAATTAAACAAATGAGAAAAAAACGTTCAACTTAATCATTTATTTATTGAGGAAAATTATCCATTATTACATATTTGTGTGAGGTAAAAGTATGTGAACCCTTGCTTTCAGTAACTGGTGTGACCCCCTTTTTGCAGCAATAACTTCAACTAAACGTTTCCGCTAACTGTTTATCAACCCTGCACATCGGCTTGGAGGAATTTTAGCCCATTCCTCCTCACAGAACAGTTTCAACTCGGGGATGTTGTTGGGCTTCTTTGCATGAACTGCCCGCTTAAGGTCCTTCCACAGCATTTCTATAGGATTCAGGTCAGGACTTTGACTCGGCCATTCCAAAACATTAACTTTCTCCTGCTCTAACCATTCTTCGGTAGAGCGACTTGTGTGTTTAGGGTTGGTGTCTTGGCAGATACCTTGACATTTTCCTGTAGAGTTTGTGGTACATCTCAGAATTCATAGTTCCATCAATGATTACAAGCCGTCCTGGTCCAGAGGGAGCAAAGCAGGCCCAAACCATGATACCGCCACCACCATGTTTCACAGATGGGATGAGGTTCTTGTGCTGGAATGCAGTGTTTGCCAAACATAACTCTTCTCATTCAAGCCAAAAAGTTTGATTTTGGTCTCCATCCACAGAACAGTTTTTCAATCACCTTCTGGCTTATCAACGTGGTCTTGAGCAAACCGTAGACAGGCAGCAATGTTCTTTTTGGAGAGTAGTTTCTTTCTCCTTGCAACTCTGCCATTCACACCACTGATGTTCAATGTTCTCCTGATGCTGGACTCATAAACATTGACTGTAGCCACTGCAAGAGAGGCCTTTTAAATTAATATTCTCATTAGAAACTCATTAGAAATGGTTTTGTAACTCTTTCCAACCTCGTGAGCATCAACAACTCTTCTTTGAAGGTCCTCAGAAATCTTCCTTTATTCGAGCCATGACACACTTCCACAAACCTGTTGTGAAGCTCAGACTTGTGAAGACACAGATTTCTCTTCTCCCAGACGAGAAATCCCAGACACACATTTATGGAAACACCTGACTCTAATTTCCCCTTCAAATGACTTGATAATCCTAAAGGTTCACATACTTTTGCCTCACACAAATATGTAACATTGGATCATTTCCTAAATAAATAACACATGTAAGGTTTTTGTCTCATTTGTTTAATTGATGTCTCTTTATCTAGTTTTAGGACTTGCATGAAAAGCTGATCATGTTTTAAGTCATGTTTATGCAGAAATAGGTCAAATTCTAAAGAGTTCACAAACTTCCAAGCACCACTGTATATCATATAACATACGTATTTGATAAGTGGATGATTGTGATTAACTGTCTAAATATAGCTTGAAAGAGACATAACGGTTTAGTTTTTCAGATGTAATATTTTGGTCCTTTGAGTATCACACACCAAGTCCCAGAGCTCATTATATTCTGCTTTGTACCTCCAGGCTGCAGCACATCACATCTAACCTGCCTGCTGAATTTGCGCTTCAGGAAAGATGAAAATTTATTTAGATGTTGTTTTTGATGAACTGTCCCTTTTTAAATAAGAGAGTGGATAGAGATTATTCTAGTAAAATAATCAAACATGATTATGTTACGTATGTTATTCTATGATTGGGACTTAAACTTCTGCAGTCTGAATGGAACATTTTTAAGTTGATATCAAAACAAACGCACTCGCCTGGTCAGAGATAGACTGATTCCTTGTTGTCGTCTCTCACCACAGGGGTACTCGCTGCTGCCACACATTCCCAGTGTCCCCTGAAAGATGTCCACTCCTGACCCCCCGATGGGAGGGACACCTCGGCCCGGTCCCTCCCCAGGCCCAGGGCCATCTCCAGGAGGCATGATGGGCCCAAGCCCGGGTCCCTCTCCTGGCTCGGCTCACAGCATGATGGGTCCCAGCCCAGGACCTCCTGGATCCGGACACCCCCACCCTCCACAAGGACCCTCAGGATATCCTCAGGACAACATGCATCAGATGCACAAAGTACAAACAGTTTTATGTCTTATTCCTTTGTTAATATATTAGTGGATTAAAAATTGGTTCACACCATTACTACATACACAGGTGTATGTTAACCTTTTTCTGATAATGCAGCAAAAACGAACTTTTCACCTGTTGGCTAATTATTTTGTCATTGCCTGTTAATAGGTAGGTAACTTCTATTGACAGTCTTAATCTGAATATTATCTCTGTATTTTACATTTTGTACAATATAACTTACAATATAAGATTGTATAAAATATGTAGCTCTTGAGGCACTTGTAAAATAGATGTTCCAACCTCAATTCAGAATTTGTTTCATGCCTGATTATTGTGTCTTTCCTGCAGCCCATGGAAGGCATGCACGAGAAGGGAATGCCTGATGACCCTCGCTACGCCCAGATGAAGGGCATGGGCATGAGACCAGGGGGACACAGTGGAATGGGACCCCCTCCGAGCCCCATGGACCAACATTCCCAAGGTAACACATAACACAGTATTGTTTTTTATGTAGCCTGTGTTGTAAGTTAATGCTAGGAAGATGAAACATGAGCAAATACAGTCTCATGTTAATATCTTTGTAGTGTGGTAGCAGAGTCTTTAAGCCTCATGAAGGTTGCCAGTTTGAATCCTCAGATAAGTTGTGTATGTAGTCAACATGCAGTGGGTGAAGAAAGACTGAATAGGAGGATGTTGACAGATGATTGATTGTAACTGCATAACTTTCTCTACATGGATTTCCTTTTTGTACGTGAGTGAACCCATCCAGCCGGTTTCTCTTTTTCTGTTGCTGCTCATTTGGCAGTATGAGCAGTAGCTAGGAGAGCCAGAGGGCGGGTTGGGGGGGGGGATTTCCCTTTTCAGACAATAACAAAGGCAGCTGCATCTACAAAACCACACAGTCAGTAAGCAAAAGAGGAGAGGAACAGTGAGAGATACAGACACACATAGAGCAATAAAATAATATGACAGCAATGTTACAATTAACTAAAAGTACATTTGTTATTGTATGTGGTTAAGAGTGGTTTGTTCAGTCTTACTTGTAGCCTAAACGGAAGAGAGTAAAACTACGTTACTTAGCTTATTGTCATTATCTTAATTAGCAATATGGCTAATTAAGATAAATAGTTTGAATGTTATAAGAATAAATACAATCTCTGCATGTGCATTTCACTAAAAATGTCAAATCCATGTTTGTCACTTGATCTAAGTTGTTAAAAATGACTTGAAACCTCTAAACCTTCCTCACATTCAATATGTCCTCTTTATCATATTAGGAACTTCTTAAAACACAATGCCTGAATCATTTTTTGACATCTGTGCATCTACTCTCTGTTCTCCAGGTTACCCCTCTCCGCTGGGAGGCTCCGAGCATGCACCTAGCCCTGTCCCAGCCAACGGCCCCCCCTCTGGCCCAATGATGCCTGGAGGTCCCTCTGGTCCTGGTGCTGGCCCTATGGAGGGCAGTGGGGACCCTAACCAGGGAATGGGTCAACCGAACCGTGGAGGTCCCCAGGGTCCAGGCGGTGCGGGAGGTGGACCTGCCGGCACAGGTGGACCCACTCCTTTCAACCAGAACCAGTTGCACCAACTCAGGGCCCAGATTATGGCCTACAAGATGCTAGCACGCAGTCAGCCCTTACCAGAGCACCTGCAGATGGCCGTGCAGGGGAAGAGGCCCATGCCAGGGATGCAGCAACAGCCCATGCCACCTACTACAGGCCCTGGAGGTGGACCTGGGGCTGGGCCAGGACCAGCTCAGGCCAACTACAACAGACCACATGGTGAGTTGAGGAAGGCCTTGGGGAAGCTTTAGTGTATTTTTGTAATGTGCCTCTGTGCAAAATTATAGCACATTTGTAACATAAGCTTTAAAAAAAAGAATATTTGATAGCTGAACAGAGACCCCTGGTGGCTGAACACATTATTGTTCTTTAGTTGTTTTTTTTAAAGCTAAAATTGTATTATTTTTACTTTTTGTGTGATGTGTGTGCTTTCAGGCATGGTGGGTCCCAATATGCCACCTCCCGGACCTGCAGGAGTTCCTCCAGGTATGCAAGGCCCACCTACCAACGGACCCCCAAAATCATGGCCCGAAGGTAAAGTTAGTCTTGGCGCTAACCTCAGCACTGTGTATTATTATGTGCACATGCAGCAACACTGACCTCTTCTGATTCACTTCTTGTAGGACCAATGGTGAATGCTGCTACTCCATCCAACCCTCCACAGAAGCTGATTCCACCTCAGCCCACTGGCAGACCCTCTCCTGCTCCTCCCTCTGTGCCACCCGCTGCCTCCCCAGTAATGCCCCCTCAGACACAGTCCCCAGGACAGCCTGCCCAGCCCCCTCCCATGATGCTTCACCAGAAGCAGAATCGAATAACCCCCATCCAAAAACCTCGCGGGCTGGACCCAGTGGAGATCCTCCAGGAGAGAGAGTACAGGTGAGACAGGGTAGGGGACCAAGTGGACCAAAGACGGAACCCTGTAGAATTGATTAAAATTTATTCATTCATTTATTTATTTATTTATTTATTTATTTTTAGGCTACAAGCCCGTATTGCTCACCGCATCCAGGAGCTGGAGAACCTGCCCGGCTCCCTAGCTGGTGACCTCCGCACCAAGGCCAACATCGAGCTGAAGGCCCTGAGGCTGCTTAACTTCCAGAGACAGGTACACATGAAGTTATGTGAGGAAAATGTATGAAGTACAGCCAAGAGGACTTGCTTAACTTCTACCGTTACTGTCATATTATGTTTTCTCCCCAGCTGAATAGATACAGTATCTAATATGTTGACTTTTGTGTGCCTACAGCTGCGTCAGGAGGTGGTGGTCTGCATGCGTCGTGACACTGCTTTGGAAACTGCCCTTAACGCTAAAGCCTACAAGCGCAGCAAACGTCAGTCTCTGCGTGAGGCCCGAATCACTGAGAAGCTTGAGAAACAGCAGAAGATTGAACAAGAGCGTAAACGTCGTCAGAAACACCAGGTATGCTGCGCAAAAACACCAATTCTTAACAGAGGAACAAGTGAAAACAGAAGGTTAGAGGAGAAAATGTCCTTAAACATTCACATTATATATAGATGTAACTCTTGGCTCTGTGTATCCTTTTTGTTGATAGGAATACCTCAACAGCATCCTGCAGCACGCCAAGGACTTTAAGGAGTACCATCGCTCCATCACAGCGAAGATCCAGAAGGCTACCAAAGCTGTCGCCACCTATCATGCCAACACTGAGCGCGAGCAGAAGAAAGAGAATGAGCGCATTGAGAAGGAGAGAATGCGGAGGCTGATGGTGAGACAAATCTTCACATACCCTATACAACTTCACCAAAGTGTGTGTGCATACAGCACGACACCCAAATACAAAATAAGTCAGTATTTGCTTATAGATTGACAGGATCAGTCATATGTGGAAGAAATGTTTATTGTGCACTTTTCTTTGTCTAACAAAAACATCTGACATCTGTTGTATCTTATCCCAGGCTGAAGATGAGGAGGGCTACCGTAAACTCATTGACCAAAAGAAAGACAAGCGTCTGGCCTACTTGTTACAGCAGACAGACGAATATGTGGCCAACCTCACCGAGCTGGTGCGAGCCCACAAAGCCGCTCAAGCTCTCAAAGAGAAGAAAAAGAAGAAGAAAAAGAAGGTGAATGTTTATAATTGGTTGGTCGTTTGTAATATGTCTTCCAAGTTTAGATTCCATTTTTTAAATGTATTGTTAATGTTTTCAGAAGCCAGAGACTGCGGAGAGTGGTACTGCTGCTCTTGGACCTGATGGAGAGGTGAGTCAGGAGGATGAAATTCCTTTTCAAGCATCAGCTATATTAGAGCAAGATGTCTTTTTACAGTCTTAATGTGCAGCAGCGTGACAATTAATGTTTTTCTTTCATTTCCTCTCTTCTCACAGCCTTTAGATGAGACCAGTCAAATGAGTGACCTCCCAGTGAAGGTCATCCATGTGGACAGCGGAAAGATCCTGACTGGGGTTGAGGCACCTAAGGCTGGCCAGCTGGAGACCTGGCTTGAAATGAACCCAGGGTCAGTGTCATGTCGATTAAATCAGACCATTTGATGTAGGAAGTGACACTCTCAGTCCAAACAAAATTCCTCCTAACAGCGAAGTCAGCTTGATGCTGTCACGCTGATGAGATGGGAAGCAATTTATTGCAAGTTATTTAAATGATATTAATGCTGGAAGCCAATGTTCTGGAGTAAAGGTTGCAAGTTACAAGTGTGTCCTTTAGCAGAACAGAAGAGAGAAACTCATTATATCTTTGTAAATGTGTCTAACCTTTCCAAAAACATTGTATTCCTTGGCAGATATGAAGTAGCGCCGCGTTCAGACAGTGAAGACAGTGGTTCAGAAGAGGAGGAGGAGGAGGAGGTACATGACACAGTGAACTCTAAATCAAAGCAAAAGGGTCAGTTGTCTTGCTAACAGTTTTCTGACCTCCCTTTGTTTTGTTTTGTTTTCTTGTCAGGAGGAAGAAGAAGAGCAGCCTCATTCCTCTTCAACTCAAGCAGAGGAGAAGAAGAAGATTCCTGACCCCGACAGCGAAGACGTATCTGAGGTGGACGTCCGGCACATCATTGAGTAAGAAACCACCAAGATTTCGGTGTCGTTAGTTCCTGAGAGATATCCATCACTAACCATGTTGTGATCTGTCAGCTTACTGTGACGGTTCTGTGTTTTTGGCTTTCTGGCAAATCAGTGGAGACCAAAACAAAACCATATCCAAGACCCAGGAAAGATAATAGACATTAAGTGTTTTTTGTAATGAAACTGTACTTGTATTTGATTAAGAAATTGTGATTATAATTGGTCCAACATTGTCTGTTAGCAATAAATTAGTCTGATATATAATAATGAATTACAGTTGTCATAATTATGGTTTCGGTATCTTGGTTGTCTTCATTTGCTGTTTTTCTTCCACCCAAACATGTCTCACCGTTCTTTGTCCCTTGCTTCTTGCCACCAGACACGCCAAGCAGGATGTAGACGATGAGTATGGCAACGCATCTTTCAACCGAGGTCTGCAGTCCTACTACGCCGTAGCTCACGCTGTCACAGAGAAAGTGGATAAACAGTCCACATTGTTGGTCAATGGACAGCTCAAACAGTACCAGGTAATCAATCAAGACAGAGAGAACGTGTAGTGTGATCCAACTAGAATGTTTAATGAATTACAATGACTGATCCTAACAGTGTCCCTTTCTGCTCAGATCAAAGGTCTGGAGTGGCTGGTGTCGCTTTACAACAACAACTTGAATGGCATCCTGGCTGATGAGATGGGTCTAGGAAAAACTATCCAGACCATCGCCCTCATCACTTACCTCATGGAGTACAAGCGCCTCAACGGGCCCTTCCTCATCATTGTACCTCTCTCGTGAGTCCACACACATCAAAATGTAGCTGCCTAAAACAGGAAGTTAAAAACAATAAGTGCTTATCAGAAAGCTGTAATGGGTTGTGTTTTATGTCGTGTAGCAGTTTACAACACTTGTTTGCTTTGAAGATTAATGATTGAAACATTGTTGAGGCAGGTGGAGCAAGAAAAGTTTCTGAACCAAACGTGGTTTTTGTTTTGCAGAACTCTATCTAACTGGGTGTATGAGTTTGATAAGTGGGCGCCGTCTGTCGTGAAGGTCTCTTACAAGGTCAGTTGCACCTACTTGGATATTCTGTCAGGTCTTCAAGGATGAGATATACCATGCTCTAGTCATCACAAAAAGTCTTTTAAATGATTAAGTTTAGTTCTGTTGTTGAAAATAAACTAAAAATGATTGTTTATTTTCAGGGTTCTCCAGCTGCTCGTCGTGCATTTGTTCCCATCCTGCGCAGTGGCAAGTTCAACGTGCTGCTCACCACATACGAGTACATTATCAAAGATAAGCAGGTGTTAGCAAAGGTAAGAATCCATCCTCAAGCCAAGTCAAATCCAAAATGTCTCGTCTCTTTTTTAAAAATCGTGGTTATAAATCATAACTGCGCGTAATTTCCTCCCACAGCTTCGTTGGAAATACATGATTGTGGACGAGGGCCATCGTATGAAGAACCACCACTGTAAGCTGACCCAGGTCTTGAACACACACTACTTGGCCCCCCGGCGTGTGCTGCTCACAGGCACTCCGCTGCAGAACAAGCTGCCTGAGCTCTGGGCCCTGCTCAACTTCCTCCTGCCCACCATTTTCAAGAGTTGCAGCACCTTCGAACAGTGGTTCAATGCCCCGTTTGCCATGACTGGAGAGAAGGTGAGCTTTGGTCTGGAGGGTTTGTTGAGGTCATATTGGTCTTTTCGCTTTGTCAAGGCCACAGCAAAGTAACATGTTCTGTGAGCTGAACCTCGTTTTTGGTAGTAAATAAATACTTTAACAAAGCAGATTATATTTTCAAAAAGACCCCCACATAACGAGATGCTATAGTAAAAATGTTTTTTGATTTTTGAATGTCTCATTCTCCCTTCTCTTTTTTTCCCCTCAAGGTTGACCTGAATGAAGAAGAGACCATCCTCATCATTCGACGTTTACACAAGGTGCTGCGACCCTTCTTACTGCGCCGACTCAAGAAGGAAGTCGAGGCCCAGCTGCCTGAGAAGGTTCGGCTCATTTCTCTTTAATATTTGGTCCTGCATGTTTTCGTGATCTGGAATTGTATTTTTTTTTTCCCCAGAAAGTTGAACATCCTTAATATAATTTAGGAAGTTTCCTGAGCTTTTTGCTTCTTGTTGTTTTTCTAGGTGGAGTATGTGATAAAGTGCGACATGTCAGCCCTACAGAGAGTTTTGTACAGACACATGCAGGCCAAGGGAGTCTTGCTTACAGACGGGTCCGAGAAAGACAAGAAGGTAAGAATTTCACAGTTGACACATTACTTTGAAAACATTTAGATCATACTGCTATATTATTTTGAAAACTAAACTGTGTATTTTCCCTTTTCCCTCCAGGGTAAAGGTGGCACAAAGACCCTCATGAACACTATCATGCAGCTGAGAAAGATTTGCAACCACCCCTACATGTTCCAGCACATCGAGGTGCGACACTCCACCATAATCAAGCTGTCACTAAATGGCTTTCTCCTAAGTACAATGGAAGAGTAAAAACACTTGTATATGAATGTACAGTGCAGATAAAAGTTTTCATTTTTGCCTTGTTTGTTTCACAGGAGTCTTTCTCTGAGCATCTTGGTTATTCTGGTGGAATAGTGAGCGGGTAGGTAAAGCTTTAAAATATATGTGTGTGTGTGTGTGTTTGTACTGCACATGTGTGTCATGTGTGGATATACGTTGCATACTGGCTCATTTTTTTCCCTCACGTTCTTCCTCTTATCTGTCCAGTCCTGACCTGTACCGCTCCTCTGGGAAGTTTGAGCTGCTGGATCGTATCCTGCCCAAGCTGAGGGCCACCAACCATAAAGTGCTGCTCTTCTGTCAGATGACCTCACTCATGACCATCATGGAGGACTACTTTGCCTACCGTAACTTCAAGTACCTACGTCTGGATGGTGAGATGCTTGTGACCAAGGCTAACTTTTGGCCATTAGCTATTTGTTACTTTCATGTGAATAGGCTCACAGCTGAAGAGTAAATTAATGGATTGACGGAGCAAGTTGCTGATCAGCCACATTAGACTGCCTATGTGACCAGTATTAAAGGACAAGGCTGGTATTCTATACCTGTCTGTGGCTCTCAGCCCCAAACTCATTGTTCCTACTGAAGACTCAAGTTTTACAAAACGGGTCATAAATATATACTTACTTATTTTTTAAAAAGCCTACATAAATTTCCAAAACAGCTGGGCACTGTGGTTTTTTAGCAAAGACTATTTTCAGCTACTGGTGCATTAGTGAGTAATGTCTCAGCAGTAGGACGGTGTATTGACTCAAAACTAAACTACAGCGCTCACGTTGATCATAATGAAGAAACATGTCACCCAGTGTAACGGTGTGACTCATTTATGTGTTTTTAATAGTTTTTGGACAACAGTGGAGTTGTATGGCACAGAGCAATAAGATATCAGGCTTTGTCTACACAGGCAGTTATTTTTAGTAGAATCCACCTATTGTTGCTTTTGGTCTTTTCATTGGATTTTTCAACAATTGAAAGAAAGAAATACCACTAAATGTATCCTTTTTTAAAGCTGGTCATGGGTAAATGAGCCTAGCTTTGCAGAACTCACTTGATTAAACATTTTCAGTTTTGTACATGATTTTTTTTTTAATTGCAAATGAAAAGAGAAATCAGTAGAGTCTTATAAAATGTCACAAAATAGTGAAAAATTACTGTTATAATTTCCTATTGTTGATGTCTTGTTTTGTCCGACCAATAGTCCAAAATATTCAGTTTACTATCATGTACGATAAAGAAAGGCATTAAATCATCACATTTGTGAAGCTGAACCCCAGAGATTTTTTTGCATTTTTGCTTGAAATTAATAATTGATCCAAAAAATAGTTGCCGATTCATTTTCTGTTGATTAACTAATTCATTGATCGACTGATTGTTGCAGCTCTATAGGAGAGTGATGCATGACACATAAAACATTTTGAGGACTTCAGTGTCACCTGATTATATGGATCGATTGGGATTCACATTAATCTTTTTTTCTAATCATTTCCCCTCCATAGGAACCACTAAGGCAGAGGACCGTGGCATGCTGCTGAAGACATTCAATGACCCAGCCTCTGAGTACTTTGTGTTCCTGCTCAGCACCAGGGCAGGAGGCCTGGGTCTCAACCTGCAGTCTGCTGACACCGTCATCATCTTTGACAGCGACTGGAACCCACATCAGGTAAATACATATATACTACATGTTTGCATGAACAAAGATGTTAAATACTTGTGTTGGCCATCCAGTGAAATAAAATTCAATTAACAATGTAAATGTGGGACCATTACCTTTATTAATATTTTGAGTAAAAGTAACCTGTTAATTGTGATTGAGGTGTCTTCCTTTGGTTCAGCTAAACTAATCAATGATGTGTGCGTGCTCCTACAGGACCTGCAGGCGCAGGACAGAGCACATCGTATCGGTCAGCAGAACGAGGTGCGCGTGCTCCGCCTCTGCACTGTCAACAGCGTGGAGGAGAAGATTCTGGCTGCAGCCAAGTACAAACTGAACGTGGACCAGAAGGTCATCCAGGCCGGCATGTTCGACCAGAAGTCATCAGGCTTTGAGCGCCGGGCCTTTTTACAGGCCATTCTGGAGCACGAGGAACAGGACGAGGTCGGGGCTCGAGGAGGTTGCCGCACTAGGGGGGCGTGGGTGGGTGTGATCTGAATCGCTTCCCACATCGCCCACCCACCCACATCCGCCTATGTGCTGCCCCACCTCTTCATTCTCTCCTTTTCTCCTCCTCTGTGTCTTTTCTTATTTTCTTCTTTTCTCAGGATTTGTGAGCTTTCATCAATCCAGACTCTTCTCCCTTTCTCCCCTTATGTATTTCTACTTCTACACAAATCTTTGATGGTTAATATGATACTTTATCTTCTATACTAACACGAAAAATGGCTTCTATTCCTCTTTTTCTTCTTTCTGCTGCTTTTTCCCCACTTCTTTTTTCCCTTTTTTGTCTTTACATTCAAATGTAGATCCTGTCATTAGTCTGTTAAATAGGCAAAGCTTTAGTCATGTAATACAAACTTAAGTGATATTTGCCTAAATAAGGTAAAAAGTAATATGCATTTCATATTTTTTGCTAAGTGAAAGAGTCACTACTTCAGAGACGTGGTTCTGATGTACCACATTAATCTGCCGTTAGCCTTTTCTCACTCCTTCTATCTCATCCGTCTGCAGGAGGAGGATGAAGTGCCCGATGATGAGACCGTCAATCAGATGATTGCCAGAAGTGAAGAGGAGTTTGAACAGTTCATGGTCAGTCCCAGTTCCATTTCAATTATTAGATAAACGCATAACTTTTTATAACGTGACTCCACTAACCCACTGCTGTTCTTTTTTCTTTTTTTTCTTCCAGCGCATGGATCTAGACAGACGCCGCGAGGAGGCCCGCAACCCTAAGAGGAAACCTCGCCTGATGGAGGAGGATGATATGCCCGCCTGGATTTTGAAAGACGACGCTGAGGTTGAGAGGCTTACCTGCGAAGAGGAGGAGGAGAAGATGTTTGGCAGAGGGTCCCGCCAACGCAAGGAGGTGGACTACAGCGACTCGCTCACTGAGAAACAGTGGCTCAAGGTGTGATGTTACATATATCTGTATCTGTTGAGAGCTTTATCAAAGTGTGGCTTTATTGAATCAATGTAAAATGAGTGTCTAACCTGATAACTCGCCACAGGCCATAGAAGAGGGGAATCTAGAGGACATTGAGGAGGAAGTGCGTCACAAAAAGACAACCAGAAAGCGCAAGAGAGACCGTGACCATGACGGCGGCCCAGCCACACCCAGCTCCAGCAGCGGGCGAGGACGGGACAAGGACGAGGAGGTGAAGAAAGCAAAGAAACGTGGTCGTCCACCCGCTGAGAAACTCTCTCCCAACCCTCCCTCACTCACTAAGAAGATGAAGAAGATTGTTGATGCTGTCATCAAATACAAGGATGGGTGAGAAGATCACTGTTATCATCAGAAATTAGTATATCTTAAATTTGAGCAGCATCGATTGACAGTGATGCTAATATCCCAACTTCTTTGTTTCAGCAGTAATGGACGACAGCTAAGTGAAGTCTTCATCCAGTTGCCTTCTCGCAAGGAGCTGCCCGAGTACTACGAGCTGATCCGCAAACCAGTGGACTTCAGGAAGATCAAGGTGAGATTTAAAAAAGATGTTTTATGGGTGTTCTTTGGTGTGTTTTTTTTTTTCTTTGTTTATCTGTTTGTTTTTGGGGTTTTTTTTGTTTTTTTGACAATACATTTCTGACTGTTGCCTTGTGTTGTTCCCTCCTCTCAATCAGGAGAGAATCCGCAGCCATAAGTACCGCAGCCTCAACGACCTGGAAAAGGATGTGATGCTGCTGTGTCAGAACGCCCAAACTTTCAACCTGGAGGGCTCTCTGGTGAGTGTCAGCCTCCGACTTCACTCACAAATGTTGGATATATTTTTGTATTTTAGACATCTGCTAAAAGTTCCTGTAAAAAAAAAAAAAAAAAACAGCATTTACAAGATTTCAGTATTGCGTAGCTTCTGGAAAATGCTCATCAGAGTCAAACGACAATGAAATGAAGAAAAATTGAAGATGATTCGAATCTCTTATGCTGCAGACAAATAAAAGGATCTGTTTTTTTTTCTTCATAGAAAGCTGTTGTAATAATCTCTATACTGCAGACTAACTTCATCTCATTCTGTAAACCTTCCAGATCTATGAGGACTCCATTGTGCTCCAGTCCGTCTTCACCAGTGTGAGACAAAAGATTGAGAAGGAGGACGAAAGCGAAGGAGAGGACAGTGAGGAAGAGGAGGAGGAGGTAGACGAAGGCTCTGAGTCTGAATGTGAGTATCAGAAACGGTGAATTACAAGTCAACTTTTACATAAGGTACATAAGGTGTTCATGATCTGCGATCTCTGTCAGCTCGTTCAGTCAAGGTGAAGATTAAGCTGAGCCGGAAAGAAAAAGGAGATCGAGGAGGAAAAGGCCAACGACGGAGGGGCCGCGGTGCCCGGGCTAAGCCTGTGGTGAGCGACGATGACAGTGAGGACGAACAGGAAGAGGTGAGAGAAGTTCACACACTCGTGCACTAATGCAAGACCAACATGTGCCCTCTCCTCTCTCTGAATGAAACACTCACATGCTGGCATAAAGATGTAAATATAGAGCTTTTACAGTCCTCTCTGTTGAGTAGTAATAGCAGAGCAGTTGTGGTCAATATAACGTATAAATTTACTCAATTATGTAACAGTTCTTAAACATTCTTTTGTATTATTTGATTGTGACATCTGCATTTGTTATATTATTTGGACACTTCATCCCTGTGTTCTTCTCTTACGTAGCAAAAGTAAATCTTTGTTTCCTTCGTGTGTTTCAGGAGCGTTCGGCCAGCGGTAGCGAGGAGGATTGAAGTGAACCACTCCTGATTGGACCAACGGCCCACTGAGCTACTTGACTGGAATTTATATATTTTACTTAGATACAGCAGGGAGACAGCCAGTGGAGAAGGCCTAGTTTTACCTAGATGAGCTGATTTTTAGTGAGACAATTGTATTCTCATTAAAGTATACCAATTAAAAAAAAAAAAAAAAAAAAAACTAAATATGAAAGCTATGAACCATCCACTTCCATATTTAAACCAGTTTTACCATGAATAATAGTGTGTCTTTGCCTTTTTTGTTTTCTCCTGTAAGTGGAAAATTGACAGAGCCTGAATTATAGACTGATCATGGGCCATAAAGACAGCTAACTGTTTTTTTAAATGGTATTAATTTTGTCGTCTTTTACGTTGACACAAAGCGTACATGTGAACCAGGAGTCACTGCGTTCCCTGAATTCCCCTTTTTGAATGCATGTCGTGCGTGTCTGTGGAAATGCACCTGGATGTGTCTTCGCTATTATCTCTGTGTTTAATTTAAGACTACAAACGGGATCACGGTACATCCCACCCTGCAGCCCCTCCTTCTCAGGTTGTGTATGTAAAGGGGGAAGGAGTGATAGGACCATTTTCTCGTGTCGGTGTCACTGGATTCCAAAAAGTACAATAAAGGCATCTCATAATTATTCTGTTGTCTTTGCTATTTTTTGGGGGGGGGGGGTCTTTACTAGGTAATAACTGCACTCGTCACATCGGAACACTAGGTGGCCTACTGGGAACAGGTAGCAGCACACTTGAGGCGTATTTATATCTTCTACCATCTTTTTCTCACCTGTCATTGTGGTGTTTTAAGTGCAACACGGTTTTTAGTAAAGTTTTTCAGGTTTCAAATTTTCACTTTAATTACTGGTCTTTGTCATGATTTTTGGTTTTGACCTGTCCCAATCTTTCAGATCAGACATCACCACAGCACCATCAGATAAACCTAAGTACCCCATCAGCACCACCTGACATGTTCCAAATGTGTTCATATAAACTGATTTTAAGCTGAATGTTATTTAATGTTATTGTATTAAAGAATAGGTTCCATCTTAAAACAACAGCCCATATGAACACTCTAATCATTTCTCCTGTTCATACTGGCTATTAAAAGATCCTCTTTCGATGTAAGTGATGGGAGCCAAAATCCACAGTGTGTCCACACAGTCATTTTGTGCAAAAATGCATTTAAAAGTTGATCTGAAGTGGGTTAGTCATATCAAGTGGATATCTGCCACATTTAGTCTTTTTAGCATCAAATTCCCTCTTTGTGTTTCCTCTGACAGTGTTTCCTTGTTGAGCTGTGGTGGAAGTATAGTAACAAAAAGAGGAACTTTGGCACTAAAAAGACTGTAACATTGAAAGATATCTACTTGATTTGACTAATTTGGACGACTGAAGCTTCATATTAGCTTCAGATAAACTTTTAAATACATTTTTGTACAAAAGGAGGCTTGTGGATTTTGGCTCCCATCACTTACATTGTAAGTGCATTATGAAGGGATCTTCTAATGGTCAGTATGAACAGGAGGAATGGTTATGGCCAAAAAAAACATGTTTCACTGTTCATTTGGGCTCCTGACTGTGAACCTGTCCTTTAACTATATAAAAGTGGATATTGTTATAATAAGTTTCATTGCTTTTAGCTATTTTACAATGAATCTAATAGATTTAGTCTATTTCAATCATTCACTTTTAGCTATTTGAACTGTTTATCCATTACTTTTAGCTAAATATTTAGAAATCCTTACCCATAGCTTTTAGCTATTTTCATGTGTCAATATGTGGCTCATAATTCCTGTTATTTCAAATTAGCTGAGCTACTTTACAATCTCTCCATGTACTCCCTGGCAACTGCCATCTGTGATCTTCTGATCTTAGTGTTCCCTCACACTCTCCTCAGAGGTTACTGGTTGACCCTGACACACTCACATCCTCCTTTCCCTCACGTGATTTTATTAGCATGTAGGAGCACATAGCACAACACCTGAACAAACATAGGTGCAGGGGTGTTATGGTTTCCAATCTGCTATGTGGGTGATTCTCATGCCTCAGCTGAGTTTTGGATGAACAGTCCACCCGGCATGATTCACCCCGTCAACCCATTTTCCTATGTCAGTGTGTGTTTGTACAGTTGTGGTTGTCATTACTTCAGGATTCATTGGCAGTTTTCCTTTGAAGTATTCTCCATTTAGATCTATTTGTGCAACTTGACTAAAAGATTAGATAGGGGCCTTGTGGGTTACAGGATATACAGTATTAGTAAGCTGGAATGTTTTTGCTGCTGCTGAGTTTCACACTGAAACTTTACCTTGCAGCTCTCAGTGTGGAATAAATCTGCTCTGTCCTTCACAAAATTATGGAAACTAACAAGGACAGGAGGCTTTCTCACTTAATAAAACTTGATAAAATTCCCTCCACCGCTGTAGGCTTTTATTGTTCCATCCCCTTTTTCACCACAGTGTCAGTCTTAACGTCTTTTCCAGGGTCAATGTGAGGACAGCAAATGTAACTTAATCCAAGAAGTAGGTTATTTACAGAGCTGCACTCCCTGTCCACAAGCCACAGTGACAGCCAGGCCATCCAGAAGTGTAGTACTGTGCTGGCAGGTAGCATTTCCAGTGGATGAATAATGGCCAGACATTTTTTCTTTTCTATTCAGATTCTGCTGCATATGAGCAAGATTCACCAAACAGACCACCCCCACCCCCACTGCCTGTGTTTGAGGAGCAGAAGCCAAAAACTTGCTTAACTGTTTCTGGGAGAACCTGATTTAACCTTCAGCTGTGAAGACACTGTTTGTTTAGAGCAGAAGCAAAGAATGCGACTGTGAGATGTGGCAGCGAGCATACTGGAAGAACCAGAAACTGTTGACAGAGGCTGGGGTGAGGTATGTGCATAATCAAAGTAAGAAAGCATATCAGTTGTAGTAGAGGGGTGTGTTCTACTCTCTAGTTCATCTGGTGAATAAAAGACAGTGATTCTTATTTGTGCTTTGGGCAGTATTAATGCTTTTTACTCTCAACTGATACTTGAGGAATGTCTGTCTCTCTACAGTGTCAATCATAACAGGCCGGAAGAGAGGATAGGGGGTGGTGTGTGTGTGTGTGTGTGTGTGTGTTTTGGGATGGGAGCCCACACTGTAATCACCAAGCGTCTCATTGGGAAGTATTGAATACTTCACAGCCAGTCACCCAGAGACCCACTTTTACCAGAGGCCTGAAAATTCCTTGTCAGTTCTTATTAAATGCACCCCAATGTACCGTGGGGTTAGAGGCGGGTGGGTTCACTCTCTGAAAAAAAAGCCAACACTGGAGAGAAAATGTGCCTTGTACATTGCTCCGGTGTTAAGTAGTTTGATCTTCAGAATATTTTAAACATAGTGTTTTGTTTCTTCATTTCATTCCCCCTCCAGGTCTTGTCAGTTTTTCTCTGCGTATTTTATCGCTGGCAACAGCGTATCAACCTTGGCCTTCATTTGCGTCTTCAGGCTCTGTGATGCAGATCTTCAGCACTGAGGTGAAGGAGATAACTGCACTCCTGTAATTATTGACTGGACGACAGAGATACTGACACAGACCCAGTGTTTTGTGTTCGCCGTGAGGATTTCTCACGTGGTCAGTTTGACTACTTCTGTGGCTTTGTTTATGCATCTCATATGTTTCTTTGAAATGCCAATTGTTTGCTCACTTTTATCAGCGGTGGAGTAACACTGAAGGTCAGTCAGGCATGATAAAATGAACTTGGTCAATAAAGACTATCCAGGGTGAGTGGTTGGGGGCAGAGGGATGCCATGTTATCTGAATGTATAACTCTTTCAGTGATATTGATCACTATCAATGTATTTACCAATACCAGTGTTTCATTACCTACCATGTGACACATCCAGACTATTTACCTCTTTTCATTTACAAAATATCTCTGAGGTATATTCTATAACTATATGGTGCTCTTTCTGCTTGGTTCAAGGTTGTTATTTTTTAAGTTTTATCTCTAGATGAACTTTATCTCTGCACCTCCTCTGATGTAAATCTAATTGTAAACTATCTTATGGACCTGTAAAAGTTTGAGACTTTGAACCTGAAATGACATGCTGATTTTTTTTTTTTTGATTTTTTTTTATGAGATGTGGCAATCCTCAATTCAGGAAGTGGAGATATGAAGATAAAAGCTGTGCTAATATGGCCTATTTATTAGTTTTTCAACAGAAGGTTTTATCACTGGTCAATTAGCTGATTGTGCTGATTGTATACTTTTTACCAGGTTTGGTATAAGGAAATGATCTAATGAAATGAGCGTTACATGTAACAAAGTCAGTAATGTTACCCTTCAAAATCTATTGATGCTGTTATACCAGCACCATATGAAATGGACCACTTTTAGATGATCTTTGGTATGTGTGTGTGTGGTAAGGTTATTTTGTCTTATTCAAATATGAACATCTGCCAGAGTATAGGCTCACTGCCAATCTTACAGACTTATTCACTGCATAGATGTGGCTGTGTGTTTGGAAGTCTGTCGCAGGACACATTTTGGACTTCAAACCATCTGACCAGGGACGGCTTGTTTACTTGGACAAAATGTTGACATCCTCAATTTGGTTTTGTAACAGTTATATTCAGCATGAGTTAAGGTTAAGCTAAGCGCATCAGAGCCATCATTAGAGGAGAAAAGGTGGGAATGAGTTTAGGGGCCCACAACCAAATAGGACTCACAAATTTCTAGCATTAGGTTTATAATAGCAGTTTTCGCCCTAACTCCTAGCTACACCCCTGTTAAACATGTATTGTTGCAAGGTTAGAGTAAGCCTCCAGGCAATGAAACTAATGTATCCAAACACTGTATGTGCATGTGTGCCTGTCTCTCCTTCATCTCACTGAAAGGGTTAAACTCATAGTCAAAATCATCTCCATACAGAGCTCCGCCTCCCGATTGTTGAGGCTGTGTGCTCCAGAAATCACACCACTCCAAATCCCGCCTACCCCCTCCCGGGCCCCTGCGGGCCCCACCCACCCATGGACCACATTGAAATGGGTCTGATGGTTGTTGCCAAACATTACAGTGTGCGGAGCATCCTTCCGTAGATCTTCCAGCAGCATCTCAGAGCAGAGCGCAAGTAAGGAGGCAACAAGAGGCTTTGCTACCACCTTTGCAGGGAAAGTGTCAAACAGTCACATTTACTGACACTATTGTAATAAACCACATCAGAGTTTGCTATTAGATGCATCTTCCAGTGCGGCTGGAAAACATGGGACGGCCGTGTTACGCGTCACTGGTGTTTCTCATCTGCTCCCTTGTTCAAACAAGTAAGTTCAAATTTCCTGCATTTCATCCTGAGATATTAATTAATTAGCTCCATTTTTGACTCAAGAAAATTTAAAACTGTGTTGTGCTTCAATTTGACGTTGTTTCATAAAAATATATATACACAAAAGACAATATAAATATGTTTTGGCCAACTATTCAGTGTGTATGGGTTTAAATTGCCCACTCCTCTGACAGCACCGGATGCAAGGTGATGGGGGGAGGGCGCAATTATTCGCAGAATGTAGGTCAAATCTCTCTCCCACTCTTCCTTTCTCTCACAGTTTATATTCGGGACAGAAAAAAAAAGGTTTGACGTCGACTCAACATCACATTTTCCATAATTCAACAGTCATTAGCTTCTATCTATCAGTCATCAAACGGTAGAAGCTTTTAGTTGTACATTTCATCATTTTTATTCTTGCCTGCATGTTTTGTGCTTTTCATTTAGTGGCGCTCAGCTCGCAGCAGGTTTCTGCAGCCAATGAGCTTTCAGGAGTGTGAATACTGTGTGTGTGTGCGTGCGTGTGTGTGTGTGCGTGTGTGTGTGTGTGTGTGCGTGTGTGTGTGTGTGTAAAGATGTCAAGCGGGGTTTCTGAAAAGCCGGTTTTTGAAGCTGTCGCCATTCATAATGTGGGAATGGGCGCCACTTGCATTTTCAGCGTGGGGAGAATTTATCATAGGAGAATTTAGATGAGTCCGATTTTTTAATGAGTATTGCAGGTGCACATATTCTTACTCACATGCCATAGCATGATTCTTACATGATGCAACATCCAGCCTGTTTGCAGGAGGCTTTTTCCCTTTTACCTTAAACGCCCCCATATTGTGGAAATGAATGGTGTCCCTCTAATACAAACAGATGTTGGAAGTATTACTCAATTTTGGTCACACAGTCAGATGTGAAGTCATTGTCAGACCTGTTCCCCAGTGCGTTGGTTTCTGGGAAATGGTGTGTGTTGAAACATGTTGGAACTGGCCATCACCAGTCAAAGAGATATGTGTCGTATTGCAACTTTTTCTGTCCCCCATGTTGTGAAATGGCGTGGATACCTGCTTTTGTCTCTCACCTGTGTTAGGACAGGGAATCCTTATTTGTGTCGCCTTGAGGAGACAAGAAAGAAAATGCATTTATCTCCTTTTCCAAGTCAGAGTGACACCTAATAGTGATATGGTTCAAAAATTAAATTAGTGTGAACAGTTTCCTGTCACTCTTTCTGCTTACCTCATGGCCGATCAATTAAACACACCAGACGTCAGAGAACAAACAAACATAAGCACATTTGTTATTTTTTCCTGGCACTGATTTGTACTCAATCAATAGCACAGGCATTCAGTCCAGTTTGTCTTTCAAGGTCTGAACTTTAAGCCCGTTAAGTAAATAACCAGCATGAACATGGGTTTGGGTAACGTGCCATTGGTTTCAGGGAATGAGATGATGTTGGTCTCCACTTTCTCTCTCACACATGCAGGGAAAAGTTAATATATTCAAGATTTTTTTTCTTTTGTATTACCCACAAGGAAATCCCTTTAATAAAACCAGGCTTGTCAACATGAAACTTACTATCTTTATGGCAAGACTGCCCCCGCAAAAGGGCAAAACTACAAAGCCTTTCACATGGAGTCATAAAGAAATGATTGCCTTAGCGTTCAGTTGTAGACCTACTTTACAGCTTTAACACAGAAATGACTGTTTGCAATTATAGAGTCATATAAATTACTGCAATGATATTTCCGCAACTTGCAGCAGTGTGAGGAAGAAAAGCCGCTCCTTGTTAAACTACTGTTTAACCATCAACCATGACTGATGGCACCAGATGTTTGACTTCACCCAGAAGCTTTTATGATTTACTGTACTGTAAGACATTCATAGCGATAAATAATGTATTTTAACATCCATCTTATGTGGCACAAACTTACTTATACATAAATATTTAATTTGCATTTTTTCTCATTTTTTCATTTTTTCTCAAAAGCTAATCTTACTGTAGCAGGCTATGAAGATGCTAAATGCATAGCTGCTGGTGGTGTTACTGTGGAACACCTCCCTCTGGCCCTTGTTGGAAACAGGTGGCCATCCAGGGTTTAGAGCCCCCAGGGCTAGAGGGAGGAATCCCTCATGGCCTCTATCTAGCACCTTTTCATAAAGTGCTGTCTCTCTGATGTACAGTCTAATTGGTTCTTCCAGTTCAGTGGCTTCATCGGGTCCATTAAAGATGGGGGTTGGGAGAGCGATGCTGTGCCTTCAGCAGATGAACTCATTTCAAATGTGGAGTGTTTGGACTGTAAACACTGGAAAGTGAGATTTCTATTGTGATTATGAACATCTTCCTGTTGATAGTGATAAATGCAAGCTTAACTGCTTACATAGGTCTGTTTGACTTGGTGTAACCATTTATCTGCCCTATTTAAACAAGTAGCGACACGCCAGTGTGTGTCTGGTCATGTATGTTGTAGCAGAATACATACCTCCCAGCCCCATGCTCCTCTGGCAGTAAATTTATCACCATCCTGCCATTGATCAAGTGAGCTAAGACCAACTTTCTTTGGATTCTGGTGTTTTGGGAAGTGAGGCTCTGCAAAAAGAAAAAAAGACTGTATGTAGGTGGACCAAAAACATTTTTTGCATGGCTCTATGGATGGTAGTGTCGATCTGTTTGTCTGTTGGTCCACCACTTTGGCACGGACTGAAATATCTTAACAATTATTGAATGGATTCCCAGGAAATTTTGTACAAACATTCACAGTCTCCAGAGAATTAATCCTAACGACTTTGCTGATCCCCTGACTTTTCTTTTGCGCCACCAGCAGGTCAAAGTTTTCACTTATCCTAAAAAAAATCTCAACATCTACTTGCTGGAGTGGCACAAAATTTTGTACAGATGTTCATGGTTCCAAATGATGATGCATGCTGACTTTGGTGATCCCAACTCCCTATTGTGTCACCATGAGATTGACAGTTTGCGTTTGAGTGAAATGTCTCAACAACTACTGGGTGGATTGGTAAACACATTCATGTCCCCATCAGGATGTATTGAGATAACTTGTGCCATAATTTCACTACATCTAATATTTTGGTTTGGCTGAAGCTGATGGGAATGTCGTTAGTTTTGTAGGTCATAATATTTAGTGCTAGTTAGCAAATGCTAGCATGCTAACATGCTAAACTAAGACAGTGGTTCTCAAAGTGGGGTCCGGGGACCCCCAGGGATCGTTGAGGGGTCCAGGGGGTCCCCACCAAAAAGGGGAATAATTTATTTTCACTATAATTCCATCCAAAAGTGACACAATGACAGAATGTTTGACTATTTTCGTCATGGGTTTTCTACACTATGTAATAAAACATCTGAAATGGGGGTACATGGTCTAATTTGTCAGTTTAGTTGTCCTTGACGTGAAAAAGTTTGAGAACCACTGAAGAACTAAGACGATGAACATGGTAAAGATTATACCTGCTAAACATCGGCATGTTGCCATGCTTACGTTAGCATTTAGCCCAAAGAACCACTGTGCCTAAGGACAGCCTCGCAGAGATGCCGGGCTATAGACTCTTGTTTAATAGTGGTCTGTAGAATTATTATTCTGTGACTTCACTTTTCATTTGCTGCCATGTCTGTGTTTATGGGGAGTCTCCCTATAATGGCCCTTGATAGATGATAACTAAAACAATGGCCCTTTTAGCTGAACTGTGTGTTTATATCTGTCTGTCGTAGATGCATTGACAACATGTGGAACCACGCAGTTCCAGTGTGGGAACGGGAGATGCATCACGGTCAGATGGGTATGTGACGGCACAGATGACTGCGGTGATGGCACAGATGAACTTCCTGGTACTTGCTGTGAGTATCACATGTTTCTTAACATGAGGATTGACTTGTTATTGCTTTGCATACATACGTGTAGATCCCACAATACCTCAGTCTGATGATTATAGAGTCTTGGTTATCATTTTTGTGTATTTCACTTCCAGTGGCCAAAACGTGCAGACCGACAGAGTTCAGCTGTTTGGATCGCCTTAACCATTGTATACCGAGCAGCTGGCACTGTGATGGAAAAGCTGACTGTGAGAATGGAGCTGATGAAGAGAGCTGTGGTGAGTTGGCATGCAGTGTTGGAGTTAACTTCAGGCTGCAAGAGGCCACACATCTGTCGTACCCCAGTCATATGTGATTTGTCTTATTATGTTACTCTCAGATTTTAAATGGACTGCATTTATATATAAATGGACTGCCTTTATATAGCGCCGTTCTAGTCTAGTCTTCTAGTCTCGACCACTCAAAGTGCTTTACAACACATACCAACGCCACTCCAGTGCTCAGTGCTTCCTTTTCTCATTTTCTCATTTTCATCCCCTTCCTTCCTCCCTGCTCTAATGTTTTCCTGGTGTTTCATTGGTCTGATTTCCCTCATATCCCCTCTCTCTTAGCGCCCAAGCAGTGCACAGACACAGAGTTCCGCTGCAGGAATGGCCAATGCGTGTCGGGCTCATTCGTGTGCGATGACGAAGCAGACTGTGATGATGGCAGTGACGAGGCCTCTTGCCCACCTGTTACCTGCAACTCTGCGTCCTTCCAGTGCAACAACACTGTCTGCGTTCCTCGCCTGTGGTCCTGCGACGGTGATGCCGACTGCCTCGATGGCTCGGACGAGTGGCCCCAGAACTGTGGTTCGATGGGACATGCCTCTTCTGCCACCCACCATTGCTCAGCCCTGGAGTTCCGCTGTGGCAGCGGAGAGTGCATCCATAGCAGCTGGAAGTGTGACGGAGGAGTTGACTGCCTCGATCGATCAGACGAAGCTGACTGTGGTGAGTGTGACTACAAAATTCTTCTTGCCCTGTTGGTTACATACTGGCATCATTTAAAAGTCTAGTTTCAAGTTATCACTTCTTGGATTCATTCCCAATTTCTGCATGTTGCATCCCTCTAGCTCGTCCCACCTGCCGTCCTGATGAGTTTGAATGCGGTGATGGCTCTTGCATCCATGGAAGCCGCCAGTGCAACCATCAATACGACTGCAGGGACATGAGTGATGAAATTGGCTGTGTCAATGGTAGGAAGCTTCTCCCTGCCCTTCCTCAGTAAAACCTCCAGTCTGTGTCTATAACTGAACCACTGCTGAGCTTGCTGTTACCTGATCTTCGTCTTTTATTTACATGTCTCACGTGCAGCAACTCACTGTGAGGGCCCCACCAGGTTTAAGTGCCGCAGCGGGGAGTGTATTAGCATGGAAAAGGTGTGTGACAAGAAGCGTGATTGCAGGGATTGGTCAGATGAGCCTCTTAGGGAATGTGGTGAGTACAGAGGCCCTCGTTCATAACTGTCTGCTTAATTACTACTTTTCCGTATTTAATGATGGTGTCTGCAGCTCTAGAATACTAGTTATGTCCTTAGAAAAAAATGCCATAGTAAACCTTTTCTTCTTCCTTCTGCAGGCTCCAACGAGTGCCTTTACAACAATGGCGGCTGCTCTCATATCTGCAATGACCTTAAGATCGGCTATGAGTGCATGTGTCCCACTGGATACAGCCTGGTTAACGAGAAACACTGTGAAGGTGCAAAATCTCAAACGTGCACAACAGAGCAGTTATAGCCAGAAATAGTCAAACATCCATGTGCTTTTTTAGGTTTTGTCACCCCATCCTGTTGGTTTCATTTGTCTCAAACTGACATGTTCTTGTTTTTTGCTCTTCTTTGAATCAGATATTGATGAGTGTGCCAACCCGGACACTTGCAGCCAGATCTGCATCAACCAGATAGGCAGTTACAAATGCGAGTGTGAGGAGGGTTACCAAGTTGACCCAGCAACCAAAGCCTGCAAGGCCATCGGTAAATATCAGCTGTGTCCTTCAGAGTGTTTGTTGAGTGTTTATTGATATTGATATGTATTTTTTTGTTATATTTTAGACTTTTATGAAGATAACAACTTTAACTCTGTGTCTACTTTGATTTTGTAGGTACGGTAGCCTACCTCTTCTTCACCAACCGCCATGAAGTCAGAAAGATGACTTTGGACAAAAGTGAGTACACCAGAGTTATCCCCCATCTAAAGAACGTTGTGGCTCTGGACATGAACATGGCCACCAATGAGATATACTGGTCAGACATCTCCCAAAAGAAGATCTACAGGTGAGCAAGGCATCCAGAGTAACAATCAGAATGAAACTAGTCTTTTTGCTTCATCTGCTTGATGCCAGTTTTTCCCTTTCAATCCAGAGCTCATATGGACACGGCAGAAGACTCCACTCAGCACAGCATAGTGGTCGGTAGTGACATCGATGCTCCCGAGGGCATTGCTTTCGACTGGGTCCATGGCAACCTGTACTGGACTGACGGTGTCCGCAGCACCATCTCCGTGGTAACTGCTAATGGTAGCCGTCGCAAAACTCTCTTCCAGCAAGACATATCTAAACCCCGCGCTATTGTGGTTGACCCCCACAGCAAGTAAGCCTAACAAACTGATGAATGTACAGTAATGCCTTCATCCTTACTGGACTGTCTGTTGATTTCAGTATTTTTATTTACAGTTATTTTCACAAAATATCTTTGTCCTCCCAGTTTCATGTACTGGACTGACTGGGGGAATCCTGCTAAGATTGAGAAAGGAGGACTAAACGGAGCAGACCGCACTGCTCTGGTCACTGACAACATCGTGTGGCCTAATGGAATTACACTTGGTAAACTCCAGCATTCATGTTTCTCTGGTTTCAAGTTGCTTTTTTATCCATTCATGTGTGCAAGTGGTCACTCTAGCCTGACCTGTTGCCCCTCCTCCTCCCCTGCCTCCTCCCCAGACCTGTTGAACCAGCGGCTCTACTGGGTGGACTCTAAACTGCACACCCTCTCCAGTATCGACGTGCAGGGCGGTGGTCGACGCACCCTCATCATTGACGAACACAACCTGGGTCATCCGCTGGGACTCACCGTGTTTGAGGTGGATATTTACCAGCTGATAAACTCTGTTACACATAAACCCAGAGCCTGTCAAACACAACATCCCATAAACTCCTCACTGCACGTGTAAACTGTAGTATTCATATCTCTTCTTTTCACTGTGCGCTTCTAGGAAAGACTTTTCTGGACAGATGTCAGTAACAATGCCATCCTGAGTGCAAACAGAGTGACTGGTGAAGATATCACACCACTGGCGGAGCACCTATCATCACCAGAAGACATTATTCTCTACCATAACCTCAAACAGCCTGCTGGTAAGTGAGGTCTTGGAATTTGGAATTTGCACATTTTAGACATTAATTCAATTGCTCAACAATGCTTTTTGTAAATTATTTCATTTCATTTTCAACAACCCATAATGGTTCAGGTACTGATTAGAAGCATTACAAGACTGTATTGTTTGTCTGTATTGGTATTGGCTTCCAAAAAAGTAAAGAAGTTGAACTCAACTAAAATTCCTTTCCATCACAGGCAGGGATTGGTGCCAAGTGTCCAACGGTGGCTGTGAATTCTTGTGCCTGCCAGCTCCTCAAGTGGGCAGACATCCCCCCAAATATACCTGTGCCTGTCCAGATAACATGATGCTAGCCAGGGATATGAGGAGATGTGTACCTGGTATGTAAATTTTCAATGTGGTATGATATCAAGGAGTGAATTATAAAATTATAGTGGAATTATTTTGGTCTTTTAAACAGAATATTTTCAATTCTTTTTCTTACTCTCACTCCTTCTCCTCTGTTATTTGTACTCCACCAGCTGTGCCAACAACTGCAGCTCCCGTTCAGCCTCAAGTTCCGACTACCAACCCACCTACCAAACCACCAGTACCAGCCACGACCACACCCAGACCTCAGGTCCGCACCACCACAGTGCCTATTGTAATTACCAGCACTGTGGCCAAGCCAGTGCCACGCACCACCAAGCCTCCAGTCAGGACCACCACACCTGAACCTAGGACCCCTTCACCCCAGCCGGTGAAGCCAAAAGTCCCCCAGACCACCACAGAGACTCCAGTCACTTCTTCAGGTAAGCTTTTGCATGTATTGTGATGTTAAAGTCAAATTGCATAGACACTTTACATTCTTGATGACCATTTTTCCAAAGCATACATACAGTATACATTATACGTACAGACTCAGACTCAGATTTTCATACTGAGCTGAAACCAGTGGTTGTTTTAAAATCAATCTAAAAATGTACAGTATGCTTTGAGAAAATAATAATGTAAAGTATGTACTCTGCAAATGACATGCAATAGATATAGTGCAGGTCAGGTTTCATGTATCATTAACCATGTTTTCTTTTCCTTCAGATATTCGACATGAATTCGCGGCAGCTATACCCAAGACTGCCTCCACCACCCCGATAGCTTTGTATATAATCTTACCTCTAGGTGAGTAGCTTTGGTAGCTGATGCTAAGGCGTTGTCTTCACAGAAACTACTAATCATTTGAGATGACAACAGCACCAACCATCATGTCTAATCCCTCTCTGGATCTCTCTCCCTCGTGTAGCGATCCTTTGTATAGTGGCTGTCGGTGGCATACTGCTATGGAGGAACTACAGGCTGAAGAACACCAACACAATCCACTTTGACAACCCCGTCTATCAGAAAACCACTGAGGACCAAGTGCACATTTGGAGGAACCACAGCAGCGATGGTTACACCTACCCAAAAGTGAGTCTAAGAGGAGTTACTTCTCCTAATCTGATTTTATGGTGACAACTGAGATGAACAAATTGCATGACAAAAAACTTTTCAATTGTTGTCGTCTTGTTTTTATAAAATAATACACTTTATTGTAATCAGCACATACAGGCTACAGTATATATTATTTATAAATGTTATGTCTGACATGCTTTTTATTTGCTGTCTTCTCAGAGACAAGTTGTAAGCTTGGATGAAGAAGCGGACAATCCAGCCTTCACAGAAAACTGAAAAAGGTTGGGCAGAGTGGAGAGAAGAGCCTCAGTGATAAGCTACATTGGATGTCCTTTTGTGTTTTTACCTCACATAGCACAAAGATATGGAAGTCAAAGCCAGTATCAGACAAGCTTGAACCACTATATCCTCACAGACGGACAAGCGCTCTACAGTGGAAAAACCAGGGTGAAACATTTTTGTTTAGGTGCACTTTTTTTTCCCAACGAGTTAACAGCTGACAATCCGTTCCTCACCAAATCATACCAAATTATCAGATGTTGGATCCCTCAATGTTATGTTTTTTTTACTCTTTATCCAAACTGTGATGCTGATGGTACAACTGGAGAACTGTCATTGTTAAATAATGTCTTCCTTCTCATCCATCAGTTTAATTGAGCTCATTTGATGCAACATATAATTGGGAATTCCTTCTGATTCATGTTAGATTTAGAAATAAGGTGTAAATATCACTTTTTTATTATTTTTGTCTTCCATTAGAAAGTGACAAGCTGTTGATGGAACATTATCATATCTTGCACTATTTCTAGTTTAAAGGAATAGATTAGCATTTTGGGAAATACACATAGGCCTAGAATTAGATGAGAAGTTTAATACCACTCATCTTTAACTATGAAGCTACAGCCAGAAGGTGATTAGCTTAGCTTAGCATAAAGCCTGGAAGCAGGGGTAGACAGCTAGCCTGGTTCTGTCCAAAAAGTAAAAAAAATGTGCCTACTGGAACCTCTAAAGCTCACTCATTAACGTGTTAACTAATTAACTAATAAACACAAACAGAAAAAATTGGGGAATTTACAGGGAGTTACATGCTATGGCTATTCCTTGGTGACCAGCGGCTGGACGCAGTGACTTTCTGGAATAGTTTCACAGCTCCACTCCCCATGAAAGCACATTCTTTTCAACATTTATGTTTGCGTACAGATTAATCATATGAGATATAAAAGATTAATGAGTGAGCTTTAGAGATGATGAGTGGATTTTGTTATCTTTTAAAGACAGCCAGGCTAGTTATTTTCCTGTTTCCAGTTTTTATGCTAAGCTAACCTAATGGCCTCACATGTCAGACATGAAAGTGGAATCAATCTTCTTATCTAACTCTTGGCAAAAAAGGCAATACATGTATTTCCTAAAATATCTAATTGTTCATATAACTCTCTTTTTTCATTGGACACAAGAAAATCTGAACCTGAGGTTTTCATCCCAAGACAAACACTAACACTAGAACCAAGTAGGTGAATGTATGTAATGAATTCTGTGTGCCAGTTTAACCAGTGTGACCTCAAACAGTCTTTACATTATGCGTGTGTGTAATTTTTTGGAGCTTTACACCAGCCATCGCCATAGTAGTGGAGCGAAAATATCATCCAAAGGGACCTAAAGTCACTACTGTAACTAACCTCAAAGAAAACACACTGCACACTGTGTTTGTGCCTTGAGTATTGTACTCTGTGATAGCCTTCAGATTTCACATATCACCAATATGTATTTTGAACTGACCAGCTGGTTACAATGTCCTCCAGCAGCCATCTGTTAGATGCCTTTTCAGTTCAATCCTTCTGATTTGTGATTGGCTGTCTGAGTTTTTAGAGCCATCCTTAAATTTTCCTTCCCTATGCCCCTCTCAGGAGGACCTGTGCATTCCTCAAAGACAGAATAGCTTTGATGCAACCACATGTGACCAATGAGGCCGTGCCTAATGCTCTGTGCCATGACACATATATATTTACATCCTCCCTCAGGACAAGAACTTCACCTTGCCTTATTCCAGCATTCCTGACAGAAGAAAACCATGTGTCCTATCATGGTTTTACAAACATAGTTGTCCGTGGCTGTTTGAGCTCATGTTCTGTTGTGATTTTTGACAAATATGTGCCTTTTTAATGACATATTTTGTTCAAATGTTCATGTTGGTACTATTGAACTCAGTGGATTTGTATAAAATCAATGTGTCTGTTTACAAAGAATTGTTTAAGGGATGTGGCAGTGTTACATGGAGGTGAGGTTACACCTAACAAAGACGTTATTGTGATGTGGGTAAATGACCGTCGTGAGGCTTTTAGGTAGAGAAACGAATTCATACGTGCTAGTGAAGCTGTACATAAAGAAGTCATTTCACATTCACGGACTAACAGTGCAGATTAAGTGTGTGTAAATATAATGTTCATAAATGTAAATATTCTTTACTGTTTTTTGGTAATGATGTGAGTGTTTTAGCCTTTGTTGTAAACTTTAAACATTTGCTGTACATAAATAAATGCTTCTATTTATTATAGAATCACTTCACTCTGGATTCAGTTTTTTAAGATTCTGGTGTGCCTGAATTTACTTTGAGTAACTCAATACAGACAAGATGAATAGAAAATAGAGGCATACAGACAAGCTATATGAGAGCTAACAGATTGTTAGACTAGAAAATGTTCAGTAGAAATGTATGCATGAAAGTAACATCTAAATACAGTAATAGCAGAAGTAGCAGCAGAAATAAGGGGAAATAATTATGTGAAATGTGTATAAAGATATGCCAAATTATGTGAAATATTTTCTAGTAATTCCTTAAACCAGTGACTTTGCTTGTTCATACAATTGTTAATGATTGGACTGGTCAAGTTTACATTTGTACAAGAGTGGCAGAGGGCATTACTTTACTTCATTACCTTTAGCTTACTATTTCACCTCTTTATTCATTTTCGTGACTGTTTATACTTTTAGCTAACTATTAAAATTCCAAATCCAATGAATTAATTTCTGCTTTAAACAATGCAACAGTTTACATGTGTTAGAAACTGGGTGTTTTTTCAGCTGAGCTTTTCTATTAATTTTAATTTAGCAGAACTCACTTAATGTGAAATAGTAGGCGACCACATGAGACTACTTGATTTTATCTGTCAATTTTCAAGAAATCTCCTCCCTAAATATCATTGCCACATCTTTCCTTCATTGCAACATGTGACACATTTGAAAGCCATATTCTGTATTACTTTCATACTTGCTGTGGTTTTATCATGTGGGGCTGAAATGCTGGTTAAGGTATGAGAAAGATGAACGGTTTTGAAAAGTGCGCAGCAGCATATTCCACAGTTTAACAGCTTTGGAATGCAGATATGGCTGAAAACATGAAGTAGGTTTTTTTCCCCTCTTTTTTTTTCAGAGGCCCGGCTGTGCCTCTGTAATTCTTCCATGTAAAAACCATACACTTTTCCTAGAAAGTCAGGACGTCACAGCGAAAGGAAAAAACGTGCAGTTTCTTAGAAATTCTCCAAAGCTTGGAGATCACAAGTCGGAAAAATAACAACACTGTGTGTGTGAAAGTCTCCAGTATTTCCCCTGGGTTGACTGCTTTGGGGGGGGTGGTGGTGGCGCGCGGAGGTGGGGGTGGGGGTAATAGGGAAAACACGGGTTGTCCTTTATTTTCATTTATCTGCACACAAAAGTAAAAGATATAATAACCCATTCATGAGAGCTGGAAAGGTTTTTACAAAGTTTATAAAGTTTATACATTGTCAATACAGTGTGAACACATTAATAAGTACCCCTCATAATGTGGTAATATTTAACATAGGAACATAGTAAATTGCCAGGTGATTTTTATAAGCCAACAGTATCATGTATTGAACTGATTTGTTTTTGTACAAGCATGAGCAGAGACAGAAAGGTTTTCCATGACTCCAGGCACAGCTTGGTAGACATCAAAACAGTTTGTAATGTGTTTATTCATGGTGTCTTTTACACACAAACAATAATTTTGATTTGCACTTTGAAAGATGTAATAAGTTGTTGTCTCTTAGACAGGGAAAATAATAATGATACGCTATGTTTTTTTCAGTCATCGAAATGATCTGAAGCTTTAAGAGCAAGCCACAACAACAGCAATCAGAGAGGAGGAGGGAAACAAGCAGCTCTGTGACCGTGCCAATCTGTAGTCAAACCCACCAGTAGGCATGTCACATGCAAAGTTCAAGGCTGGGGAAGAGTGGAAGTGTCAAGCTGATAATACAAGTTAGGGAAAAGATGCAATGACACATCTATAGATGTGAGAAAACATACAGATAAGAAAACAAGCAGCTCATGCTTACTTTCAGATTTCCCACTGGTAGAAAATCTAATACTGTATATAATGATTAACAATTATAGTTAACATCTGGGATCAGCATCAGCCTTTCCTGACCTGTCTCTGATTTCATTACGAATAAACCTCACACTGGCAAAACTGCTCTCGAGACTCCCAATCCTGCAATACAGTTTGTTTTTGCTGGCAGAAAATCTCTGTTTTTCAAAGAAAGTTTCCATTTGATCCCTCGACATATTAATCATTAATCTAACCACAAAAGGTCATGTACAGCCAGCTGGATCATTCCAGTTACTTCCACAGATGACCGGAATAAACACTGCTGAAATCATGGAGTGTTTTTTTACCCACCACATATGTTTTTGACTTTAAAGGAAAGCCTAAATATCCAGTTTAGTAAAGACAGTTCTCTCTGACTGCAGCACATTTGAACTGATTTACTTTTCAGGTGTATGACTCAACTTGATTCAGAGACACTTACACATTTATTTGTGCTACACAATCATATAACATTATACATACATATACACAGTATTTACTGTCATGAAATTTCTGATCATCTCAACATGTGATCTCCCAAAGGGTAATGATACATAAACAAAACCCACCAGCCAGGTGCCCAGTCATGCATCATTGACCTTTACTCAGACTTTGTTTTGTTGGAGAGAGACCAACCCAATTTGGAGCTGGCCCAACAGACAACAGCCTTGACCAATGATTCCTATAGTCATGATTTTTGATGCACGAAGAGATATTATCTCTTAAAGCTTTATCCCCTCAGAACACCCTCTACTTTATATTTTGTGGGGCATTTTATGCGTTTATCAGATAGGAAGTGAGAGGAGTGAGACAGGGAATGACATGCAAAAAATAAAGAATTGTATACACAAGACACAAATTTAAATGTAAACTAACATTCTCAAAGCTCAGCTTTTGTTTCTTCAGTATCCTGCTGCAATGATACTGAATTGGCTTTTTATCCAGAATTTTTATGGTTTGTACATGGACTCTTGTGATTTAATGGTTGTTTGTTCAGCCTGCCCCCATATGTTACGCACGTGTGGAAAGGACTGTAGCATGCATAAATATCTTGGCTGCATCCGTAGAGACAATTTTAATTTACCTAAAATTGTATTTAATTGTTTCTTAAAATTGAGATTTTGATTCATTGTTTCACAAAGATACTTATTTCAGTAACTATATCAGACTTTTCACCCTTGACGAGGTGTCAATGTCAACATGAGGGGACTGTGTATTGATTTTGGGGGAAAGACATACTTTTGTTTGCCAATATTCAAACTAAGACATGTTTGATCAAGCCATTGTGTGATCCTTTCCATAGCATTTGTTAGCTTTACAGCAGCTAGTTCTGCTATTTTTTCATGTGTGTATGCAACAGCATGCAACAATTCTAACTTGTGACACTGTTGTGGGAAATCATTAATATATAGGCTAAATAGTAGGGGAGCTAGTGCTGAACCTTGAGGTACACCTAATAGCACACTTTTTATTACTGGAAAGTGCATCATTAACTTTAACACACTGCATCTTACAGATAAATATGAAGACATCAATGCCAGTGCTTTAGATGAAAACTTAAATTTAGAGAGCTTAGAAAAAAACAATGCCATGACTGACTTTATCACCTTTATGCATCTAAAAATACAGCACCAACTACTCCTCCTTTATCATGCCTAGATTTTATTTTCTCTTTTAGGTTTAAAATAGCTGTTTTGGTGGAATGATGAAGCCAAACTGCATATGATGTAAACAAAAATTGCTTGTTGTAAGATAAGATGTTTCTCTTGTTGAAAGTAGGCTACTGGTAGCATGCTTATAGGTCTATAGTTACTGTCTACAGCTATGCTAGTTCCTCTGTGAGGCTGTATTTAGGCGCAACTATGCTCTCAGCTAAATGCTAATGCTAGCATGGCTGGCAACATGCTCACAATGAGAATACTAAAACACTGATTTAGAAAGGTGTTTAACATGTTTACCATCTTATTTTAGGGTCTTAGCATGCTAACGTTTGCTAACTAGCACTTAACAGAAAGTAAAGTTAAAGATCCCCTCCAGACATGTTTTAAGATGTACATATAATACTTTACTTTGAAAAATAATTTGTGTCTGATGTGGTTTTTCCACAAAAAAGTTCAATTATCTTGTTAGAATCCATAAAATTACATCTACTCCTTCTCCCTCCAGAGTCTATAAATATGCAAATATTTCATAAGTTTAACTGCTGAACACAAGATGTCTCCTACTTCACTACTACACTCAAGTCCATTCTCAGTGTTTGTGCACTGGAGGCTTCAAGTTTTCACATCACACTTGTGTTCCTGAAATCAGATTTTCAATGAGCTCAGAGAAACTTTCAACAGGCTTATAATGTCAAACTCTGCACATACATCATTCTGCACCGTGAAGCTCAAACATTCAACTGTAGGAACAAGAAGAAAAACACATTTTTGAGTGGAGGGGGAAGAAAAATCAAATCCAAGTGCAAAACATATATGATATATTTATACCTGTGTTTTTTTCCTGCTTTGAAAGGTCAAAATGTCTGCCTTGAAAAGGGTCTATTATCAATTTCTTATCCTAACTACAGACAAACATACTAATGTGTTCTTAAATGGATTGATATTAAAGTATTTACACACATTTTCTGCAACATGTGTGGGACTTTTACATTTTAAAAAAGCCCTTTTATGTTTCCCACAACAGTAACAGTACAAGGTTTACAGGATGAATCTGTGTGTGTTTAGACTCACAATCATGTTTTACACTTTATTGTTTCATCCTATGCCTTACACTCAGAGCTGTATGCACATGACCAATATTCAGTGTAAGCCACACTGATGTCCTGAATGAGGTCCAACCTTTGTGTTTATCTGGTGCGATGTAAGAGTTCTGTGTCAGGGACATTCTTGATGTCTTATAAAGTCAAATATTGTTGCTGTCATGAATCGTATCTGAGTCTTGTCAGTCAGTGCAGATTCATTTGGGGTTTTCTGGGGTCATTTCATTGACCCCAGAAAACCAGGAGGGAGAATTAAGGAAAACACAATAGAAATATATAGAAATATTTTTTTCACTGCTGTGGCTGTTTCTTTTCAGGATCTGCAGTGCTTGTATGCATGAATCAGAAATCAGATTTATGATGCCCTTTTAGTAATACATTTTATAGTACATCAAGCAAATTGACATTTTGATTTGTCCTGTGTTGTGTTTTTGTGATCGGATGGGACCTGACATCATACTGTTTTGTCTGTCACACAGCCTCGCCCCCTCAGGTCTGCCCACATCCTCTCCAATAATCTACGGGAAGACAAACGTCCTCTGAGATGAGTGATTCTGCAAACAGACTTACTTTACTAATCAGCAACATTATTTAACTTTCATGTTAGTTACACACTTAGTGTCAGTGATTATCACTGATAGTGAGTTTTACCAGTCAGGCTGATGTTTTAAGGTCAATGTTCAACATGTGTAGGGCAATGCAGTGTAGGGGGAAGGTCACAACCAACTTAACTGATAGTGAAACATTTTTGAATACACCATAAGTAGAATGTAAATGCAAATAATAATATGGAATTATGAAAAAGCACTATCTGCATGGTTATATAGCAAAAACTAGAGTTCTTCCACATTTCTGGGTGCATTTCAGTTAGCCATGATTTTCAAAGATACTAAAAGTTATAGGTAAGCTTTCTTCTTCAGACAGCTTGGCTTTTCTCTTTTGTAAGCTGACGTTTGTATTTATTTGACTATTTCTGTTAGAACAACAAATACTTCATACTTAAAATCTAAAAACACACAACTAATACATGTAATTGTGTAATAAAGATTTGAATCTAATCAAACAGATATAGACAGAATTATTATGAACTATTATAATTATTACATTCTTTATTTATTTTACAAAACTTCAGTACATGTACATACCATGTCAGGTACAAAACAAATATATCACACAAGATACAGAGATATAATAGTGCCGATAACATATTCAACATAGTAATAAAAAAGTGTTTATAGAATAAAAAATATATAAATAAAATAATCAAATTTAACAGAAATACATATTTAAAATTCGTTTAAAAGTGAATTAATACAGGAAAAGGCAATTAATTTGTTCTGGGGTTTCTCCAAATATATTTCTATAATGTTTTAAGAACCTATTGCTTTTTTTTCACAGTTTCTAAGAGAATGAGAGTTAAGAAGTGAGCTCCACTTAATCATAAAAAGAGTTAAAAAGATTTGGTAAGTTTGTGAATGAAGGAATTTCTCACTGAAATAAAGAAACTAATATATTCTAGAGATGTGTCCCTGTCCCTGACACGGTAAAATAACATCTTTGAGGCTAAAAACAGGAGAATTTAAATCAGATTAAAGTTAGTGTGTGCGCGCCCCCTAGAGGACGTGTGTGGCGCGTGCACCGGAAACCACGTGGTTCTGCTTTTCACATGCTTGTGTAGCAGCTGGGATGACTTCTCTCTGCTAGTGTGTGGTTTTAACAGCAACGTAAAGCGATTTCTTTCAGCGAAACCATGACCGGCAAGTCGGAATTGAAAATAAACTCTCAGTTCGCGCAGAGATATGATAAATACCGACAGAAAGAAGAGCTGCAGAGGCGTAAGTGTGTGACTGTTAGCTAACGATGGCTAAAGTTAAACTATCCGGGTAACGTTAGCAACGCAACGTGGGGGAGTGTAGCGAGCTTTGAGTTGGTTTTTTTACGCTGTGTAATTTGTGTAATATAATTTTGTGTGTCCTGTGTTGTTGTGCAGTGAAGGACCGATATGGAGACCGAGCTGATGAGAGTGAATCAGAGTCGTCTGAGTCCAGCTCTGATGACAGTGAAGTGGTTAGCATTGCTGTGTTTTCTTAACACCTGTGGTTCTCAAACTTTTTCACGTCAAAGACCCCTAAACTGACACAAATCAGACCACGAATAAGATAAAATCATCTGACAAGATTTTTGCTTTTAGACGTTTTATTACAGAAAGTGTATGAAATCCATGACCAAAATAGTCATACAGTCTGTCATTGTGTTACTTATGGATGGAATTATAGTGAAAATAAATGATTCCCCTTTTTTCTGGGGACCCCCTGGAACCCTCTCAAGGACCCCTGGGCATCCTTGGACCCCACTTTGAGAACCACTGCTTTACACACTCATCAAATAACTCTGTCATCACATAACACTTTCATCAAATAACATGCAGTCAGTTTAACTTTAATTTCCCCCACAGGAACTGGACCCTGAAGTTGAAAGGGATTTCTACAGAACATTGTCACTGCTGAAGAAGAAAGACCCAAAGATCTATCAGCCAGATTCAAAGTTCTACTCAGAAGGTGATTGATCAGTTCAGTTAAGTCTTGCACAGCTTAAAGGACATCTTTTTTTGTTAACAAATGATCTAAATCTCTCAGCTTCAGATGCATCCACTAGTGACGCGAAGCCTTCAACCTCAAAGACAGCAGTGAAGGCCATGTATCTCAAGGATTATGAACGTAAAGTCATACTGGAAAAGGAAGGGTGAGTGAGCTACTGATATGCAATCATTCACAATATTTGACTGCACCACAATCAGGATTTCTTGGGCTGAATCTATCTGTTTCAAATTATGAAATCATCCCTAACTGGCCTAAAATCCTTAGAGCGAAACACGTTTTGGTGCTGTCTCTGTGACTAAGGAGGTAAAGCATTCGATCAACTTTCTTGACTTCACTTGATATCACTCCAGTCGTTGCAGATATTTAGGAGAGCTCCAGGGGCCAAATGTATAAACGATGTCTATGCACGTCACACTCCCCTCCCCTTGCTAACAGTAAGGATAGGAAGCTTTATAAATCACTCTGTCTGACTCTGATGTAGGAGGGTTTTTAGTCCAAGGTGAAGCTGTTTGTGTGATTCCTCAGAGTGATTCTGAAACACCTGATGAATACTTATATTTTTATTTCACAGCAAATATGAAGATGATGACGACAGCGATGATGAGGAGGAGGCTGCCAAGAGAAGAGAGGTAGGACGTGTTGTCAAATATCTTTTTAGCTCCGAAATGTGGCAATTTTCTTAATCATGATTTTTTTTTTTCTTTCTTTAAAGAGAGCTGCCTCTCCTAGCTACATTCAGGAGCAGAGGGAGCTGAAAGAAAGGTAAGGCTCCAACAGTCGTAAGGTGTCTAGCAGAATTACTTTAAGAACATTTAAGAAAACTACAACCTCTTTTTCAGCTTCCGTAAGTTCATCCAGGACAGTGAGGACGACGATGATGAGGGCAGTGAGGGAGAAGGAGTATCCCAGCTGCTGACCAGGAGGATCAAAACACAGGAAGAGAAGGTCAGATTGGACAAACGTGCAGGAAGCTGCTCCTTATCTTGTACAAAAGCAGCACAGATATGACTTAACTTCTCTGCGACTATATCTGTTTGTAGGATAAAGAAGAGGCAGACTATGTGGAGTGGCTGAAAGGCCAGGCTGAGCTCGAGGGTCCCGAGGAGGTGAAGGACATGGTGAGTGTGTGTGTAATAGATGGGAAATAACTGAAATGGATTTGGCGAGAGTGTTAATTTTGTGTTTGAGTTTAACTTGCTTAGTAATGAGACGGGTTTGTGTTGAGACAGAAGTACCTACGGGACTACTGGAACGACCCAGAGTTGGATGACAAGGAGCGATTCCTGAGAGACTATGTCCTAAACAAGGGTTACCTAGACGACGACGATGAACGGTATGTCGCTATCTGTCTGGATGTTGACTAGATTTGTCTTCCAGTGAGCTGATGAGTGAAGGAAACATTCAGATTCTTGTGCAATAATAAATGTCCCTGATGTGTTAAGGATCCCCACCTATGACGAGGTGGTCCAGGATGATGTGGAGGATTCTGAAGAAGAAGGGGAGACTTTCTTGGAGCGGCAGGATGACTTTGAGAGAAGCTACAACTTCCGCTTTGAAGAGCCCGATGCTCAGCAGATCAAGACCTACCCCCGCAACATCGCCACCTCTGTGCGCTCCAAAGACGACCGCAGGAAACGCAAAAGGGAGGAAGTAAAAGAGAGGAAGGAAAAGGTGTGTACGTAATAAAAAAAGTTATCCCTCCGTATTAACTTTTTCTCTCTCTGCTTCTCACGGATGAATCATAATATGCCTTCGTTCATTAGGTAATATAAACCAACCTTTCTCTCTCGTCTTCCTTTGCTCTCTTTCCCACAACTATTTCAGGAAAAAGAGCAGAAACGGGAGCAGCTGAAGCAGCTGAAGAACCTGAAGCGAAACGAGATTATGGAGAAGCTGAAGAGGCTTCAGGAGCTGACTGGCAACGAGGAGCTCGCCTTTAGTCAGGCCGACCTGGAGGGAGACTTTGATCCAAAACAACACGACCAGCTCATGCAGGTTGGTTCACACACTCCTACAAAGACTTGGATACATACAACACACAAATGATTTTGAAGGATTGTCTCAGTCTCAGTTTAGGGTGCTTGTTTAGTTGATGGAGCTGTCAACATTTTCATATACTGCCATGAACAGTGAGTCTTTGTTCACTTTCTGCTTTCTTTAAACTCCAGATTCTCCCATAATTTAAGCACTGTGTGCTAGGGCTGGGCAACTAATCGAATTTTATCTGTATTTAAAGAGTTTTTTTTTTTGCTTTCATAAACCATAAACACAAGTGCAAAAGTGTAAGGAATGGATTAAAACCATAAACGCAAGCACAATAGTGACAGCTGGAAATGAGAAGCCTGCTTACGACTACCTCTGTCTGAAATCAAGAACCCATTGTTTACATAAATGACTTTGGCTGTTTCTGAAATCACTCCCTATGTACTGTATAGTGCTTTATATTTACTATATAGTGTCCACAAAAATTCCACAATGGAACAAAAAAAAATGTCTCTGCCATGAACACTTGTACACTTTTTGACTCAAAACGAGGATAATTAGTAAATGTCCAATATTTATATTTACTGCTCACTATTGAGTGTCTGTTATATAAGGAGTAGTGAACCAGCCAGTAATTTTTAGAAGATTTCAATGAATCATGTTATCGTTGTAAACTGCATATGTGCTGTGTGAGAATAGAAAGCTTGACGGGCATAGCAACAGTAACTGGGGGGGTGGGGCTTGGTAAACTGTCAAATATAGCCTGAAGGACGGCTGTCAATTTCCAGCTCACACAGGTGTGTTGTGTTTGGCTAATTAAACTTCTCAGGAAAGGAAAGTGTGTGTCTGAGCAGGTCAGTTTGTCCTGGAGGCATGTTGGGTTAATGTTTCCTCACAATGAGAAGGTCTCTGATTTGATCAACCAACTTTCCTGTTGGTTGACAAAGACGCTCCTGGTGGAAACCTTTACCCAGAGCACTCTTCTGATAACCGAAGCGGATTGATTAAACACACACTCTGCTTTCACAGCAAGACTCTCAGCTCACACAGGTGTACTGTGGCTAATTAGTGCTCGTGCTCAGCAGATGCTGCAGTTCAGCTGTTAGAGCAGCTTCCTCTTAATTGAGAAGTTCAGGTTAAACCCGCCTCCAGGCAACATGCAAGCATTGTTTGATGAGGATATTACTGCCACTGTGCTTTACCACGAGAGCACACTCAAATATTCCTTTTCTAGGTACATTGTGACCCATCAGCAACATTTGGTTTTGTTCTTTTCTATTTGCAGAAATTCTTTGGAGACGAATACTACGGCGAGGACGAAGACGAAAAGCCTCAGTTTGAGGATGATGATGAACTCGAGGGTAAGCCTGGGTGACATAGCAGTGTTGAACTTTTGCCCATTTATTTGAAAGCAGTAGTAATCCCATCGCCTTAAAACATTTAGCTCAAGATTTCTACACTTTCTTGAAGTTTGCAAGGAATCATGTAGGGCCGCAACTAACGATTATTTTCATTATCGATTCACCTATTGATTACAATCTCGATTAATTGATTAGTTGTTGGGTCAATAAAATGTCAGAAAATGGTGAAAAATGGCCATCACTGCTTCCAAAAGCCCAAAATGACATCCTCAAATGTCTTGTTTTGTCAGTCCACAGATATTTAGTTTACTTATTATTAGTTTACTTATATTTTTCTTAAAGAAAGGTTTAAAACGATTAATTGATTAAAATGGCTGGCGATTAATTTAATAGTTGCAATTAATTGATTTAATCATTGCAGCTCTAGAATCATGTTGTAGCTGGGATAGCGTGATAGGAAATGTATACAGAAAAGGTTAATGTATCATACTGTCTGAAAATGTAATCAGTGGCTTCTTGTGTGTGAAACAGAGCACTGGAACTGGGACACATGGACAGGAGAGGAACAAGAGGAGGACTGCGGCGAAGAAGAGTATGACGGAGAGGAACCCCACTGCGACGACCAAGACTTCATAGTGAGTCTACCCGTTTTCATAGAAAGCGTTATTACATCCTCTCAGCCGGTCACCTGCATGGTGCAGAGATCAGCTAGGCAGCTCCTTCTGTTTATGTTCTGGTAAAGAGAAACTGACTCACCAGAGGTCATCCTGTTGAAATAGATGGACGCAGACTACGACCCCAGCCAGCAAACTGCCTCCAAGAAGAAGAAGAAAAAGGAGAGGAAGATGATGAAGAAAGAGGATATGCCACAAATGGGCAAAAAGAAAAAGAAATCTCACTTTGCAGAGGTCATCACCAAAAACAAGCCTGTGTTTGATCCTCGTAAGTGACAGTAAACCTCCTGCCATTGAAACATAACTAGCCTGGGTCTTGCAGCCCTCAGTAATTTGTGTGGCAGATATGGCAGAAGTATAGTTTGGTATTTATTTTTAATTATGCATTATTTATCTAACGGCTGTCTGTATTTCAGAGGAGAAAAGCTTTGAGCAGTACTTGGATGAGTACTATAAACTGGACTATGAGGATATCATTGACGACCTCCCATGCAGGTTTCGCTACAGGCAGGTCCTGTCCAACGACTTCGGCCTGTCCACTGAGGAGGTGAGAAAAGCAGCACTTCACCAACTACAAATAATTGACTGTTCGCTAAGCCCCGCTCCCCTCGTTACTGTTGCTACACCTGTCACGCTTTCTGTCGTCGCTCAGCACATGCAGTTTGCAGTGATAGCGGGGGAAGATTTACCACTCTATACTTGTACTGACTTTTGAAACAAGAATGGGTCCTTGGTTCCAGACAGAGGTAGACAAAAGCAGATTTTATCAGCTGTAGCTCCATGAGTTGAATGAAAGGTGTCTCCTGACCTTTTTAAATGTTTCAGGCTGAGTCATTTTAAAGGGAAGACCTTGTAAAAAGAGTCTTACAAATGCACTCGATGGCTACATTTGTAATATCGTTCAAAAAGACTGAGGCTAAAACTACGTCCCAGACAAAAAGTTAGCTTCCTCACCAGTTGAGGATCCATGTAGAAGACATGGAGATAGCATTCTTGTATTGCACTCTAGATTGAGTTAGTCCTACGATTATAAGGAAAAATGTGCAACTGTCTTTAAAATATAACATAACCCTGTTTAGCTGCTTCAATTACACTTGTTTGTAATTTCAAATGTGAATTTTTTTTAATGTTATGAGAGTAAAGGCTTTTAGAATGAGAACTAACGTGTTTGGCAAATGTACTATCCTGAGTAACGCTGCTGGATTGTTAACTTCCTTAAATCCAGTGGAGTAGAACAGAGTGCCTAAAATAGCCTAAACTCTGATAGCATCTAGGATCAGCTTGCACACAGTAGGGAAATACAACACAGTGGATGTGCTAGTAGTGAATGAGGCTTTTTTTTTTTTTTAAACATAACCTGTAATCCCATTAACTAATGTAGTTGCTAACGATGTGTTTTTTTTTGGTTTTTGAAGGCTAGAAAAAGACACCAGCCTCCAAACTCTTTAAATACAGAAGTACAGGCTCAAGCACACCGGCTTCAACGTGAAGAAATGCTTAGCAACAATCACTGTTTGGGGGAGGGGTTTAGCGAACAGTCAGTTGTTTAAAACGGAGAAGAATGAATATTATGTGGATGATTAATAACGCTGCAGTGATGAGTCTCGAGGTGAATGATCTGGTATTGCTTCCCTCCGGGGAGAGCTCTGACCAGGGAATGATCTCAACTTAATCTTCTCTCTGAGCAGACCACACAGCGAAAAATTAATGTCCAATATTCAAAGCGGATGATACAAACAGTGACAGTGTGGCAGAAAGACATGATTAATTGATTTGAACTAATGAAATATTCTGGTTCTTTCTTCAGATTTTAAAAGCTGATGACAAGGAACTGAACCGATGGTGCTCTCTGAAGAAGACATGCATGTTCAGGTACTGACTCTGTCCTCCATGTTTAAGTGTTATGACTGTTCGGGTTCTTTCAGGTCATTTACCACACTTGGATAACTTTTTTTTGTTCTCAGGTCTGACAGGGAAGAGATGTGCGATTTGAAGAACTATAAAATCAAGGCACAGAATGAAAAGAAGAAGAAAGAGATCCTAACCTCTATATATTCTGAGTAAGTTTAACACAATGCACATACAAGTCACATAGCCCTGATAAATCCACCTTTTCTGTAGCAAATGTTATGTAACAAATGTTTATCTGAACTTAATCTACAGAGAGGATAAAGAGGTGGCAGAGGCTAAGACCAAGGTGGGGAAGAAGCGAAGAGATCGTATAAAGAACGCCGAGAAGCAAGGCAGAGGAGCAGAGGACGGTGACGCTGCCTCCGACATGGACTCTACAGATGAGACTCTCGCTCAGGCTCTTAGAGAGGCAGGAGACGGTGTGGAAGAAGAGGAGGAAGAGGTTCTGATCCCCAAGAAAAAGATGAAACAGGAAGAGGAACCGCAGACGGTGGTTCCCGCTGAGGAAGCGGCAGATAACGCTGATGAGGTGGAAATCAGGACTGAAAGGCCAAAATGGTCCAAGAAGAAGCACAAGCATTCAGGTGGACGCCTCACATCAGGGGTGAAAATAGGTGGCCGGGAGTTCAGTAGACAGAGACTGAAGGCCTACGGTCTGAACCCCAAGAGACTGTTCTTCAGACAGCTCGGCAGACAGAAACGAAAAGCACAGGAGAAGAAAGAGAAGCAGAAAAACAAGGAGTGATAACGGCGAAGAGATAACTGTCGACAGCACAATTCACTGATTTTTTTTTTTTTTTTTTTTTTTTAAATGTCTAAGAATTTAAACATAAATTGTTATTTTCCACTGTTTTATGACCTCACGTTGACTTCTTTTGTTTAACAAACTGAGGAAAAAAAATTAAAGTGGCTACAAATGTACTATTGAGTATACAATTAATCAGATTATAGCCTATCTGGAATTGAACCTATTTCTCTTGCTACATTTATATTGCATATATGTAGACTTGACAAACTGTAATAAACATGCTGTTAACATGAACAAGGATCAAATTTTGGCATTTCTGCCAAAGTTTATTGTTAAAGTGAAAAGAAAATGTTGCTCTTTCATAATTCTATCGAGTATTTCCTAGTTTTAACTCATCTGCAGGCATGCTGGCTGTCATGTGTCCTTCCACAGTTGATTCAAAGAGATAGATAATCATAGATAAATTGTATAATGCATTGTTTGAACCAGGTGGATGAAAGCAATATACTGGAGCAGTACATACTTAGATGTGGTGGGCTAGACAGAAGTTATGTCAGTGATCACTGACAGATTAAAGCACTTCACATTTGGAGCTTCTCTTATGACCCTACTAAAGCTTCCATTATTTTCTCTAACAATACATTGATTATAAATAAATAGTATAATAAAGGATAAATGCAACACCCCAAAAGTTAATAGTACCTGCGTGTCTGGGCCTCCCTAAACTTTTTACAATTTTGGTGTTAGTGTAGTTAGGTTCCCAACTACATACCGAAATCAAAATGGCTTGTATTTGGTCAGTAAATAGACAATGTTTTTGAGGACCTTGTCCCCCATCTCCCCCTACCATACAAGCGGATGTCAGAACATATTAGATATTGAATGTGGATGGAAAACAAAGGGAACAGAGACAAATAAGAGAAGAAAAGCTATTTGAGTTTTTATTTTCTTTACTAAAGAAAACTGGGATATACATTATATATGCTGTGTATATATATTATGTGGTATTTATTGAACTTAGTACTACATGAGCCGTCGCAATATGACCGCTCACTCCTGTACACTAGGTGGCGGTAAACGCGTGAGAAGCTGGTCGTAATCCGCCAATGACCACAGAAGAAGGTTGCCAACCGCCGTTAAAACCCAAAAAGAAGAAGAACGGAAGAGGCGCGCGCTCAGGGTGGAAATTTGAATCACGGGAAAGAGGAGTACGGTATGTTTTATGCTCGATGTTTTATCAATAAATAGCTAATTTCTTTCATAAACATTGCTCTGACTAGTTCGATATACAGTCGATAATATTGTTTGTAACGTGTGTTGTGTGTCGGTATCATTTTTATCACAGTTTAGCCTGCGACAGAGCTAACGTTTACACTGCGTGTATAAGTCGTTGTAAACAAAACACAGCGAGGGCGTCATGCATTTTAGCTAATTTGTTACTTGTAGCTTTGACCGTCAAATCAAATATTTAGTGGGAAGGTCGGTGTTGGAAAGTAATGTACATTTAACACGTTACTAAAATAAGTTACTCAAGTCCAGTCTTTAGGTAACTGATACGAATTTTATCAACACTTGTGTTCCTCTTAACTTTAAAAGGGAAATATGGTCCTTCACTCTGTCCTCTGCTGCATTTATCTGAAGCTAAAGATACTTTTTTTTTTTTACTAGATGTTATGTAACTAGAATATTACGGTGCCTTACTTCAGTTCAAACTACAGTAACTTAGTATAGTTAGTATCCATCAGGAAGTCAACTCACAGAGTACTTTTTATATTTAAGTACTGTAAAGATCAATTTGCTGAGTAATTTTGTAGTTTAATACATTTGTGAATAATTTGCAGGACCTTTACTTGTTATGGAGTATTATTACACTGTGACTGTTTTATATATTATATTAAAGGAATATTGACACTTCTATTGAAGGAATTAATCTGAATATTTCCTGCACTGCTGGACAAGGAGACAGTTTGGTTGTTTCTCGTACCTTATATTTTTAGTTTAATCTCTTCTTTGTCTTTTATGTGCTTTCTAGCTGCCAGTGTCACCACAATGGCTCAAGGTCATAAGTTTCAAGACTTGAAGGAGATGGGGGAGGCGTTGGTGGACTACATCAACAGCAGCCAACCTGACAAACTGAGACAAGTGACAGATGAACACCAGACCCTTTTTGATCAACACATAGAAACAAAAAAGATTGTGACGCAGATTTTAAAAGGCAAGTTTCCACACGTTTTAATGATCTGTTGTTTAATTCCACATGAAAATGAATTGGGTTTGCGTTCTCACTTGTCTTCTATGATCCTCAGATGGCTGAATTATGATCTTATGGTACACTTGACCATCATGACACCAGCAGACAGCCACTAATACACCCAAAGCTTTTAGCAACTGTCCTAATGCTGCTACAATTTCTTCTGTTGTGTGTCTGTGATTACAGTCAGTACAGTACAGTCGTTCTTTTCTAAATTACAGTATTTCAGACATGGACCCAGTCACTCTTACCTTCATCCTCAATGTCCCTGCAATCACTTACTGTTTTCTCATCTCTATCATTGCCCTTCAATCCCAGATGTGGCTCAGATTGAGGAGAGTGCGGGCCAGAGGCTGCTGGACATGGAGGAGCAGAAAAAGCAAAGGGAGAAGGAGCTGGAGAGTCTGGAGGAGCAGCTGAGGCAGTGCACAGCCAAGAGCCAGATCACTGACTCAGAATTACAGTATCTTTTATATGTCTGTGTTTGGATGGTGTAAGGACAATGCTTTAGAGCTTCAACTATCAATTGATTAGTCGATCAGCAGAAAATTAATCTGCAACTATTTTCATTATTGAATAATTGTTTGAGTCATTTTTTGAAGTGAGTATGCCAAAATTTGCTCGTTTCAGCTTCTCAGATATGAAGATTTAATGCTTTTCTTTGTCATTCATTATAGTGAACTTGTTATCTATGGGTTTTGGACTGTTCACCTTTGACTCTGAGTTATTATAACAAGCATTTTTCACTTTTTTCTGATATTTTATTGACCAAACGATCAATCAATTAATCAAGATTATTATACACTTTAAAAAAATAACTAACATGCAAGAAAGTGTATTTCCCAAAGCATTCAAATATTTTCCTATACAACTCCCCTAAAGTTTTGATCACAAAAATGGCTGAATTTGTACAAAATATTTTCTGTGTGATTTTAGCCATTATAATCCTGAGATAAATAAATCAAAACTATTAACATGACCACAAAAAAGTATCTTTACCAAATCTTTTTAGTGTAATTTATGAATGCATTTTTAACATTTTCTTTGCTAGCATCCTTAACCCTCCTCCAGGTTTCTGCAGAGAGAGTTGGAGAGTCTGAGAAACACTGAACACGAGCTTGAGACTCTTCAGAACGAGGTGGATGAAGACACCACTGAGATCATCCCTTCAGCAGTGTGAGTCTCATATATTCAACAATTAAACGTCTTGAATCATTGCTGTTGCCACCTTCAGTCACTACATAAAATGAAAATGACAGTTGATTTTGGTATCTGACCTTTCCATGTCTGGACTCCACAAAAAATTAAAACTTTTTTTCCCTTCTATTGACTGTATTACTTACATTCAGAAAAATATGGTCTTTATAATTGTGTCTGCTGGGAGATGTGTACAGGGGGTAGATGCTAATCTATATAACATGAACACTGTACAATAATAGAGTAATGCCCTGTAATAGATACTGTCTTTCTGAATGTTATACAGTATATTGAACAGGTTCCTGTGTCTACCTTTTTTAAATAGCAATAGATAGAAATCATGAACAGTTTAGAAATTAATGTTTTACTTGTATAAAAAAATCTCTCTGTTTGAAACCATGTTTTTGCCACTTTGAGGTACAATCTAACAATTTCTCCTACCTGTGACTGTTTTTATTTCTAAGTAAACATTTTGTTTAAGTCTACAGATGTCACAAACAAAAAGATGAGTGGCATTATTTTTCAGTGAATGGGATTATTTGCATTTTGTCACCATGTGACAACAGCTGTGTTGTAAGTAGTTTGATGTATTTTCTGATTTTTATTTATTTTTTAATCTTTCCCTAAACAGATATGTCGCTCAGGTGTACTACCTGATAACCAAGATCAAGTGGGAATATGATACAGAGCCCCACACTTTGAAAGGAGGTACAGTTGTTTTCTGTTATTTTTTGGTGTGCATGTGCGTGTGTTTAATATTTCCTCAGTTTGTCAGTGGTGGTTTTCTCCTCTTGCAGTGCATTACGGTGCAGACTTGGCCACTCCCATCAACATTGACACCTCTATGCAATCTCGGAGTGATGTAAGCGACCAGCTGTGGGGCTTTGTCAGTCCTAAATGGTAGTTGAAGGGTGGTGGTGTCAGAAGTGTTGTGTCCATGATTTCTGTGTCTGTTTTCTTATGTTCTATACATTTATATTGTTTAATAAATTAAATATCTCTGACCTTTTGGTTTAGTGGTTATTCTCTAATGTATGTCAGCAGCACGGATTCATCAGAACATTTTGTGTCAGACGAGGCTGAGTCAGGTGTCAGCCACTAGGTGTCACTGCAGAGCTGTTATGTTTTGTAAAAGCCTGCACAGACTCTCATGAGGATTTGCTGAGAGACAGACTCCTTTAATGCATTTTTATATAATTTTTTGTTATGACAACCGAGCCATCTTTAGGACAACTGAGAAAATTTCCATTCACTGAGGAAGACGGTGAGATGTGGCTGAAAGTTCTACATGAGGTTTGTAGCTGAAGTAGTCAAAAAAATGTATTAAAAATTAGTGCGAACTCAGCTCACATGCAGATGAGTTTGAGGACATTTTAATCCTTAGTATAGTGTGCTGTTGATTACAGATTAATACCACTTAGTTTTGTTGTGCTGTTATTCTGTTACTGATGTCTGTAGAAATCAACTTGTGCCTGTACGTTGGCGTTAGGCATCTGAAAGTGAAACTGTACCATATCAAACAATTAAATTCATCTCTTTAATTTGCTAAGAGGCCTGATCAGTGGTGGAAGAAGTACTCTGATCATTTATGTGAAGTAAAAGTAGCAATACAACAATTTAACAATACTCGTATGTGTATTCAAAATGTTACTTACGTGTAAGAAAGTAAAGAAATATGATCAGAAAAATGTATTTAGTATTAAAAGTAAAAGCAGCAGAATAGCTCCTCTGTGTTAAATTATTATGTATTATAATAGATTATTATTACTGATGGATTAACATGTAAGCGGCAATTTAATGTTGCATCTGGTTGAGCTGCAGCTAATTTTAACTGTACTATTGAGTAGTTAATCTAAAACAATATATTACATTTTATAAGCCAAGGACACAGTTTGTATATAAAATATTTGTAAAGCCAGATGAATATAGAGTAAAAAGTATATTTCTCCTCTGAAATGTAGTGAAATAAATGTATAAATTACTCAAGTACAAGCAATTGAAAATAAATGTAGTTAACATGGCATAATAATAATAATAATAATGAATGAGCAAAAAAAGTGGTAGAATATATCACTGATAAGAACAACATACTGAAACTGCCATTCAGGCAGGATTTGTGTTGTGTTGCTCCACTGCATGGCATGCCTGCTACATTATTGCTTACCTACTTAGGCCCATTATACCACGAAGTGAGACGTCCTTCATTGAAAATGGGTATGCTAAAATTGTGTACCACTGCAACATGGTGAGTGGTTAAAACAGGACATGATGACAGAGCATTGAGAAGGCTTATTCTCACTTCTCACTATCACTTGCAAGAACCACGCACCAATATGTGGTTTCTTACGGTAAATAGCGTTGACAATAACTTGTTCAGCTTCATCTGTAACCCAGCCACAGGCACATATCATTGAGTGGTTAACACATGGTTTGCATGGAGGTGGGGGTTTTTCAGTTAAGTTATCCATTTGTCTTTGTCCTCATGTATGAGTTTCAGTTTGTGCTGATCGGCGTTAACACAGAACAAAGTACAGTAACGCTCTCACACTAGATTCACAGTTAAAGCTTAACTTGGTATCGACTTAAGTAAATACTAACTCGGGATATGGTAATTTATGATATACCTTGAGATAGGCCTTATAGTGTCAGTGTTGTATTTCATTCAGTACATCATTAGTCAACCTTAATGTGTGTATGCATTTCGGGCAAATAAAAGGTGTTAATTATCTAATATTAAACCAAAGTGTCTGTGTTTGCAGAGCACTTCATTTCAAATCAGCAACCAAATAATTAAGACAAATTTACAGACTTTTTTTCTCTCAGTATGTGGAATATATGACATATTTTAAGAGTTTAATGTAATTTACATCATTTGGATTTTCTTCTTTCTCAATATGTGCTGTGCTGTAGTTTATCATACTGTGTATTATATGTATTGGTGAGCGAGATATATATAAACATTTAGTCAAGCAGTAAGACAGGGGAAGGATGTCGATCCGTGAGATCTGAAACTTTCAGACATTTAACCAATCAACAAAAAAGCCTTTCTGAGATCTTGATCGAGTGACTCATTCTTTGGAGTAAAGAATATACCAACCTCAATGTAAACATCATTCACATCTGTTTATTCAGTGCACATATAAAACTGACATAACTTAAGTGAGGTTTTTACAATACAAAATGCAACTCTGATAAGTCCAGAAAAGGCTATATATATATATATATATTTACAAAGTATACTAAAAAAATCATTTATTTTCTCTTTTCATTTATGCAGATTAAAATGGTCAAAATGTCAATTTTTATTTCACTATTACCACAATGAAATTCCCCAGAACACTGAAGCCCACATACTTTGTTGTGCAGGTTCTGACAGATTTCTCTCATGTGGGACAAGATTATATCTGCGCTCTTTCAAAAGAAATCTATCATTTCATGGTGTTTTTTTTCTCCAACAAAAAAGTTCTTTAGTCTCTTGTTTTTGTCCACATGCTTTAGCATATAACAGGGATATTCCAGTCCCTTAAACCAAACCTCCACTGTCAGCTTTATTGCTTTTAGTCATTCATCATCCGCTGCTACATATGTTGAAAGGACCTCCAAAGCTGCAAACCAACCAGCACAACCCTCCATATGACGTCTTCAGAGCGTCTCCAGGCTGCCGAGCCTCTGATCTTGGTCGAGGGGACCTCTACCCAACGTTGCTGCTGACCAAAACTCAGATGGCAGAAATTACATGGTTTTGGCAGCAGAGTTTGGGTGTGGATGCTGCATGTTTGAAACAACATATCATTATATGCTACACAGGAGGGAGAGGAGATAAGGGTAAATCTCATGCTCAGGCTCTAGCCCCAGTCTATCAGATGTACAGCATAACTGGCTGTATTTATGTGAAACATCTGCACACAGTTGAACTCTTTGATTTCATATTATGTGCAAAAGCAAACAGTGAAATAATGAAATTGAATTTCTCCAGAGGGAATATCCTCTGACAAATACTGGCCTTGTAGAGGCAAAAATGCCTTTTTTCAAACGTAATGTCAACTGTTAAGGCTTGTACATTTCTGTTTGTCATGATTACATTATTACAGAAAATATGAACAGACAATTGAAAAAGGTAATAATTCACCAAAAAGGTCTTTCTGCCAGTTTGGACACCTATCATATACATCGTGCTTATTGTGTTCATGAGGATTTAATACCAAAACCGTGGCAGAGTGCAACACAAAACTTCACTCCTGTCTTACATGTTTGCTCAACTGAAGAACATGTGCGACTCAGTTTAGAGAGAAGCAGCCTCAACGTTATCAGTGGTCCAGTTCTTAGTCTGCTCTCAGTGCAAAGTCAAAGTGGGCCCCTGTATCATGTCTTAGACATCCTAGGGTAGATGACTTTAATAGTAGAGGGCGTAAAGTTCCCGGAAGATACTGTCGTCTCCACTCCCTCCAGTCTGTGAGAGGCTGCATCAGTCTTACTGGTGCTGCACTCCAGGAAGGGCATCCCAATCTTCTTCATGTGTCCATCTTTTGTCAGAAGGCAGTGTCTGCAGAGCAGCCTGAGGATGGCCCTCCTCATGTCCTTGCTGGTCAGGGTGTAGATGATAGGGTTAAGAAGGGAGTTGAACATAGCGATGCCCAAGAAGTAGTCTGCCTTAAAAAGCACTTCACATCTTTTGGCTTCACAGAAGAAGTCCAGTAGCAGGAGGATGAAGAGGGGCAGCCAACATGCGATGAAGACCCCCAGGACTATGGTAACTGTCTTCAGTAGGGCCATGTACTTCTGGGACTTGCGGTAAAGGCCTTTTCGGTGTGGACTTGAACCCAGGCGCTGGGTGTTGGACTTGACAATGCGGAAGATGCGGACATACAGCACCACGATGGACATGAGGATGGCACTGAAGATGGTGATGCAGAAGAGGATGTAACTCTTGGCATAGAGCGGCAGGACTGTGGAGCACTGGTCCAGTCGTCCCATACAGTTCCAGCCCAGGACAGGCAGGACGCCCAGGAACACCGACAACACCCAGCTCGCTCCAATCAGAGCAAACATCCGCCCCTGTTTGTCCCCCTGGTACGGCTTCATCCTCACCATGGTAACATGCCGCTCGATGGCGATGGCCAGCAAACTGATGACGGAGGCAGCCAGCATGATGAACACACCCCCCTCCCTCAGGAACCACAGCACCGGGGTCATGTTTAATGTGTTGGCCCCAGATGTTATGAGGTTTACCATGTAGGTGAAACCTGCGAGCAGGTCAGAGAGAGTCAAGTTGCCCAATAAATAGTACATGGGCAGATGGAATTTCTTGTTCTTCCAGATAGCCAGAAGCACCACAGCATTTTCTAAAACAATCAGCAGGCAGACCAGCAGAAAAGCTATGGCCTCTGGTTTGAGTCCTTCCTTGTACTTGTTCTCCTTCAGCTTGCCTGTGTAGTTGTAATGCTCGAGGATGACTGCATTGCTCTGGTACTCACGAAACATCCGAAGCAGGTTTCCTGTTGAGGGGGACATTGGCATCGCAGATGGAGGTACATCAGCATAGGCAGCCATTTTAGGTATTTCCCAGAGGAAGAAACTCTTTTCTTCACCTTTTCTGGTATGTTTTGAAATTAGATCCACAGATAAGATGTCATAAAGTCCTCCGGTTGTGCATTCTTTCTTCTTTGTTTGGAATTGAAGACTTCAAAAGACAGACGCTGTCAGCCCTTACATGCAGGGGGAAAAGTGTTCTCTTTGATGCTATCAAATACGATTTCCTGTGGTTTGAGAATTTTCCTTCAAAAATCAAAAAATTTCAATGCCCAGGCTGCACACTAGGAGGCGATGAGAGCCAGCCTGCATGAAACAAGAGGTACAGAAAAGTTAGTATTAATGACAAAAAACAAACAGGATCATTAAGTCAGGAAATAGACTATTACATACATTTAGAGACTCTCCTATGTCCAGAATTCATGGATAATTACAGATAATAGCGATCATATCATTAGGACTAATGATAAATAATGAGGGGGAAAGCCTCCAATACGGAAAACGACAACTTGCAGCAAAACTTTAAAAAGTTTGTCTCCAATGGGAGTAAAAATGAGGACTTTTAATGTCTAGACTAAAGTGAACCTTTTAGTTGAACGTTTTTTCTTAATCCATTAATATTAGTGGCAGTGTTTTTCTGACAGTCATGATTTAAACCCACACTACGTTTGCAAACTATGAGACACAACAGCTTGAAACTGACTGACAGATTAGATACATTTGTGTATCATTAATGCGTAAATACGCATAGAAGCTGTGCGTAAATGCGCGTTTATTTGAGTATCCAAACCGGCAAATCTAATTCGTTTAAATAATTAGGCTGAGCTTATTGGTTTACATCTTTTGCTACATAAATAGACAGTTTCGTATCGTCAAAACTACCCAAAACTATCCATACTATATGGACACTACAAGAGTTAAAAATGACCACTATAAACGTATTACTGAGCAGCACGGCACACTTTACACTCCTGTATGCATATTATCGAACCGACACGGTAAAAACGGAACTTAAAAAAAACGGTTTCACGCACCTGTAAAAACTGTGAAATATCCAGTAAAGCTTTAGTAAAAGCAGAAGTTATCCCACGGCCGGAGGAGGAGAGGCTCCGTCGATCAGCGCGCAGCACCGCGACATGTGTGGGAGCGGAGCAGGACAGGACTCAACGTGTAGTGGGTTGGTCTATAATGTTTTTGCCCTTCAACGATTTTTCTCCCTCCCCGCCTGACCTCTTGAGTTTTTTTTCCCCCCTCAAGAGGAATTAGAGCTCGATGCCAGATTACGTGTTTCTGTTTGTCATTGCAACGAAGAGGAAGAAAGTGAGAGATGTTCAGTTTATCAGTTTGCCCTCAGGTACAGTCAGGCTACAGCAGAATGTTGGCAAGGTTATTTATCCTCCTAGTCCGTTTGTATTTGGTGTGCTTACATGAGTAATTATGGCAATATATCATTACAACTCCATGTTGCTCTTCAGGTTTGTCAGATTATGAGAAAAAAACCTCTCTGTCACTCTCCCTCGGAGAATGATAGGGATGATATGAGAGTTAATTTGTCAGCAGAAAGAATAGTAATTTGTGATGCAGCTGAACCTATTTTGCTCCCCAGATTTCAGAGAATAACTTTCGTCACATCAATACTCACTTTTTTTTTACACACTTCCTTTTTAAGTCTTTTTCTTAACTTGCTTTCACTGATATTATTTCCTGTCCCTCTAAGTTGCTTTGTATTTTTGCTGTGCTAAAAGTGCTAAAGAAATGAAGATGATGAATACTGACTGGTGTTAAATGACTTTAGTCACCTTCTATATCTCAATGCAGTCTTTCCCTAAACTCACTATCACGATAGCAAACACAGCTGGAGAGATCCACAGCACAGCACAAACAGTTTTATCCTCAAACCCATTATTTCAGCTTCAGATAACTATCAGCTTCAGATCTTTGGGTTTGGGACTGTTGGTTGGACAAAAAAAAAGACATTTTCTTGGACTCAGGGGAATGGTGATCTCTATTTCTTAACTGTTTTATAGACTAAATTATTTATCTTACATTTAAACTTGATCACAGATTAATCAATAATGAAAAGAATTATTAGTTGCAGTTAAATTACATAAATCTATAATTTGCTGTTATGTAGTTGGAACATTTCCAACCTATTTTACTACACAATTATTAATTTAGTTGAAAATGAGTATTACCTAAATTTCTCTGATGTGTCCTTGGGTGGACACCGGCAGAATGATGGGGAAATTACGTAAGATGATGGTGAGTGAGTGAAGGCCGGAGTGAACCTTCTCTAAACAGGAAGCTGCCTCATTGTGCCTAGAAAGGAGAGGGATATCCTTGAGAAAAAACACAGATGAAGTCACTGGTCAGAATTGACACAGAAGAGGGGTGGTGGGGGGCTGTGAGTATAGTGTGACGTACAACACAGCAAATAATTGACAACTGACTCATTTCCTCACCACGTTTTAATGGAAGATTTTACAAAATATGTTGCCTGTTGGTCATTTTCTTTTTTCCCCGCCTTAACAGAATTGTTCTTATTTTAGCTTCATCTGTTGAGCCTGAACTCTCACCACACCTGTCTATGTGGGATCTCAATCTTCATCCCCTTTAAGTGATTTCCAGTTGGTGTCTGCCTGCTTGTAGACGCTCCCTGCCTTTCCTCTGCTCCCTGAGGCCCACCCAAGTGATAACCAGGTTAAAATGCCCTGTCAGCCGAGCGGCAGTTAACACCCCGCAGTGACACTGTGACAAGCTCTCAGTGTGCTGCCTCTGATTAGTTAACACACAAAGACATGAGAGCAGGACTCTTTGCTCTGTCTTTTTTTTTTCCCACAGTAGGGATCTTCTTCGTCACTGCTTCTTCCCCCTCAGGCCGCAAGCAAACTTTTAGCACAGAGTGACCCGTCCGGGCCCACCGAGTCGTCTCACTGTCCAGGGGGCTCTCTGTATACAGCACATTCTGTCCAACACTTCTGGCTCAGGGTGATTTTTCCTGTGACGTTAATGCGCTTGCAGAAAGGAAGTCAGTCGGTCCTGCCTTTGTCATGAGAGTCCGCTTTAGATTTACTGTTGTTTGTGTGGAGAACAGTGTTGTCTCCTTTACTCGCTAATTGTCTGGCTGCTGTCTGACAGTGACTGATGAGATGTTTGAGTAAATAATCCTAAAGTGATTGTTTCTTTTTTCCCCTTATTGGAAAGGGGTCACAGGTCATGTACCTCTTCACCCGATGTTGCTTTTGGATTTTTTGCGTTTTTTTGCTTCCCCACACACTGAAAACGCTTCTTTTAAAAGCCACAAGGCACAAACTAAAAACCTGTTGCATTTCTCTGCTCTAAGGTGTTACTGGTGGCCCATATAATGTAAAATCACACCTCAAAGTGAGATTCTCACCTCTTGTTTAACAGTTAAAAACACAGTTCCCTGTTAAGATTTTTTGCTTTGAGAGATAGATGAGAAGATTAATACCACTCTCTGAGAATGGTATCGATTGAAATGTCAATCTTTTAACCACTTAGTAGTTAGTAGTGACAGAAGGTCAGTTTTACTTTTGAAAGTGTTGAGTTTGATGTCTTTCGTGACACTAACGGTTGAATTGGGGTCATGGATTGTTTTTACTTCTGCTATGTGTTTGTCAGAGACGGACGTGATCCTGGGTGATAAGAAAAAAGATACAACAGAGTCCAGTAAAAAAAAAAAAAAAAAAAAGAAAGAAAGAGGGAAAACACAGCAATTTATATTTAAACTCTAATGTAGTGTCCAGTGCTGTAGAGGCTGCCAGAGATTTATGGGAATCCTAGAAATAGCCTTTGTTAAAGTCCAGCTTTTCTGCCACTCTGTTTCATGTGCAGCTGTGCTGGGCAGTGACCTCAGTTCCAACTCCTAATAAGGGGAAATGGGAAGAACATGTTGGATATGTTTTTTTTCCATTGCATGCATGCTGTCCAGTGTGTTTCTGTCAGACAAGCTACCTGACTCTCCCTTCCAGACTCCAGTCTCCAGCTGCTCTGTCTGCATGTTTGTTGTCCCTTCTTTTCTTATCCTTAATGCCTCACAGTCAAAGCATTCAAATTCAGATTAGACTGCATCTACAATCTTAAACTCAGACACACACATACCCCAGCAAGGCCACAGCACGGTTTACTTGACCATTTCTTCTGCTTCTCATTTAATTGCGTTCTCTCAATCATGCAAACAGATGCAAATCTTTTAAAAAAAAAGGCCTCTGACTGTTATAAAAAGTGACATTTACATACAGTGTGCTTTATGTAGTGGCTCTGTGGAATGTGTAAATTCTTTCACCAGAGCTGACTGACTAATAGTGTTTTGCTCTGGTCCAGGCCTCATGTTTTACAAGGAGAACACAAATGAAGTTTTTTGTTTGTGTTGAAGCCAAACAGTCTTTATTGAAAGTCTGCACAGTAAAATGCATTCATTTATTTGCCTGATTTTAAACAAAGATGTTTTACTAAAAAAATCTATTCCCAAATAGATATTTTTCATAGGGAGTCTGGAGGCGGAAAAAGCTTTGTTGGTTGAAGTTGCTAAAGTCAGTGGGGATTTTCTGGTACAAATAAACACAGGAAGAGGCTGCCATTCGGGACCATTTTGATTAGACATAAACCGAGCATATGTGAATGTCAGTTGTGTCTATATGCAAACACAAACATCCTTATTTCCTATGTAAACCTTGGCCAGTTCTCACTCTCAGGCTGGCAACGTTGCTCTGTTTGAAGTAAGGCTCCAGACACGCATTTTCCATACTGCAAATAAATTATTGTTTAGTTATTTTCTGCTTATTCATGACTTGACTCAGCACACTTCCAGCTGTGTTTATTAAAATCTATGAAGGCATTATTGAAATTGGATCTCATGCGCTATGTAGAGCTGTGTTTTAGGTTGACCACCAGGCTTTCTGAGCCCGCAGAGAGAGGAAATCAACTTTGTATTTATTATTAAAGGAAGATAGCTAAGTCAGCATTGTTGGCGGCATTGTGTTCTGCCTCATTGGTCAAAAAGCTCCTGGTTCTCCTTTTTGTTTAAATTTTTCATTTAACTGCTTAGTCACACTGTCACTGGCATGACATAACAGTCTTTGTATTTAGTTTCAATGACTAGTTCAACATTTTGGGAAACATGCTTATTCACTTTCATGCTGAGTTAGATTAGATGATTGATACCATTCCCAGAGAGCGTTATCAATCTTCTCATCAAACTTTTCCTTTAAATTCAGCTCTTTTCATGCTTATCATGTTGGACCATGCGTATCATCAAATGACTGTGTTAAAAAAGCTGACTTTAAATCACTATTTAGCAGATCATAGTGTGTCAGTGACGACAGCTACGATCTTCCTTTCTTCTACAAACCATGAAGGCTTTGTTTCATTACATGTTGGGGATTTTTTTCAAACGTCTTTTTCTCTTGGCGTCCACATTCCCACATTTAACCTTTCACCCTTTACCCTCTCCCTGTCCCACATTCTCTGATAAACCCCAAAAAGGCATAAGGTCACCCTCGCTAAAGAGGCATTCTTTCCTAACAGGGTTTCACTGTGAAAGTAGAAACTTTTAAACTCCAGTTTAGGTGATTTTCATGTTTTAAAATGAGATATGATCAGATGTGGATCTCAAAACCAAACTGGGTGTAAAGTCAAAAATATATGATGGTCAATCTGAAAACATGTCCTTATTCCTAAAAGGCTGACCTTTGAAAGTTACAAGTTTTCAAAGAGACTGTCATTTACAATTCATTGGCTGCTGTGCAGAGGTCACTGACTGGCTTGCTCATGCTTTAATACATGTATTTTTTTCCACAATTTGCTGTTAGGGGTGTGAGATCTGTAAGATTTATGAAAGCATGTTTTGTTCATACAGCAGCGGTTTGGGATGAGTTCATCTTGGAGGACAGAATGGAAGAAAGAGCAAAACAGCATTCCCACATCGGGGGAAAAGGGAAAGGGGAGAAGAGGGTGGGCAGGGATGTGTGACGGGCTGCGTGGTGAGGGTGAGTCATGAGAATTAGTAACTGGCCTCTGTGAGATTTATTCAAACTTCTTCAATTACAGACACGCCAACAGCCCACGAGAGCTCTCAGTCGGGGGTCAGATTCTCGGAAGAGCTCCCTTTACTTCTACACAGAGGAAGCGTGGGCACGCTGAATGGGGGCGGCAGAATCCAGAATACAGTCATGAACAGCTTCTTTTGTGTGATGACGATGTTGAGAAAATTCAACATCCTTTTCTGGGACAGATCGTTGGTGTCTGTCCGGGTTTCGGGTACCTGCTGATACAAGTTAGAAAAGATCAAACATGGGATTTATAATGCTGAAGATGTCCTGTACGTGGCTGTAGTGCTGTTTATTAGAACACCAAAACCACATTTGTTAGGTTTTATTTGCTGCTTTTCTCAAGACAAAGTACTTCCACCAGAGTGTTAGTCAGTTAATGAAAGCCTGCATGGCTGTAAAGGAAGCCAGGCAGCAAACAGGTAGGAGCAGATTAGTAATACAATAGCCAATCTAATAGGCTATGTATTCAGGAAATGTCAGGGATATTAGCCAGACGGAAGGATTATAAATGAGTCTGTCACTGACACAGAAAATGATGATGATGTGATTTTAGGGTACTTAGCGCGTTGGTTAAAAATACCCTCTTACAACACTCCATTGTCTCCGTTCAATAGCTTTACCTTTCAGCATCCACTCCCACCAGCCTATCGCCACACACACATCTCTATTCACCAAACTATTGTATAAATGTTTCACCTCCAATAAAAATAAGGCTGTAAATTTCACAGGCCAGACTCCAGAAGCCTACTTCCTATCAGGAAGGCTTTTCTATGTAAAATGCAGCAAAACACAAGGAAGCTGATAAGGTAAAAGGCACGGCCATATTGGGTAGCCAGTCCTTTGTGACTGATTACACTTAATCATTCTCTCATTCTTTTTCTCTAACACAGTGGTTCCAAACTTTTTTGGCTTGTGACCTCTTAAAACGATGCTGGGTGTATTTGCTGACTACTCCTTCCTAGATTAGTGCATTTGAATACTTTTAGGAGGCCCGAATTAGTAAAATTATTCATTAATTTGCAAGAAAAAAGCGAAGATTAGAAGAAAGTCTGAAAAAATTAACATACTTTTCTCATTTCTCCTCAAGGTCAATTTAGTGGCTGTTCTTGAAATGTAGAAAACCTCCATGACAAATGAGCCAACTTCATCTGCTGATAAACATCATGTGGAATGATCAAAAGTTCCAGAGCAGCTACTAAATGGACCATGAGGTAAGATGGTTTTGTCAAACATAATTTTCTGTAGCAGAAATGTGTTTTCTTTTTTCTTCTTCTCCAGTCCTGTTAATTATCTTACAAATCCTCAGATTTATCTTGTGATCCCTTGGCGGTCTTGGCTTTAACTGAGCTGTCAATGCTGGTGATTTCACACTTACAGTAAGTTGTAGCACAATTTATGAAGGTCATTTATGAAGATTAAATGAATCCAAAGAAAGAGCTAATAGTTTTATTAATTTTGGTTAAAGGAATAACCTTTTAGGAAATACAAGATTGATGCTTTCGTGTCTGTACTGTAAGCCAAATTTTCTACCATTAGCAGCCAGTTAGCTTAGTATAAAGACTGGAAACGGGAAACAGCTAGCCTGACCAAAAGTTGCTTGGCACAAAACCCCTTGTAAAACGGCAAATTGTCAATATTACTTTAATTTTTACACAGATTAAACAAACAAGATATAAAGTGTTAATTAGTAGAGGGGCTGCTAGACAGATGTTGCCTTTGGACAGAGCCAGGTTTAGCTAGCTGTTTCCCCCTGTTTCCAGTCACTGTGCTAAGCTAAGCTAACTGGCTGCTGGCTCCAGTTATCTATTTAGCATACACATATGAGAGTGGTATCAATATCCTCATCTAGGTCTAACTCTAGGCTTTAAGCTTTCTTAATCTTGCAGTGATCATTTATGGAGAGGCTGTTTCTTGCTTTCTCTGCTTGTCTATGAGATCTTACATGACGATGTGATGAAATCATTTCCTGTGTCCATGTATTTTGAGATTTCTCAGAGCATCACATCATGTAAATAAAAACAGATACTACGAGCTTCAATAGGCCACTTGAATATTCTTAGTTATTGTATTACATTATATTTGTTTACTTGGAGCCGTTTGCCTGGTGAAAGCAATTCATGATAATTTATTACCGTATATGTGATAGGATTATTATAACTCTTTACACAGCTATTCTGTTACAGTGCAGGCAGATAAACGTTTTTTATTGCTACATGACAATCATTCAGTGTAATAAATCAGATTAGGAAAATTGCTCTCTCGACTTGCTGGGCATAAAAAAAGACCTCCCAAGAAGATGTTTTGTAATGTAACAAGAGCAAAGAACTACTACGAAACAAGTATGACTTCATGTAGACACCATAAAGTCCAACTTCCTCCCATCGTCTGTATTTGAGGCACATTTTCTGAAGTAAATATAAGGTGTACATTGTTCCATAGTGGTTCCAAAAAAAGCCAAGCAGAAACCCTTCATTACGAGCCTGCTCTGTGAGTGTGGTGTGGGCCCATGCGGGGGAAACCAGCAGGCTGTTTGGCTCACCCAGACCATCACAGAGGCCAGGCTGGGTATGTTTCACTGATCCTGTACTTAACTGAAACCTACAGTATTGTTATTCCCTCTCCGGTTTCATAAATGTCAGTCATAAAAAGACGAGAAAGAAAGGAAACACTGGCTCATCGGGAGGCACTTTGGATGGGTTGAAAATGTCTTATGTTTTACTTTAAAGCATGTTAAAAGTTTGTAGTCAATCCAGTCACTGTAATATGGTAGAGATAAGGATGATTTTTTAATTAATGGGTTTTAGTTGGGCCTCTTTCTCTTTGGTTGCAGGGTTTTAGATCAGTAATTATTTTTAGTTGTGTGCGTTTAGTTCCTCTGCCTCTCTCCTTCCTATGTCAATTTCCTGTGCCTAGAGTAAAAAATGTGTGTCAAAGTATTACCACAATATAATAACCTGGTGCACACAACCAGCAGAACAGGTCATCTGTCTCTGGCACTCATTGCGTCGATAAACCCATTGCTGTGGGAAGTGAATTGCTCAACATTTTGTAGGTTCTTGTATTTTTATTGGCTGACACATGTACAACCTCTGGAACCTATTAAAACCAGCTTATCCTGGCATACAAGCACACACACACACACATACACACACACATAATTATAAAGTGTGCATGCTCACACAATCACACGTACTGTATACACGTACCAAAACACACCATGTGTCACAATGTGAAAGCTGAGTTATTGAACTCGTCTGCAGGCTGCCCACTCGATTTGTACTCCAGTGTGATTTAGTTGCAGCAGCAGGCGTACGTCTGCGCTCTCGACTTCACACTGATGTCACACTTTTTACATGTTTACATGCACACACTCGTGAGGCTTATCTCACTGCTAATTCTTACTTGTTTGTACAAGAAGGAAAATACCCATCATGCTTGGGGTATATATGACTCAAGATACAGGCTCTGTGAACTGTGCAGGTTTGACAATATTTTTCTAAAAGTGAATCCATGACTCAAAAGATTATGCCAAACATGATCCTTAACCAAATGATTTAACATAACCTTACTCAAGCTTATTTTTTTTTTTTATGGAAAGATGAAAACCAACAATAAATTGATCCTACTAACAAGTATTGTCTGTGTAGCCTCAAATAGCTTATTCCTCTGTGCCAAAGAACTTCATTGTTGTCCAAAAACTATTAAAAACACATCAAGGAGCCACATTGTTTCAGTGGCTGACATGTTCCTTCATTACCATGAAAACAATCCCACATACACTGTCCTGCTGTGGGAAATATAAATATTACTTTTGTTTGAGTACTGTTTGCTGAAAACTACAGTATTCCAGCTGTTGTAGGAATTTACTGATGCTGTTTCTTTAAAATTACACTATATATTTGTGACCTGTCGGCAAAGATTTCTGGTTTCAGTAGGTACAAATGCATTTGGGGCTGAGAGCCACAGTCACAGGGTAGGGAGGTTGGAAGGTAGTGAGAGACACCATGTTGTTGTTGTTTCATGGGATTTGTTGACTAAGAAAAAAATAGAATATCCTTTAAAATGAGTAGTTTAATGATTTGTTTAAACTGTAGAATGTAAAAAAAAAAAAATTACAAAATCACTTAAACATGCAATAACAAATTTTTTTGGCCATTTGGGGACAAGCTGTGAACACAACACTGACAAAAACCACCTTGTAAAATTAATATGCCGAACTCGAACAGCAAACTGTTTCCTATTTACTCATCCAGCAGACATGGATCAACATTAGCATTCATTTGGAGTTGTTTTTCTGGCCACCTGATACCATTATTTATGCCGATGAGAGCAGTGAGAGTGAATCAAAACAGTAAAATAGTGGCTGTAAAAACAAAACGAGATAAAGGACAATATAAAGCTCCATTGAGTTGAGGGGAACTGCAGAGTTGGGTGGGTTCATCACCAGCAAGCGACCCTTTTCACATTACACATAGTCATTTGATCCATTGTTATTGTAAAAAATACTGATTATAGTTGCTTTAAAGTAGAAAATGATATCATGTGTGGTTTTTGAAGAATTTGTCTGACTGTCACTGTTTCAAACATACTATACATACCGTAGGTATAGAAAAAAAAAGAAACAGTTGTGGGACCCCAGTTGCCGTCAATGATTGCATGTTTCTGTGCCTCTGGGCAGTATAACAGTGACAGGGCCCAGCACATGGCGACAGGGGACCCCAGCACCCTGCTGTCTTGAGTGCCGGCTGTGTTACTGTGGGCTGTGAAGCTATGTAAGGTATTCCACTGTAAAACCTAAGCAGGACACAAGGAGTATATTCTTTCCAGCCTAATACCTGCCCCTTGGGGCTGCGTAACTGTAGCCTTGCATGAGAAAGCTTGCAGCTTCGCACCTCAGCCTCAGGTCTCTGTTCCCAGAGAGCCGAAACTCTCCAAAACCCACGTCATCTGGATGCTTTGACAGAGAAGAGTCACAGCTCCATGCAATCATACTGTGTTACATTTTTTGTTGATATTCCTTGGAAATTGGCATCTTTCTGCATAGTATCATAGTGTTTATTTTGATGAGCTGTCTAAAGGGAAGGGAGAGCTGTGTCATTGCAGGAGAAGGTAATTTATTTGAACACATGGTTGCTGTTACTATTATCATGATCAGCCTTTGAGATTCCTGGTTCTTTGGTCTCATCTTTGGAAGCGGCTCCGGTGTCTGTCTTGTATCAATTCAAGCCAATTATCCCCCAATCCCTTTCCCACCGTCCTCTCTCCCTCGCCGCTGTGAGTCACATGTTTATCCATGATTCTCTTACCAGTTTTAGGCAGATGCTGCCCTTAATCACTGTAAACAGATCATTGCGGTGTTCAAGTTGAAAGGGATTTAAAGATCAGATGGGAAGGCTTTTGTTTTAAATACGAGGTTTTATTGGAAATCTTATGAGGGAGATGATTGAGCAGAGCAGGAAGGATGGGAAGCTGGGTTTTAGTTCTGTTTGGATACCAGCGGTTTTAATGAGATGATCCTGCTTCCAGCCAGCTCAGTCAGAGCGCCTGCTGCCATGTGTGTGTTGTTAGGATTTAAGTATTCTGGTCAACAACAGAGAGAGCAGCGTCTGGATGGCACATGCTTCTACTGGAGAAAACTCGCCCGCTCTGTGGAGGCAGTACATACTGAGGCGTGATAGTCATGAAGTGCACAGGTCATTGGTCATGATTCTCCCAAGACTCAGTCCCACATGCAGATTTTTTCCCCCAGTGAGCTCTTCCTCTTCATCCAGCTTTATAAATATTTGACCCACTTATTTTGCATGCTCCTGAAACTAAATATCCCTGTCACATTACTTGGTATCTGTGGTAGGAAATGAGCAGTTTGGTAATTAATCAGTGTGACTGAGTGGTTAAGGATACTGTAAGTAAGAGAGTGTTCACAGGAATACTTCAACGCTGCTCATGTGGATGTTAGGCCAACATCTTTCAAATGCACCCGATATTTGCAGAGAAAAATACAATTTTTTAGTCTGGGCACAGTTTCATCTTACTTTGTGTTTACAGAATAGGTTCTGATCTAAAAACATGCCAAAAATACATTTAGAGAGTTCTGAGTTGCTGTAATCCTACATCAGGCTTCATTTTTGCTACGAGATTAAATTGATATTTAGACATTTTAGGAAAATACACTTATTCACTCTCTTGCTGAGACATCTGTACAAGAAATATGAAGCCTGCTGGCCGGTTAGCATAGCTTAGCATACTGGAAAGTGGGGGAAACAGCTAGCCTGGCACTGTCTAAAGGTAACAAAATCCACCAACCAGCACCTCTAAAGCTCTAAAAAATGACACATTATATCTAGTTTAGTTTAATCTGTACAAAAACCAAAGCGAAAAAAAACGAATATGTTGTGGTTTCGTGATGGGTTATGTACCAGACTATTTCCTGGAGTCTTGTAACCCCACGTAAAACCACAACATGCATATGCATGCATATCAATATCTAGATGATTACTGATTGGGTGAGGTAGGAAATCGCACAACATTACTTTTTGTTTTTCCTTTTTTGAGCTAGTGTAAATATAGAAAGTGTCTAATTTGAGGTTAAGGTTTCTGATTTCCTGCTGTGGGCCAAACATGGATATAGAAGTGATGCAGTTGGATGCACCTGTTTTTAAATAGCTCTGCTGGAGAAAAAAACCCTCTTCCTCTTTAGCTGTGGACCACCATAAACCCTTCTGATGAGAGATAAAGAAACAGTGAACAGTGAGTCTGGCACCTGTGAAACGTTTTGGGAGGTTTTCACATCAGCTTTGGAAACTGTGGCAGAGTGAGTCTGAGGGTGGCTGGGTTTTGTTATTTGTGGTTTTTACACTTTGCTCCTCTGTCTATTATCAACTGAAGGAAATGCAGAAAACACACATGCACACCACAGGTTTACCAATGTTTTTTTTCAGAGAAAAAGGTGTCTCTTCACACATTTTAAATCCTCTTAGGGAACTTCTTTGAAACGTTTACCTGTGAAAGCCACATGCAATTCAATGTTTTGAATCTCCATTTCATTCCCTTCTTTTAGACAACTACCAAGTGTTTAAAAAAAATCTCATTCCTTCTATCATTGTGTCCTTCACCATAAGACACACTCAGTCTGCTTCATAAGTAAGACAGTGGTCTCAAAGAAAAAAGAGGAAGACCAAAGCGTCTGATTCATGCTTTGGAGCTTTAATGACCTCACATAACATAGAAGCCTGTATAGACACACATACACACGCACACGCACACACACACTTTTTAGGCCCAGCCAGACTCCATTAATTGCCACTGAGTCACAAACTGGTGTCACTGCCGCAGCAGTGAGCACAGACAATAGCACAGTGACAAATATTGGACTGGCACACCTGTGAGATGAAAAGGCTGAGAGCAATGTGAATCAGGCCACCGACAGAAAACAAAGAGCGGATTTGTTTTTTTGACTTCCAGCTTGTCTTTGTGCCAGTAAAAAAAGGGAGAGTATTTCGATGAAGGGTGAAATATTTGCACTGTGCAGCAGCTGTGGCTGGCCATGCTACACTGTGCAAACCAGGCCTCCATGTGGTGGATACAGAGGTTACAAGCACACACACACCTGCTGGACCACAGAGAAAAACAAAGAACAGATAAAAAGACAGCAGTCATCAGTGTCATTGATGTAGAGGCGCAGGTCGGCTTACAGACGTAGTTCTTAGCAGATGAGTCAGGACAAGAAAAGATCAAGAAAATAATTCAACGTCTGCAGCGTCTATACATTTGTATAGAATGTTTTATTTCCTGCATTATCTCTACAGCTTTACAGTTAATAGCATGGCTTGAGACAGAAATTAGGAAGTTAATCACTTTGTAATAGATGACATTCTTTATTCTTCTTTAAAATAATGCATGTGTAGTCTTTAGGATTCCTTCACTGCAGTGTATGTATTGCATGTAAGAACTGATGTGTGTAAGTGCTTTTTGCATATTGTGGAGCTCAGTGAGTCAGTAATATTAATCTAACTTCACACAGCCCCTTCTAAGTGTTTCTGGGTGGAGTAGGTGTTTGCACACCATGGCACATGATCACACTTTAGGCTGCAGTTGTGTTCTCACTTGCACTCATAAAAATGTGTGAATACCTTTTGCCTGCAGACGTTAGAAAAAGAAACAAAAGACAAGTTTCAAGAGAATGCAGTTTGTATTCTGATGTACCAGTAAATATTTTTTTGAACAATGAACTGTCATGATTTTTTCTTAACAAAGTTAAATGAAATATTTTAATTATTGCAAAATCTGCACAGACCCTTTTAGGTTTTGAGATGTGGGTGGTAATCTGGAAGCTATACCTTTAGCCCCTGTATGAAGTAAGGGTCATCTCAAAGGCACAGACTATTCTTTACATGTTGAGTTCCAGATGCTTCCAACAGGGCGGAGGTTTAGTCTCTCCAAAGGTAGCACTAATAGATACAGATTGTCCTTTCTTGCATCTGCTATTGGTTTCTTAAACAAACTGTAACTCCAGATGTCATCGTGTCTTTCTTTCTCTTTCCCATCATTCATGGTGACAGTGTAGGAGATATGGATCTTGCGTATAATGTATTGTATGTATTTGTGTTGGACTAACCCAGCATGGTTTTTTGCTGCGCCTCCTCCTGCTTGCTTCCTCTTTTAGTTACTCAATACATCAGTGTGGGCTCTGACAAACCCGTTTGAATGTTTAAAAAAGTAAAAAAAAACCTTTCCCTCGGGGTCCCTGTATAATTGTGTTAGATAAGTAAGCCTGAAAATCAGCATGTCATATAACCAGAATGTAGGGATGCATATCTTTGCTGGCCTGTGAATGTTAATGTTTAAGGGTTAACAAACACTCACCGTTATCCAGTCATAGTTTCCTGTTATTTCTCCTGTTTGATGCATTTCCTCTATGCCCATCATGTTAGGGCTTTTTCACATGAAAACCAATTTCCTGCAGACAACAGTATGAAGGTTAGCTGATTTCCTAAGAGAATTCACACCTCTAGACATGAATGAGGACCAACCAAAAGTGTTATTAGTGTATTAGTGTTATTAATATAACAAATGAGTATAAAGACAACAGAAATAGAGCGAGAGAGAGAACTGAGAAGACATGCTTCACTTCAGCTCTTAAAGAAAATACAAACCAAGTCAGAGAGAACAGAAAAGAAGAAGAGGGGAACAAACAACTGTTGTTGATTACAAAAAAGAGGTAATAAAACAAGAAGCTAAAACAACGGACTAGCCAACAAGCTAACTGGCCTGCTAACAACAAAGATAAAGGAAAAATAAAATTTGATGCCATTGTGGGGAAACTCTATCCTAAGGAGCTAAAAAGTGCACAAGAAAAACTTTAAAGGAGTAGCTTGACATTTTGGGAAATCTTCTTATTTGCTTTCTGGTGGAGTTAAATGAGAGAATTGATATCACTTTCATGTCTGTACGGTAAATACGACACTACAGCCAGCAGCTGGTTAGCTTAGCTTAGCATAACACAAAGCCGAAACAGGGGGAAATGGCTAGCGTGGCTCTGTCCAAAGATAACAAAATCCCTCAGTCATTTCAGGCAGAAACAGGTTAAGAGAACTCCTCCATGTTTTTTTCAGATTGTCATAAAAACTATTTAAAGGTCCAGTGTGTAGAATTTAGTGGCATCTAGCGGAACGCGCTTTGCAGAAATGGAATATAATATTCATAAGTATGTTTTAATTAGAGTATAATCATCTAAAAATTAGAATCGTTGTGTTTTCGTTACCTTAGAATGAGCTCTTTATATATAGGGAGCGGGTCCTCTTCCACGGAGCCCCCCATGTTGCACCGCCATGTTTCTACAGTAGCCCTGAACAGACAAATCAAACACTGGCTGTAGAGAGGGCCTTTCGCGTTTTCATGGCCACCGTATGTTCTCCTCATTGACTGTACAAAAGATGGCTGTCATGACAGCCCCCCAAAAGTGAAGCCAAAACATCTCTCATTTTTCTGATAAGTTTGTTTTTAATCAGTTATTCACAATATAAAAAGGCGGTGTGATGTCATGATTGATAGCTGTGACAGCCGCTCTCAAACCTCCGTCAGGTAGCGGGACGGCTGAGGGGGTTTTTCCCGCGGGCCATCATCCTGCCGCCTGACTCTACTGCGCAGACTCTGGCTCCAAAAGACGTCAGACAAGCAAGATGGCAGCTCCCTGAAAGGAGATATTTTGGCTTCAATTTTACATAATGCCAGGAAGTGGAGACGCGTCATCCATATTTATATACAGTCAATGGTTCTCCTACAAGCTTGGAGGGGGAGGAGGAGGAGGGTATTCACTTTGTTGCAATCTGCAACAAGACAAACAGAAAGAAGAGCACAGTGCTTGAACATCTTTCTTTTCATTTCCTAATGATGCATATATAGTGTAAAAATGAAAAGCTTAGTAAACACTCTGCCTCACATTCTCTTTCATTTTCACTGCAGGAGCCTACACGTCTGTTTTCATTGTGTGGGAGAATTCCAGTGTCGAGGCCACAAGCGAGGTTTTCCTGGCCCTGCATGTTTGTCCCCTGAAGGAATGGAGATGTTAATTGCATCACCCTGCAATCGCTGTGCTCCACTCTGAGGTGGGTGGGTGGTTGTGTCTGTTTTTTTCCCATGACTTCACTGTTTTCAATGCCTGTTGTACTGTTTTGAAGGGCTGTTCACATCTTGACAACAAGTTGCATCACTGGAGGAGCTTTTTGGCTGTACTCCAAGACTATATATAGCATGTGGATGATTAATGGATAGCTGAATATTGTTAACTTCTGGAAGATTTACTATGCAGGAATGAAACTAAATGAAGAATAGGCTACTAATAGCTGTGGAGGCATTTTGTGTGATGTAAGGGGCTTTCACTGCTAGCTCAAAGTAATTTCCTCACACTGTTTTCTTTACTGTAAATATCTTTGCATTTCTCTCAGCGACCACAAAATTCAGACTTTTTCTTTCCTGCACTATCAACTGGGCTGTGTTGAAAGCAGTAGCAACAGCAGCAGACAGTAATGGGTGGTTAACCACAAAAGCGTTCTCACTTTGCAAAAGATTGTAGTAAAGCAGTGGACCTTAGAATTACCCACCCTGCACAACATGACTCAAAAATAATCATTCTTCTCAGAGGGCCTAGTTTTCTCTCTTCTCCCTTCTCTACTCACGCCTCCTTTTCCTACCTCCTTCTCCTCCCCTTTAATTTTCTCTGCTATTCAGGCCACTCCAAAGTGTTCAGCCAATTATGACCAAAAACACTACTCAGCTTGGAATTTTGGACATTGTCCACTGGGATTCCAACAAAATCCAAAGGAAGTGGCAACACTTCTTGCAAAGCATTTTCACAGGAAGTCATTATTTACTAGTTTTGTTCTGTCTGTGAAGGGCTGGAATGGCGTGGGTGTCTCTCGACCCGCCAGATTTTAGTGCTGATACATTTGATCCCCAAAAATCCCCTCATGAAGGAGGCTGACATCCAGCATTGTTTGGAGGTTTCTGTTTCTCTCTTGCTCTGTCCCTCTGTATTATGTCCTGCTTGTGCTCTTTTCATAAGAATATGTGAATGTTTTACCTTCTACAAAGACAACTGGTTGAGCAAACACCGGCAATCACAGGTTTAACCTCTCAATCCCCTTAAACAATGTTAAAATTCCCCATCTCTGCTCAGTGTTTGTTGTTTTGCCCAGAGTCACTCGAATAGCAATTAACACAGCACTGTTTCAACAAGTGATACCACCAACATGCCTCGTGTGTCTAGACAGAGAGATACAGCTATCTAAATTACTACCTGATTTCTTGTAAAGCAAAGAGTAGGATTCCTGAGCCCATTGTTCGGAAGACAGTCCAAGGCCTTGATGTGGGCTCTGGGAGCAGATAAAATGCCTGAAGAAGGATGTGTGTTTGCTCATTATTGAGAGCAGTTCAGGAAACACATGGCCTAACTGACCACTGATGAGCCCTCTTCATTTCCTCTGATCGCACAGGAAATAGGGCAGGTACATACCGCAATCTGCTGGCCGTCCCCACAGATCTGTGACGAATTTCAATGCATAGAGCTTTAAAATCATGAAAACTATTCAGAGCTTTGACCCACACGTGTAAATATAGAAGCCACATAGTCACATAGTCAGTGTTAACAGTTTGCAAATCTGCAGCGCAAGTTCAACCACGAGCAAGAAGAGCTCTCAATAAGCTCATAAACAGTCTGTGTGCCAGTTTATTTTCAGTTTATGCCAAAACAACAGATGACAGTACGACTGGGAAGCTGGCTTCAGCTGCTCATTCGTATGGCGCAGTTCAACTCTGACAATTTATGAAGTCACCTTTGAAACAGTGGGACATCCCAAAGAGAGAGGACATTACTTTCAAGGCACAACCAATATGAGCTGAACAAAGCACAAAACAGTTTACTTCTTCACCCTCAGCTGTGTGTCCTGTACTATTTTTGTCAGTGCTTGTTGTCTCAGCCCCAAGGGGTCAATGTGACTGATGACTACACAGCCTGAGCAGGTCCTGCAACATGTGCAGTCAGTTTTCGGGAGTCAGCCAGACAACCAGACTCCAATTTACTGAATTAGATTATCAGCAATTTAAAGGAAAAATTACGGTTTATTACAACTTGTGTTTTTATTTCTGTAGCCCCAGCTATTGGCCAACAAACACAAGCGGTCAAACATCCAGGTTAGTCAAATTTATCTGGAAAAGAACACAGGGGTGAACGGTAAAATTATTGTTGTTATTAATATTAGTATCCCATGCCTGATTTTCTGCTTCAACTTTAATCAATGACCTTTGAAAACTACAATTCTCGCTGTAGTTGTGCACATTCATGGTTTTCCTGTGAAATTATGGATTATTACCAACATTTCAGACCCACTTTCAGTCTTACCTCCAAATAAAGTTGTAGCTTATGTGGTAACACTTGTTTGCAACCTGTATGATCGTCTGACTACTCATGCTTATTGCCCCATTGCACCTATTGTTAGCGAGGGCACCACATTCTCACCTGAGATCTCAGAAATTACTTTCAGGAACCCTAGTATTCCTTTAATATTTACAACAAAATATAGTGTTCTGAATGGATGTTACTGAGTATTGAGTGAGAGTGAATGGTGACATGGAGGAGGTAGCCAAGGTGAAATGACTTGCAGCTTTTTCACACCAAAAGAACATAAAATTACATATATTGATGCAAATTTATGGACTGTTTTGAACTGATATCAAAATATACTCAGGCCTGAATATATATTGGATGCACTGCAGGGCTATGTTTTAAGTTGGACCACAATGCAAAAGTATCATGCAAGAGTATTACAATAGCAGCATGCAACATTTAGATGATCGATAATAGGAGTGCAAGGATTTCTATAACATGTTTACAATAGATAATGGAAGCATTGTCACATGGCTGTTGTCTATAGTTTTATTCATTGAGGGAGAAGTAGAGAGCAAAATAGTAACATCGTCTTTTTTTTATCTTTCTCATGGCACACGCTAGATGATGCAAACACATATATTGATCATTATATTGAATAGATGTGGCTGCTTGGATTAGCAGAAGAAAGTGATCCCCACACTTTCACCTCCAAAATGAAATAGAAAAAACAGCAGTCTTCAGAAAAGGAGAGTGGAAAAAAAGACTGGCTGCCCTTGTACCGATTAACATACGCCTCCCCACACAGACCCTTATCATTACTTGTCATCAAACACTCATATCCTCACATTGTCCCAGAGGAAAGCTGACCTCCTAGCTGTAGATATCAACTCGATCCAACCCTCGTGTTCCCCTCCTCCCTCTAAGAAAAAAGGACCATAGGGTGAAAGGGCAGAAACACTGCACCCGAAAGCAAACACATTTCTCTCTTATTTCTCTGTTACAAGTCGACTTGAAGATCTGCCCAAGTATCTAAAATAGGAATAAGTGTCCTCCTCAGCATCTTCTTCTCTTCCTAACCTCTAGCCTTTGCACACTCTTTTCCTCAGATTTGGGATGCAGCTGTGGCCTTCTTTGACGTCTGGAGGTTAGCGGAAGGGTTGTTAGGTCAGGCGAAGGCACAGACGTGGGGGGGGGGTGTTTGGATAGGCACACAGCCAGGTCTGGAGAAAATACTGTTCAGCACCATGGAGACTGAACAACAGACTGCAACTTTTTTTTTTCTTTCAATAATAGTATACTTTCACTTGGTCTTCTTTTGCTCTTTTAGCAGAAGATTAAAAAACATGTCCTTGTTCACCTCTGGAGGCTGAGCCCGGAGCAATCCCTCATCACTGCTCTTATTGATGGTTGTTATTGTCCATGCATGACCCTGCCAAAAAAGTGTCATCATTCACCAAGTGTGTTTATGAGAAAAATCTTTTTTTTTTAGATATGAGCCTTAGTTTACAAACTAAAAGCGCTGATTTACCTCAAATTCAGTTACATAATATCGGAGAATTTATGTTTTTTTCCCCAGTGCAGCATGTGTTACTTTACTACATCACTTCACATTGCTGTGGTGAAGGTGCCTGCAGTCATTCACATTCCTGATGCTTGAGTCTTAAAGAAAGAGTGTTTGCATGTGTGTGTGGAAGGGTTGTATTGTGTTATTGCTTCCTAAATGATGTCTTCAAATGTATGAGGCCTGGAGGAAAATGTCTCCTTACCTCTCTGTCCTTGTGAGGGCATTTCGTCCTCCTATTTAAAGATATGCAAGAACACAAACTCACACTATCCCCAGCTGACCTAACAACCGCAGGCACCAGTGTCACCAACAGTCTCAGAGACATCTGCTATAATCAGGTCATTTCCTCTCTACAGCTGATGTATCGGCCACAGATGTGCCTCGTGCCACTGTTGACTTGTAAAAACCCTCACACCTCTTCAGATTGACAGTTTTATATGATGTTTCAAGCTTCTGTACTGATGTAGGATTTATTACCACATGTGGTCTGATGATAGAAGATTGGCTCTATTTAGTCTTGAGAAGCTGATATTTTTGAAATACACACCAAAATGTGCCAGCAAAATGTTCATCCAAACATTTTTATTTTCATAAGTTTTATGTGTGATATAAGATGATTTTCACACACACAAGTTTTTACTTTTTATTGAAAGATTCTTAAAAAGGAAAATTTCCTTGTGACATATACAGTTTGAATGAATGCAATTAAACAAACAGGCTGTTAGAAATGAGGCTCCCAACCTTTTTCAGATGAACTCAAGCACCCCTCTACACCACCCAGCATGTTCCAATTTTAAACTGGGTGTTTTGTAACTATTCATTATAAAATGTGAATATTGTTACAATAAAAATTTTCATACAGTTGAACTGTCAATGTTTAGGTTGGTTTGGTCAAGTTTACATGGACATTTTAACAATTTATCCATTGCTTTTAGCTTCTCACCATTGTTATATATTTAGCTATTTCAACAATTTAGCCATTTTAGCTGCTCAACATTGATATACAGAATGTTTTACTAACCATTTCAGCTTTTTATCCATTAGTTTTAGCTGCTCACCATTATTTAGCTAATTATTTCAACCATTTATCCATTACCTTTAGCTATCTATTTTAACCATCCATTATTTTCAGCTTTCTCACTGTAAAGTTTTACTTTTAGCTATTTCATCTATTTATTCATTACTTTTAGCTAACTATTTCAGCTATTTATTCATTACTTTTAGCTAACTATTTCATCTATTTATTTATTACTTTTAGCTAACTGTTTCAGCTATTTATTCATTACTTTTAGCTAACTATTTCAGCTATTTATTCATTACTTTTAGCTAACTATTTCATCTATTTATTTATTACTTTTAGCTAACTGTTTCAGCTATTTATTCATTTCTTTTAGCTAACTCTTTCAGCTATTTACCCATTACTTTTAGCTAACTATTTCAGCTATTTATTCATTACTTTTAGCTAACTATTTCAGCTATTTATTCATTACTTTTAGCTAACTATTTTAAACATCACTAGAGCTGAGGGTTTTAGGCTTCCCTGATATACTGTAAACTTGTTTTCTGCATTTCTTGCAGGAGATACTAAACAGAGCATGTGATTCCTGATAAGATAAACTAAATGCAAACAAGTCATGTTTCTTCTTGGGAACAGGGCCTCTTGGTCCTCACTATCACTTCTTCTGTCTTATGTCATAGCTAATCACAGGTCTTATAACATGACAAAAGATACTACCCTCACACTCACAGTTTGGTAAATATGGGGATTATATTCTTAAATAAACTGTACTTGATTAATGCTGTTGCTCAGTCAAAGCCTCAGAGATTACTGGGCCTGTCTACGGGGGAAACAAAGATATCGGCACACAGAGAACAAGAAACAGAGCACTGGTCTGAATGGCGTCAAAACATGAAGTCTGTGCTCTTACTGGCTTTTTTTTCTCTAAGTGATGTAACACCTCGCTTTGTGTTTGGAGTCCCATCATTTCTGTTATGATGTTAACAGGCTTCGTTTCCTCCTCAAAAACTGGCCATAAATACATCCAACTCAACTCAACAGTTGCAGGAGATGATGCCTGTGGGACATTATTACAGCATACTGCAGGTGGCAGGGTGGCAGTGATCTGGAGTTCCTGTGAATTTATTTATAATTTATTACACACTATAACATCAATAATGGCTTGTAGCTTGCTTGTATTTTAAGGTGGTTAACAGAAACATGAGCAGGCATGAGCAGGCATGAGCAACGCGAGTTGAGGTTTGACCCAGATTGCTGTTTCAGCTTCAGTCACAAGTGCACATTGATTTTCAGCCACAATTCTCATAGTTAGAAGAAAGACAGCGTGCCATTTCGTTCTGTGGTTTTTGCCTAGGGGTGGCAAGACTGACGCCCAATCTTGTTTTTCCTCTGAAGTTTGTATTATATCGTTTTATTGTTTCGTTCTTTTTGTGCACCTAGGAACCTGCTGTTGTCTGGGTGTGTGTGATTGAAAAACAGGTCAGGTTAACAAGCATAGTTTGCTCAGGAGTATCTGTCTGCATGATACAGATCTACCCAAAATGCAAAAATGCAGAATTTATACATTATGCATTATCATCATTCCATATGATGGCCTCATTTAGTGTCTTTCCCAGACTGCCAAGTGGGAGGAATGTTTTCTAAAGTGTTTTTTAAAGTGTTTAAAGTGTTTCCTATGATGTTTTACAGTTCTGTTGAACAGTGGGAGTCTGGGAACTGCTGTGGCAGGAATGTTTGGGCTGACAGTGGGGTGTACGTTTGAATACATTTCAGATGTAACCAGACCTGACTTGGTTTTCACCATTTTCAGAAGTGGGCAAAGTGGCAAATCTTTTTTTTAAATTTTTTTATTTTTGCATTAAAATTGGAAAAACATCACAAATCCCCTTCTGTACTAAAATATGCAATAATATTTTTTAAACAAACCTCAAACCTCAGCAAAGGTTACTTTTATGCCAACAATAATTTCAAGAGTAAGTGCAAGTTTATTTTAAATGTAGCGTAGAAAATTGAAATTATTCTTTAATTGCAGGATGCACTACATGTTGCACATGTTATTAATAAAAGAGAAGCTATAACAACATTAGATATTTCTTGAAAGATTCTTCTTTGCCATCAACTTCTTGGATTCTACTGATGCTAATATAAAGTCAGTATAATGTTACATCAGTATCATGATAAACACAATTATTAATTTGGTCAGTTAGCTAGTTAAAGATTAATAATTCAGTTAGTTTCCTGTGCAGCAGAAAACAATTTGTTTGTAATAATAATTTTTTTGCAAAATAAGCTTAAAACACAACACTTGTGTTCTTGTGTTGTGTTAGCAACAGTTGCAGTTAGTTGCTCATTTACACATCCAGCAGATATGGAGCAACAGTACCATTTATTTAGACTCGTGTTCCTGGCCACCCAAAGAATGTAAGTCCAGTATCCAATCTCCTTTTAGCTCTGTTTTGGTCTCCACCAACTCCTGATGGAAATATCTGGCTCTTTAACTGCAAAACGCTCTATTATGTTCACCAGCTAGTCACCAAATTTTTGTCTGCCATTTGGTGCTGAGTAGGTATGTACAGTTGGTTTTTAGAGCTGCTTCAGATGGAAACTAAGTTGATGAGAGTAGTGAGAGTGAATCAAAACAGCAAATCTGTTGGCTGGAAAACAAGATAAAAGACTCTAAAACACTCTGTAAAGCTTAGGGGAACTGCAGAGTTGGGTTATGATTCTCTGTGGCTTCATCATGTTCAAATGACAGTCATCAAAACCATTGTTAATATAGAAATAAAAGTTCAATTTAGTTTTTGTTATTCTTTCGGAAATTCTTTGTGTGTCCATGGTGATTGCCAGACAAACAAAACAACAAAGGACATTACAGTTTAAAAGACAGACATCAAACAGCACAGTGCTCCATAAAATCATGCAGTATAATACCACACCACAACATCACCAGCAATCAAAATCAAGTCAGTGCAGCCGTAATGGTCTTTAAATAACCCAGCACATTTACCAAGCCAGAACATTCTTTTTAGTGTGCTATTGATCTGTCTGTAAGTAGATGGCCTCAGTTAAGATGATTTAGTGTCCTGTGGTGATGTTATCATGCCTGGAGGTGAAAACCCCTACATTTTTACTATGGTAATGCACTCTTACTACAGGGGGTGAATCAGTCCCTCTGAGCTAAATAGAAACCCTGTGACCACAAACTGATGTTTCAAGCTTCCATGGAGAGAAACACTGCTTCACTGAGCACATTTGAAACCCTTAATAGTGTATGTGATATACATAGCAATAAAAAATCCTTTGTATTATAATATCAGTCAAGATCAGTGGAGATTTGTTTTGTTGGTCTCGTGTGTTCTTAGTCCTTACTCTACGGCTCTGAATGCTGTCTTGAAAACATTGTTAGTCTGAACTGTTCATTCGGGTGGAAGCATCAGACCGCCAAGTGCAGACAGTGGGACCACAGAGAAGTTTGCCAGTCATTGTGTTGCTATTGAGCACAGTCTCTCTGCTCATCCAGTATTGTTTTAACTCTCTTTAAAGCTTAATGATCCCAAACCTCAAACTTTCAGCACAACGGAATCCACTGTGTGCAACCCAACAGCAATTTTATTATTGTTTTTTTGTTTTTCTTGCTCTTTCAAATGGTTCCCTTCCTTCACACAGTGCCCCGGCTAAACAAGCCCCTGAGCTGTTTGTTTTACGGTGGTGCCTTCCTTTCTGAGTTTCTGAATGTTGTGGGTGGGAAACAGGGAAGGGGAGACGGCAGGAAAAAGACCCAGAGGAAGAGAAGAAAATAGGGTATAAAGAAGTGGGAGCATGAGGAAGAGAGGATGCCAAAGAAAGCTCTCAAGACATATTGCTTGTGTCACCACTTGGCCTCTCTTGGTCTCTTTTATTTATCTGCTGCAGTTTGGAAAGCTGAAGGGAAGTGAGCCCAAATCCTTAAAAGTTTGCCTCGACCCTGCATCAGTGTCACCGTTTCATCGCTTTTGATTACTTCCATGAGTCCAGATGGAGGACAGTGACGAGAGCATGTTAACTGTCTGTGTCACAGCGAGGAGGAGAGAGTGGAGGATTGGGCCAGGAGGCCCAGGGCTCTGATAAGCTCTGCTTTATGAGAAATGTGCTGGAGTTCTGCCGGGGGGGCTGCGGAGTGCCTGAAGGGGCCTGTGAACTCAGCCACTCCTCTGTGGACACTTAAGAGGGGTTGTGTGAAATGGGTGCCTCCCTCTCCCGTGGTTGTGCGTGGGAGGGAGGTCACAGACCCACCCTCCCCATTAAGAGCACGGGCTGAAGGGGGAAAATAACAGGGTGAACTGACCCGAGGGAAACACTGCAGTGCCACCCTCTAATCACAGTCGCCTCACTCACATATGGACAAAAAAAAGTATATACTGTACATGCTTGTACACACACTGACACACACACAATATGTACAGTACACCCTGAAAACACATGCTTGCACATAAAAACACATTAGAGTCATGCATAGAGTTTGTGTTCCACCGACACAATTTAAAAGAAATGTTTGACATGTTGGGCAATTTGCTTATCTTGTCAAGAGTTAGATTAGAAGACTGATACCACACAGAGCTAATAACTTATTTCCTAAAATGTAAAACAATTCCTTTAATGTGGTGTAAAAGTGCACACATACAGTTCTGTTGAGTTCATGTACACACACACGCACACACACACACACACACTCACACGCACACACATTCCTGCAAACCTCACTGGTTGAATTTGTACCATTTTAACACATCCTTCAAAACTGAGGGACAGAGAGAGACAGAGTGTGGACCTTTAAATAGACCACTGGGATTGAAACATCACTTACATGTCATTGAACTGTGGTCAGAGAAAATATTTTTGATTGACAGAGGTGATTTATAGCCACTCAGACTTCAAACAGATTTGGTTTATTTGAACTTGTAGCCTGTTTTACTTCCCTTTCACATGACTCTTCTCATAAAGTCAGTGGCTTAAAAAGATGGAAAAAAGACCTTCTGGCTTTTCACAAAGCTCGAGTTGCACAAAAGAAAGAATTCAGTAGATGAGGTAGATCCCATCTAGCTGGTGCAGCGTGTGAGGGATTTTGGTATCGTGTGATTGAGGCTTTGCTGCCAAGCACAGACGGGGTAGGAGGCTAAAAGCACACATTTTCTTTGGTTAAGTGTGTGTGAATGGCTGCATGCATTGTGTATGTGTTTAAAAGAGTGTGTATCTTATCACATTGTGAGGACAGATGAAATAGAGTTGGTTTTGTTTGAACACTGTAGCTTGGATTGATTTGTAACTTTCTCCACTTACAACCATGCGCTGCTTAGTAAAGAAAACGTTGTACTCCGTGACCACTTGAACAGGCCAAACAGCTTCACACATTGTGTGCATCATCGTCTCCTTTAAGATGATTTATTTCTGCTCAGGTCCTGTCTGACATCTTTATTGTCAACATTTTGTCCAACTGTTACATGAACATTTTCTTTTTGTTTCCACAGAGCTCAAACTTCCAAAGATACGTATCATCATGAGGTCAGTGGTAAAATGACTTCAGTGTTTGCGTTCTGGTGTGTGTCCACATGTATATGCGTGTAAGTGCGTAAGAGAATTCTCCTCTGAACCGTGGGGAAGATTTATGGGTACCAGGGGTGATGGGGGATGATCGCTCCATTCAATGTCTTCATTGTGCTGTGAACACGTGTGCTGTGGTATTGGGTAAAGGAGGTATATGGGGCGATACTCAATCCCCTTTCTAAAGGGATTAAAAGGGCAAACCAGACACATGCACACGTGAGCATGGAGAGCACATAAAACAAACACAATAAAATACCCTTACATGTTATAAGTGTGCTTCTATTTGCTCTCTGGATAGTTCTGAATATTAGGCTTCAAATATTTCAGCATCCACTGAGTTATGAGATGTGGGCCAGTTGTTTCTCAAATTAATGACTCAATCAATCTCTTCAAAGAATAAAACCTTGCAGACACTCATAAAATGGGCTTATGTTTCTATAACTGTTTTGACAAAAACCAAGGACCAAATAGTTTTAATGTAACACACAGGCTGTACTTAGGAAACAGCGGTAATTTGAGCTAAATGCTAATGTCAGTATGCTAACTCACTCACCATCTTAGTTTAGAACAAAGTACAGCTGACACTGATGGGAATGTATTTAGTTTTTCAGGTATTCAGTTATTTATGTATTGGAAACATTGAAATGTAAACCTCAGGGGGTCACCAAAGTTATTTAATCCTCTGGGAATCATGAATGAACAAATTTCATGGCAATCCATCACTGTTAATATATTTCCATCACTGGACTGATAGAGGAGCAGACCAACATTGCCTTCCCTAGATCTATGCCGCATGACTAAAAATTGGCTAAAATCTGCATCAGGTTGGGTGCAGATGAGCAGAGTTGGGTGTCCTTGACATGATCCCCAGAGGATGAATCCTTGTGACTTTGATGATCCCCTGACTTTTCTTCTAGTGCCACCAAGAGGTTGGCATGTTTGGTATATCTTGACAACTACTGGATGGATGCTGCAGAGTTTGCTGACTTGCTTGCTTTATGAATACAGTAAATATAACCTGCTAAACATTATCACATTAGCATTTAGCTCAAAGCACTGTTGGGTAAGTATATCCTCATAGAGCCACTAGTGTCGCTGTTGTTATATAAATGTTGCTACATTCCATATTGCCATTAAGCTGGCATTAGCTTAAGCATTAATGACATGGCTGGCAAACAGGATTGCCAAAATAAACTACAATAAAGTACACCTTTATAAATTAACCCTTAACATAAGCTTCTCTTTTCATCTACCACCCAGTAAAATGTCTGTACTTATGTTTTATGACAGTAAGCTTTGATTAAGGAGGAATAATTTCTTTGCACTAAACCAATAGCTTGTACAGTCTCTTCCAAAGCTTCTTGACACTCTAGTGTGAAACTGTCGCATAAAGCCAGAAATAATAAAGACTTTATCCGTAAAAAGAAGAAATCTGTTTGACTGCCAGATGGTTTCACATCTTGGATGGCAAAGACACCAAAGATAAGAGTCCTTCCCTTTCATTCCTGTTTTTCTTGGCTCATCATCAGTTGGACAGACAATAATAAGCTTGGACACTGGAGCCTTTGGGAAATGCACTCTTCATAATTGGCATATCTTTGGTCATTTTCATAGCCAAGTTCACCATTTTTCCCACACACATACAAATGAAAGTCATTCCAGCTCTAAAGCCTACATTCAATAAGCTGTCATGGCTGGCCATAAATCGTTCTCTCTTCAGCTGGAGACAGTTAGAAATGTCCTTGAGGTAAACAATGTTAAGTGATTATGCCAACATGCAGGGCTTGTCAAAACCTGTCCACCCTTTGTTACAGCTACTTATTGAGATTACAGTGTGAATAATGGGTAGATATTTCTTTGGGTTTCAGTCACAGTAGCAAGGTTGCTAATTAAACATCAAGGGAAGGCTTTTTTTTTAAGCTTTTCTTTTCACCTTTATAGGTTGCAAGATTCTCATGGCTCCAGCAGTTAGAGCTGTCAACACAAACGCATGTGTGTTTATGTGTGCCTACATGAGTGAATACACGATTACATTCAGGTTTGCGTGGGGGGCTGAGTGAGCGGGTGACCTGGATTTCCCATCATAACACACTCTTCCCCAGGAAGGAGAAAGGGAAACTGCTGTTGGTCCATCAGCACATATACCCATCACTGATCATCAGTACTGTGACACATTGTAACCACCCCAAACACACATCCAGTGATTTCTTGGCAAACACACTGCTCTGGCCAGCAAGTACACCTGCTATTTACAGAGTACAGTTTTCCTCTGTCAGTCATTAAATTGTCCCCAAATTGACGTGCTAAAACATGTTTTAAAAACAATGGCATTTAAAGTCAGATGGTAAGGTTTGTAAAATTTTGCTACTGTTATGTCAGCATAATTGACCATTCAGTAAACGTGTAGTACTACTCTGTATTTAAATTTGGATGGCAAGTTCCTTTTTTTTTTACTGTCTCTAAAACACAAAAAGCAAAAAACAAACAAGAGCAAACATGTAGGAAATGGATCAAACAATGTGTTTATCTGCTCTAACATCAGCTGCAAACATTAGCATGTTCAGCTAACTTGCTTACTACCTACAGAAGTAGTAGTAGTACAAAAGTGTTACTTCCAAAGCCAGGTGGTATTACATTATACATTCATTTGTAGGGTTACAGGAACTGTTAGCCTTAACATTTTTCCTTATCATACTTAAAACACTACATTAATTTACTAGCCTCAGTCCTTTAGCAGAATATCATGTATGTAGCCATCAAGTTTATATGTAAGACCCCTTTACTGGGTTCTCGCTGAAAACATTAAAAGTCAGACACAGTGTTTTCAACCAGCTTATTAAGCTAAGGTTAGCGTAATTATCCAACAATACCTGCCTGCAGCTCATAAACTCTGCTAGCGATAGTTGTCAATTCAGCTGAATGCTAGAAATGGGAAGTCTGTTTTTTTTTTTAATTATTTTTTATTTTCTGCTACTGTTATCATTGTAAATGGCATAGATCTACCATGATCTACCATGCTAAACAAATTGTTTTTGTATATACATTAAGTACATCACAGCTTTGTAGTCCTGATACTATGTGTTTAAAGCAAAGTGACTTAAATCAAAGTTTTGCTATTGAATCATAGTGAGCTGTTTCCCTTCTGTGAGAACACTGTTACTTACTATGTCTTTCACCAAGATGTCATAAGGCTCAACAACAGATTTGGAGCAATATGGGTCAGGCTGCATGAGTTGCATCTTACATTGTCCATGTAATGTGCACCTTCTGCCATAAAAGATACTTTGGTGCATAACATCTGGGTTTGCATGAATTAACTGGGGAACAGAATGAAAAACTGGAAGAACCAGCTATCTGTCATCCTGCACCACCTACGCATTTCCAGAGCAAACAGCCTCATTCCTAAGAAAATATAATTAGCTGTGAAAAACCAGTAGAGTGAGCACATAGGACAGATTTAAACACATATGACACAAATCTAAAATATTCTCTATCTATCCATATTCCTGCACCTGTGTTTCTCTGGCTGTACTGCTGCTGTTCAAGGATGTTAGAAAGGTCATGGGGTGGCAGCAGAGTTTGGGACAGTGGGCCTCCACAACATGTGGAAGAGACCAGGTGGGGTTTGCTGATGGCGTGCCAGTGGAGGAATGTATCTGTCAGCGTTGCACTTGTCCCGTGGGAATCACCCCTGAAATGTGTTAGCGTCACAGCTGAAGGTGTCAGGATCAGTTGGCCAAGTGGGACTGGTGTGTGTGTTTGTGTGTAAAACGTGAGCAAATGCCTGTGTGAAACCATGCCTGCATGATTTTCCTGAAGCATAAACCTGCAGCATGTGTATGTATCAGTCTGTGTGTACATGCAGATTGAGTAATTATGAAAATGTGAGGGTTGGTTTTAGTGATTAATTATGATTAAAATGGGTAATTTCCAAATTGAATACAGCCTTATTATTATTAGATTATTCTAATAAAAAAATAAAAAAATAAAATGCAATATCTGATGCTTCTTACTCCCTTGTGTGCTTATGTGTCTCCCTGTCAGAGCAGTATGAAGGGGCCTGTGGTGGGAGGAAACCAGGCTTTCAGTGTAGCAGCCTGACCTCTAAATACACACCAAAGCACCCAGGGGTCGTGACCTCCGGTGTGTCCGGGGACCAGTTGCTGTGCGGGGCCTCTCTGCTCACGAGAGAGCAGGGGGGTCAAAGCATGTGACCGAACCACTTGCTTCAGATGTCATGCAATAATTTACTGTGGCGCTTTTATGTCGCACCAACAGCTCTGACAGATATTACACCTTTTATTACTATTATTACACTCCTTTTTAAGAGAGAGAGAAAGTGTGTGAATACCTAAAATAATACATGAAACTTAAAATGAAGCATATAATATGAGCATTTAGAGTTTCTTTTTTCTCTCTTTTTCACAGCTGTTTGGAAATTGAGCGCTGAGTTTGTGGAGAAGTTTGGCCGTCCAGAGTTGCAGTCTAAGCATCTTGCAGTTATGTCTTTTAGGGATTGCCAAAACCAGGTGGTCTGTTCCCACTGACCTCTGAGATTTCTTACGTCCAGACTTTGGAAAGCCTCATGAAAGAAAGAGTGTGGCTGCAGCCCTGCCGGGTGTGTTTATACACTGGATAGGAGAGTATCACTGCTCAGATTCACTTCCATCTGCCCACTCATATCACAGACCCCTGCGACTGAGATCTTGTCATTTGTTTAGACCTTTTCTCAGGTCGAAACAAACGGTCTTCATACCAGATGTATTTTTTCGTGAAATGCTTCTGTGTCCCTTTTGGACAAGCTGTAACATGCTGACAATTTCTGTTAAGATAGTGGAAGATTAGCATCCCATCTAAGGCTGCAGGAGGGAGAAAACAGGAAGTGAAAATGTTCATTTGTGCATGGCTGCAGTTAGTCTAAAATTGTGTCATCTTATCTCTCTACATCAACCACTCTGGCCTATAAAGCCAAAAAGACAAGCCTTGCAAACACACCCCTGAAACTTCTCATTACAGCTTGCAGTTTAATAGCTCGCTCTCTGCTGTACACAGTCGTTGCAGCCAGCAGCTCCGACCCCTGACAATCAGTCAACATGGTACACGCTGAGCTTTAAAACACAACATCTACATTCCTTCCATCCTCAGGCCTCGTCTGACAGCAGCTCAGGGGCGAACACGACACTGCAGACAAACCGCTGCTGTCAGTCTCAATAGAAAATAATGCTGGAAATTTCAGCCATGTGTTCCACAGGCATTTGGCGTGGTATAGTAGTTTTCGTGTCAAGGCGTGCAGAAAAATACTCACTGAGGTCAGCAGAGCACTGATGCATTCTGACACTCTGACCGAAGTGCACTGTGTTAGTGTGTCGTACATGGCATTCAGTTCACTTGACAGCAAGATGATGTCCGAGAGAAATTCTACACCAAAAATTGCCAAATTGAACACTTAAAATACTCAAGTGTACCTAAAAGACAGTGTGCAAAGTTCTGGTGTCAGCCCAGTTTCAAACACTTGTCAACTGATGTGATTAAAAGTTTCTTTGGAGAGCCAGAAAATCTTCATTGTTGGTGTAAGAGGTCCCTCTAGTGGAAGTGTCGAGGAAATTCTCTAAATCAGTAAAACCCAACATTCACCAGAGGTAGGAGAGGATTTAGTTGAGCTCTAAGCACACAATACTTGAGATTCATAAGTGTAAATTTGATTCCAATTGCATCCTTCACTAGTTAACTAGTATTTTGTGATCAGCATCTTGCTGTCAAATTTTTGCACCCTTACACAAATGTTAATCTCCTTCATTATCAAAATAACATACTGTATTTTTAGCCAAAGTATTTGGCATGTCAACATATTCATGACTTGAACTGTTCAAGTTATCAGATACATTATTATATAAATATAGGCTACAGTTTCCCTATAAAACTGTCTAATCACTTTCATGAAATAATCTGATTATTAATCATCAACTCGATGTATAATAGATACAGTATGTTTTTTAGTTTCAGCCCAGAATTGCTCATCACCTTAATGAGCTCAGGCCTCGTGATTTAAACGTTTCTGCCAGTAAACTGTTTAGCTAAAGTGGTAAACCAGTCAAATCCTGGCATGTCTCATCTCATTATCACACTAAATATAATTGATTTTTGCAGTTTGATAGCAGCTTAGTTCTTTTACCGTCTGTTATTTTTCACAAAAGTATGTTATTTTTAAATGATTTTAGTGGTGGTGGCCCACCTGGTCTATAAAACACTGCCCTAAACCCTGAACTTGTAAAATGAATGCATATTCAGCCAAATACCAGACTAATCCAATTAAGGTGGAAATGTTGTTAGCAGTGTGTATTCAGGTCAACTCTCTAGAAACACTCAACAAACCACTTAGTGTTGTTTCATTCAATGTACAAGTGAGACTTTACTTTAAGCCCCAATATTTAGCATTTATAAGCAGTATACAAACATTTAATAGATGGTTTATAACACACTGTAATGTACTTATAAGTGTTCAATGTACAGTATTTGTCAGTAATTACTTAACTTATCCCATGAAGACATATTTTATATTATTGCAACTGTGTTTTACTATATTGTCATTCATTATCTGTTTATACAGCAGCATCCACTTACAGGTGTCCATCGGAGGAGTTATAGTTTTTTGATAAATACATTAATAAACATTTAACTACAAAGTGTGTTATATATAATTTATTAAATGTTTATAAATGCCAAAGAGACTTAAAGTAAAGTGTTAATGTAGCTTATAGATTTCATTTGAAGTAACTTTATGGATAAAATCATAGTTTGTCAGACTTTTACCAGACAAAACAATTAGGCTAAACTGCTGTTGTATCCATTCATTTGAAACTGTTAAAATTCTTAAATGTCACCTAAACTTTGAGAAAAACAACAACAACAACAACAACAACAACAAAAACAACTTATGACATATATGTAGTCCCAACAGTTCCTACACCAGGTGATATATTCACATCCAAATGATACACTAGAGTTCAAAATACAGCTGCATGAGTCTGAACAATGTTTGGTCACTTAAAACAAGTTTGTAGAGATTGACAGGTTGGGTCTGACACTGTATATAATACACTCAGCTGCCAGTTTATTAGGTAACTACACTTAGCTAAACTGCCATAAATATTACCTTCATCGAAGTTATAATGCTCCATTTTATTGAAACTGTTTTAGGGGTGTTGATTATTTTTCAAGGCTGCTTTTGAATTGCGTTGCGTTTGGTATTTCTGTTTTGTTTTTTTTTTGTTTTGTTTTTTGGACAGTAGATGTGAGGCTTTAATGGAGGCGTTTCACTTTTACACCACAAGATGCCGCCATAGCGGCTCAAAGTCGTGCAGCTGTCCCGTGATTGATGGACCTTAAAATACAGATGTGCCATTCATCATAAACGGGTCCACACAATACAACACAACAATGACTGAGCAAAGTAGTTACAGACAAGAAGAGTACAGTGAGAAGATGAGAACAGGTTGCATCACTTTGTATGTTACGGGGTCGTTTGTCAGCCCATAAATATTGTGTTAATGACCAGTTCAGCTCATGAAATTTGCACATGTATCCTCTTTTAAACTCTCTCTCTCTCTCTCTCTCTCTCTCTCTGTGTGTGTGTGTGTGTGTGTGCGTGATCTGACTTATCCTACTTTCGGGGACACATTTCAGACTAAGGACCAGTTAATTGGGGACAGCTTGTCCAACTGGGGACAAAAGCTGTGTCCCCAATTGGGAAAAAGCTGATTTTTGTGTCAGTGGTTAAGGTTAGGGTTAGGGTTAGGCAACTAGTGGTTATAGTTAGGGTTAGGGTCTCCAGGAAATGAATGTAAGTCTATGTAATGTCCCCAAGAGTGACCTACACTTGTGTGTGTGTGTGTGTGTGTGTGTGTGTGTGTGTGTGCGTTTGTGTGCGTGTGCGTGCGTGTGTGTGTGTTTTGTATCTGGCTTTGTTTCATGCAGTTATGATTCATGATACCTTAAATTACACGTTATATTATTGTCCACTGCACTGCCAGGATTTTAAGGGAATCAAGATGAGAGGGAGGGGCGTGGGGGGCATTATGTGAAAACAACCTCAGCCCTTTGAAGCGGGCTCAACCTCTCCCGATGAAAAACACGCTCAGCTTTTTTTTTTTATCACCCTCTGAATCATGCGAACAGCTTCAGGTTTTCACTGAGATAAGAAAACATTTCAACTGAAGTAGCTTCATCTAGTCCTGTTTCATGACGTGGACGGATGTAGGTTCATTTATCCAGAAGGATCCAGTGAGATCCCCCCAGCCCTGTTTGGTTCCTGCCAAATGATGTTATTACACCAAGCGCACTCTCCCACTTCTTCATCTGCGATACAAAACAAATAAGATCCCTACAATGGCCGTTTTTGTCAGATAGCAGATTTGTTATTGTTAAAATGTGTGTGCACTGCGTCTTCTGTGTAAAAGAAAAAAGCTCTATTGGGTTGAACGTTTCCATAGTTCTTTATAAAAAGAAAGGAAGAAAAACACCTTACACTGAGCCCCAAATTTAATGTTGCATATCTTTTATGGCGGGGGTTCTTACAAAATTACCAGAAATAAAAATTGGAGGGCGTATCTGTAAATGTCACATCAATGCCAGATGCATGTGTGCGGGACAGTTTGGTGCATTACCTCCTTATTTTATCAGCTCTAAAAATGCCCCTGCAGCTGTTGGTCCCCAGAAAAGACTCCCAACACGTTTTGCTTCCAAAGTTTTAGTGTCAGATTATCTTGGAGCTGTATCGCCTATAGTGGCATACCTTCAGCTTTTGCAGTGATTTGACGCTCCTGCTTTCTCCTTATTGGAACCACACAGCGCGCGCGGGCCTGTTTCCAATCTGAAGACATGCGTGATGAATTTTGGGAAATCATCTGCAGCTTTGCTGGTACCGTATAGCCCACCCAGTCCGGACCCAGTCCCCCCTCTGCCCCGAGGTATCAATACGATTAGAGGCAGGAAATGTGGGAATCCCCAACAAAGGGCTCCATCATTAAACACAAACAACCAGAGGCCTCCCAACAATACCAAAAGCGCCCTCCTCTCCTGACTTCTCTTTTATGTCTGAGCAAGTGAAAATCTATTACTTTCATCCCAATATTACCATTCTGCTTTCAGTTGCCCATTATTAAAGAAGATAATCTGGCCGGGCTTTGATAGGTTTGCGCCCAAATGGAGAACAGAGAGTGTAGAGTTTCTGCCGCAGAAATCTCAGGTTATGCAGACTGCAGATCAAATATTTCTGCTCAATTTCACAGATGGAGATATTTATCAATATTTCTCTAAGTCTGTCGCAGGAAAGCGAAAGTCTGAGTGTAAGTTTAGAAAAAGGCACCCAGTCTGCTTCTTATCTGTTTATTCAAAGAAGCCTCCGGGCAGCAAATTATTATTTTCGGAGCAGCACAAAATCAGTCATTCCAGTTTTATCCCCTGTTGTAGGCCTACGTCTGAAAACGTGTAATTGTGTGCCAAGTGTGTGCGTCAAGTGCGGCTGCAAAAGCCTTCGAGGGGGATTAAGATTTAAGTCCCTGCCTCACGTAGAGAAGTGTTTGTGGATTTTCCCCCTCAGTCTTTAAATTTATGATAGTGATCTGATGTCCCCAAAGAGTCTATCAGCTCATTCGGAAGTTAGAATGTGTATTTATCTTGTTTTCAGTGTCACTTTCCATCGCCGCTGCAATTTTAGATGACTTCTCCCTTTTCTCTGTTGCTTTATACAGACTTCCCCTCCTTGTTTTTGGGTTGATGTAAAACCAAAAAAACAAACAAAAAAATCCTCTCAAAAATGACCGACTTTCAGCAAAAAAAAAAAAAAAAATCTGTTTTTTATGCAGAATTTTTTCTCACGTTGTAACAGGATCAAACCTCTTTTTAGGGACGAAAAACAAACATTTTAATTTTTTTTTGGAAAATAACGACACCTTATAGCTCATGAGCTGCCTACATAAACATATGGATCAGATTTGTTCAAATTAGTATCATTCAACTTTATTTTATTCATATATATGATCAAAATGTCACATTTTTGATGCCACACTGAAATAACCATTTTGAGGAAAACTTTTTTATTCCCCTCTAAAAATAGTCTTCTTGTGATTTCCTGCTTGTTAGGATGTTTTCACTGAGTGGATATCTAATGTCCGCGTCGCCTTGGCACTGATGGGCTGATGATGAGAGTGCGCTGCTGGCTGGTATAGGCCTACTTGGTACCCTTTGCGCCGTTTTCATTGGTCAGGATCCTTTTCCTCATGCCTCAGCGTGACATCACATCCACCCGACCCGCAGGAAAGCAGCAGTGATTACAGATGATGCTGGACATCTCAGAGGACGCACGCACTTTTTACGCTTTATGCACACGGCCAAACACTCAAAGCGCTCTTTTGCGCTTACAGGCACAAAAATAAAGGATATCAGCGCGGATGCTTTGCGGTTTGGAGAGGCTGAGAGTTTTGTGAAGTAGGAGGAGGATTGCGCTCGGATTTGTACGCTCACTTTTTTTTTTTTTTGTGAATGGAGATGAGCTGTGCGTAAAAATCTGCTTTCAAGAGAGGAGCTGTCACTCTCCCACCTGTTGGCAGGTGGTGTTGGCTTTAACCGCGGACATCTACTATGGCATTGGGCTTGGAAATAATGGAGGATATTGTTATCGACGTAGTAGGGGAAGGACTCAAAGATAACGGAGAGGAGCGACTCTTACCTCTGGATGAGTCGCAGAGCGAGCAGGACCGCAACGCGGAGACTTTGTCATCCAGCAGCGAGGGTAAAGACCGGGACACATACAGTCCTGCACCGGCGTGTCCCCCTCCTGCTAAAACCAAAGGTCCTGCGTCGGTGAAGCCTCCATACTCATACATCGCTCTGATAACGATGGCCATATTGCAGAGTCCAAAGAAACGTCTCACTCTCAGCGAGATATGTGACTTTATCAGCCAACGCTTCGTTTATTACCGGGAGAAATTCCCCGCCTGGCAGAACTCTATCAGACACAATCTGTCGCTTAATGACTGCTTTGTAAAGATGCCCAGAGAGCCTGGAAACCCCGGGAAGGGCAACTACTGGACGCTGGATCCCAACTCCTCGGACATGTTTGAGAACGGGAGTTTTCTGCGCCGGAGGAAGCGATTCAAGCGGCAGCACTTTCGCTTCGACCCACTCAAGGAGCAGCACCTGGAGCCCAGCGGACTGCACGGTTTCCCCCACGGTGCCTACGGGCTCGGGACGGCGGCTCTACAGCTGCCCAGTCTGGAGATTTACCCCTACCTTCATCACCATGCGCACTCGCCGTGCGCCCCCGCCACCATCCCACCTGTCAGCAGCATCCTGCCGGCTCTCTCCAGCTTCTTCTCCCGCAGCGCCCTCACAGCCAAGGCTTTCCTTCAGTCACAGCCCGGCATGGAAGCCTTCTCCCCGGCCCAATGTACTGCTTACTCCTCTCCTCTGACCTCCAGCGCAGCCTACGCGTCCCATGCGCTTTTCCACCCCGCTGCGTCTCCGCATTTCCTCAGTTTACATCAGGAGTATCAGAAATTACAGACTCAGCGTGGCACCGTCGACCTGGCCAAACACATCAACATTGCTAACAATGAATAATCAGTACGTTACACCGGACTTGTGTTTTCTCAGGTAACAGAGACGATTTAAGCAGAAGCTCACAATATCTCCAGCGGTGGAAATCGGATGGATTTGTTTTAAAAGAATGTTGTAGATATGTTAGAAACTATCCCTCCTTCCTTCACTTTCTGTATGGCAAAAAAAAAAAAAAAAAAAAAAAAATCTTTTAGCAGGCGTCTTTTTTTAAATTTGATCATGAATTATCATCTTTTGTTTGAATATTTAATTGACGAGTTTCTTTTACTTTTTCCTGGAAAGAAATAAAAGTGAATATTTAAACCGTTCGTTCAGTTGTATTTTGTATAGATCCATGTGATGTTATTAAGGTTTTTTATTTATGATGATGAATGATCTAGAAAACGCAAGATTTAGGTTTAAAGATACAGACACTGTGTTTATATGTCATGTGTTGTTTTTAATTTCGGTGTCTGCATTTTGACTATTGGTGCGCTGATTTAATATGAGGCCCTAGATCGTGATAATAAAAAACATAGCCTGCTAAAACCTAATAAAACATACGTAACCTATTCAGATGTGTTGCATTGCTTCACAAGAGAAACAGCCAAAGAAAACTGAATTTAAAACAATGGCGGCGATTAAAATAGGAGAATAACAGTCTCTTGGGCCTAACATAGCTGCAGCAGTGTAAAGATGTGCTTCACTTCACATAAAATAATCGATCAAATAAAATAGAAAGAGATTATAAACATATGTGTGTCGGCATTTTTTTAGTTTAGAGAGGGATTTGCATAATTATCAATGACAGATGCTGTGTCAGTTATTTAATACAGTGAAACAATAACAGATAAATTGCAAAAAAAAAAAAAAGTATGTTGTAAAATAACATATTTCACGCGTAAAAAATGACTGAATCTGGTGCTGGATAGACTCTGTTGCGTCAAGGTCAAAGTCAGCTTGGATGCTCCAGTATTAATATTCATATTAAAGCATGAAATTATAATGAAACAGAAAGAATGATCAAAACCTTCTGATAGTTCAACGCGGCCTCTGCCAGCAGCTGATGAATGTTAAACTAAACGATTAAAGGGGTCGTGCTGCTCTAAAACGCAAACGCTTGTCAGGTGTGTGTAAGTGTGTGCTCATGGAGTAACGATGAACATATAGATGCCTGCAGTTACCTTATTTTGCAGGGCCACACACACACACACACTCACACACTCACACACACTTGTCCTTGTGCCTGTTCCCGAGAGAAAATCTGTACAACACATTTTCATGTCAAATAAGTTCTCAACTGTTCAATTATAAACCCGCTTTCTGCTGCTTTACCCCCCAGATGTTCCCACAAAAGAGGCTTTTTAGGATGTCACTTATTTTTTTATTACTACAGAGGACGTTAACTCGAAAATATTTTGGTTCTATAATTTTTTTGGCGTATTTAAAAGACTTGTGAAGACACATCTTTACCTAATTTAAATATGTAATTACCTAAAATAAGTTTTATCTTATGTTGTGAATTGATGCAACAATTATAAATTATATTTCTTTACTTTCAAGAAGTAATCCAACTGCTCAGTTTCTGTGTCATTATAATATATATGTATAAATATTTGCTGGTCAGAATTTGTCAATACTTGCTGGAAGCAGCATTTTCCAGACAAATCAAAACTGTCTGACTAACAGCTTATTTCTTCTTCTTTTTTACCATCTAAATTTTCTGCTGTTTAAAAAGCTGAATCACACTCAACATAATACTCCATAATCTATAATCTAAACCTAAAACAAATAAGCCAATCTTTTTTGTTTGAGCAGATATAGTGTGATTAAAGCAGAGGACACACACAGGAGAAATCAGTAAATACATAATCTATCCAAAAAAAACTACTTTCCACTCATTTCTTCATGCTGCTAATTCAAATGATCTGATTTATTTTTCCTTTCTTTTTCATTTCAGCCCACAGTCCACACAGCGCTGCTTTACGGTGGTAATGACAGTAGTAAAATAATTCTAGGTTTCAGAGCATGGAAGTATTTATTTAATTCTATTCTGAGTCTGGTTTAGATGGATTACCATGCTGAAGCTCTTGGACTGGGCTGATGGATCACACCGCACGCTCAACGTTAGTCCTTTAGCAGACTTTGGCACCCAGTGAGAGCCTGAAACAAATAAAAAGATTGTTACCTGATGGTGAGCTGTTAAGTTGCCCACTTCTGAAAGAAGAGCTCATCGAGTCTCTTCCCTTTTTCTTTGCTCCATTCGGGAAATCTTACAGACTCACCCAGTTTTGGTGCTTAGGTTTAATTCAATCTCTTTTTGAGGTTGGTGGGATTTTTCTTTTCTTTTTTTCTTATTGGTCACAACCAAATGTCTAATATTTGTACTGTTAATCGTAAACAGTACAGGAGGAACTGTGGTTAAACTGATCCAACATAAGATTCGTATCGCACACCGCAGCACTTCTGCTATTACAACTATCTGATTGGAAATACACAGAAATACCCAGTTTTCATTTAGACTCTGGGCTTTTGTATCAATTTAGCTTGTCAAAACCAAATATGAAGTTTCAACATAGTGAGGATGTCACTCATGAAAAGTGGGATCAACAGAAAGTCTTTTATGTGCCTGCATGTCATCTTTACAGCAGGCAATAAGCCATGATGCACCTTTAGATCATCAGAATGTGCATTTATGCCCAGGGATGTTTGACAGTTTAATATGCTTGAACATCATGACTTAAACATTAAAAAGCATCAGAAAGGAGACATCTTTGTCACGACTAATGAGCTTGTTCTCAGTGGGAAGCCAGGAGAAGAGAAACTGAAGCAGACAAACACTGTCGCAACGACTGATTGGCAGCCAGGGAGGGAGTCAGGGTTGTTTTTTAGGGGGGAGAGAAGCCGGTGCACCTGATAAAATAAGCAATTCAGACACCCTAGGCTTGTGTGTGTGTGTGTGTGTGTGTGTGTGTGACTACACATCAGTTTTCCATACTGAAGGAGGTGAAACTTGCCAGTACACTGCTTTAAGTCTTTTTACTTTCCTTTTTCCTTTGTGCGTCATTGAGTGTGACATGGTTTATTAAATCTTCACTTGTAATACAAGTAAAAGCTTCTTTTTAATGATTAGCAGCATGATTTTTTTTCAACCATACATTTTTTCCACCGTAGCTTCTTTACAACTCTGTCACCTCAAAGTTCACTTTAAAATGCAACATAATCTGCAAAGTTAATCAGAATGTGACACAAGGGCATTGTGTTTTAAATTGAGTATAACTTTACTAAATGTCATATTAACGTGATTCATCACATAAGTGGACGTGATGAATGTGCATTTATGTGACAACCTGTCAGTGGTGAGTGCCGTGTTACCACCGCTGCAGTGTTTCTGCTCAGTTCCACGTGGATTATCAGTCCTGAGTTATCATAACTCATATCTCCCCTCTGATGTGGAGCTCGTTTCTCTGGGAAAAGTGAGTCGATTCAGTCAGAACTCCATTCATGCCTAACAGTGCCGCTGTACCATGCTTTTATTCTCCACTTACAAACGCCAAGCCAAACAGGCAAGATAAACTCATTGGTGGAGCACCCCGCCTCGCTGCCTTCCCTCCTTCTGCTTCCACAGCCAAGGACCCAAAATCCTTGTAGGGAGAGTGGTGCATTCTGGGATAACCCCTGTAAGTTCAGTCAGGACAGGAAAAACAATATGTTGTTCCAGAGGGTTTGAAATGCATCATTTGAAATAAATTCCCCTCAAATATTTTCCCTGCCTTATAGCCTGCTGTTTTTTTTTTTTTTTTAATATGAGTTTTGAGGCTGAACTGAACAGCTGATTGCCAGAGACTGATTTCTGTTTGCTTTAGTATTCCAAGAGGGTAATTTGTGCTGCTATAGGATCAGTTTGGTGGACATAAAGGCGTAGGTGTTGTGGTTTTTCAGTTATCATTAGTAAATCTCGCACCTTTCTGCTGAGGTGGATCACAGCTGAAGTTTTCTCTCCTCTCACTTTAATGGCTGACTTCCACAGGCCTCACTCGCTCCTTGGCGTATGCTTTTCCTGGCAGGGCCAATCCCCGCTGCCCTGCTTCAGGGAGTTATTCAATTATAAATCTTCCACCCTTCTTTGCTGCGCCCCCCGCCCCAACCCCCTCCTCTCTCTCACCGGTCTATGTGTTACCCTGCCAAGCCCAGTAAAACACGCTGCTCCATTGGTGTACCCCTCTCCAGTCTCGTGCCCAAGAATTTATTATGCTCAGGGTGGTGAAGCAGAGTGCGGTGTGTTTTTGGAAAAGGGACCCCCCCTCAAGCCTCAGTGCCAACAGATGACAGTGACATATAGCAGGAAAGCCACCCAGAAGGAGAATGATCTCACACCTCAGCCACGCGCTCAGAGGGAGTGGGAGAAACTGGAGGGAGAGTAGAGATCTGCAGCTGGGGGTAGAGGGGACAATAAAGTCAAGATGAAAAGGCAGGGAGAGGCAGGGATGGAGAACGGAAAAGGTAGAAATAAAAAAGTAAGTAAATGATCCGATGATGCTGCTAGAGAGGAGATTCACTAGGGAAACAGACAAAAGTCTTTAAATACTTTAGGTTACTTGGTAAGCTTGAACATTGTGTTTTAATATTTTCCAAATAAGCAAAAAAATGTTAAACTTCTTAGATATTCTATTCTTACCCTCAGACCGTGGCTTGCTTCTGCCAGCCAAGCTCTGGAGGAAATGCACTGCTCCATTAGGCATCTTAAGAAAATCCGCAATTGCATTCAAGATTTTATAGCAGATAGATCCTCCTCTTTATATAACATCTGTTTCTCAAAAAGCCTATGAAGCAGCCAATCTGTATTGCACTGGGTGGCATTTGTAGTTGACCCCACCCCACCCTACCCCCCGCTTCTCTCTATTTCAAACCTTCTTGCATGGTGCCCTCCTGTTCCCCGGCTGGCGACCTCATGCCCTCGCCCTGCCCATGGAGTTTGGCATTACTGGCATATGCACATGCCTGCACTGCACTGTTGTGTGTATGTGTGTGTGTGTGTGTGTGTGGTATTCGCAGCAGGTATAAAGCCTCCAACCAGCAGTTCCAGCAGACCTGCGGCCAAAGAGAAACGTTCACTTGCTCACCCTTTACAGGCCTGCGATCAAAGGCAGCAGGAGTGTGATGTCACCCACGGCAGCCCCTAAACCACTTATTGCACTAAATGAGAGCCATTAGCCGCACAAACAAAGACTTAAAACTCTATGTCATTTAATCAAAAGGGGAGCAGGAAGCACAATTAACATCTGGGCCAAGATGTGTCAGAGAGGGGTCAGACTGTAACTGTGCAGGCTCTTGTTACAATTGTACAGTCTGAGGCCTGGCGGTGTAAGGCCTAATGAGAGTCAGTAACCCCAACCTGGCTGCAGCCCGCCCGCTCCGTCTGATCTCTGAGGAAGACAAAGTGGTCTGCCTTCCACACCAGGCATCGCCATGAAGTGTAGGGGGACGTTTGAAAACTGGCCAGGTAATAGCTGGAAACCTCCCTTGCTGCCTCTCCCTCTCTCTCTCTCTCCCCATTCTCTCCCCACCTCTCTCCCCCATTACATTTGGTTTTCTCCCCTCAATAACGTCTGCAGTGGCATATTACAACTTGGAAATGGATTTTAAAAGGGAGTAGAAAAAGGGGTGCCAGAATGGGAAAAACATGGATTGGCTCAATGGAGGCAGATTAAGTGGGCATGCCAAACCTCACGCTTTGTAAGAAACAAGAAAAAGACCCTTTTAACATTAATGCTCAGATTTAAGGACCAACCGCACAGTGGAGGGAAATCAAAAATCCCACACTCTTCGAGGAGAGAATGAAAATTCCAGGCGGTGAATTGTCACCTCATACGAATCTTTCTCCTCGTGCCTTCAGTGTCACCAGAGTGAATAAGGCTGGTGTGTTGCGAAGCTGTTAGTGTCAGAGGCTCATTGCTGCAGGTCTCTGTGTGCTCAGGGAACTGTAAAGCCAATTCATAGGCCTGCAAACATCCTGTAACAGCAACATAAATCCACTAATTCAAGCCTTTATGTTTGGTAATGGGTGTTGTGCCATACTATGTAGATGTGATATGATAGGATTGATTGCTCTGAAGATCACTGAGGCTGCTTTCTAGCACCGCCCTGCCACCCAAACTGTCGGCCAATGAGCCGTTCATCCCATGTTGCCTCTGTTGGTGGTCCCTGGTGTAAGCTATATTTTCCCCTCACTTCTCCCTCTCTCTCTCTTTTTTTATAGCTAACACAAAATTGTTCCTAATTCGCTGCTGCTAGAGGGGGGTAATTTGCGGCTTTTGGCTGAGTGTCGCAAGCCCCAAATTTGAAAAAGCTGCTGAGTTGAAGGCGCGGTAGGAACAACAGTAGGGAGAGTAGAGAGAGAGAGAAAGAGAGAGGGCCTAAATTCAATCAGTTGAATGCAGCAAAAGGAAAACAGCAAAAACATGATAAGCCTCAAAAGACAGAAGACAGCAATGCAATAAAAACTGTTGGGTAATATAAGCCGTAGCCACCAATACTTATGGCTCTTTTTAATGAAGTAATGGCGGTAATGTGTGCTCTTCTATTCCAAGTTAATACGATTTCTGTTCAGCCAATGAAAACACTCATGTTGTAATCAGACTGTCTTGGCCAGAATAGCTCATATTTTGTTGCCTCAAATTCTCTGATATAAAAACTCTCCCAATCTGTAAAAGACAGATGAATAGGCCATTTAATCACAAACAGTAGGCTGGTTTAGCAATTATCTCTCAGGTAGGACTCAGTGTGTAAAAGTCAATGAGTACAGTTCAAACTTAAGTAAGTTAAGTACTGTAAAACTTACTGTACTTAATGGAGTACCCCAAGGTTCTATACTTGGCCCACTTTTATTTTGTGTTTAGTAATTTAGGTGTTAATATGCATGGAACTAATACCCATTAGTAAGTAGACGATACAGTTTTTTATAGCTGTGGATCCGTTTTTAATTCAAACTTGTGTTGTGAAAACTTGATGTTGTTTTCTAATCCTAGGAGGACGCCTGTAAACATTGTGGTTATCGTTACAGCTCAGTGGAGCACAGTGGAGGTTGTTTCCTGCTACAAATATCCAAGATTTTTAGATTGATTAATGTTTTTCTTTTAAGCAGCATGTTGAAAACCATGAGAAGGCTGATCACTGCCACCATTTTGCCACTTCTTAATTATGGTGATTTGTTGTATATGGATGCATCAGCACATTGCCTCTGCATGTCATAGCACACAGAGATTTGTCATCATTTTAAAGTGACACACACACATCATTGTGCTTTATATGTCTGTGGCCATCTCTGTCATCATCTCAGATTACAAAACATATTGTTGTCTGCCCCCAGTGTACGGACATGGATGGGAAAGAAAGCTTTCATGTTTTCTGCTCTACTTGGAAATTAAATGGATGAATCTGATATCTCTGGCAAAATTCAAGGCCATTGTAAACTCTATGGCACAGTCAATGTCTCCATTCTTAGCCAACGTTTAGCCTGATTTTGGTTTTATTATCTGGTTTTAATATTGTTTTGTCTGATTGTGTGTTGTTTTATCTGCAACTTTTTATGCTGCAGTCTTAGCCAGGTTTCCCCCTTGCAGATGTTTCCAGCCTCAATGGGACTTACCTGGTAAAATAAAAACTGAATAAGGGCTTGAGTTATTTTGACCTGCTGTCTACATGATGCAGCAAAGACCAGCAAACAGGAAGTAACTGAGGGAATATCTGCAGGCAGTTGCTGATAGCTGCGTGCAGGAGTGTGTCTGGATCTCTCTTTATATCCATGTTCCCGGAGCGAAGAGAGGGGGCTCAGAGATCCTCTGTGGCCTCGTCAACACAAGGGCCCTGAGAGGTGCTCATTCATTTTGATTAACAGAGCCTTCCTCACTCTCATCCCATCCTTGGTGGTTCGCTCTCTCCTCGGGGGGAAAAGCCCACATGGATGTTTTTCTTTTTTTATCCCACATGGTTTTTCGCTTCCACAACAGCACGTCATTACCCGAGTGTTTAAACACTTAAGAACAGTTTAAAAAGGAGGGCGAGGAGGTGGTAGAGGAGGAGGAGGAGTGAAAAAACACTCACGAGCAATGAACAGTTCTACATTAACTGTGTATCACTCAAGAGAGCTGTAAAGGCCGCCCCACAAGCGAAATGAAGTCAATAAATAAATGTGGCTGTTGTCAGATGTCTGGAACAGCTTGAGAGGGCTTCAGCGACGGAGCAGCCCACCATGTTTGAAATGAAGGGCGATAAGTTTGGGCGGCCCCACTGAATTAGACGCTACAAGTTGCTGAGTGCCATTGACTAATGAAGGCAGGTTTTCTGCATGATAAATTCAAAAGCGAGAGGAGCATTTGATCTGCATAAAACCACAGTTTGTTGAAAGTCACAATGCCTGCTCGGCCCCGGGTGGAGAGAACAGCATCATAACACAACACAGAGGAGGTTTATTATTTTATGCAGATCCCACATGAGCTGCCTCTGATAACAATGCTACTCCCCCAGAGGACTGCTTTCACACAGCAGTCAATCAAAGAAGAAGTGACAACAAACAGCAGAAAGAGACGGGAGCTGTCAGTGGACTGTGCACGCCTGCTTCATTTCATGACTTCATTGGATTCAAATATTTCCCAAAACTGTTGTTTGTTGCTGCTCGCTCTTCCTCCGCGGGTCGGCCCAAAAGGAACACCAGCAGAAAATACAAAACATGAAGAAAAGCAGTAGCAGCTGGATCAGTATTTTTCCAAGCTAAAGCAATTGATCAGTGAGAGTCCAGAGAGTCAAAAAAGGAGGAGGGGGTCGGGGGGGGGGGGAGTGGGGAGCATGGTTCAGAGGAAGCTGCAGGTGTGGGGAAGAGAAAACACAATCACATCTCAAGTCAAACAAATGCGTCTCCGCTGATGGAGATGGATAGAGGGTCAGCATTCCAGTCCACCCTGGAGATCCCCGCTGCTTAGCCCCAGGTCCTCTATCTCGCTGCGCCTGCTGCTGCTGCTGGGCCAAACATCTGGAGAGGGAGAGAGAAAGGAAGTAAGAAAGAGGAGTGGAGGAGAGAAAGTTTGGTGGTGGTGATGGTGAAGCGAGGGATGAACTGAGGTCGGGGGGAAAGAGGTGAAAGAAGTTAAACGAACAGCCGTGTTTATCTTCGGGACTCCTGTGGAGGAGGGAGCCCACATAAGTGAGCTGGTGTCGGTGGGGGAAAGTTCACACAATCCCTCTTCATCTTCATCTGCTTCACCTCTTTTCTAACATTTTTTTAACGTCTTCCAGGCAGCTTAATGTCAGAGGCTGCAGAAAATGGGGCAGCATTCTGTCTAATCCTGCAGCCAACACTTTCACCTCTTCTATCAGTCTGCCATCCTTCAGAGAGCAGAAGCCTAAACTGACTGCTCCAGACTTTGCACTCTTATTTTTTTCCCTGCCTCCTTCTTTGTGTTTTCCCCAGGAGTCCTATAAAAGCCTGCTCTGCTCTTGTTTTCTCTGCAAGTCAAGGGATGAGCTAGAGCTCATAAAGAGAAAACTCGAGGGCACACTGAGGTCCTGGGCTCTGTAAAACAGGCAGTGGCAGCAGCTCTGGTGGCGGTAGCAGCGGTGGAGAGGAATATAGAGTTATATTCACACACGCTACACCTTGGGAGTATTTGATCCCTGTGAACACTGCACGGCCCAGGGAGGACACGCTCTGTAAATTTCCCTCCCGTGTGCTGTGTTCTCTGTAACGGCAGCCTGAGCTTGTAAAAAGAAAAAAGAAAAAACACACACATGACAGGTGCCAAAGTCAGGAATGTGAAAAACGTAAAAGATGAAATATTATCATGGTGCTTGTTACTTCCCTACTTCTTTTGTGAGTGAATGTGTGTTTGTGTGAGTGTGTATCAGCATTTCTACAGGCATGTATGTATGCAGTTATAGAGGGAGAATTCAGATCCTTTAATTATGTAAAAGCAGCAACACTGCAGTATAAAAATACTCCATTACAAGTAAAAGCCTTGCATTGAAAATGTGACTTAAACATATGTAAATGTTAATAGCTAAATACTTAACATATCAGTATATAGAAAGAGATTTATTTATAGAAATGGTCCCTGTGACTGTCTACTATTATATTATTAAATTATTACTTTTGATACCTTGATTACCTGGATGTTTTCTAACACTAATAATTATATAAATCAAGATATTACAGTTTTCATACAAATGCTTATACATAAAAATAAATACACAAATAAATAAATACAATAAAAATACAGTGCTTAGTTCAGTTTGGTTAAGTTTGCATCCACATGAATGGCAGAAGATGAATGTTTTTTACTTTTAGCAAACTATTTTAACAGTTTGTTACTTTTACTTCTTTACCGTTCATCCTCTGCTCAGCTTTTTCACCATTTATTTTTGGCTAACTGTTTCAACTTCTCTGCTCGCTTGCTAAGTAGTTTTCACGCACTCTCAACTGCAACATGTAGTGTTCAAGCGTTACAGCTGACTCAATATGTATTTATGTTTGTTTTTTTTTTTGATTGATTAATTTCATTTTTTTTTTCCAAATGAGTTGAAAAATGAAATGTGGAATAGATGTAGAAAGTAACTCATACTCAAGAAAAATGTCCATTTAATTAGAATTTTTCACTTAGGTACAGTACTGGAGTAAATTTATTTATATTACATTCCACCACTGCGTGCAGTGTGCGCGTGTCGACCATGCACGTGTGTGAGTGTGTGTTTGTGTGCGTGCGTGCGTGCGTGTGTGTATGCGTGCATGCGTGTGTGCATGCATGTGTGTGTGTGTGTGTGTGTGTGGGTGTGTGTGTGCGTGTGGGTGTGTGGACAGTGCACATGTGAGTGTTTTTACTGCTGATGGCACAGTGGAGGATTTATTTAAACAGATGTGAACTCTCAGTGCCAGGGTGACCTCAGGTCCTACTTGGCTACACTGCAGCTGATCTCTCCGCCCTGGAAAAATAACACTCAGTTTAACAGACTGACCTGTGAAAGAAAAAGCTTGCAAACACCCTGTGTAATAAGTCCAGGAATAAGGCCACATTTCCTCTCGCAGAGTAATTGAAGCTCAGTGTAACCTTATCAGCGCATGCCTTGCTGCAATATGGAGTGCATGTGTCAGGTTATGTCCTTGTCTCCTGTGAAATATCTCAGTTACAGTAACCAGACTTACAGTAAAACCAGAAGTTATATTCCTTTCAGAGTCAGATATATAGCGCTGGATTTATACTCTCATTGACTGAAAATGGAGGGTTTTATACCAAATGCGCTGCACATTAACAGCACGGAGCATGAGTTAGGGGAGTGCAGAGGTTGCTGACAAGAGCCATAAAGGGGGTAAATTTATGTGTCGAGTGATATAGGCGGGAGGTCAGAGCCAGAGTGAAGTGTGGAGGGTCGACAAGGATGAAGAGACAGCAATGTTTGGAGAGAGGACAGGAGAGAGCGATGCTAATTTATACCCCGGTAATTGGAAACAGCAGAGTCCTGCACCTGAACCGCATTCTCGGCCCTGTGGCCAGCGCCGGGGCCCGGTCAACGTGGGAGGGTGATGAGGGCCAGGGGGATGGAGAGATGGAAGGGATGGAGGTTACGGGGTCAGTGTCAATGGCAGCCTTGTTGTTTCTGTCCCTGCAGACAGGACAGAGGTTGGAGAGCGTGCATGTTTATGTGGAAGTCTCAGGTCTAGATGTGCGTGTCTGAGCAGAATTAGTGTGTATGTTAGAGATTTTCATTTTCTGGGGGTCATGTTGTTGTGACAGTTCCACACATACACGCACACCAGGCCGGAGACAGAGTGAGGACCACCCTGCCTCAACAGAGAGAGAGGAAGAGGGGGGGGGGATCAGCTTAATGTGTCATGGTTTCAATCTGACACGATCTAACATACGACATGGTTGGACTTCAGCAGTCTTAGCTTCCTAGTTAAATAAATATGACAGCCTCCACAGATAATTACCGTGCTGTGACCATGTTGAGTCATAGCATCGGTTAATTATTAGATGGGCTGTGTGAATACGTGGGTTCATTTTTCAAATCCCCGCCGCTTGTGAGTTTCTGATGTCTGTAATATTTCAGTGAGTGATGGTGTATTCAGATGTTGGCTGTGACTGGGGTCTGGCATCGTGCTAAAACATGAAGTAATCTTGGAATTTAGATTGAAAAAACATTGACGTTGCTTGATGTGCTTCATATCTGCAGGATCTGTTTGCACTGCTGAGCCACGAGTCTTAGTGTTCAGGCCCGTTTAGGCCCTATTTTCCTAATACTGCTGTGTGTGCTATTGATAAAGCAAGCCATCAAGTCAGTGCTAAGTGACTGGCTGTCAGCAAAGACAGACTTCCCTTATTATGCAGGATAAATAGAGCAAAGAACAGATAAATAGATATGTGCCCAAAAGCCAAATTCCTCATAAAAACAAAAGACTGGACTCGGACATATGGGGAGCATATTGGTGGCAGAGTTCTGATCACACGACTTTCTTCTGAGGAGAGTAGAATACAACAAGATTTAGATGTGGTAGGAGGCTGTTTTGTTTCCCTTTTAAGGCGTGTCAGTTGTCTGCTCTGCTTGGGGATGCTGAGAAGAAAAACTTTTTTCTACTTCATCACTCCTAGTGATTGACATCTCGATAGCCTGCACACATGAATGAGTATGTGCAAGCCATTTGCAAATTATAGCACCAAAAAAACGCAAGCGCACACACACACACAAAGTCCTACACACTCTTCTACTGTAGTGGTTTGCAGTGAGACTTTTGTCCTATGATACTGCTCTTTTTTTTTTCCTTCCACCTAGTATCTATTCTGAGGACTGAGCTCCAAGCGCACATCAAAGCCACCACAATCTGCCTGTTTCTCTCACGATTTGTCTCTCACACACTCCTTCTGTCTCTCTCTCTCTCTCTCTCTCTGGCCCACACGCCTGTGCACAAACCATGCACAAACTAAAACACATTTGTGTAAGAATATGTTATGGGAGGGATTCAACATATTCTTTGATCACTGTTCATCTGACAGCACATCCTCTCCAAAAATAGTGTTGAGAAACTTTTGTGATTTATTTTTTTGACGTTGAAATCCTTGATTTCAACATAATTATCGTATTTCTTTTTATTTGACAGATTATATTATTTGAGCTTTAGCGAATGATGAGATAGCACCAGAGTCACTGCATGTAAAAAAAAAAAAAAAAAGACCCACTTTTTGACACTACCTTATCATTTCCACATTGATTCCACTGCCCTCTCTGGGCCAAAGTAAAGCCACTGCAGCTGCACATCTTAATCTTATTTCTTCTCCATCCTGCCTGTCATGTTTACTTGATGTTTCCCTCTCTCCTCTCTACTGCAGGATGCATGGTTTCAAAGGGACCACATAACAAATCAGAGGCCCATCCCTGTGCACCGATGGCCCGTCTCTCATTTCAGATGGAGATTGAAGGGCATGTCTACCCCTGGAGCGTCAGTGGGGATCAGGGGGCCTCAGTAGCACCCGCCGCCCCGGGGCCCCTGTGTTTCCACTGCGTGGGAGCTGGACCGTGACACACCAAACGTCAAGCCCACCGCAAGTGCCTTTTCCTCGCGATCTGCTGTCTGATGCACGCAGTCATTAGAAAAAGCCCTGAAAGCTTCGCCTGCATCCCCTGTTAGCTCAAGGTCGTATGTGAGCCGAGTGTGTGTTTTGGGTTTGGCATCCTTTGAAAAGATATGACAATAACGAGCCCTTGAACAGGCGTTATTATGTGTTTGGCTGAGAGCAGGAGCTTGTGTTGCTATGATGGAAGTTGGAAGCTTCCCAGTATTGTTTTGAGGTGCTTTGGGTTTGTTAGTCATAGCTTACTGTAAAGTGTCTCCTAAGACACTCCTATTTAGAGATGGCTGTGTGCGCCCGCCACTCTGAAGTGGTGTCACGGGTCAGCTCCTCTGGGTTTCCTGGCGGAGGATGTGTGGGCTCGTGAATCTGTGAAAACAACAGGGCAACAGAAGATCAATTCCAGGTTGACGGCGCATACTGTATCTGTGAGAGACATGGCTCCAATCTTCCTGCTTGTCTGTCTCCAGCTCTGGTCTTTCTAGGCCTCCATTAAGCTCCTTCAGCTTTCATATGACACGACTATACCCATCATAAGCTGCATGACAGCATATGGACCTGAGTGACATTTGATGTGTATGGCAGGAGTGAGTGCAGCTCCTCTTTGTGTCTCCCATTCATGTGGTGAGGGCAGGATTAAGACTTGATCCAATAGAGCAGAAGTGGAGAAGCACGAGCTCGGGTCAGATCTGCCTTGAATTAAGTCAGTGTTGCAGCAGGAATAATACAATCACCTCCCCCAAAACACTGTAATACTACTGAAGGGTAACGTGTGTGCATGTGTGTTTGTTTGTGTGTGTGTGTGTGTGTGTACTGAGCTTGGCCTGTGCCGAGCCTGCGACCAAACCACAGGCTGGTGTCCTTTACAGAGAAAAGGGGTCTCTGTTGACGGTTCAAACACAGCCCACGGCCCCAGCTTCAAAAGGCCCCCAATCATCGCACCCACTTACAGCCAACGGCGCATGTCACTTAATGTGGACCACACTATTCATCAATTATGGTGAGCTCAAGGGCCATCCAACACCCGCACCACAGCTCCACAAGTAGTGAGTTGTCTTCTGTTCTGACTGAAGCCCCCCCACACATCCCCCTAGAGTCCTCAAAGCCCATCTGTTGCAGGAGGTGTGGTAAGAGCTGTCACACAAACAGAACTCCGGCTTTCTCTCTTCTTTCATGCCCTGTTATCCTGCCACAACTCCCCAAACTCCTCATCCTCCTCCTCTGACTTTGTCTGGCCTCCTGCAGTGTCCTTTAAGCTTCATAATAGCTCACTTCTTCCCCTTCCTCATGTAATTGCCAGGAAACGTCCGACAGTAGGCCAATACACACGCCTGTAAGACACACACGAGTCCACGACCTCACCCTTCTACTCACTGTTTATCTGTCCCTTGGCAAGCGAACTGAGTGAAACTGGAACTCATTTAATGTCATCTGATTCTGACATGTTGCCATGGGGTATTAGTTAAGCCTAAATGCCTTTCTGGTATCCAAGTGACAGAACGTATGTTAAGGTTGTACGAGTGAAAATAAATGACACAAATGTGGCGACCATATTTAGAATTTCCTTTTAACAGACAGATTACGGCGGGGCGTGCAAACCTGAACCAGACCACACAAAATCATCGGAGTCTTACTCCTCCTCCTCGTCTTCTGCTTTCTCTCCAGTGTCTGTCCATGAGGGAACTTCCTCCTTCACATCTGGACAGGGCTGAGGTCAGGTCAGCCCGGCGTGAGGGGATGAAGGGTGACTCTCATGCCGGCCTGTTCACCCAGCGCACCCCTGCTTGAGTTGCGCCTCTCCTATCCCCAAAAGCGGTTCAGCTGCTGGTACATGTGCGGCTGCTTCAGTATATGTGTGTGTATGTGAGTGTGTGTCCGTCGGAGCCCTAACCTCAGCAGCTGTGTGTGATTTTGCATTCATGTTGTCTGGGGGCTTCTTTCCTGTTGTTTTTTTTCCCCTGTCTGTCCTGACACCTTGTTCCGTGTGGTGGAGACACGTTCTGGTCAGATAATGGATGTGAGCTGCTTTATGTCAGCTGCAGTGCTTTAAAATCGGTATTTTCACTCCATCTCTGACAAGGCAGATAATATACAGACACCTTCACTTTCAGTGTTTGAAATTTAAGAGAAAAGATACATTCGTGTCTGTTTTTCTTTCTAAGAATAAATAAGGATATTTTTGAGCAAGTAAATCTGTAAGTGTATGTTATTTCTGCCAATTAATTTTTGGTGTGGAGATAGTTAAAATCAGTTATACTGTAGTGCTTCTGTAGTTGCCAGGAGGCACATGGAAAGATTGTGGAGTAGTTCAACTAATTTGAAAAAAAGAAAATATATATTCAGTCAAGTTAATGGGAATGTGTGTCAAATTTTTGTAGTTCTTAAAGTATTTCGTTGAAAAGATAGAAAACATCAAAACATCAATTATTCCTGCTCGTTCACTTCTATCTTCGCCTGAGCCCTCCACCACACTGTTAGATGAGTTTACTCCCATTACCCTCAGGGATTTGGTCGACATTGTGTCCAATACTAATCTCATTACTTGTAAATTTGATATTCATCCTTCTGAGTTGTTCAAAGAGGTTTTTGGAGTCATCACCTCTTGGCTTTTTAGCATTGTGAACAAGTCTCTTCTATCTGGCCTGGTCCTGGACTATTTTAAACAGGCCTTAAGAAACCTGGTTTAGATCCAACATTCCCCCATAACTATCATACTATATCCAAATTAGCTTTGGTTTGAAAAATTGTTGAAAAGGTGGTTGTTAAGCAACTTTTAGAAATAATTGAAGGAAACAATAAATTTGACAAATTCCAAACTGGCTTTAGAGAGAACCACAGTACAGAAATAGCTCTGCTCAGAGTATCAAATGACATCCTAATGAGTGCAGACTCTGTAATCTCACTATTCTCATTTTGCTGGACTTGAATGCAGCCTTCAATACAGTTAATCATACAATTCTACTCAACAGACTCAGGAACTGGGTTGGTCTAGGTGAAACTGCTCTTAACTGGTTTTCATTTTACTTATCCATTATTATCATCAAATTATTATTATCAAGTATTCAAAGTCACTGTTGACACCTTTAGTTTTTCAACTGCTCTCATGCCACATGGGGTCCCACATGGCTCAGTCCTGGGCCCTATTTTGTTCAGTTTGTATCTGTTGTATGTTATTCACCACTTCACCCCTGTGTTCTACCATTGTTACGCCGATGACTCCCAGTTTTATGTCTCATTTAGTACCTGTAAATCGTAACAATCTGGATTTTCTGCACTGCAGCCTTGCTGGTATTGAGGACTGGATGGCTTCCAACTTCCTTCAACTGAACACAGATAAGACTGAAATTCTGGGTATTGGTCCTGATCATATTTCTAACAGTGTCACCCCCCACCTTGGACCACCAACAATTAACACAACACACTCAGCTAGAAACTTGGGAGTTGTTTTTGATCAGTATCTCAACTTCAGTCAGCACATTAAGAGTCTTGTTCAATCCTACTATTTACAAATCAGAAATATTGCCAAAGTCAAACCAATACTTCCCAGAAACATAGTTGAACAACTTATCCACACCCTCATTTCCTCCCGCCTAGACTGCTGCAATTCATTACTTGTGAAAATCATGCAGCAGTTGCCCGTCTACAGTTAGTGCAGAATGCAGCAGAAAGACTTCTCACAAACACTCGATGTAGGGAACACATCACTCCAGTCCTGGCCAAATTACACCAACCCCCCATTCATTACAGAAATCAATTTAAGATTATATTGATTACTTTTAAATCCCTACACGGTCTGGCTCCGCTTTACATTTCAGAACTCTTAACCCCTTATTCTGCACTGAGACCCCTCAGATCAGAGAATCAAATGTTAAAAGGTCCACAGTCGAGGCTTAAAACAAAAGGAGATCATGTTTTTACTGTTTTAGCTCCAACGCTGTGGAACAAACTCTCCCCCAGTATCAGATCAGCTGAGTCAGTGCCTCAGTTTAAAAAGCTTTTAAAAACCCACCTGTACATACTGCCATTTTTATAGTATTTTATAATGTCTATTCAAATGTTTTAATGTTGTTCTTTTATATTTAGTTTCATCTCTCTATGTTTTACCACTTCTTGAAATCCCTGTTTTTATTGCATTTTCTGTGTATGATGCTCTTTTTTATTCATTTTTAGCACCTTGTGACTCTGGTTTTGAAAGGTGCTATAGAAATAAACTTTATTATTATTATTATTATTATTATTATTATTATTATTATTATTATTATTATTATTATTATTATTATTATTATTATTATTATCATTATCATTATTATTATTATTATTATTATTATCCTACTGTATAAATCCTCATACTGAATCAGTTCTAACACCTGAACACCATGTGCTATAATTGAGAGTGCATGAAAACTAGTTAACAACCTAGATGAGAGGTCTAAAAAAAAAGAAAAAAAAAAGAAAAATCAAATAGTCAGCTGAAGGTATTGGACAAATTGTTCAAATGGGGTTAAAAGTAAGGGATAAACTGTTGAACTAGCAAAAACAAACAAACAAACTGATAAACAGCTGAAATGCTTAACTAAACAAATGGGTAAACAGTCAGTTAGCTAAAAGTAGGCCTAATGAATAAACAGTTGAAGTAGCTCAAAGTAATGGTAAATGAAAATGAAACAGTTAATCTGTAATCCATAATGGTTAAAACAATAGCTAAAAATCATGGAAAAACAGTTTAAATATTTAACTAAAAGTAATGGATAAATGGTTGAAAAATCCAGCTTCTGCCACTAAGCTGGTACAAATGTTCAATTGTATGAAAAAAATATTGTAACAGTGTCAGCTTTTATAATGTAAATAGTGTTAAATACAGTTTAAAATCAATTGAAATGAACACATGTGCAACAGGACTGGTGGTGTTAATGGGGAGGGGGTTCTGACAGGACTGTGGGTACCTCTGAAAATAAAGATTAGGAGAAGTAGAGTTTCAATTTTTTTTCTTATATCCACGCTGAAGTGTTAAAAATGATTATACGTTTGGCTAAGTTTTAAATTAAGTCATGCACTGTGATAATAAAATAAATTAAATGAATACAAAAAATAATTTAATATTCAAAAATAATGCAAAAAAACAACCCATCATTATATTTCTTTTCTGTGACATTCTGGGTAATTTGTTGCATAAATCCATGTTGGACACGCACACACAGGGACACAAACACACAGTCGGATGGGGCAAGCATTGCTTCATAAACAATTGCAGCCACACACGCTCACGCTAGGAAGGAACATGAAAACAGCACTAATGGGAAAAAGATGAGAGGGCTCACAGTGAGCACACCCAGAGAGAGGAGGAGAGAGCCGGCTGTTGGACACCGCTGTCTCAGCCCTGCTGGCACACACAAACAGCCCTGGGATCAGATGCAGAGATCGCTGCATCTGATCACATCGTTAAGAAAGTCCACTTGAATTGCTAGATTTAATGTAATACATTTGATCTGCAGCATTTGTGTGCTATTTTAAAATGTTTCTCTCTAGTGAATCCAATTCTTTAGTTTTATTTGATTTTAGTTACAGACCGTATATTCCTGTATTTATAACTGAATATATTGCTGCTCAATTCTCAGTTTTAATTTAAAATAAAGCAAATCATTCTGGTATTCAGTCATCAAAATGAGTTTTTTAATGTATTCTTTTTTTTAAATATATATTTTTTTAAAGTATTGTTGACCACATCATTTACTTATTGCATTTTTAAAGAATATATATGTTGTTGGAGTTTTTAAGTCTATTTGTGAGTGTTTTTATCTCATTATTTTCTATATTTTGTGTAAATCGTGGTGAATTCATTCAGAGCTGCTCCGCATTTTCAAACTCAAGTTATTATGTTAGATTCATCAAATTCATTTATGAGTAAACAATTAACGTTGAAAGTTTTTTTGGACTCTGAAGAAACGACCCGGGTCAAAAATGTCATTCTCACTCTTACGGAAAACAATACGGAGCGTTTAATGATAAAGCCTGATTTCCGCAGTGAGGGAAAGGCCTTGCGCTGTTAAAGGAAAAAGTGTGTCATCTTGTTTATTTTCCTTTGGTTTGCTGTCTTTTCCAGCCCGTGGGGCGCGATGATAACAAAAAAATACTGCGGTGTCCACGTCTCACAGCAGACTGCCCCCAATCCAACCGGGGACCGCAAGGCCCTTACAACAACATTTTTGCTCTGAGGGAGAGGAGCAGAAGTTACAGCCTGCGTGTTAATGATGGCTCACTGGTGATTCCCTCACATGTTTGTTCAGATTTTGGCTTTGCTTATGCATACAGGCACAAATCAACTCTCCATCTCCCCCTTTCCCCCCCAACTCCCCTCCTCTCTCTCTTTTCCTCTGTCCTGGTGAGGTCTCATCTTCCACAACTGATATTGGCCACCGACGTCTTCACCCTGAGGGACACTCTGACACACACAGCCTTGATTTGTGATACTTTTTATATGATACTTTTGTGTCCCATAGTTTTGTCTTCCTGAAGAAATACATCTCCCTCCAAAGAAATCCTCATTAATTTTTCTTCATGATGCCAACTCCATCATTCCTCTCTCTGTCTTATCCGTGATGTGTATCCACTGAGACTGAATAATATTTGGACAGGTGTTCTCTTATATACATTCACTTCAAGGGGTCCAGTGTGCTATTTCATTGCAGTTTCATGAAGAGAAAAAGGCAGCGTCTCCTGGCTGGTGGATTCTTAAACCGGTGCTGTATACTGTAGTCTATACTGTATGTGTAATCCCTAACAATAAAAAACTGTTTAGCACCAATTTTCCTTTACTTTTAAAACCTTCTTTTTTCCTGTTTCAGACAACTGTAGTGTGGAGGCCACATCTGGAAGACAGATGTAGTCCCTAAGCTTGTTCTCTGCCTTTGACTCGCTCTCGCATTCGCTCCTTCTCACTCACTCTCTCTTTCTCGCGTCTTTTTCCCCTCCCTCCCTCTCCTTTTGCGAAACATGAGAGCTGGGCTAATTCTCTCCCTCTCTCTCTTTCCCTCCCACCCCGGCCGGACCACCCACATTCGGAAACGCCTAGCTGTTCCTGAGGCAGAGCCTCCGGCAGTTTAGTGAGACACAGGGAGAGTGAACGAGAGAGAGAGAGAGAGAGATGTAAGGATGGGTTATGGCTGACGGTTTTAGCAGAGTATCAATTACATCAATGTCAAAGCCATAACCTGCCATTGTGTGAGGAGGAGAGAGTCTGGGAGACCATCACACGGCTTTGGTGCTCAGCTGAGTTTATGCAGCATGTATCGTGGCCTCACAGCTATCTTTATCCACTCACTTCATTCTCCAGTGATTTGTTGTTGCTTACAAACAGTAAATATCTCAGTAAATAAGTGCTTTCATGGCTGGAGCCTGCCCTTGATATACTGTATGCTGGACAATCTGAAATTGGATAAAATTGTCCCTGACTTGATCACAGGCTATAAAAATGATTCAAACATATAAGAGAAATAACAGTGACATGCACTTAAAACAGCAGCTTTTATTTGCTTGGTAAGCAGGAAAAAAAGTATCTCTCAGTTCAACGCAAACATTTATACTTCTCCAATAAAAAGGTCAATGTCTCCACCATGTGGAGGTTTCTTAGTATTACTCTTAACAAAAGTGTTCTGATGTGTCACTTTCTAAAAAGTCTAAAAAAAAAGGTTAAACAGTTATAACTTATGACTTTTTAATGGTTAATGAATAATGTATTTTTATAGATCACTAATAAGTCACTACTTTTGGGTTGCCAGGTTGTGAAGAACCTATTTGGTTGTGTATATCCTCCAACAGAATGACACCTTAAAGCAGCTGTAATCAACTTTTTTATAATAACACTGGACACAGTTGACTGTGTAATGTGAAAGGTGTCGCTCATGTTTAATGAAGCCACAGAGAGTTATCACCTAAGTTATCCTCAGATCTACCGAGATTTACAGCTTCTTTTATTGTAATTCATTGTTTTGGTTTTTCCGACCTGCATTTTTGCTGTTTGGGTTCATTCTCACAGCTCTCGTGGTGTCGTTTTCAGTCACAACAGGCAACTTTTTTCATGGAAAAAGCACTAAAAACAGACTGTGCGCTCGTTTCCCAGAACCAAATGGCAGACAGACAAAGTTAGCGACTAGTTGGTGAACATAGTGAAGCAGCTAAAGAGACAAATATTTCCCTCGGGAGTTGGTGGAGACCAAAAACAGAGCTAAAAGAGAGTGAATATTGTACTTATATTCATCAGGTGGACAGAAACACAACTCTAAATGATTGATAATGTTGCTCCTTTTCTGCTGGATGTGTAAAATAAGCTATTGTTAGCTAGCGAGTTCACCATGTTAGCTTAAAGGGTGATAATATGTCAGTGTTGTGTCCTGCAGACTTAATTCATTATTATAGCGGAAAAAGATTAAGACAGAGTAAGTTTAGTAGAGGAGGATACACCAGCAAAAGGGACTTTTCAAACCTGGCAACCCAAATATTACTCTTATTAATGGCTTATTACTGATCTACAAAGGGTAATTTATTAACCACTAATAAAGCCATTAGATAATACAGTTTTCCTCATTAGAGAGTGGTTCCTATTCTGAAATGGAAAGTAAGTAGTGCTCAGTTGTTAAGTATGAATATTTTGGTGCTAGCTGGTAAGCCATTAGTTTAATAATACCTTGGTTTGTTGAACACAGTGAAGTGACTTTAAGGTGCAACTTAATGCATAATACAATATTATGACCTATTTATTTTTCTGTGTTTTTCTTCTCCCCACCTCAGTAGCCACTGATCCCACAGTGGCCCCCACCATACCTCCAAACGGCCCTCCCACAAACAGGCCGACCAGAGCTCCCAGCAGGGCCTCTCTTCTCACAAGCTTGGACATCCACCTCATCCAGCCTGTCAGCTTCTCCCAGAAGCCCCAGAGGAAAGAAGGAGGATGGGAGGGAGAGACGCTGGCAGAAGGGAAAATACTATCTACATCCACATTTAAGTCACCTACGCTCCTCTCTGCCTCTTCCCGCACTCTCTCCATCTCTTCATCTGTCACGTTCTCCTCTGGGTGCGAGTCTGTGGGAGATGCCTGGTCGTCGAGCTGCTCTCCTCTCCTCTGTCTGACTATCTCTTCCTGCCTCGCTCTCACCCTCTCCTCTGCCTCCTGGTACAGAGGGCAGCTGAAGTGCTGTGCCCCGCTCTCTCTCACCGCCTTCTCAACCTTCTCCAGCAGCTCCTCAACAACTTTCTTCTCCTCTGGTTCTCCACTGCGGGTTTCCAGGGTATGGTATCGGTCACCGCATCTTTCCACCAGCGCCTGGAGGTCCTTGCGCCACGTGACGAGGTATTCCTCCAGCTGTTCGTCCTCCTCCAGCTCCTCCGTGTGGGTGAAGAGTATGATGGTGTTGCTGCTGACTGCAGAGGGGCCAAACAGCTTCTGCAGGACATCCAGTGCTTTGGCCTCTCCATCAGCTGGCTGGTTCACAGGGACACACAACAGGAAGGCATGTGGCCCCGGGCTGGATAAGGCAATAAAGGAGGAGATGTACTTTCTTCTGTCCTCTGAGTCGCAGTCTGAGCTGAACCAGTCTGGACTGGAGACTACCATCACCTACAGAGAGGTGACAGAAGAATAAACAATACCAAAATCACAGTTGAATAATGTAAACACAACTCAAATATGCCACGCTATCAGTTTCTAGTCTTTGTGCTGTGCTAAGCTGCTGGTGGTAGCTTCATATTTACTACAGTTATGAGAGTGGGATTTATCTTCTAATCTAACTCTCTGCAATGAAGCAAATAGGTGTACTTTCCAAAATGGTGAACTACTCCTTTAAACTCAGACATAATGCAGATGTTTGGAAATGTCAAAGATCTGAAGTGGAAGGTCGATAAATGTATTTATGAGTAAATAATTCTGATTATTTTGATTTCAATCCTAGACTGTACATATTAGTTGATCCACTAATTAATCGACTCATCGTTTTGTCTATAAAATATCAGAAAATTGTGAAAAATGCCTTGTTTTGTCTGATCAGCAGTCAAAAATATTATGTCTATATCATGTATAATGCAGAAAAGCTGCAAATCATCACATTTAAGAAGCTGCAATTAGCAAATATTTGGCATTTTTTCTTAATAAATGACTACAGTGATTATTTGATTGACTGTTGATCAACTAATCGACTAAGCGCTGCAGCTCTACTTGTGTTTGCATGTCATTCCTCCCTTTCTGTTTTGTGTATACTGGTTTTATTATTTTTTTTATTATATAACTTTTGTACTTGTTTCTTATTAGTTGCTCGTTGCCTTTAAAACACTTAACCTTGCCTTATATTGTAAAAATTCAACTTTTAAAAAAATGATGTACAGATGCTTGCTGCCATGAGCCTTTGCAATCTGTGTTTCATTCCCACCTGTCTGCCTGCAGCTTCTCCTCTGTGTTTGCTGCACTCAGGGGTAACAGGAGCTGCTGTGCCCTGCTCGGAGTCTTGCAGGTCCAGGATGGTGCAGACTGCTGATGGCTTTCCTGCCGCTGCCCGGCCCAGCACCACCAGCTTCAGCTCTGCTCAGCAGACACACAGCAGCAAATACACTGTACTTTGTTTACGTGCAACACTGTGCGTAGTTATGTCATCCATTTTATGACAGGATATTAATGATAGGAATGTTTATATCCTCCTTTACACGCCTGCAAAAAAATCACATCTGTTGTTTATTTCGCGTGTTTTTTCTGTCGATGATCAACTGATAGAGCTGTCGTGTCATCATCCGGTGTAGTCAGAACCGCTTCAATATTTCCAAGTACTGCCAGCGCCCTCAAACTGCCGCTTCCCCTCATCTTAAATACGCCATGTGTGTGTGTGTGTGCCGCACCCAAACTGACTTTTCTCCTGTTGTGCTCACAGATACAGCGGCTGACATGTAGAGAGGATCATCCAGCCTACCTGACTGTGAATCCAACGCTGACATCTCTTCTCTTCTCGTGTCCTGCTCACTGCCGTATTTAGTGTTGAATCAGAGGGTGAACACTTCCTCGTTCCTGCAGGCTGACTGGGTCCTGCCTCTGACACTGGGCTCAACTTAACTGACTTCCCCAGAGGTGAACACAGCTCCATCTGGCTGATACATGCAAAATGAGTTAGCGTTTCCTTATCATCCCGGCTCACTAGTGTTAGATATGAGGAGGCAGGGTAATATGTGACAATTTTGGAGGCAAATTTACTTGAACATCCAATTGGAGTAACAACAAGCAAAACACGTTTTTGAGTTAACTAAACTAAAATGCTCAAATAGATGTATTGAAGCTTTTTGGACAATCTCAAAGTGAAAACAAATCTGTACATTAAGACATTTTATTGCATACTTCAATGCAGTGATGACTTCCATGGTTTAGCACATATAATCAAGCCCAACCTACACTATTACTTATTAAAATAAAAAGCAGGAGCTGAATCTGGAAACGGGTCGTATTTTATTGTTGCCATTTTGAAAATGTGCAGCTCTGACAGTGATTTTTTTTCTGAACAGCTCTTGATTACGACAAGATTCCCTCAACGGTTTTCTATCACTTTTGAAATTCTATGGTACAGTCAAAATCTAAACACTGTATGCACAGTAAAATATCAAATGTATAAAACAGCAAGGCATGACAGTACTTTTTTTTTTTACATGGTAAAAGAAAAAAATAAACAAATGACAAATATATTACGTTATGTTGATGATGAGCAATGACCTAAATGTTCCTGTACAAATCAGTAAAAAAATGCAGACATGTACAAGAGCAGTAAAACTCAACGGCTAAGCAAATGCACACATACATTCAGTACAGCACATACAGGCGTACACTCATTCACACAAAAACACACTGTACAGTAACAATAAACCTAAGCTGACATGCCAAGAAAGATTAACGTGTTCAGTAAAATGTTTCATTTAAAAATATAACAATTAGAAAATTAAAAGAACAAGGTTTTTAAAAAAATACACTTTAAAAACATGTTGACACTAGAAATATTTTCAGATGCCAAAGCAGTGGCTTAAATTAAAGTCCAAAGGTCGCTCCTGTAAAGGACCATTACAGTCAAATCTGTTGACTTTTGTTGCCAAATCCAGACTGACTATCATCCTTCGCTCACAGCCCAGGCATGATGTAGGCAATGTTGTCCAACGTATTCGACTGACATGAAAAGAGAGAAAACTGTGTTAGAAAGCTGCAGTAAAAAGGATCATTGCAGAGTGTATAACTCCTGAAAGTATATAAGCCTCTGCATTACACTGTAAACACAGCTAATGACGATAGTTGTGAAGTGAAGAAGTTATGAAACTGAAAACGCCCATTCAACATTTATAAATGCAAATACTGTACCAGGACGTTTCGAGGACATCCGTTTAACTGTGGTATCTGTGCTGTGAGACAGGTCAGCGGGCCCAGCGCACACAAGATGGAGTCCAGGAGTACAGACAAACTCCCGGACACTGCCACCATCCCCTAACACGAAAAAACAGCAGTCACATGGTTTATTTTATCACTGCATGTTAATGAAACATCTTCATATTACACTTAAAAATACAAAATGCGGTGCACAAAATCTCAAGTGTAAAATATCTGTTGTCTTTTATGTTTTAATAATTGTACAGAGGTTACAGGTGAATACTGCAAAAACAATGAGCACTTAGCCTGCAAATGTGTTCATGCATGTGGTAATTCACCTCTGTTTCCTGTAGCCGGTGACCAATCAGGGACAGGGACTCTCCTAGTAGCTGCAGGTGAGCTGCTGCGTCGATGGGATCAACCTCTGGGACTCGAGCTGGGGACAGGGACATAGTGCCGGGCGCTCTGTTGGGTGACACCATCCCTGTTCCCACTCCGACAACTTTGATGAGGAAACACGATTTAAAGACAACAGTAATGAGAATACTGAGATGATAAATCTTTATTAAATCAGTTGTAAACTTTAAAGTTAGAGTCAAAGATACCTTTGCTTTTGGCCTCGCTGGAGCTCTTGTGTTTGACTGTGGTGGCCTCAGCTTTGTTCTGTTTGTGCTGCAGATACTGAGCTTTCTGCCTCCAAACCTGTGCAGGAAAACAGACAGAAAACAGGATGTTTAGTGCACCAGCACCACTGCAAGCATAACAGTGTTATTACGTACATTTTTTCCCCCAGAATCAATTACAAATAAGGAAAAAAACTCACTAGCTTGTCTTTCTCAGGCATCGCCTTCCACACCTCTGCCAACTTTTTGCTTAGTTCGCCAAAAACTGCAGATTAAACATACAAACATGTTATTTACATAGATTCTGTTAGGTTACATCCACACTAATACGTTTTCATTTTAAACACGCATAACTTTTGCTATGTTTACGCCTAGCGTCCACACTACTCCGGCTTTTTCAAACACGAGATTTTGAAAACGCTGCTGACCCCGTTTTAGTGTGAAAACTCCAGGATTGTGTTTTGGTCTGGAGAGGCGGAAACAGAGACGTTTGAAAACGATGACGCAGACACCCACATTAGCTTCCTGATTGTCTTATCATTCACGACGTGTCCTTCCCTGATTCATCACACCCCCATCACTTGACCCTTCTCCGGAAGAAAACGACATCAGCCTCGACTACCAGTGGTTCATTCAATATGGATAACGAATTACAGGCGTTGCTGACCTTGTTGTCTATGCTAGCAGCTGTTGTGCAGTTAAATTCTGCATTTTATAATGCTACTACTGTTTAAATGCGCAGGAGGCAAGCTATTATTTGAGCAATTTGCAACAATTCCCATGTCCAGTGGCTAGTTATCTCTATTTCTAATTTCCTGTTTACACCGGCACGTGCATGCTCAGTGTACATGAATATTCATGTGATATGCGTTTTCAGGCGTGTTAGTACGGTTGAACATTATTTCGTTTTAAAATGAAAACATATTATTGTGGACGTAGTCTTAGTAATATTTTAAAAAGACAGCTAGTGTCATTACAAGGAAGTAATACTGTATGTCAGAATATGACCTACCTAGTCCCGGCTGTTCTGCGTTTATATTGACCCTGTACTCCTTACAGAACACCTGATATGCTGTGGTTATGTTCTTCTTCTTGGGCTATGAGAGGATAAAGAAAAGAACCAATTTAAGCAAGAAACACAATGAAGCAAAAAGCTGCTGTTAGCTGGCTGGTAAAGTTCATCAGTGTGTGTTTGCATACAAAACAAAGTTAACAGACGTTGGTCTTATGTGTTGTAGAACCCTAAAGCAGTATCTGCAGGGCTGTTAATGCCAGTTACTCAACAATGACTTTTGGCAAGATTTCAGCATAAAAATAAAAAAAAAGTTCCATTTTGACAGTTTTGGAGCTACAACTACACGACTTACAAGAAATATAAGTGAATAATATCTCACCTTGTCTTTGTTCCTCACATGCTTTTCCCGTTCTTTCTCCTCTTTCTTTTTCTTCTTCTCCGTCACTGCGTCATTGGCTTGGTGGTGGTGTGGAGGGATAGGTGTGCCCATAGCATACATTGGACCGACAGCACTGTGAGTCACAGTGGGATGGGAGTGGCTGTGGCCCCTCGATGAGTCTGGAGATACAAGTCATACTAAGATAAGCAAAGGTGCGTGTGTGGGGTTAAAAGCAGAGCTGCAACGACGAGTCGATTCATGGACAGAAAATTCATCTGCAACTATTTTGATAATCATGTAATTGTTAAGGTCCTTGGTAAGAAAATGAGTTTACCACAAACAATACAGCAGAAGAGAAACACTCAGTTGTAGTTTGTTCTTTAACAAACAATAAACTCACCTCCAAATCCTTTGCTGTGCTTCTTGTCCTTCCCACTCTTATCCTTGTCTCGGTCTTTCTCTTTGTCCTTTTTCTTCTTGCTTTTCTTGCTCTTCTTCTTCTTTTTTGACAAGTGTGTGTATGAATCATCTATAACCAGTTCACCGGCCTCCAGCTCTGCTCCAGACGAAGAGCTATCATCTCCCATGCCACCTCCATAATGACCTGCATACCAGGGAACACAGCAATGAATATCAATAAACAAAACAAGACAAGACATAGAGCTCTGAATAATTCAAGAACGCTATATTGGGACTAAATAACTTAACTTACATCCTCTTGAACCTCAATTAGAGCTTTCTTACCTTCCACCTCCACCTCTTTCCCCACTACAGGCAGTGGATCTCGACTCTGCTGTACTTTCTTCTTGGGTGACTTTGAGAGCTGCATCCGGTCTCTATCCTTCTCTTTCTTTACACTTCCTTTGGATGAGTGGGGTGTGAAAGGGAAGCTCTCTCCTTCCTCTTTCTCTGGCGACATGATGAGCTTCATCTTCAGCCCGTCAGCCTCACGCAGCGTCAGGGGCTCCTCTTTGGGAGTGCCCCCGTGGAACAGAGACGACTTTGAGGAAGAGGAGGAGTGCTTCTTGGAGGAAGACGACGATGAAGACGCAGGCCGGGAGTGAGAGAAGGAACCTTTGCTTCCGCCGCTGCTGCTCTCGCGCTTGCGGTCCTTGGAGGAGTGCGAGGAGAAGGAGGGGTAGGAGGGTTTCTTGTGCAAGTGGGGGTTGGGGTCCGAACCTGTGGCTAGGGGAGAGGTGATAGCCTGCAGGAGGCCCATTGCCGTGTCTGTCGGGTGGGAGGATGAGGGGGAAGAGAGAGGTGGGGAGCGGTCTGCAGACTTGTGTTTTTTCTTGTGGGGAGGTGGGCCTGAGCCATCGTGGTCTAATACAGACAAGAGAAAAGAAAAAAGTAAATACACTTAAAGAATCAATTTTTTATTAAAATACAAGATTATTACCGTATATCCACCTCTCACCTCTGTAATAGTAGTCATCACTGTGTTTCTTCTTTTTTTTGTGCGAGTCCCCTCCCAGCATGAAAAGCTCTGAATCCTAATTTGAAAAGAGATAATAGCTTCATAAACACAGAAGCTCAAAACATTAAAATGTGCAATAGCACCATAACTAGCTGCATATCTTACAAGCTTTCTGTGATAACCTATGAGGTCAAGATATTGTGGACAGATAACTTACCTTGGGCCGTTTCTTGGAAGACTTGCGGACCTGAGCAGCGATCTCCTCCTCCTCCCTGAGCAGATCCTTGTATGACCTCCTCTTCTCTCTCTGGCTGCGACCAGCAACAAGGCCCCTGTCTCCCTCCATCCCCATATCTAAAATATGTGGAATGAGTGTTATAATCCTCTTTTGGACTGGGTCTTATGTTCATGCAGTATTGTCACTACTTATTGTGTTTTTGACTGCACTAAAATGCATATGTTTGATAGCATGTACAGTAGGACCACAGTAAATCTACACTACAGGCAGACATTACCCATTCCTCCTTTGCTCTTGATCTCCTCAAAAGCCATTGCTCCTCCTTTGTCAACGCGTTAACTTGTCACAGGATGTCAGTGACAACATTAAGGCAGGATACTGACCTGTTAGGTGAACACCAAGAAGGAAAATGTAAATGCGAGTTAAAGTATTTCATTTCTGTTATCTACCATATTTATGCTAGCCACAAAAAAATGAGAATGAGAGCAGTTACACAACAACAAGGTAGGAAGCTTTGTCATGTTTCTCTTCAATTTGTCACACTTACGCTTCAAAAAGGTATCTACACCTAAACAGTTATTTGGTTGCTAAAACTATTCCTACTTACACCTACAGTGAGCAGTCCGAGCAACACCAGAGCTGCATGTAACCAGGACGTGCTCAAAAGTGGAGAAGTGGGTCAGTGATTAGCCGCTACTTGAGGAAAAATACAATTTACGTTATATTACAGTAATGCTTTAGTCCCTCACCTATAAAAGAGTACAAAAAAATTGATAGCAAAACAAATTCCCGCCTACTTTCGTAAAGATACACAAACACACCCCCTCTCCATTCACTTTGATTCCCTAGCTTCCCAACATTTCAAGCACTCGAATCCGTCCCGGCCGAGTGTGCTCTCATCTTGCCGGTGAAAGCAGCTAAGGACAGTCCGACGCTTTCACCCACAGCTAGGCCGCGGTTGCCTTAAGTGGACCAAAAAAAAACCTATGCCGGATATGCATTCATACCCGGCTCATACGCCAGGAGCTGAGGAAACAAGAGGTTTATTAAACTTTACTACCTCTATGTGGATGTCCAATTTACGCGGGTCCGGTCGCCATTTTTATTTTCGGTGAAACAATACGTGTCCGTGAAGAGGGAGGGGCTTTGGTAAAGCATCCAATCAGCGCAGAGGAAAGTAGCCATATTGAAAGTATATTCACTAAAGATTTGATACAATGTATCATACTGTCAAAAATGACAACTCATTTAATATATATGCTTATATTGAGATAATATATTCACATGCAACACAAGCCCAGATACTATGGACGACCACAAGTGTGCCAGAAATAGTAATAAAGCACTTTGTTGATTAATTACTAATTATACATTAAAAACGGGAATTAATAATTTGGTTTACAAATCAATCAATGAATCCATAAATAAACAGACTAAATTACAAAGTAATTCATTATTAGATTTTTTAATGGGCAATAAAAAGAGGAATTATAAAAAGATACATAGGTGGACAGAGAAACAATTCAAAGTATTTATTCAGATATATCCATCTTCAAACAGCCAAACTCCATTTTTACAGTACAGTTCACATCCAAAACATAACATGCAATACAAGAGAAAAAGGCAACGTGATACAAAGATACTGTTGATAAGAAAACCAAAAAATACATGTGTGTAACATGTGAAACGGCGTAATCATTTAATAAGAAATGTGTCTAATAATTATTACAGAACTTGGATAATAAAGGCAAGCAAAAAGAGAACATGTCAGCAAAAACACACGACTATGACTCACTCTCTCTCTCTCTCACACACACACACGTATGCACGCACACACAAAATAGAGAGCCGAGGTCCAACCACACTTCTGGGTTAACTTCTGTTTCACTAGCTTCTTTTACTGTTTTCTTTTTCTGGAAAGCTTTAATGTGATACAAGATTTTTTTTCTTCATATTCTGAGCTAAATGGGCGTCTACTGCAGTACTGGACAGTAAAATTTGAGCACCTTGTCATTTTAACCAAGATATAAATAATTTGGTTAGCACTGGATAACAACAGCTCGCACATCAAACCACATCAGCTGTAGTTGTTAAATGCTAGCAAAAGTTAGTTTCAGTCCACTTTTGCTTGTCCAGGTCAAGGCTAGTGGAGCAGAGGCTCGCTTGAGAGGGAGCAGGACTTCAGCTCTCTATACACTTTATTTTCTACCTATCCCCCAAATTCTGTTTCTGTAGACTGAGTGATGTAAAACTGGCCAATAAATCAGTCACTTCATCCACCTGGAAAAAAAAGCAAAAATAAACACAACCATGTATGAGTTGGTTAAAGAAATATCTAAATAAATGCATAATAAATCATCAATACATGCATATCTAAAAAACATGCACATATCAGTTTAGATTCACCATAAATATAAGTTATAATGTGAATCTGAGAAGCATTCAGGGAGTATTTAGGTCTTACCTGCTCTTTGGTGCGTGTGTGCTGCAGCTGTGTCGAAATGTGCTCCAGCCTCTCTTTAGCTTCACTCTGGCCCATTAGGTTCAGATATTCCCTCAGCATCTGAATAATCTGTAAGGGAAAGATATTTTAAAAATGTAGGTGATAGTAACTTGCGTAAATCACTCGCATCAATTAAGGAAAGCAGGCGCTTTTCCAGTTAGGACCATTAGGATCTATCTGTAACAAAGCCCCAAATCATGATTCAAGCTGGGCAAGTTAACTCATCCATACACACATACCTGTGTGACCTCCCCTCTCAGGGTTTCTAAGCTGCGTGAATCTCCCTCCTGCAGAATGTTCAGCTTGGAGCGAGCGAGATGCAGAGGGGTCCTGCCTGCTCGGTCGAGGGCATCCACACGGGCTCCTGTACAGAAACAATAAGAACACAAGTCTCTTAGTTACACAGGCTTATTAAATCATCACTTATTAAATCACACTCTCTGAATAAAAGATCAGTGTCAATCTAACAACATCACTCAAAATTTGTTGAAATATTTTTGAGATGTATTTATTTGCTCCAACCACACTGTAATGGTTCCATTTTTAATGTGCAAACATACATTTTGAAAGTATGACGTACAAACTAGCTACAGGCATTTATGTGGTTACAATGCACATTACTTTAGCTTGAAAATATCAGCCTCCATGTTTTTGTAAGTAGCCATGTATTGGTGGGAAAAGTACTAGGAATGTACAGCTGGGAATTACTGAAATTATATACCAGTGCCACAGAAAATATCTGTTTCCGATTGGCTTGCAGGTGTCCAATTCAATCATATACTGGGACACTTAAAAATAGCACTGCTGAACAATGTATTCTCCATTCTCAATCAGTGCTCATCAATAGTTAAACTGATTGACATTTCATTTTTAAAAGACAAATAATGTTAGCAAAAATAGGTTTAAAATGGATGATGATTTATATGTTTTTATTTTTTTCAGTTTATGTTTAGAAAGTGTTAAATTAGTTCTTCTTAGCACTACAGCTATCTTTACATCCACCTTGTTCATTATTTTCCCATATCAGGACATCTCAGAGTACATTATTGCTCTTGTAGTATTATTATTAGTAGTAGGAATGCAATATTACTGTTCCTGCAAGAAGTGGTGTCAAAGTCCTTGGAAAAAACAAACAGAGAGTGCATTATTGCACATGCTTCATGGCAACTTATCTATCATACCTACAACAACATCTATGTGAATTGTAATTTCAGAGTGGCTGGAGGTGGTGTATTGAAACAGTTGAATGCACATGTACCTGGACTGAAATTTAATTATCGTTCTAAATATGTACGTGAACAAGAAGGTTTCTAGCCAACCCGAGTAAATGCAAAAACATGCTGAACCTTTGAGAACGGCAAACCTTTGACTTGGTATCTTCCTACTTGAGTCTAAAGTGTTCAAATTAAAAATTAAAAACCCAAGATTACACTTTCCATATTTTAAGTAGTTTAGCAAGTGACCATTAAAATATGTAGGGCAATCCACCTGAGAAGGCTCTCCTTAATGCACACCGAGTTGTGTATTACACCTTACATAATCTTCTTCATGGCAACAGAAACCACATCGAAGATTGTCCAAAGACTAACCCCAAATGTGAAACTGAGCGACGTGCCCACACAAAGAATACAAAACCTCTACAGTGGTCTCACCTCCTCTCAGCAATGTGGTGATTACAGGCACATGGTTGGTACAGGCCGCTGCAGAGACAGAGACAGGTTGAAATGAGCATGTTGCAACACAAAATACATGAATAAAGCTGTTTAAAACAACTTGTTACATGCAAAAAATATCACTAAAATGTGATGTTATGTTTATGTTACTCTGCAGTATATCTGTTCAATGCAGCCGCACAGTTGTGTCACAATGAAACCAAGAGTCATATGTATTACTGCCCACAGTGCCACAGTATTTAAAAGGTCACGGTTTTTGTTTTCTCTCTTACCCAGATGGAGGGGGGTGTTCCCCAGACTGTCTCGCTGGTTGGGGTCAGCGCCGTAGCTCAGCAACAATTGCACTGCAAACATAAGGAAGGATATTCTTCATGATGATCTTGAAGGCCTTTATTAATATATAAAAAAATATTAATTCCAGCGACCTACCAATGCTCTCATTGCCGTTGCAGGAAGAGAAATGGAGGGCTGTTCTTCCCTTGTCATCTGCTGCACAGGGGTCTATGTCATCTTGCAGGAGCTTTCGTACTGGAAGAACACAACTTTATTAGTAAAAAAAACAGCCTTCCCTTGCACCAGTCTCAAGGCATTTTTACTGTATCACCTCACTGTTTGTACCTGTGTCAATGTCATTGCTGTTCGCCGCTTCCCTTAGTCTTTTCGCAGCTGTGGAGATAAGACATTCAAAGTAAAAGGTATGTAAATATTATTTTACGATTGAATAGGATGAATAGGGTCAGATTGCAGGGCCACCAGAGCAATAAACAAATAATGCATTCAGAGGAACAGGTGGCTTTACAATTTCAATTACAACATTGTGTAAGAATAGGAAATTATGACACAGATATTATTAACCCTTACATACTATTTAGGGTCAAATTTGACCCAATTTTTACATTTGAGAGCAGTAAAAACACCCTAAACACATTTATTTTGGCCTCAAATTTGATAATCTCTTCTAACATGACTCAGAATATACAAAAACATTTTTGTGCAGCTGATACACATTTTTGTAGAGAATGTAAATATTGTAGCATTCTTCATATTTAATATAATTGAAATTATTGTTATGAAAAAAAGCATAAACACTAAAGAATAAACTCTGTTCTCTGAAAGCTTCATTAAGGATTAATCACACATTTATCTGTGACTAATGAGGTATTTATTAAGGATTTGTGGCTCAGAAATTTTGTATAGAGACTAATTATGAGGGGATTCTGTCAGAATATGAACAGTATGTGAGGGTTAAGAGATGAGACTAGACAAGAAATTAGGTTTTCATGACTTCTTCCGGTGTTATTTACTGTAATACAACTGAGTCCTCACCTTTACCTGTTGAGTAATATTCAAATTACTGATAAGTCTTTTCTAAAGGACCATACCGGCGCTTTGTTTACATATTGTATGGAAGCTCAATATTCACATACAGAAAATATCGTCACATTATCGATACCGAGGCACCAATTCAAAATATTATTACATATTAGCTTGTATTTTGTAGCTAAATGTAGCCTAGCTTCGTCTCTTTCTCTCTCTCTACACACACACACACACACACACACACACACACACACACACACACACACACACACACACACACACACACACACACACACACACACACCTTGTTTACATTTCAAATGAACACACAATGTAACTGTATTTGTCACATAAACTGTCCCTTACCATAAATATCTTTACCAATAGGACCATGGTTCCGTGCAGCTCTGTGGTGCCGCCTGGCCCTGCTCCCCGTCATCTTCCCCAGCTTGCTCGCCACACCGCCGGAGCCAACCTCAGCTCTCCCCGGCTCCCACAACAAGTGCAGGTACCTCAGCTCTTTGTCGTCTCTCTGTCCGACTCGACCCAACACCACCTTGCCCTCCCCGATCCCACTTATCCCAAACCCGACAGCGGTGCCCCCGTCGTCCATCCCGTCCACATTATTACCGCGATGCTCTCCGTCCTCCTCCTCCGCCTCCCGGGTTTCATCTTCGGGTCCAGGCTCCACCATGTACTCCCCCTCGGAGCTGGAGCGTTCATTATCCGAGGGTGTCGCAACGATTGGGCTCCACCCGTCCATACTTTATCGTGACATATGGAAGCAGTGTTTACACGACACACGGTCCTGACTGCTCCTGTCGAGGCAAAAAGGAAATAAAGCAGTCGCTAATATCTAGAGTCAACTTTGAATTTGGCATTTGCTCCGTCAGGTGCCATTGCACGGCGCGTCAACACAGAAACCCCCCGATTAAAGTCCTCCCATCCTGGCTAATTGCAAGTATTTTAATAATAGTGGATACCTTTCCTTCACAGCACCAAAATGTCCCCTATTTCACATTTTCCATTTCATCGAATAGCAGCAGTAGTAAAAGGCACACCCATTGTACAGTCACAGCTTCAGAGCAGTAGTGACCAATCAGATTCCGTGTTGTTCATTTGCTCCCGTCCAATAGGATCAAGGCAAGCAGGCAGCCAATCACACGTGTAACGTAAAAACCCTTCACAAAACATATTTATGTGAATAAAAACACAGTCTGTATTACATCTTCAGTGTGTGTTTAATCAGGTAATATCGTGTAAAATGTATAATGCATAATCACTTTTGTAACAGCCACCCTCCACCTGTATAGATTCACATACACAGCCATTCACAACTGAATTCTTGTGATGAAAATGGCACATTATATGTATATAAATATTCTGGGAGAAATAATAATAACAATAATACTAAGGGAGCTTTCAAGAGACTAGGTGACTCTCCAACAATAAGCAGCAGTTAGGGTCCCCAAGAGCTTGCACGATCATACTGAGGGGCCATGAGATGATTAACAGAAGAGGAAAACTATACACAAAGGTTATTTTCAGACTTTCCTCTAATCTGCTTTTTTTTTTCTTGTGAACTGCTGGATAGTTTTATTTCTTCAGGACCCATTAACGTTATCAAACTAAAGCAAGGACAATCACTCTTTGGTTGAAACAGTTCAGTGGTGATGAGGGGTTGCAAGTACAGATTTCACAAGCCAAAAAGGTTAGGAACCACTGATCTGTAGGATGGTATTCTGTCAAAATATTTGGTCTCGTGGAGGGAATTATTTTATGAGCGCTGGAGGTAGAAAGTCTGAGGGACCTAAATGGTGCCATAGGCATAGCTTTAACACGCTTAGGTAAAACAATCAGAAGTCAAGTTTCAATCCTGAAGACATGGAGGCTCCAGCTTGTGCCAGATAGTTAGAGAATGCCGTGTCAGCCCCTGATGTGTCCGCATCCTGCTCAGTAGGCATCAGTCCAGCGCCGGGAACGTGCTGCCTCAGCTGAACGCTGGGAGCGACACCCTGCTGCTTCAAGTATCCTTGGCGGCAAAACAGCGGTGGCTTGCGGTGGGTAAGGGAGAAGCGGAAACATGATTCTAAAAGACAGGAGAAAACACAGGAATGAGTCACAACAACCGTCTGCTCTACAATCAGTGACATCACATCAGGTGTCTCCACCAGCTGTCACAGGGGGAAAAAAAACACCTGCTGTGACATCATTGATTGTGGGTGTGGCTTAGAAATGCAACATGCTTAAAAGTTTCATTTTTGATTTTCTGCAATTGTGATCCAGACTACTACTAAAAATATCTCAAACTAATGGACAGTATCTCGAATTTCTGGGTCCACATTTTTCATGTCAAACTATTTCCACAAAGCTCATTAGCAGAAATGTTTAAAGGCCCTACACATGCATGGTCATCCCCACACGTGTTTTCACTTATTTTGCCTTATTAAACCTCTTCTCAGGACTGTGTGAGAGCACAGAGACCTTTCTTTTAGTTAGTTGCACTTGTTAAGGCTGGACAACTTACACCTTCACTGTTTCCACAAGTAAGTGTATTTTAACAACCTTACATAATTTCCAGAGGTGTAATCAGCCTGAATAAAAGGACACCTGTGTAAGTGTGCAGGACAGTTAAACTATTTAAAATCTCAATCGTGAATGACTGGTTTCCATCAGTTTCTCTACCGACAGTAGCCACAGTTTGCTGGAATTCATCATCGCTACATTACATGTTGTATTTTCAGTGAGGGACATGATTCTAGTGGCTCTTTTTCTTTATCTTGCTAGTGTCATTACGCTTATATAAGTTAATATGCAAAGGGAAGTGGGAAAAAAGTCAACTGCAACACCTCAGGCAAGCCACTAACTACTGCTGAACTGCAGACATCCTGTGGTTGTAAATGTTTATATGAAATTAAACCGTGTATCAGCATGGCACATCTGTCCTCCATTTGTTGCCACATGTTGTGCGAAGCGGCTCATTAAAAAAGTGTTTATTTTATATATTACAAAACATAACAAATGAAAAAATGATTAAAACATTTGTGTGAAAGTAATATTTTTAAAATAGTATTTGTGGGGCAAACACTTTAACATTTACTATTTCATTGATTATAATGAGGGATAATCTGCAGCTCTTATGTGTTATGTCCCCATTTATTGCCTCAGTTTTTTGAGCCATGTTCATTGCAAGAGGACCTTGTTTAATGTAAAAGATCTACTTTTTTTTAAAGAAATCTGGGCATTTTTTGGTGAAAAACTGAGAATGATGAGCCTTACATGTACAGTTTGTATCAGGGAACATATTTAATGGGGCTAGGAGCAGATCAGCTGTCAACATGCTGCTTTACCTGCATAGAAGGCTCTGAGGTCAGTCTGGACACAGTGTTCCAGGAAGCGCCGCAGTGGCTGGATGTGTGATATAGGACTCTCCCATTCTGTGAGAAAGTCCTCAACCATGTGATGAATTGCCTTGGGCCTTGGTAAAGGCCAACCATGGGGACGGTGCTTCATTTCTTCCTCTGGGAAAAAAAATGACTTGTGTTAACCTTAATACAGAATTCATTACCTTTCAAAACTGCTGACTCTTTTCCTAAAACATACTTTAACCCTCTAATGGCAGCAGGATTCCTACTCACCAGTAGGAAGTGTGTCATAGTAGTATAAAACCGGGTGCAGAAAGTTGGATTTCCAAGCTTTGGTCCAGTCTGTTACTGCCCTGCCACGTCCCAGATAGTCAATCTTCTTCTTCCCATACTGCATGACCACAACCACTAGTCCATGGTTGGACACCTCATGGCCCGAGAGAGAGGAGAACTGAGGCAAGGCCTGGAGTGGAAACTCTTCCACGTATTCACAGTGAGAGCTTTGAGTCAAGAACAGAATAAAGGACCAAAACATGATGAGCATGAAAAGGGTTTAACTGTAGCTTTGTAGTTAAGATTTGTTTGCTGTGAAAAGGACAGGTAATGTAATTTCTGGAATAATATAATAATATAAATATAACATAATTTTGTGATTTTACTCCTTTGAACAGCATAATATGTATTGAGTACAGAGGAGTGAGATTTATAGGATGAAAAATCTGTTGTTACAATTCATCTATTTACAAATAATTTGACTTTTTCTTTGTGAATATCATCCATGTTATTATTACCTGTAACATCAAAATAACATCAGCTTACCCTCTAAGCAGTATAATGTCCCCTAGTATCTCAAACATTTGGTATGGCCCAGAGGCCTCGCCGACCCGCTTCAGAATCTGGGAGTGTAGCTGTGTTGTCAACAGTTTTGTAGATGGCCACAGGTTGCTATGGTAACGATGTTCAAGTACACGATGTACAGCACGCACTGTGGCAGAAGATCCAAACAGTTCAATTAAACATCACATTGATTTTTGGTAGAACTGGCACACATGTGATGCAGCAAAAAGGACTGCCATACTTCAATGCACAACGGGGTATCCAATTGATCTAAATCCCAATTGTGACACATTTTTGTGTCAACTACATTGTGTAGTTGGAATCAGACCACACAGACCAAGATGTGATGGTTGTGGCAGAAAGAATGCTGTGCAGGAATGAAGGACAGGGCCTTTAAAAAAAAAAAAAAAAAGCTTGAAATGCTCAAAATGTCACAAAACTACAAATATCTGTAGGACTTTCACCTGTGTAACGGAACCCATGGATGAACCCGCCAGCAGATGAGCGGTAGTCTCTGGAGTGGGCAGCAGTTCCCAGTACAAACAAACCAGGGGTGTCTTGACCTTCATACCAGGGTGTCACCGCTGGCAACCTCCCTCTTGCATTCGCACTGTTCGGTGGGCAGGTAGAGCTAGGAAGATTTTTTAAAAAAATAAACCTTAATATTATCCAAAAAAACAGCCCTTTTTAATACATAGCAATATAAGAGAGGACATTTGTTAACAGGACAGTACATTAATGCATAGATGTTGACACAATACAGTAAGACTACCATGTTACACCAATCTACCTACCTGTCAAATATGCTGAAGTTGAATCGGAATCCAAGGCATCGAATCACTCGGTCGTAGGGCTTTCGCATGGAGAAGTTGTCAATGTGATACCCTGGCAGTTCTTCTGCTGTCACATCAGAGCCGTTCTTTTCTTTCTGGTTTTGTATGTACTTATTCAAAGTCACATACAACTGTCCCTTCTTCTCTTTGCTGTGTCCTTTTCTGCCTGATCTCCTGCTGCCTTTCTCCGTCCGTTGGACGATAACTATTTTCTCCAGGTGTGCTTCCACTAACCCGTCAAGGGACTTCAGCTGGTATGTGTCTATTAGCTCATTATTCACAGCTCTGACAGAACAAAGACAATAGGTTATGTTAATAATACTGAAAAGCTCCAATGAGGAATAGTTGGTGAAGTTGATATGGATATATTAAATGATAAATCATTTAAATAGAGTTACAAGTGACGGATAAACAGTTGAAACTTAAAATAAAAGTTAAACAGTTGAAATATTTCTCTAAAAGTAAAAGATAAACAGTTAAAATAATTGGCTAAAAGTAATTGACGGACTAAAAGTATGAATCCAAACTTGACCAAACCAACCTAAACACTGACATGTCAATTGTGTGAAAAATGATTTCAACAAAATCCACTTTTATATAGTTAATAATGTTAAACAACATCCAGTTTAAAATGAATTCAAATGAACACATGGAACATGACGGGTAGTGATGGTGGTGGCTGTTCTGGTTCGTCTGAAAAAAGTGGTTGTGTGGTCTACAACCACTGATGTAGAATTACAGCAGACAGAAAAGATAACTAAAGAAATAACCAAATCCTTAACTGTACCTGAGATCTCCCACATAATGTGTTTGCCAAGCCAGTCGAACAGGGCTGCGACTGACCATGTGGACGTGACTTGCTCTTCCCAGGATGCTCTGGGCTGTTTCAAAAGCAGAGTTCCCCTTGCCCAGAATAAGTACGACCTGGTCCTTATAGTCCTCAGGGTTAGTGGAGATGGACTCATAGCCCTCAACCAGGTCAGAACCCACAAACTCTACCTCCTGAGGAACCCACAAACCTGTGGCTACCAGAAGGACGCTGAGGGAGAGAGGACACCACCACAACATGATGCAATCCACAATCCTTTAAAGTTTTAAAGTTTTTCACATGTGAAAATTTCACCTCAGGTTGAGTATAATGCAAAATACCTGCATTTGTAGTCCGTCGCATGTTGATCAGTCAGGACGTAACTCCTGCTGGTGGCTGACTGCACTGCCCTGATCCTTCCAATATCCACACCATACCGGACCCTCAGTCCGAGCTCCTTCACAAACATGGACAGGTAGAGTGGGAAGGCATCAGCTGGCGGGTAAAACTCACTGCTGACTCGCTTGAACAGGAGGTCGGGTTTATCGCTCAGCAGCGAGTTCCAATCATGGCGCAGGTTGAACTCTCGGTTCTGCCTTCCTGTGTAGATCTTGTTAATGCTGATGAGCTTCCTGTGCCTGGGATATCTCCACACGCAGAACAGAGAAGGCATGTGTCAAATATGATTCAGGACAGGAGGATAGATGAGTACAATTTTCATACGCTGCATTTCTATTGCCCTATTACGGATAAAGCTCCCCTGCCCACCATATGAGAGGCTTTCACAAAGTTACTTACTTGTTAAAGAAGCTGCCTGGTCCTGAGTTCCTCTCCAGGATGATGTAGTCTCTTTTAGCCTTGGAAAGGAAGTATCCCATCTGCAGCCCTGCAGGCCCAGCTCCAAGCACGCAGTAATCATAGTGGCGGGTGCTGTTGTGATGGTGGTCATCAACAGAGCTTTTGACAAGGCCAATCAGGATGAAGAGGATCAAACAAGGAAAGCTGGAATCCATAACCTGCTGGACATGAGACCGTGCAGTACAAGTGTCTAAATAATGATAGGATAAAAATCACACAATAAATCAATAATAACAATAAAATAGAGCAACAAATATAGTTCAATCAGCATTCGTGCTGAATTTGGCACACAGGCCTATGTTCTCTGCACTTGCAGACAGATTTGCAGCTAGATGAGCTGATCCTGATCAGGGCATTTATATTTGTAGTGAAGGGTTTAGGGGCAAAGTCTTTTCAGGCATTTGATTCTGTATGTTTTGTTGTATGTTGTTTGAAACACTGTATTCCTGCTATCTTGGCCAGATTTCCCTCGAAAAAGAGATCTTGTAATCTCAATGGGACTCACCTGGTTAAATAAAGGTTTAATAATAAAAAAAAACAGAACAATGTAGTACCACATGATCTCTATGGATGCAAAAACTATGCAAAGGTTGCTTTTAAATGGGTGTAAAGGTAGCCTGCATGGGCATTTGGGCCATTACTGGCAACTTTCCTTACATCCTGTACTCTGTAAGCATATATATACACATTCAGCATTACAGTATTATGACACCAAACTACACAGGTAGGTAATGAGATAAAGTAACGACTCGAAAATAGGTGTAAACGTGCGAAGAAAGCGCAGCAGGCTCGGGATAAGAATCCCCCGGCTCTCCACGAACTCTCCAGCCGATGTTATGTCACTGTGTTGAGGATGCGGCGGCTGCCATAGCCCGCTGAACCAGATGTGAGGTCGCCAACATGTAAACGTGCACACCTGCATTACCTTTTTATATGAGTCGATCCCTCGCGCGCGACATCTGTAGTTTAGCACGTAGCAAACCTGACGGCACAGCTACATGTTTACTATCTTGCATTTTAAAAACGTCTTACGTGAGTGTATGTGAACTCTCCTCTGAAAATCCACTAGCTCAACCCACTTCCCCTCAGGATGACAAAAACCAATGGAGCGCTGCTTGCATAAAGGGGGCGTGATTACAAAACAGCATAGAAAAGAAAAGAATAGAGTAGAGTAGAGTAGAGTAGGCCTACTGCATAAAAGATGCCCTACATTATCTGCCCAGTTTCCTGTCGGGGGTGTGTGCATATTATATATTGCATAAACTTGAAGACCCCTCCCCCCCCAGAAAAGTTTGAAGACATATAAATCACTGAAATCACTGAAAAGTGATTTTAAGTACATTTTGCTGCTAATACTTAAGTAGTTTTTCTTAAGTGGCATTTTGTTGTATTGGTACTTTTACTCAAGTAAAGGATCTGAGTACTTTCTCCAACCAATGATATTGTATTTCACTTCAGTGGAATAACCTCCTGGCCTTAACAATATAGTTTTACTCTCTTTCTCTTTACGTTTAAAAAATATATGCTTTAACCGACACCGTCTTTCAGTTTACACTTGAACAAATGCACACATTTCTTTTAGGACTTTGATTTCAACACAGCTACATTGATCACTCACACTTATTTCAACAGTGCTTGGACCTCAACTGAATCTTCAGCTTCCTTCTTTGATTTCAACGGATTTGTCAGTTTCACTCAGCACTGACATTAAACTTAACTCACACTCAGTATAATACTCAGTAATTCTATTATAACTGCCATTTCAGCTTCTTTCAGTATTTGTAGTTTGACTGCCACTTTGACAGCATTTCCAGGTGAATGTATGTTACTATGTAACTAACTATTTTTAATGTATCTTAATGTTTTGTTATTGTTAACATATCTTAATGTTATTTTCTTATTTTTAATATTTTTCTTATATATAAAGCACTTTGAGTTACAAACCACTGTATGAAAAGTGCTGTACAAATAAATAAACTTAACTAATACTTAGTTGAATAGTTGAATATTCTTGTTACATAATTTATATTTACTTTATGTTTTACTTTTAAAAAGTTAAAAAAAAACAACCTTTCTGCATTGTCTTCATTGTTACAGTAGTGAACGGCATATGACAGATCTGTTACTCAGAGTATCCTACATTGTATGCTCATAACATAATTCACATGTATCCAATGTTTTACTTCAACAATTCAAACAGATGATACCCTTGTTGATAAAGACCTTTACTCACCCTCACGTACATGATGTTTGTGACCGTGAAGAAAGGACCCGTACCTGGAAGATCATCCAACGGTTCTTGTAGTTTTTGTTCAACTTTTTCCATGTGAGACAGGAATAAATATTTACCTACAAATACAACCTCCCATTTAGTGGTCTCCGCCTACAGCACAAGCCCTTCACACTCGGTGGTATGCCTGCAGACGTAATTGTACTAATAAAGCACCTCTACAAAAAGGTCCAGAGGGCTGTTTAAGTGTATCTGAATGTTTGGAGTATTTAACATTTACATTGTTTGACCATTTCTTCTGTGATCACTGTGAAACAAAATGACTTAACTCATATTTGGTGTATCTCTGTGCACAAATATTCTCAGTGGTGGAAACAGTATTAAGATCCTTTACTTACGTAAAAGATGAAGTACCATAGTCAACAGCAAAATGTACTTTAAGTATGCCGAATGGTTCCTTTCAGAGTTTTTTTTTTATTATTGTAGTATATTAAATTATATTATATTACATTATTGGATATTACTACAGATGAATACAATACTACCAGTTAGTTTAATAGCAGAGGGCTGCATCATATTTTATCATATTTTGTATGTAAGCTGTTAATCTGTAAAGTAACTATTAACTGTAAGTGTCACATAAATGTAGTGGACCTCTGAAAAGAAGTCAAGTTGAAGCATAAAGTAGTGTAAAAATCAAAATACTTAAGTAAAGTACAAGTAGTTCAAAGTTGTACTGAAGAACAGCACTTAACCCTCAGTATTCTTTCACCAGAAAATCTGTCTTCAGTTGAGATTTTGATTTCTGCCTTATCATGTTTTCTGGTTGTTTTTCTACACCTCATTGGCACATCTGCTCTGTCATGTTAAGCCGTTAAGCAGTCTGAGTAATGTGAGTCAGCAGTCACACTTCCCGTTTGACTCAGCAGCTTCAGCACATCATGCATGTATAAAAGAGGCAGGACGGAGCTGTGAGGCCACACTTTGACTCTTAACTCAGAGGGAGCGACAACTGTCAAGAGGACATATTCCAAGCAGCATAACCGAGAGGAGACTTCAATTCATCACAGGTAAATGAAAATGCGTTATATACATCGTTACATGCGTTGTTATTCTTGTTAAATGTGTTTTATTAAACCAAATCAACCATTTCACACAGTGTGCAGAGATGGAGAACATGAAGAGTGCAAGGAAAAATGATACAGAAGAAACTGGCAGGTATGAACTTACTGACTGAGTTTTTAAAACACACACCTGCTAATTGGTTATAGATTTTACACTTTAAAAGTTCCTTCTGAATAATTGTGTCTTTCCTGTGTTGCCCGTCTGCCCTCAGCGATTTATCAGAGCAGATTAAAGCAGCCACTAAGGACACTCACATCAGAGCTGAAAACACACAGCTCATGTTGAGTTACCAGAAGGGAGAGATCACCCTGCCGCAGTACAAGGTAAGCTCTATTCACTAACTGGCTTGACTTTAACAAATTTATGGTCATAAAGAAAGTCCTGAGCAGTGAATAATCCAGTTTATGCTTCTGTCAGGTCCTGCTGTGTTCCCTGTACGAGATCTACAAGGCACTGGAAGAGGAGCTGGACAGAAACTCTTCCCATCCAGCTGTTGCACCGATATACTTCCCCCAGGAACTTGCCCGTGTGGAATCTCTGGAAAGAGACCTGGAGTATTTTTTCGGCTCAGACTGGAGAAAGAGGGTGATTGTTCCCGCAGCCACACAGAGATATGAACAGAGACTACGACAGGTGAGTGGAAGGGAGGACATTCACTCAACATTCAGGGTGGGACTGTTGTGAAATGCTCTATAAATGCAAACACACACTCTTTTGCAGGTTGGCAGAGAGAACCCAGGGCTTTTGGTGGCCCACGCCTACACTCGCTATCTTGGTGATCTGTCAGGAGGACAAGTGCTGGGAAAAATTACCCAGAAATCTCTCGGACTGAGCAGCAAAGAGGGGCTTTCGTTCTTCTCCTTCCCCGGCGTGACCAGCGCCAACCGCTTCAAGCAGCTGTACAGGAGCCGCATGAACAGCATCGAGCTGACAGACAAGGAGAAGGCGGCGCTGCTGGAGGAGGCAGTTGCTGCCTTTGAGTTCAACATCCAGGTAGGGCTGTGGCCAAAATCAAATATTGACCAAATACCTTGATATCGATATTGCAGCAATATTGTAGGGATGTCTATTGCTGCTTTCACAAAATATTTACACAATGAGATTTTTGATAAATAATCATCAGTAATGTGGATATAATGACTAAGTGGGTAAAGGTAGAACAGCTAGAACAGTCTGATGATGAACAGGCAACACTTATGCCATATCATGATATTACAATATCCAAAATCTAAGACGATGTCTAGTCTAATATCATGAAATTGATATAATATTGATATATTGCCCAGCCTTAAAGAGCAGATTTAAAGTCTGAATTTACTTTATAGATGATGTGGAATCAGTGACTCCTCATGACAAAAGTGAAACTAGTGAAAAGAGGAACCCGATCTGAGCAGAAACATGCAGAGCAAGCATGCTCTCAACTTGCTGATTATTTTTATGCCTTGTTTTCCCCCCAGGTTTTTGATGACTTGCAGAAAATGCTGAGTGTTACAACAGAGACGGTGGGCCAATCAAAGAACAACCATGTGAACTTCCCCTCTTCACCCATCATGCAGTTCACTGTGGGATTATGTGTCGCACTGGCCACAGTTGGAGTGGGAATCTATGCCTTGTAGTCTTTGCCAGCACTTGCAGTTGATATGCACATACAGCACTTTACTCACTTAATGCAACAAATCAAGAGTGAAATTTGTCTCATCCATAATCTATCAAATCACAGCTGAAACAGTGATTTACTCAGATGTAATGTACTTGTTCTTGTCAAATGTAATTTGTATATATTTTATCAAACAATCTTACATTAACATTGTCTTCATAACTGGTCTTTTATGAGTTCAGTGTCTAATAAAATTAACTGTCACATCAGAATTTGGACACGACTACAGCTGTGCTCTCCAAGGCTGTACTTTAGCACAGTGGTGCCTCGAGCAAATTAAGTAGCAAAGTAAGCTAACAATGTTCAGAATCATAGTTTAGCATGTTATGATCATATTCTTATGTTATCTATAATTTTGTCATCCTGATTCTCCATATTTTCATTTTGGTCTATTCTGTACATACAGCATCTATTGCATGTGTCTGGAAGAGGGATGTCTCCTCTGTTGCTCTTCCTGAGGTTTCTTCCATGTTTTCTGTCTAAGGAAAGATTGTTGTGTTGTGAAGATTGTAAAGCCCCTTGAGGCAAAACAGTGATATTGATATAAATAAAAATGACATGCCAACATTTTACTACTCTGATATTTCAGTCTGGCCCAAAGTGATGTCCCAGCAGACAGAGGCTGACATCGCCATCCACAGAGCCACGCTGCTAGCATGGCTAAAAACTTGAAGTCTCAGTATGATTTCAAATACTTTAATTCTTTACAGAGCATGCAGACACTTGATAACACCTTTGTGTTAACACATAGCATCATCACCAGCTGAACAGTGACACCCTAAACAGTTTTTTTTCATGGTTTCAGTATACATTCTGATACATGTAATCAGACAGTTGCTGCAACAGATCCAACAGTTTCAAACAGGTTTCACCATGACTGAGATCAGAAATGAAGACGTCCACTTGCAAATAGAGAAAAGCACAAATAAGAAGACCAAAACTATTTACATCAAGAACAATATGGATATGTATTAGAGCACAGTCTGCTCTACTTGACTCTGTAGAGCACTTTTCTCTGCATGCGGTGTTGAAGCTCACCCCTCCTCAACATCAGGTGGAGGACTTTGTAGATGGCGTGCTCTGGATATTTCTGTAAAGAGGCAAACAGGGATCAGAGATTATTCAGAGGACTCAGAGCAAAATGATCATTAACTTGTTGAATTGCTTTTTAATCAAACAAGAGACTCAATTACTGGACTGAAATTTCTATTCATTTGTCTTTTTGTCTGTTTATTACAATCTATTGGTTTTATTTTCTTTTAAATGTTGCTTTATGCCTATACAAAACATTAAATCGTCTTTGTACGCTGTACAAACAACCTTGTCTTGTCACAGGTGTCACTTCCACACACACCAAATATTGTTAGCTGTCTTTTTAAGTTGCTCCTGTGTTCCATGAGTAAGAAATAAGACTGTTTTACCCCTCTGTTCTCTAAGTAAACAGCCACACAGGTGACAAAAACATTTAATTCATTATATTGTGTTCATCTATGTATAAAAACTGTTTTTTTCAGGCCTGTTTCAACATGCAATGAGAGTGAATGGAGAGAGAAAACAGTACGCCACTTCCCATATTCATGGAACACAGGAGAGCTGACAAAGACTCAAATCCAGGAAGCTATTTGTTCCCATATCTACCAGTTATTTTCTCTTTAAGAAGAAATTCAAGTAGCCTAATGCTGTGTGAAGTGTTTTAATGTACTTTATGTGCCCTTTTCCTCTCTTATGATTTTCTCAGACTGACCTGTTTGGTGAAGTCTTGCACGATGCTGTGCTCGGACACCTGGGAGCCGATAGCGAAGCGTCTCTTCAACTGCTTCTCAATGCGCGAGATCATTTCCTGGTCCTCCTGAGTAGTGAAGCCCTCCACTCCTACAAAAAAACAAAAAAAACAATACATGGTTGGATGTGAAGAGAAGGACTATTGCACTTCAGTTAAAAGACATGCTTAATTGAGTCTCAACAATCGGGGTAGGTACTGTAGGTAAATCAGTGTTTGTCTGATGTAGCACACACACCTGAAAGGCTGCCAGACAGTGCAGCGTCCAGTGTGGACACCTGGAAGAGTCTGAGGGCCTCGTCAATCTCTTCCTCTCCAGCCACGGCCTGCAGCTTCATCTTGGCCAGCGACTCTGAGATACGCACAACAGCCTCCAGCTGCCTGAAGAAGCAGAAACATTAAATCACTCGAGAGCATCAGAGGTGGAGTAAAAGATACATGTTCATCACTGATGTGTAGATGTAAAAGACAACACATATAAATACCTGACAGTGATGGGGATGGAGGGTCTTTTGTCAGTCTCTCTTTCATGCTCTCTTGCGCCGCTCCTCATCACCACGTATCTGTTTTTCAGCTTCTCCGCAGCTGCGGCAGAGAGCCGAGGGCCGCATTTACTGCAAGCAAACATTCAGAGAGTAACTTAATGAGGGAAGCATGCAAAAATCGGATCGAATGAGGACTAATTTAGCTTTTGTGCCGTTAAAAGAAAAATCAGACAGACTTACGCTCTGGCATAGGCGATGTATTTCTTAAAGGTGCCCAGTGGAATCTCGCCCTCAACACCCTCGGTCTGTGTCTGAGCACTCAGGTGAACATTCATCACGTGACGAGCCAGTGTCTACAAACACAGAAGTATTAAAACATTACAAGTGTTCGTGCTGCTTTTGAAGATTCACAGCAGCAAACTTCCAGTCAAAAGCATCAGTCACACATGTGCCTCCTTACCATGTCTCTCTGCTGGTCATGCTGGTCTTTGATGATGAAGATCATGTCAAAACGGGACAAGATGGTGGGCATAAAGTCAATGTTGTCCTCCCCCTTTGTGTCATCCCAGCGGCCGAACACAGAGTTGGCTGCAGCCAGCACTGAGCAGCGAGAGTTCAGGGTGGTGGTGATGCCAGCCTGGGAAGAGTCAACATGTTAGTTTGCCCCGTTAACAAAGTCAGTCCCCTCAGCAGAGTAAAGTAACCAAGCTTTTTAATTCACATGAACAGGTGTTACCTTGGCGATGGAGATAGTCTGCTGCTCCATGGCTTCATGGATGGCCACTCTGTCATCTTCTCTCATCTGAATAATTAAAGCAAAACAGTTTTGTTTTTAATCTCAGGGCAGCAATGAAGTTAAATATACAACTCCTGCTACTCCAACTCTGCTTACCTTGTCAAACTCGTCGATGCATACAACTCCGCCATCAGCCAGCACCATGGCTCCCCCCTCCATGATGAATCCACGGGTGTTCGGGTCCCTCAACACAGAGGCAGTCAGACCAGCAGCACTGCTCCCCTTTCCTGAGGTATAAACCTAAAGGCACAAGCAGCACACAATAAATAATGAGGTCCAATCCAGATATGACTGAATTTAAAAAAAAAAAAAAAAAAAAAAAAGGAACTTTAATTATGTTATGAATTTTTCTAGAGCTGCAATGATTAGTGGACCTGATGTTTCATTGACCAAATGATTAATCGCTTAAATCAAGAAAATAATCTGCAGATGAATCGAAAATGAAAATAATTGTTATTGAAGCTCTAATTTTTTTTTTTTTTTTTTTTTTTTTTTTTTTTACAATGAGACTCAGGAGAATGGATAATTACCCCAATAGGTGAGCACCTCTCCACAAACTTGAGCAGCTGAGACTTGGCTGTACCAGGATCTCCCAGCATTAGCAGGTTGATGTCCCCCCTGCGAGTGAGACCATCAGGCAGCCTAGAGGACAGAAAATAAAAAGCATTACTTAACATGCATGGGAGAAGATTTACAGTAAACCTTACTGATTTGGAGTACTGATTTTTCCGTCTACATCCGATAGCCTCACCTCTTCCTCGAACCTCCAAACAACAGACAGGTGATGGCCTTTTTCAGATCATCACTGCCGTAGATGGAGGGAGCTACGGAGCGAGCCAGAGAGGCGTAGATGTCAGGAGAAGCAGCCAGTGCTCTCAGTTCCTCCTCTTCCTGCGGAGAGACTGATCCAGTAGCACCACGACCTGGAAGAGACAAAGAAAAAGAAAATATTACCATCCTACCAGGGCCTCTAATTCTCCTACTACATGCTAGAATCACATTTATCAACACATGAGGGTTTCAATGCAGAAATTCATCTTTACCTGCTCCTTCTGTGTCAATCTGGATGCCGACCACTCGCAGGTAGGATGCACGGATGCCCACACCAGCGCTCTTCTCTTTGCCTTTGGCCTTTGCAGCAGCCATTTTCTTGATGGAGTAGATTCCCATGATGGTCACTCTGTTTCCTGGGACCACACGGTCACACAGATACCTGAGAGGAGGAGGAGGGTGCAGGTACTATTATAATGAAGAACTGAAATAAAGTTTGCTGGCAGAAAACACGAGCAAGTTCTGCAACACAGAGATCAAATATAATGTTTCTTGAGAATCTGTTCCTCACCTATCACAGTAGAGCTGTAGGTGACGGGGCATTTCTCCGTGTGGAACAGCATCTGGAGACTCCTGCAGGCGGAGTGTCTGGAAGTCAACACAAACGCAGCGGTCCGGGATGATGAAGTAGGGGTCCACAGGACACTTCACCCTTCCAGGATTCTCGCTGAGAAAAGAGAACATTTGTTTGGATGTAATAAAAATCTATAACAAACAATATCTGCATCCCTAAGCTTTCAAATCGTCTGTTGTGTCACTGCTCCAGATGGTCATACTCACGTGTTGCACTTGCGTGGCAGAGCGTAACCCTGCAGGCCTGGAGGCAGAGGGATGTTGTTGATGACAGAGCGACAGCCGCGACACTGCAGACACACCTTGGTGGCCTTCGCCCGCACCGCCGTGGCTGAGATGACGATGCCATGAACCTTCACCAGACGGGACACCTGCTCGGACTACACGGGAGAGAAATGACAAAAAAAAAATGTGATCAAATTGTCAGCGATAACTATGTCAATATGAGACACAAAGAGGTGTGTAGGTATGTTTTACCTTGAGGTGGCGAATGGAAGCCTGGTGCGCGTCACTCTTCAGCATGACCTGGATGTCCTGCACCGTCTCCTCTCCGACAGGCCGGGGGCGGGTCACCTCATCGGCTACCTCCTTTGCAGCTTCCTCCAGCTGGAAATGAGACCAGATTGTGAAGAGGATCATCAATCATGACACACTGGACATGGAGAGATTTCATGACAGGTTTAGTCAAAAGGGAGGTCAGTCAGCTGTACAGTGATGACCTACCAGCGGCAGGTTCTCTGTAGGCAGCTTGTAGAGACAGTCTGACAGATCCTCGTCAAAGCTGGCGAGGTCCTCCATCTCCACCTCCACCCAGTAATCCCCCAGGGTGTAGTGTCTCTTCAGCTCATCTCTGATTGTAAAAACAAAAACATGCATGTTACTTCACGATAATGTATCTTATGCTAATAGACTGTTTGACAAAGATTTTAAGTTTCCCTTTTTGAAAGGATAGTCACATTATTCCAAGCTAGTAAAAACAATCCACCATAATGTAAATTAGACTAAACTGCCTATGATGACATGGAATAAGCTATTTACTACTCAGAGATGTTAAAAAACAGATTGCTGATGACTGTTTTTAGCAGCAGAGGTGAAAATATCCTATAACTTTTAGTCTCTAGTGTGAATTTAGCTCCTGGTAGCTGGATCCTACATTTCCCATAATGCAACTCAATGCAATTTTTCCCTCAGACCCTCCTCTGCCTCCTTTATGCCCACTTCTTTCAAACTCCACACTTGCAGTTCTCTTAAAACTTCTCAAGTCTCAAGCCCAAACTGAGATGACCTTGATGACATCATCGGGGTTATATTCAGACTTTGATAGTTCCCTGCAGAGCTACAGAAGACATTATAGAGTTACACAGTACTCCTCATCACAGTTAACTGAACTTTATGTGTAAAACAGATGTCAGTTCAACCACTGGCACTCAGGTTATATATCCATCTTTTTTTGTTTTAGCTAATAAGAATCAGCCCCCCCCCCCAATAATTTTCGTATAGTCCCTAATTATGATGTCCCGATGTATGGTTTGTTTACAATGTCGGGTAATGTCACCTGTATTTGTATGTGAAGCCGGTGCGGTCGGTCCCCACTCTGAACTGCCGGAGGAATTCACGGAACCGTTTCTTGATCTGGATCCGCTTCTGTCCGCCTTCATCCACGCCGTGTCCCTCTCCTCCTCCGAAGCTGTCGCTGTAGTACACTCCCGGGTCGTCAAAGCCAGACATGCTGAAGGAGGTCGGTGAACAAAACGGCACGAAGAAAACTCGGGTCGGATACTAGTTTTTCTTGGTTAAAAGAAAATCACGATAGATATCAACTGCCAGAGACAAAGCTGCTCAGGGTTTCCGTTCGCGGCAAAAACTGAACTCCTTCCCGTCACTTTCCCGCGAGTCGCTCCTAGCGCCGCCCCTTTGATGTCCTCTCATTGGCTGAAAGAAAAAAGGCCTGCTACTATTGGTCATAGCGGCTCCACGGAGGCGTGACTTCAATGTGAAGGTGGTGCTTATGAGCAATGATGGCGCGAAAAAGACAAGAGGACATAAGGGGAGGAAGAAACACTGGGACATGTGACACAAAGAAGCTTTATGAACCTTTAAGGTGCAAACTGCAATCACAGTTCACACAAAAATACATTTACCGTCCTAAATAATAAGTGTTCACACTGTTGTTCAGGAGCTATCTGTCTTGACGGGATTTAGAGTGTAGTCAGTGTTCACAATACAGATGTAGTGACAGTAAAATAATGGTCAACAAGGTCAGTATTCAAGGCATCTACATCCCTTATTTTATATTCTGTGACATTAATGAATGATTTTGTAACTATTGATGAACAGTGAGTGTGTCAAACAAGCTTCCCTGAAAGACCAAAGCCTTTTTAAAGTTTTAACTGAATAAAAATTAAAGATCCCCTCCAAACATGTTTTAAAACATAAAAATACTCTGCTTTGAATAATAATTTTTGTCTGATATGGATTTTCTAGAAGAAGTTCAATTTTCTTGTAAGAAATTCTTAAAATTTCTTCATCCCTGCTATTCATCTTCCGTCATTGAAAGATCCACAATCAATGAATGTGCAAATATTTCTTGTTTGCATCTGGACACAATAGTCTCCTGCTTCACTGAAAAGTCAATTCTCAGTGTGTTGGCACTTAAGCTTCAAGTTTCTGAACCAGAAGTTACATGCTGAACCAAAACTAGTTGTGATGTCACAAAATCATGCCGTCTACACCTCAGATTTAAGGTTCGTGCAGAGAAACTCCTTCAGCAGATGAAAGTGAAAACAGCTTTCTAGTGTCAAACATCATTCTGCTCAGTGAAGCTCAAACAGCAAAGTGAATAAGAAGAAAAACACATTTTTGAGTGGAGGGGAACTTTAATATTTTCCATCTTTAAAGAGCCCCACTTCTTTCACAGGTTTTGAAAGATACGTTTCATGTTGACTCTAATAAATGCTTACAATGCAAAGTTATATGACTAGATGCATTACTAAATTTGTTGTATCTTCACAATCATCAAAACTACAACCTGTGGATTGAGATGAAATGAGACATAATAAAGTAATCTATTGTCAACAGAAACAATGACTGGATAGAAACATCTTCTCCCTTTATTCTTAAAACACAAACATCTACACGTTAGCAAAAGTGCTTTATTTAGCTAAGCCAACAGAAAGATAACATTAACCTCTGTTGACCTACAAATGTAACTAACATTTCCATCAAAATCATTCATAAGTCTTGAGTAACAGGCAGCATGATCTGCAAGGGCAAGCGGTTCAAGGTTCTTCGGTAATATACTGGTTGCTGAATCCTTCTGATTCCTGCTTATTTGTCCTTTTCAAGAAATGACTCCATGCTTTCTGCCTGTCTGGATGAAAGCGTCGACACAGTGGTCGATGTCTTCGTCTGTGTGTGCGGCTGAAATCTGAACGCGGATTCTGGCTTTGCCCTTTGGTACGACTGGGTAGGAGAATCCAATCACATACACTCCTGTGGAGGGAAGAGACGTGTTAAAAAAGCTTGAAAAAACGTCTGTGGTATTCAAGCTGGTTTGTTCAGACAGCATCCGTCATTTACAAAAGGAAAAATAACACAAGAAGACAGCTGTCAGGTGGTGGATTTGCTTTTTAGGTTGCATTACTATCTCACCTAGCTTCAGCATATCGTCGGCCATCAGAGAGGCGAGCCGTGCATCTCCGAGCATCACGGGACAAATTGGGTGAGCTGAACCTGCGATGGTGAAGCCAGCCTGCGACATCTTGTTCCTGAACCTGAATGGACAGCACAGAAAAAAAAACATTACAGTCACAATCACAGAGGGATATCAGTGTAAGTTGTAATTTCAAAATGGCAGAACTGTAGCTCTAGATAGTGTAGCTCTTATAGGGAGAAATTACTAAACATTTCCTTCAGTGATAGGATGCCTCCTAATCCCTACAAACTTCAAGGAGGAAGAGGAGATAACGCCTGGCCTTTGTATAATCAGTCTTACAAAATCTTTCAAGGTGACATGTTGCATATCTCATATATATAGTATATATATATGTTTTGTCCAGTGAGTAGCTCATGCTTACATAATGTGGCTTGAAGGCTGGATGTGGGTGTTACTGAACAAGGTTAAGAAACAAGATGAGAAACATACAGTATTTATTCCCCCTACACATTCAGAACAACCCTGCTGCTAGTGCAAATATAAGCTCATTTGGTTAATTTTCAAGAACAAGTCAAAGAGGTTTCTGCAGTTTTTCCTCCTGGGTGTTTGCAGTTTCCTTTTCCATAAACGCACTATACAGTACACATGACAAATCCAAAACAGGCTTATCTGTTTTCCCAAGAGGGCCAAAGTAAACAGTTGTATAAATTCAAATGATCAGCTTTTAAAGAGCTTTAAGACTTGACCACAACTTATTTCTGAAGTCATTTTCAGTTGTTTTGAATGTGTGTAAAAAAAAGTACACAGACCTTCAAAAAAGCTTTTTACTTTAAGCAAAAACCTCTCACATGTTTTCCCCCTGAACACACTGATTAGCTACTAGAGGCTTTCTCCTGACTCGCACTAAAACCACAAAGCGAGATAGCCCCACCCCTCCTTTAGAACAAACGCACCTCATGGTTTTGGCCGCCATGCTCTGTGCAATCTCATTGGAGGCGAGCAGCAGCTCTACAGCCCGGGTGGCACAGCCCACCACAGGAGGGGGGAGGGAGTTGGAAAACAGGTATGGCCGTGAGCGCTGCCTCAGCAGGTCAATTAGAGGCTTAGGCCCAACTGTGTAGCCACCTGAAAGAAAAACATTCAAAGAGATAAACAAAAACTGAACAGTTGCATTACTTGTCAATATATTTTATATTAGCAATAAATTAAATGACTGCACGTAATGATAAAAGAGGTTGCTCATGGTGAAAACAAAATTATATCACTGCTCTGCAGCCCCCCTCACTACGGAGCTTTTTAGCTTCACTTAGCTCATTGTTTTGGTTTTATAGCCCACCAATTCAAATCTCGTTAACCATATTTTCAGCAAAAAAGCTCAAATAAACACACTGTATGCTAACTGCACCAAATAGCAGACAAAGTTAGCAACTAGAAGGTGAAGAAAGTTGAACATGTAGCAATCTATAGACACGTTTTTCTTAGGAGTTGGAAGAGACCAGAAAAAGCTAAAAGAAGACTGAATGTTGGACTTAGATTCACCAAATAGACAGAAATACGACTTGGAATAAATGCTACTGTTGCTCTGTGTCCGCTAGATATGTAAATAGGTAACTGATGTTAACACGTTACCCGTAACAACTTTTTAAGATGATCATATGCCAGATGTTGTGTTTTGATCTTGTAGTAAAGTTCCTCTGCCCCCGAGCGGCCAAAACATCAATTAATCAATGCAGCTTTAAAGCTAGAGATGTTCAGAGCAGCAGCAATCCACAGTAAGAACTTGTTTGTTATCGAAGTCACGGAGACGTACCGGCTGCTCCTCCCAGTGCTTTCCCCAGGGTGGAGTTTACAATGTGAACTCTGTCCATCACTCCCAGGAGCTCGTCTGTTCCTCTGTAAAACACAGAGAGTAGTATTATTAATCCATCTCCTTTTAATGAGAGTAAGATTTAGAGCTTGACATTATTAAAGCCCCTAAGTTTAAAGTAGGATTTAAATTTTTCTGACTTTAGTGACACCAAGTGGCAGTATCAACAAATGACTGACACATGTTGCAGTCAGCAATTTTAACTGCATTTGTCTGTTTTTCCTACGAACAAAATCACAATTACAATAATTTGAATTTGTTGCCTCCTTTAACCAAATCTCTTTGTTTATTAAGATATGTCACTTCCATTTTTGTCATTATAAGTATTTGATGCCATTTTATTCAGTGTAATTTAAAGCATATTGAAGGTATCTTGATTCAATATACTAAGAAGTTAAAATAAAGAAGGGAGGCACATTTTTAATGATGGGACAGAGAACTGGCTGAAATGTTCACGTTTTTCTACTGATACACCATAAATAAAACACTGTCTAAATGTAAAAAAAGATAGAAAAGAAATGAGTTTAGTCATTGTCTTTGCATTTTTGCTTCAATCAACATCTTACCCACCTGCCCCGGGTCCCCAGGAAGCCGGTGGCGTGGCATTCATCTATAAACACCATGGCTCCGTACTGATCAGCCAGGTCACAAATTCCTGGCAAGGGAGCCACATCTCCGTCCATCGAGAAGACTCCATCTGTCACTATCAGGCGCATACGAGATGACTAAGGAGGAAAAAACGGAGTCCTGGTGATCAATGGAGTGAATACTAATCACTAATCAATACTGTAACCCTTCCCTGACCCTGTCACCTCTGTTATATGAGTTTAATGCATCATGGAACTCAAATAGATCTAAAGCCCCTCAAAACCTTTAGTATTTCTCTATAATGTTAATAGTCATGACTAAATAAGTATCTTTGGGTTATTTATTAAGACTTTAACACTCAAAATCTCTGCTTCATCATGACTGTGTAGGCGTGGTGTGATCAGATTTGATTGACAGCGACCAAACGAATGAAGAATTGGGAAATTCAAAGACTATAGTAACCACATATAAAGAAATATATTATTATTACTCTGGTAAGGATGAAGAATGTGAAGATTTTAAGACATTTCATCAGCAGCAGAAACATTATAAAAACACCTTTCTTGTCTTTCTACAGCACAGGAAGAAGTCCACACACCTGAGACTCTTTGAGCTTGCTCTCCAGATCACTGAGGTCCATGTGTTTGTAGCGCAGCCTCTTTGCCCGACACAGACGGATCCCATCGATAATGGAGGCGTGGTTTAGCTCGTCAGACAGCACTGCGTCATCTGGTCCCAACAGCACCTGGCGTGAGAGTCATTTAATGCTTTATTGGTCATAATAGGAAGATTCTTTCTGTTGTTGTCACAGTGTACAGCATGACATACCTCAAACAGCCCAGCATTGGCATCAAAACAGCTGGCATAGAGGATGCAGTCCTCCCTCTCGTGGAACTGTGCCAGCTTCTGCTCCAGAGTTTTGTGTAGATCCTATAAATCACGTGTTACACAGAGTGAACTCATTACGCAACTGTATGTTGTTAACATGCCTTAACATGCCGATCGAACGGCGTATTAACCACTATACCTGTGTGCCACAGATGAATCTGACGGAGCTCAACCCGGCACCATACGACTTCAGAGCATCGATGCCTGCCTGCACCACCTCTGGATGACTGGACAGTCCAAGGTAGTTGTTGGCACAGAAGTTCAACATGCCTGAGGGAGAGATTTTAGTCATCAAGAACAGGAAACCTAAGGTATTAAAGTCATTGCAAGTGAACACACTTTTAAATCAGTAAGACAGTCGCCATGATGCCTTTGTTTGCCTTCAACAGAACTGTCTGTCTGTATTTTTTTGGCAAAAAGGGCAGAAACAAAACAATAACGCCAACATATCAGAACAAAGAGTGACACAAAGACACTGAATGGGGCTGTGGCGTTGCCATCCAGATCTATTGAACACAGTCAGTTTCACACATGAGGGGTTAATGGGCCATTCATAAATCAGCAGAGTCAACTCCTGGCAAAGTTTAAACACTGCCTGGCTGCTTGGACAGAACAGCAAACAGAACAGAGATTAGCAACACTTATGTCAGCTACAGTGGCCATTTATATTATTATATTACAAACCAATAAGTATGTTTCCATTTGCCCATATTTTAATGTTTCCCTTCTTATTTTGATTTAAAAGCCAAGTTTATAACGGCTTAATGTTAATATTATAAGATATCTTATCATTGCAAAATTGTTGACTGTGGGCTTAGCTGTATTCTTTATTATTATATTATGTTTTTGCAATGTCCTCTGTTGAATTTGTGGAAAGGTTATGCTAGAAGCTGAAATCAGTTATTTGGCTTGTGTCCTCGCCTCATATAAAGTTGCATGACTTTAGTTACAGTTTGAGTCAAATTCAGCATCAAGATAACATCGTGGCAGAGCGCCAACTAGAAAGACGGTGCGTTTAAGGGCAGGGACCCTGCTGCTATGTCAGTATTTATATCAGGTGCTGTTACTATAAAACACTTCCACTCACTGCCACGACTGCCGTCCACGTTGATGTGAGGTCCCTGCTTGGACGTGATGATCCTCTCCGCTTTCCACGTCCCCGCGGCTCGGATAGCGTCGAGCTCGCTCTTCAGCACGGCTCTGGCTTCAGCGGCAGCGGAGTAGCTCCGGCTCACAGCCGAGGCCGAGGGCCGCAGGACGCCCCGGAGAGGCTTCACCAAACTCCGGGCAGCTTTTCCGAGAGACATGACGGTGCAGCTGTGCGTTTACAGAAGGTATCAAACGTGCAGGAAAGCTCAAAAGTACAACCGGTGTTGAGGGGACGGACGTCACGTCACATGGGTCTGGGGCGTAGCGTGGCTGGCCAATCAGATGCTAGGACGCTTGGCAGGTGGCTTGTTTTGTCCAATTAGATTTTAGATAATATTTACTCACTGTGGCAGCAATATGCTGCTTTATATAAACTACAATGTCACTTTTCTTTCTCTTAACAAAACTACGTCGCCTCCCATTTTTTAATATAAAAAACATTAATATATAGTGTGTTACAAGTAGAAAAATATATATATATTGGGTGTCATTATTATCCTTCCACCAACTCTCTGTCACATATTGACCCTGTTTACCCTCTGTGACTCTTAAAATAAATTCCATGCATTCAGTTAATATTTCTATAAGTATGTCTGCTTTATGAAGTAAAACCTGCAGTGTTTTCTCTATACTCATTAAACTGAAGGCAAGAAACCCACAAGTAAAATCCACTTAACACCAGACAGGAATTAAACCAAAGCGGGGCTTCACTGAGTCCCATACCTGCAAAGCCATGAATTGGATTATACAGCATGCCTTAAGAAACCTTAATGCACTGCACTTTGAGGTGTGAATAAGAACAAGCAGACTTCCAGTTAATAGTTTTAGTTTAATATATGACAGCAGTCTGCCATGACTTTCTGTTAAACTTCAAGTAACATCTTCACAAGGGGAATGTTGGATGTAAAAAACCTCCTGTAGTTTTCTTCGACATCCTACAATAATAATAATAACGTGAAAACAAGCATCAAACTATTACAGTAATAGCTGAGCTTCTCTTACATACAAGTTTACAGTGTTTGCTACTTTGACAGAGGCGTTTTCTGTAACCCACCATGACATTTGACATATTTACCACAGCAATATAATACATAATCTATGTTGCAAAAGTTGTTTTTCTGTAACTGTATCCTCTCTCTCCTTCGACAGCAGGAATGTAACCATATAAAATGTGCAAATGTTTGCATTCCACACATGGACAATTCTTCATAACAATGTCAAGTAAAAACCTCTGTCCTTCAGCAAATTACATTATTTTGATCAGTTAAAAACCCAGTTTGCACCCATGTAAAGAGCAGTATACACAGATATGACGTCTTTCCTCAAATATGGGTTGCAATACCCACGTCAGGTGTGCCACTTAACCATTCATGAAAGAGAATTCTGCATCTTTTAGTCGATGGCGCAGGAGCTTCATGAGTATTGTTAGTTTGGCAGGTTTAAGTGTAGTTTAAGACCCGGAGTGGTTGGTATCCTGTGAGGAGGCTCGAAGAGATGGCAGGCGCTCAGCTGCTTTTGCTCTTTCTGCCAGAAACCTGTCAAACTCTGCAGAGGGAGAGATACAGGATTAGATAACACTTCATCAGTTATCTAAAGGAAAATATAAACATAAATAAATAAGAAAAATACTAGATCAGATGATAAGTTACAACCTAGACTTCTACTAATTCTGTGGACTGTAATTCAGACATTTGTGAGCTTTTCATGTTGAAGTGAAAAACCCTGAAGTGATAAATTACCAGAATTAACTAATTTGTTCTGTTACACAAAAAATAAATATATGGGAGCAGTCATTCTGGAGTAGAGATTTTAAAAAGGCATATCTGTGCTGAATTGGTCTGACTAGAGAAGTTAAGTGCTTTAATACACAGTATTGAAGCTCCCAGTGCCACCTAGAGGTCAAATAGTGTAGACAAATGCCATATAAAGTACTGGATGATAAAAGCTGCTCATTTTAAAAAGGAAGTAAACTGATCCTCACCTTCACTGGTCACACCATCACCGTCCTCAAAGTCATCATACTGTGTCACACACAGAAAAGCCATATTTTATTTTACATACATAAACACAACTTGAAGGACAAATATAGTTTAAGGATATTTCTAGCTATTTTACCATCAAGACGACTGTGTTCAAAATTCAAAATTATTTGACTGTCTTGTCAGTGGAGCTCATTGTTGCTTCATTTTATCAGGCTGGATTTAACTTGTTGGAAATTTAACACCAACCACTTTAAATAGGTACAGTTGTTTGGCTTATTGTGCATGTAACTCATAATTTTGAATAGCTTAGACTGTTTTGTTTACTGCTGTCTATTTTGACATATCTTTCTTATGCAATTTATTTTACTGGGTAAGAGCCTGCAAAAATCTCTACATATATTACTTGTAACTGCCACAAGGAAATATGCTATTAATCATTTGGTCTATAAAATGTCAGGAAATGGTGAAAGATGCTAATCACAATTTCCTTAAGCACAAAGTGACATTTTCACTTGTTTTGCTTTGTCTGACCAACAGTCCAAAACTCCAAAATATTCACTTTACGATCACATTATGAAGAGAAAAGCAGCAAATCCTCATTTTTGAGAGGCTGGAAACAGAGAGATTGAGCTCTCTTTGGCAGTTTGGTTGTTCAGAAGATGCAGCATCACAAGTATCAGCTATTACCAAAACAATATGCAAGAACTGAATTAATGAAACTGGACAGTGAATAAAGTGTTGAAATTAACCAGTATTATCCTTTACTGAAGAGACAGGTACGATCAAAAACACTTGCACTTTTAGGAGCGCAGCATGTTTAAAGAGGATTACACAAGATTAATGTGCAGATAAACATTCAATAAAACCAAATAACACTGTTATTATATTTATTTAATTAGAGTATATTTGGTAATCCTGCCACTCACCTCATCATCCAATGCTAGCCATTTCTCAATATCATCCATTACAGTGGACTGGTTGATAGGAATCTAAGAAAGAAAGAAGAGCAGCAGGGTGGTCAGTGGAGTGAAATAAGGGTTAAACTTCATGAACATGTAACAAAGCTATCAAACCACCAAAAAAAGAAAAAACACAACAACCACATGTCAGTAAGCAAAGCATTAAATGAAGTGAACTACAGGAATGACAAGAATGTAGCACATCAGGACAGTTCAAACCAACACCTATCATGCTCTTTTGTGGGCGTAGGCACCAGTGTAAAAATATCTTATCCTCTTTTCCTCACAGAACGGCATGCAGACCACTGTTTTATCGTGACACCTGAACCACCAAACCCAAAAAGTGATCCAAAACAAAAGCAATCCAGACCACAGCAAAAGTAAATAACAACCTCACGACAAAAAAAAAAAAAAAACAAGAGACAGAGGGTGTGAAGGGGTGAATCAGTGTAAAACCAAGACACAGACCCACCATTCCCCTTTTAATCATCCAATCTAACTTTGGTGAGGAGCTGCGGGAGGAGGCTGGGCTATCATCCTTCGTGCACAGACAGAGAATCATTTTAGGTGTAAAACAGTTACTGAGACAAAGCAACACATTCACTCAACTGAGGAACAGCTGGGTTAAGAGATTTTCAGCTATTTCTTGACTGAAACTGTACAGGATCAAGTTTCTTAAGCCAAATAAGCAATTTCCACACTTATTTTTCTAGTAGTCCAAAAGGTCACATCACAGATAAGAAAAGATAGGAAGACAGGATAAATCGTGTGACTAAACCTATTAAACCATGTAAAAAGCATCTTTGCCTACCGTTCCAGTGATTTGTAGCCTGCTATCCTGAGCTCGAGCCAGGCCGTCCACTGCTACTTCACTCTGCTCACTGAAACACACGATTGATAGCTTGGTTGACCGCCATGTAAGCTAATAATTCAGGTTAACACTCAGTGAAACACTGGCACATGTCTTTAAAAAGGAATTAGGTGGAATGAGTTGGAATTAAACTCACAAAACAAAAGATCAACATCTCTGCAAAAGAGCTGCAGTACATGACCGCTCTGTAAGGTTGTAATTACAGCATTGGTTTTGCAGTATGTGCAACTTGTGTTTACTTTGTACGTCTTTGAGGTCACAAAACTAGGATTATGTTTTTTTCTGTACCTCGGTCTTTGTTGAGCTGAGAAATTTCTTTTCTGTAATAATGTGTCCAAGTCATCTGCTTCACTTGTGCCTGCAAGAAGAACAGCAACAAGTAACAAAATGATGATTCACTATAGGATAACATAATATAGTAGCCTACTCTGCTATAAATTTAAAAAAAGAAAAAGAAAATGTTATCTGTTCTTTTGCTCCTGCATGTTTGGTTTGTACATCGCTTCAACATGTGGAGAAACCGAGAGCTTCACCACCCTGCTGTGCCTAGTTACAGTTGCTAAGCTACGATTGGATGATTGCTGTTCGGTGTAGGGGTTTAGTAAACAGTCAATCATGTAATCAATGTATTAATAAACACACATTGATTAACAAATACATTTTAAGACTTAATAAGTACTTACTAAGCCTTGCCATCTGACCGGACAAACTGTCAGCTTTTGATTGGCTGAGCGGGCTGTCATCTGCGATGGACGCAACCTCTGATTGGCTGACAGACTCTGTGAGGTTGAGGTTTGCGAGGTTGACGTAGGAGTGGCTCTGAGAGACAAAGAACAAAAAATTCAAAGTCAACGATGCAACCATCATAAAATGATGAGTGTTGTGCTGCAAAGTAAGAATAGCCACCATGTTCTTTACCTTCTGTGTCGTGTTTTGACCGTTTGTTATCCGTCTTTCAAACCTGTGAACAGCAGAGCAAAATTACATCATCTTCAAATAGAGAAATACACCCGTTCCTCTTATTCCTAAATAATAACACAGTATAATGATACTAAATGTAGTTAACCTGTTGTAGCGAGTGAAGGCAGTGTTCATCTCATCGTTAGTTGCCAGTAACTCTTCAATCAGCTTCTCCTCGCTGAGTCTGGGGACAATCTTCACTATCCTGTCTTGCATTTCCTTACATACTGTGTATAACTGCTAATGACACAATCAGACAAAGAATGTGTGCGTGGGGGGTTGTGGGGGAGGGGGGGGACAGATGCAACACAAAATGTATAAAGTACGAGATCAGTTAAGGGGTTAACGCAACGTGAATGGATGGAAAATTATTTTATTGCAACAGCATAAAATACTGCACACCAACACGACCTGAGTCTGTTTGTTTTTACCTCCAGCAGCTCCATGTCTGCTTGTTTTACCGTGACGGGATCCAGCTGACTCATCATGTCGGACATCATAGTCAGGTTGCTCCGCACCACTCCCAGCTCTGCCTTCAGCTTTGTTACCTGGAGTATCAATAGTATTGACAGTATAGAAGCAGCTGTAATAACTCATTGCCAAGGCAAATATTGATTTCATAAATGTTGGAGAAAATGAGTTGTAAAACAGAGGAGGATTTTGATCTGAGGCGTGAGAAAGTAGTTCAGCCACTATGTAAAAAGTGATTAATGGGACTAAAATGCTATTTAAATATTAAAATTTCCCTCTCTAGTGCAGCAAGGCTTATCACCTGGTTGGGAGTGAGGGCATCGGTTCCCTCTAGGGCCTGTTTTAGCTCAGAGGTCAGGGGTGGGATGAGTGGAGGTTTGGAAGACAGGAGCACAGCAGGAAGAGTAGTGACAGCAGGCTTATTCCCAGGCAAAGTCTGGTGATCAAGGCACAGAAATGACCCGAAAAGAAAAGTAACCAGAGATTATAGGTAGCACCCAAGTATTAGGAGTAAAACAAAGTGCACCCAGACATGTTTGTACCTTTTTGGGAGCTTGGACAGGTGAGTAACCTTCCAGCTCCGTCATGGGGAACTCAAGTCCTTTCCTTCGCAGGTCTTCGTACACTGACACCACGCCCGTCAGGTCGGGTGAGCTACGGAATGCATCAGCCCACGCCTAGACAAAAGAAAAAAACACAAATTATTACCAGACAGACAGTGCCAAGAGGAAATTATTTTTGTTTCATGCGGCCACACCTAACGCCTCACCTGTATGATGCTGAGCACTCTGTCGTGCAGGATCAGAGGAGGGTTGTTCCTCGGGATGATCGAACGCACCAGAACCCCCTCAATAAAATCCCGCGTCGTCACCAGGATGTGAAACCTGTAGCCACAGTTCTTCACACACGTCTCCAGGACCTCACATCAGAAGGAGACAATGGAGAATCAGAGAAAGCGGATCGCAAAAGGTTGAATTTTACAACTCAAACCACGTCTGATATCTGACAACACTCACAGTGAGCGCCAGCATAACCTCCTTGAAGTTCTTGTTCCCCACAATCCTTTTCTTTATTGCTCTGACTGTGTCTCTGGGTCTGGAATTAGAGAATTTTCAAAGGTCAGAGTCATGTAGCGTCCGGAGCTTGTTCCTGATGCCGACAGATAACAGATGCACACATGCACACACACCCTTCCTCTGAACTGTTGATCACATCGCAGATTTCCATGTTAAGCGCCCAGTCTTCTGACGGCAGGCTGGAGCTGGTCGCACGCTCTGTGAAGAATAAGTGAGGAGGAATATGACACTGCTGAGTAGTATGAAACTGCCACTTGTTGATGAAGTATTCAGATTCTTTACTTAAGTAAAAGTGCCATTAAACAATGGAAAAATACTCATTACAAGTTTAAGTCCTGCATGCAAAATCCTACAAAGAAGTATTAAAAGCAAAATGTGGTTCAAGAATCAAAAGTAAAAGTAGCTGGTTGTGTAGCTGGTTTGAACTACTTTATATATACTGGCGTCAGTTACTATAGTCCAGTGGTTCCCAAAATGGGGGTCACGCTCCTTCAAAGGGTCACAAGATAAATCTGAGGGGTCGTGAGATGATAATGAGGTAGGAAAAAAAGACAAAGTTCTACGACACAAATTTGTATTAATGTGCTCGACTTTGGGCTGAATCTTTGAGTTTTTGAAAATATTGGATAATTTGATCTCTGTAGGCCTCAAATAATTGTTTGAGGGATGTTTCAAAGGTAATCTCTCTTTGGTGGAACTGCTAACAAGTCATAGACATCTGAAACGTGATAAGAGGCCCCAACCAGACACTATACAGACATGTAAAATCCTAATTTGAAAAGTACGTAACAAGTAACTGTTTCTGTCAAACAAATGGAGTAAAAACTATAACATTTTCCTCTGAAATGTTGCGTAGAAGTACCTCACAATTGTATTTAAGTACACCTTTCCACCACTGGTATAAATGATGTAATAATTACAGTTCAATTAGAAATGTATCTAGCTTGCCTTTAGGATTGTTGATATATCATTCGTTAATGCTTAGTACATGTTTCTGACATTATTATCATTATTATTATTAATAATTTAATCTTGAACAACACTTAACAGTAGCTACAGTTAAGTGTATTTTCCATTTGCCTCTGCCAATCAAATTTTAAAAAAAAATCAATCCACAAATTGATTTACTTGCTTTAGTGACTAACTATAATTTTCCATCAGTCAATGAAACACATGTGGCTGCAGCCGAATAAAGGCTGCATGTAATTTGGGTCAAGAGGATGTCGGTCACTTTTAGTCCCACCCAGCTATAAACAGACACAATCAAAACCAATCAACTTGAGCCTCTCAGCGTTTTAATCCCGCCTCTGTCAAATCATTGATTAGCGGACGCGTCAATCAAAGCATAAGCCGTTGCTCCTCTGTGAATAAATGTAACTCAGACTCATTATGTTAACGTGTTGACATTATAAACCTATTAGCTCCTGCGATAAAACATGTTGTAATAAAAACGGGAGAGCAGCTCGACAGAGACGTGAATACTGGCGGTTAACGACTCCAGCAAATATGACTGAGCATGAATGCACCATTTGGTTATTACATTGTAACGATTGGTGACGGTTATAAAACAGCTCACCGATCCGCTGTCCCACCGGCGTGCTGAACGGATTCCCCATTAAAAACTCCATGATGAGGGCGGTGAGGGCCCAGCAAAGCACCGACGTCCCCGAGCCGAGCCGTCTGCACCAACCGGCGGCTCGCTCCTGCAGACTGCTGCTGCTGCTCACACAACAAAGTGGGGCACTAGTTGAGCTGCGTCACGCTTTAAAGGGAAAGTAGCATACAGCTATCAGATGGCCGGTGTAATAATGATCATAACTGCGCCTCACACAGGCATGATTTATCTCTGCACTCACTGCTGAAAAGTCCTCCGAGGAAGTCTTTTCTGTCCTTATATTAGCTGTTCTAATGTGATATTATAATAATATACATTACTGATGATGTAGCCTAACAGCATACAAGTGGACTGTCATCTGTTACCATGAAGACTGAGGACACATACAGTATGTATGCAGCAATCCCCACCCCCCCCAGACAAATGACATTGATAGTAACCACTACAGTTTATAAAACCAGGAAAATAATATTTCACCAGTATTGCACATTGTAGCAGTATATTGCAACAATTACTTACTTATATGTTTCATATTAGGCTATGTATATAGACATGTTTTAAACAAATCAACATGGCCACAGAAAATGTACTTTACTTGCACATTACATTCATTTGACAGTTTCAAAGGGCTACTCCAGATTTAGCATTGCACTTCTGTTCAGTAGGGGAACCATGGATCCATGAAAATAATAATCAAAATCCAAGCAGCAGAGGTTGAGATATCCTGACTATATACAGTATATGGGTCAACTGCTCCAAAAACTCTGGAGCCCATAATCCCATATTGCAACTCTAAGCTAATTAACCCTGGTGACATCATCCAGTTACAGTATTTTTTTTAACTTTTGATGAGCTCCAGATCCACAGAAGACATTACATAACTGCTTTCACAAGCTGAGTACACTGAACTTCATGTGTAAAATCTATGGACTTCCCCTTTAACACTGGAAGTATATTTATATATGCTGTTAAAGATAATGGTCCACTTACTTGCTTGTTTAGAGCTCTTGACCATATCACACTGTCTTCATCAGCACATGCAGTTTTCTTAGTTGTCATTGAACTGTAGATGTTCAAGCATTATTCCATTATTCTCCATTATTGTGAGCACTTTGAGGACTTCTCATCCATGTTTTTCAGCTTGACTGCTCATTCTTTACCTTTCTGTTGACAAAACAATCACGTGCAGCTCAAGGCCTTCTCGCTTGTTCTGGGGCTTTCGACCATGTTACAACAAGCTGAACTTGTAGGACAACACGGACAAGAAGCCCTAAAAATGCTCATAATGGAGTATCCAGTAACTTACTGGTTAAGACACATACTGCATAACTGCAACATTGGTCGATCAGACCTTTGTTTCATGTTATAGCCCTTTCTTACCCCTGTGGCCTGCCTCTCTAGATTTTCAACTGTCAAATCAAGGGAAAAAATCTTTAAAAAAGTGCTCAGAGGAATGGAAAGTTTGAACATCTGCAGTTTGGTTGTTTTGTCAGCTGCTGCTTCTTGAGTCAAGAATGAACTGTTGTGCTAGAGAGAAAAAAATGTGGGTTTTTTTGGCAGTTATTCATACTGATTCTGAGGTATGTGTGGTGTTACTGACCAAAAAAAAAAAAAGACAATAAAATTAGACAGATAGGATAGCTCAGGACTGGATAGGGAAGTCTGTATTGATCACATTTTGGTATGTGTGGTTCTCTGCCACATGGGTGCACTGTTGGATTTCACATTTGACCATATCAGGTTATAATGCCTGAACTCCAGGCTTACTGTGTGTCAACTGGTTTATGATTGGGACCATGCTACATGAAAGCAACTGACCATATATGCTTATTGTGCTTATATGCTGTATATTTCCAAATTAATTTGTGTTAAATCAAATTACCACATAGTAACTCTGGGGGCAGGTAATATTCCACTGCCTGAAGTTACAGACAGAGTATTTATTTCCATGTCACACATAAATTATAAACTTCCAGACCATCTATAACAGGAACAAAACACAAGTATGCGTTAGTGAATATCCAAGAAATGATCATCTCTTAACTCACAGAAATGTATACTGTGACACTGGGGCGGTACGTTTTTGTTGTGTTTGATCATGGCCATGATGTGAGTGACTCAGACACAGTGACTCACTGCCCAGTAAACAACAGAGATTATAGATGTTACTCTCACTGCTGATGCACAACCCACTCATCTGTTTACACCAGCAGAGATGATACAGTCCTGCCCATTACAGAAAAACATATGTGGCTTATGTGGGGGGTCATAAAACAATAAAAATGCAGGTGGTGGCACAGATGGCATCATTTCCTTCAAGAAAATATGTTCATTTCATGTGAGGTTTTGCTCAAACTGCTATCTGACCAGAGTACATTGTTCGATCTTCCTGTAGAAATGAGGGTCAGCCAGGGGTCTTAACACTTTTTAAAAACTCCAGTTCACCTGCAGTTACATTTCTTTTATAATCTTCTGAGAAATGGTTTCATATTTATGCTGGTGTAAATGTACCTTTACTGTAAAGTAAATCTGCAGCATGATCGCAACCACTGTGCCCAACTTGTCTGTTTTACCTCAGCGGTTGCTATGCTACTGTAGTAGTATGAAGACAATATGAAGACAGATATAATTACAGATTCCTGGATTTAATTATTATTATTGTTTAGAGGTATTAATACGGGTATATATAGTCATTTTAATAGTATTCATATTAACTCTTACCTTGCAGAGAGAACTCAGACTGTTGTTGCTGATGGTACTCAGTCAAGCTCTCTTACCATCAGAAATGGGTTGCCACAGGGGTCTATCCTTGGTTCATTATACATAAATGACATAAATTTTCCTAATCAATACTTCAATGTCCATTTTTTTGCAGATGATAAAATTTTATATGCCCCAGGCTCAACCCCAGCACTGCCCCTGACTCATCTTCAGTCTGCCTTCGATGCTTTCCAATTATCACTAATTAATCACAGCCTAGTTTTAAATGCATAAAAGACCAAGTACTGTACATGATATTCTCCACCAGTGTCTCTGACTATCCTACCATTAAAACATTTAAATGGCACCCATATTACTCTTGCTGAGTCATACACATACTTAGGAATTTGGCTTGACAGCAGATTATGATTCAAGATTCATTTTCAACATTTGACTCAAAAATTAAAAATCAAACCAGACTTCTTGTATAGAATCAAAGGTTGTCTGTCTTCCTCCAACTGTAAGACTACTGTGCAGTCAACATTCATGTCTGTCCTTGACTATGGAGATATTCTGTATTGTCATGCTGCCCCATCTACACTTCAGCAGTTAAACCCTGTGTATCATAGTGCATTACGCTTTATCACAAATGACAAATTTTGTACTCATTGTTCTCTGTATCTCAAGGTTGGTTGGACTTCTTTACAGTCAAGAAGAAAAAAAACATCTTGTTATTCATCTATAAATCTCTACTGAATAAATCTAGAAACTACAGTACATGATTCAGTAACTACTTAACCTTAGATATCCCTCAGGTACACACTAATATTGGCAGACATGGTTTAAGGTAATATGCACCTTTTAAATGGATTGAACTGCAAACTGAGTCACTGCCCTTAGACTTGGTTGTGTTGTTTCTGTCTGCTGATTGTCTTCTTGTCTTATGAATGTTTTTTTTTGTTCTCAGGTCTCTCTTGGAAAAGAGATCTTAATCTAAATGAGACTGCCTGATTAAATAAAGATTAAATAAAAAATAATACATTTTGCTATCAAATAATGTGAACCTCTGCTCTGCAATAGATCCTACTTTCATGAATGTTTTCCCACCTCTATTGGCATACTTCTTGGGGGACAGAAACATTGTTTTTTATTCTGATTGGTTTATTTTGACGTAATAGTATCATGTTGTGTCTGCCTTGACATTGGTGGGACCTGAGTGTATTTACTGCCCTCCAGTGGTCACATTGAGGAACTAGAACAACAAATGAAACTCATGGCTAACACACAGTGCTAATATCAGTAAAATCTTCATTAATATTATTACCTGCAACTTATTATGAGAGTGATTATTACAAATAATATCGTTAACACCAACACTGATTTTAACTGTGTTAATAAAAATACTGTTTTCTGGTGTGCACACCTGCGGAAAATGTGTTATTTTTTGTCACCCACAATCTGCATAGACCCACCCCTATTCTGCCTCTGATTGGCTCTGACCCTGATACTCTTACCCTAACCCAACCATCTCACTCCTCATGCCTAAACCTAACCAACCTAACCGACAAAGGCAACAAGTACTAGCCAATCAGAGGCTGAGTAGGGAGAGGAGTCTTCGTGGGAAAAAATGCGCTAGAAATGCCAGTGTCAAGGCACACTTGATAGCATATGAACCTTTCTAGTGAATACCTTCAAAACTAAAGGGACCACGCTGACGCAATCACAGGCGAACTAAGAAAAGATTAAAACATTATCATGTTTATAGTCTAAATCTCTTTTATCTGAGGAACCTTTTTTCATTGAATCATCAGTATTGATCCAATTTGTAACACAGAGCAACTTCCTAATTCTTTCCCCAAAAATCAATGATGGTCATGTGAGAGACAGTAGTATAACAGAGTTTGAGTTTCATATTACTGTATAAAACAGCACTTGTGAAAACTGCTACAGACACCTCGCAGATTTCTCCCCAAGCTTCCTTCCTCTCCGCCACCTTTCTGCTTCATTGCCAATCCCTCACTTCCTCCTTCTCTCCATCTCAACCTTTTATCACTATATTTTCTTCCCTTTCACAGCTCTCAGTGGCTGACATGTACACACAAAGATCTCTTATTTAATATCCCCAGAGTAAATGTCAGAGAAAATTGCCAGGGGGGCAAAACATAAACTGCTGGAGGGTTATGCAGCTTTACATGCACGGAAAATTGCATAATTTGATTTGTCTGCTCCAAAACTGGGATTATTAAAATTTTTCAGAGGAAATGTAGAGTCAAAGCTATAAAAAAAAAAAAAATTGGCAAAGCATGATATCACCTTTCCAGGGACTATTTAATGTCTCAGCCAACGCTGCATACAAGAACAAGCAGCTTTTTCACAAGCATCCAATTAGAGTGGGTTGGCAGTAACTTGTCTATATTCACACTATGTAGCCCCCTGATTAGTCTTCTCAGCCTGCAAATTAAATACAGTGGAGCACGTTGCTCGCCTGTGCACAGGTCTGTTAATCTGCAACCAGCTGTGACGGCCTTTATCAGCTGCCATGAGAATAAAACCACAAAACAGACCACATTACAGAAGGAAAAGAGTCTCGGGCAAAAGCAGTTTAGGCACTCTTTATAGTGAATTGCAGCAGCACAGCATGTTCATTTACATACATTTATATGTTGTGTCAGTTCTCCATTAAACAGAAGTTACTAACACTATGTGTGTAATTGAATGTGTTTATTTTTGCCACAAGATAAAAGAATAATAAAGAGAGCAAAAAAACATGCCCACCAAATTTAGCTCATATTTATCTTCACATGTGCATATTTTCTATTGAAACTGAGTATTCTTCTGACAAAATGCTCCATCAGGAACATTTAACTGACAATGTAAAGACAGTGGTCTTGCTATTGGTTGCCAAACACATCCACATCCACTGTATGAGTCATCTGTGACTGCAGTGTGTGTAAGTGTGTGAGAGGTGGAGGATGGCAGCTGAGGTGAGATATGTGGAACTGAAACCATCTGGTTTTCTCCTCACCACAGTGAACAATAATAACCCCCCCCAGCACCATCATCACCACCATACGTACATACGTACACTCCACCAGCTCATCCTGTTGTCATGGCAGTAACACACAAGATGGTGGCAGGATGCTCTTTGGAGTAGTATTTAAATCCTGGCTTCCACTTGTTTGTGATGAGATATAGTTAAGCATTAAATTGAAAGTAAAACACTGCCTGATGTGGTCGCAGAGCTTACGGGAAATGAAGGAAACCCATTTTTTGAAGATGACGGCCTACAAGTTCAAACAAAACATCTGGTCCATAGAGTTTTTATTGTTCCACCTTTATTGTAGAGGCACCTGAAAGCTTTGGAACAAAGCTCCCTGGAGATAAATTTTGAGGATCAGCTGGAGGAAAAGCTGCGCAAACATCCCTAATTTAAAGGAACAGCATCTGCACCACAGTAATGCTGCATGCACGTCATCTGTTGCCAAATTCACATTCCCACTGAGAAGGTCAGTGAACAATAGATGGGCAGAATAACCTCTATGAACATGAAAATAATTACTACATTTGAAACATATTATATAAATATATAAATAAATACAGTGTGTACACCTGGAGGACATCTCAGCTACAGAGAGCAGAGGAACAACAGCAGCTAGGAAATGTGAGAATTACAACCATTCTGTCCACATTGCACAAAAATGATGGGCGTGGCTTTTTATTCATAACACTCAGCTGTGTGTGTGTGTGTGTGTGTGTGTGTGTGTGTGTGTGTGAGAGCGAGAGTGATTTGTTGCAAAACTAATTGCACTGCAAGCTCCTGCAATGTACTGTGTGTGCCTGTTATTAAAGATAAAAATGCAGCACTGACAAAGGAAGAACATTAAAAGTCTTTATTATTACAGCATTGCAAAGATGATCATTTCCATAGTCAGTCACACATATGATACTACATCATAGACACATGATGATTTTTTTTAAACATATGTGTGAAAATGCTTTGTACAAAACAGACTGTAAGGCATAATAATAATTACATGTGGCTCAGACAAAGACTTTGGTTTAAGTTGTGGACTGATGAGTAACTGAGTAGCAGCTGGCAAATGATTTCAATCACATGTACAATATTTGTAGTAGGAAAGCCTTCTGTATGATTCTGATGACCAGCAGAATGCACAAAGTTTTCTGCATTTTTACTTTATTCATAAAATTAAGTGTCCTTAATATACTGCATCTCTTCTACATTTTAAATGGAACCACATCTCAAGACTGACGATAATTCTAGGTATCCTTCATGTAAATAGTGAAATAATGATGTGTAGTGTTGAAATGATTAGTTATTCAGTCATTCAACAGAGAATTAAACAACTATTTTGATGATGGATTAGTCATTTACAGTCTTTTATCAAGCAAAATTATCTAGTCATTCTCAAATGTGATGATTAGTTGCTTTTTTCTGGTTTATATTATTGTAAACTTAATAATGTGGAGTACTGGGCTCATGAGCTTTAGGTATATTTTATGTACCAAATGATTTGTACATTAATAATAATAATAATAATAAAAATAATAATAATAAAAAACGGATTAATCAATAATTAAATAATCACTAGTTGCACCCCTAACAATGTTATTGTAATATTCAGCTACTTCAGCAAGTGGCAAAGGAAGATTAGCAAGTGTCGTTTGTTCCCTGAGGGACGTCTACATTTACCGTGTCTAATACATCACAAATGGATAATTTCACTGTCAGATTAGCTGTTATAATATGTAATTATCTTAATAGGACAGGAACCATTACTATATCTATAAGCCAGTCGGCTTCCCCGCTGCAAGACATACAAACACTGTATTTCACAGTAGCAAATCACATAAAGTATAGTAATATAGATCCTTTACATGATGAGCATGAGCATATATAAATATATTAATGTAGATTATCATTCTTAATAGGGCAGACATACAATATTCACAAGAAAACACTGGTGAGGTTTACATGTGCATCCACACACACATACACACATTTTTTCAGGTAGAATCCTGTTTTCCTCTGGACGGTGTGTTACATGATGGAGCAGGTGAAGCCGCAGCAGTCTTTCAGTAGTGTAAGTCCAGTTTTAGTGATAAATGGCGTTGACATCTGCTGCGATTTGGACGCCACCTTTTGATCTTGCAAAGCACCTGATTGACAAGGAGACGTAACTGTAAACTGTTCACCCCAGCATGTTCACACAGATGCATTTAGGTTGACATTTTTTCAAGTCAGTCTAAAAATAATATTCACATGGCCATATGTGCATTGAAAGAGTTTTTGTGAGCTGTAATTGACCATTTGCTAAACCCTTTGCTAAAGCAGACAAGTTCTAATATGAGCAATAGTCCATATATAAGGAGTTTGGAGGGTGGTGTCTTTTTTTAGTGTTTCCAAAATCAAAAATACAAGAACAAAAGTGTAATAATGCATTAAACAGTGTGTCTATCCGTTCTAATGTAGGCTGCAAACATTAGGATGCCCTGCTAAGCTAGCTTATTAACTACAGTAGTAACCTAGTGTTATTTCCAAAGGGATGGGGCCGGTTACATTAGAAAAATACAGGTCAGGAGTGAAATTTACACTCTTACGAGCACTAAATCTAATCACTGTTGCTTGTCCAAGTTATAATTTTCTACAGTAACCATCCAAACCATCCAATGGTTATATTAGAACAAATAACATTTTAATTACATTTTTATTTACAATACACTATATAATACTCGCTTAACCCTGAAATATACGAACAATGCTACTCCTTTATTTCCACATGGATCATCAACTGGTGAGGATGCTGACTTTTTGCCTTTGCCTTTTAGAAATATATCATGTATGCAGCTATCAAGTGTACAGTATATTTGAGACCCTTTTACAGGTACTTGTTTTAAAACGAGTCAGCTTGAAACATTAAAAAGTCAGCTGCAGACAGTTTTCAGCTAACTCACTGAGTTTTAGCATTAGCATTAGCTTACACTAGCTAGCTACAGGTGATAAAATCTGTCAGTTGTCATTTCAGCTGACAAAATCCATGATTGTCGGCTAGAAATAAGAAACCTGGTGGTGTTAACTTTTGTGTGAAATCAAAGAACTGCTGTTTCAGAATTTGGATGGTAAATCTGTAGTCCGTAGTAGTAGTCCCAAAAGTGTCTTTCTCTTCAACCAATAAACCTTTTTCACAGCAAATCTTTTGACTTGTCATAGTAGGAAACACACTGGTGTAACTAATAACATTAACAGCAGCTCTGGTCTATCAAGTGTCCCAGTAAGTCATGACAGTGAGCCAGCATGAACAACACCAGGACCCTGAAACTCAAGCAGCTAAATGGAATTCAGCCATCATTCATTTTATTATTATTATTAATATACTTTGTGGTGAGTATGGACAGGAGGAACAATTACAGCAACCAATAAACCTTTCAATGGGCAAGTGAGTTTTGTATTAAGATAGACTTGAAACAATGTGAGAATACTGTTTAACTTATGCTCTTATCTAGAGCGACTTATCAATCAGGGACCTTTGGTTGGAGCACACAGCTGATGCAAGGACCTGAACTACCATAAGCAGTAGGCCCACTGTCCCAACTGTCTGCATCCTCTTACATACAAATACAAATGAGTAGAGCTAAATGGTGTCTACAAAGGTAACTCCAACCCAATACTTGTTCTTCTTTTATTGGACGCCAGCAAATGACAGCCTCGTGGTTAGACTCACCTTTTGTAGCCAAGGTCTTTGGAAATCTGGTCTGTAAGAAGGCTGCCATTTCTCTGTCTTCCTCTCTTTCCCTGAGAAGAAGAATATTTGCTTATTTTTTATTTGTTACATCTTGTTAAATGTCACTGGACAGCATTTGAGAGAAACCTAGGTTGGATTGACACGTCCTCAGAAGAGGATTTTAATCAACTGTTCATGGTGTGAATTCACGGCTTCATCTGCACATGATCATCTCCTCATTCCATTTTCACATCCACATTGAATAACAAATGATGATGGCCTCTCACATCCCTGTAATCTTCCTGAGAACAATCAAAATGTCAATAATGTGAATTTGTTCACAATAACAAGAGACATGGCTATTTGTCCAGTAGATCCTGTCACATGGCAAATTCAGATGGCAGAGGTATTGAGCTAAAGTGGGTTAGTAGTATGACTCAAAAGGTGAAGCATCGATAAATGATTGCTTTGAGGGTCATGAGTCATGGTCAACATGCTAAAAGCTCATTACAATGAGCCACATCACCAATCTGAAGATTTAAGCCTTTAAATTTTATCTTAATGTCTAAAATCTATTGTCTTGTAAACAGACACCACTGTAATGTCTGCGGGGCCTGTGAGTCAGGAGAATACCACTTAGTCAAAGTCATTTTCCATCATTTGATTTAATAACCTCACCTCAGCCTCTCAAACTCCACATCATCCACGAGGAAGTCTCTGGTCTCCACCAGCTTGTTGATCTGCTGCAGCACCTCCTCTTCCTTCTCCCTGTCCTCCTTGGACTTGTCTTTGTCTGTTCAACAATCACATGACGAGCCATAAAATACAGCCCTCACTGACTGTTAAAATGATAAATTATTACATTTTAGGACTGTGAAACAGTCATTACTATAGTTACAGATTACTTGCTGTGGTTTCTTAATTCTTATTTAAAAGAGCTCTTGGAATGTCGTTAGATGCTTTTCAATGAAAATACAGCAAATAAAAACAGTGTACACACCACCCAAAGCAAAATGTCGGCAGGTTTAACAACAGCTGGTGACAAACACTGCACAGAAAGGCAGTGACTGCTTTTTATTTTACCTGGAACTGAGACAAGTTTCTGCAGCTCCTTCTTCAGCCTTGTGATTTCTTTGCAGAGCTGAATGTCATCCATCCTATGTGGAAAGAAACAAACAAAGGGGAAAATAGTCCCTCAAAAAACACAAATAGGTATTTCACAGGAAATCAACTTATATGGTTTTTTTATGGATAATTAGGACAAGAGAAGATGCACATCCATGATTTAGTTGGTGACCACTGGATGACGCAGAAACACACAGTATCAATAAAGATAGGCTGCACTATAAACTGCCTATGCTTTTATATTCAGGAGTTAGTATTTCAGGCAAAATCATTCACATTACATTTATAGAGGTTTGGGGATAACACAGCATTTATCTATCAATCTGTGTATTTTTCACCAGGATCCTGTCACTCCAGTGTCACAGAGATCCCTACAGGCAGCGGGAGAATATTTAGATGAATGCTAAGTGGCATCAATTTGACAGACTGGCACTGGTAGCTGTCAGTCATAAGCATGATGACACATACAACCCTTTGCCTTGGCTGGTTTCCCTGCAACTGCTCTACGCAAGGCAGCCAGAGTCAGGCACGATTTTCTACCCATCTCACTGTCAACACGACATAGTGAAGTACAATTAAGTGGTCGTTACTATAGCTTCATTTTTAAATAGGGAAAGCACAAAAAAGCATATCATTCAGATCATTATCAGATTATCATTCAGATAAGAAAAGACATGAACAGAGCTACCACAGCAAATAAAGACAGTATCTCGTTGAGGGGCTTAAAAATGTAGAATGGACTAATTCTCCTTAAAAACTCCTTAATACCTTTATAAATGACAGTGTGAATGTGAAATTATGCGTGCTTATCAAACAGAACAACACTGGACTCAGATGTTGGGCTCAGATGACTGTGAGATCGTTCAGTTTATTAGCTGAAATAACGCCGCCACACTGCCCTCCCTGAATGAATCACACCTGACAGTATCAGATCTCATATCACTGTCTGACTCTGATGCAGATTTCAAAACATCGGGAGCCCATCTGACGAGTGTTTGTCTGTGTGTGTGTGTGTGTGTGTGTGTGTGTGGAGAGGCTGCTAGTGATGGCAAAAAAGAGGAAAATGACTCTGATAGAAATAGGTACTCTGAGCTGTTGATTTAATAAAATGTGGTTCACTTAAGTGTACTTCAGCAGTTTATATTTCAGGATGACTCATATGCTGCCACCCAGGAGTGAAAATTTATTTGTATGAAAGTAGTCTTGTTCATGTTGTGGTAAGCCTAAAAAAAAGCCATCAACCACCTACAGCAGCATTTCAGTGGTAAAAAAAAAAAAAAAAACACTAATAATTAAGATTGATACCACTCTTCTGTGGTATCAATCTTCTCATCAAACTCTCTTCAAAAAAGCAAATTTCAGACCATTCAGGTCTTATAATTTTTCAAATTCTACCTCAGGAATGTGAGAGTAATTTGTTTTCACATTGTATCCACCTAGAGGATTAGGTGGGATTGTGTATCACCTTTCACCCTCTGGATGAAAGGTCCATGTTCTGGGAACTGCTGCTACATGTTATCATGAACCACAACGCTTTCATTTGATCGTGGAGGCTCAGACTAGTCATTTTGAAAGCTTGCGCAGCTATACCCCGAGCAAAAGTCATTATCCTCTACTTCTCTGATTCAGCACAAGGCTACATTATGCAGTGCTGGTGCCCCCCCACCTCCATCCTCATACATGTGGTCCAAATAATGAGGAAGGTCTCGACAGAAAAAGAGTGAAATAATTAAAAGCAAGGATGAGAGAGAAAGGAGAAAAGGGCATCTTTCTACATATGAAAAAAACGGTGGATATGTGTGTGTGTGTGTGTGTATGCTAGAAGGCCTTAAATAGCACTGCTTTTTATGTTTTCTTCACACATTTTTTGCCATCATACACATGGCTGCTCCCAGTCTTGTTGGTTGACAGTTGTGGTGCATCTTCTCTTATTCCCGAGGGACATCCAGCAGTATCTCTGTGCATTCAGATCCCTGTACAGCAGAGCTTTACTGTATGTGTGGGTGCAGATGACCAAGCAGTGGAACATCACATGACAGAAGAGGAGCATGTATTATCCTCTTGGGTCTAATGTCATCACTGTTTGTCAGTATGTGGAAAAACTCAAATATTATCAGCTCCTCCAAAACACCATTTGGGAACCATAAATCATGTTTTAAAAAGCCAGATATAATCTGTAGTAATGTGTTCGTTGTGTTTTTTGTTTGTGTCTGTCTTTGAGATGCAAAATGTTGAGGAAGCAGATCTTACATGTATCTCAGCTCTGATTCTCTCCGCACGAGGATGTCTCGTATCCGCTCGATTTTGAACAGCTCTCCTTCAATGTCCTCGATTGTAATTGAAGAGTCGGCCATCGAAATGACATCTTCAGCTGAAAGACAAACACATTCACTGGAGTCTGATGACGGGATTATGAGATTTCACAGATACATTTTTTTTTTTGATTTGTAGACTTTTGACTGCCTGCCTTCCTGTACCAAATTTATTGTGAAAAATGTAAAGGAACCTGTAAAGTGTGCAGTATAGACCCCATTTAGACGTGAAGTGATTTCAGGTGAAATTAAGGCTGGCAGTTCCTCCTTTCATGTGACATTACTGCAGCTGTTTTACAAGAACCATCACTTTATCATTAAGCTGTTTTTCTGTTTCCTTTAACATTTCAGAGTAACTCTATCATAATGCGGCAATTGCAAATAAAAAAAACCAACAAATAAAAACAATGTTATCCTCAGTAATCCTCAGCAGAGCAAAGAGAAACAGCCTTCTTAAAGGATCAGTGATGGCATGTGAGCAGGGAGGTTACCAGGCTGAATATAAGCTCTGTCTACAGTATAATGAACTGCAGAACAGCAGACATTTTGACATTTAATTGCAGGAAAAAGCACAAGTGTGAGTAATAACCTCGTTAATGACTTTAACTGGTCCAGTTCCCAGGCCCTGGTATTTTGCATGCTGGCTCACTAGCATTACTTACCGGGCCATTTAAAGTCCAGTCCACATTAGGAGGATTTCATTATATTATTGGTTGAAATTGGTTGGTTCAAGCCTACATAAGCACACACATATATTGTTAAATAGGTGCACAATATGACCGGGGATGTAATCTGAAAGGGTTTAGAGGGCATTTTTTAATTCATCTCAACTTTAAAGGGACTGAACCATCATTAATGAAATAAGTAACTCCTGTGCTTTTGCTGCAATGACAAGTTAAAATGCCTGCTGTTAAAATGGTCTATTATCTCTCAGTTCCAGCAGCAGCAGCATACTGTGCACTCACTGGTCACAGACCAGTTAATTGCTCGTACAGAACAGATTTCAACAACCGGCAGAAAAAAACTCATAATTAGTATACATTCTCACACAGTGGCATAATGATTTAATGCAATAGTTTGTGATTTTGGGAAATACATTTATTTGCTTTCTTGCTGGGAATTAGATGAGAAGATTGATACCACTCTCGAAAAGTGGTATTGATACTCTCATTGGTGGGAAGAAAGTGAATCCCAAATGAACTATTGCATACTAATTTATTGCATTCATTATGCTCAATAAACCACCTGTGTTGTTTATCAAGGCTCTCAAGAGACTCTCGACACTCGACAAACTTCCTAAATATCTAGAGGTAAACCCAAAACAAATGAAACAGTCTAATGATCCTCGTTCAGCTCTAAACATTAACACTGTCCTGGATCAAATCCACCATCCTGCTATAATTTGATCCGAGCTCTGTGGATACTTCCCCCTGTGATTCTTAGAGCATTTCAGCATCACTGAATAACTGCACTGCCTCCCCCCCACTCCCCCCCGCAGCCTCCTCCTCCTCCTCACCAGGAGCGATGAGTCATCCAGCAGCTTGGATTGGCTTTTAATTACCTGACCTTGTGTGAAAAGACATTACAATTATACCCACTGGGGATATCAGAGCTGCACAAACACACAACCTGCCAAACCTACACAAGTACCTGGTGATTCCACAACTTTATTTATCCACATGTGTATTACAACACACACATTAATTATCAGCGGGTGATTTGGTGCTTTGGCAGTCTGCATGTGCGACTTCTGTTTGCAATATTCTGCTCTAAGCCTTTCAACAGGCTCCAAGACATTTGTCAAAATTGTCCTTGGCTTTTCTTTCACACTGTCACTTCTAATTATACTTGTTCTACAGCAGGTTTCTGTGAATAAACAGTTTTATTATTTACTGGCTGGGTATTCTTTTCACTTTTTAAGTGCCTGCATATCATTTTGACAGAATACAGTAGTAGTAATACGGTCACTCTTAAGGCACTCAACCATGTGATACATGTGTTGTATAGTAGAAAACAATAGAATAAAATTAATTTGTGCTTGTGTGTGTTCTTGTAACTAAATATTTATGTACGTGATATTATAGAGATTAATGTTTATGTGATATTATAAAGAAGAAGCTGGTGCAATGAGAATAACAGAGAACCAAGAACTGAGCCTTGAGGCATGCCAAAAATAAATTAAAGATAAAAAAGTGTCTCCATTAACTGTAACTTCCCCGCTTCCTGTGACACCATGTTGTTTTAAGACGTCATTCCCTTCAAGATATCTCTAAATAACATTAAAACTGGTGTCAGAATGAGGGACAGCTTAACACTTTGTTTCCCGTGTCTACAAATGTTCAATTCACTAAAACATCTGCAAAAATGACATTGCATATGGGTATAAAAATGATAGGCGACTTCTTATATTTTCTTTTTATATTATCAACCATTTGCATGAATGTTTGTTCTTTTTCATTTCAAGGATTGACAGACACTGCAGTGAGTCTGAGCAGTCAGAATATCCTTAAAAATGTGCTCACAGCGTTAGTTTTGGACAACATGAATGAATGAATCACCAAGAGGTATAATAATAATAATAAGTATATATTTTTATAGGGCTCATTAAGTTAGATGAGCTCAGGAGAAATGAAGGATCAGTAAGCCATTTATCTTTATGTGAGTTGATATTTTTCCCGGGAATTTTGTAACTTTATTTTACGGGTCCAACACTCATGGGTCTAATTTCCTAATAGTTTCCTAGTGGTTTTCTGAGGATTAACTATTTGGTGCTGATGATAGGAAAATAGAAATATACTCAGAAAAAAAAGCTCAATTTAAAACCAAGTAAATATTCACACATTTTTTAATGGAACCGTTATGGCTTGCCTGTAGACAAATTTTACATTTTTGTATATTATTTTAATCTAGCAATTAATTGGAATTAATTAATCAGACCAACTGAACACTATCTCTGATTGTGCCAAATTACATAGATATAGATACCAGTTGCTTTTTCTGACTTAATTAAATAAGGCAAGAAAAGTAACTTAACTAAATAAAATGATGCCATTATTACAATTGTATTCCTGGCAGTGAGGGAGACCATTAATAGGCTACATGTGGATTGTATTGAAGAAAAGTCTTCACCTTCACAAGGGGTTACAAGTCTCAGCCCCCCAGGGCTACAGCCCTGCTGACAGGTAACTTTAACATGCTGAAGCTTTGGTGCTCTGCTGAAAGTTGGTGCTACATTCTTCAGTAACACTGTTAAGCATCCATCCAGTTAAATTCACACACAAAACATCTGTAGTGGATGCCGCTCAAAACTCACCTGCTTTCTCCGTCGCTCCGTCCGCTTGGGTATTTTCCAAAGAACCGTACTGTTTGGAGGATTTTCTCTCTTTTTCCATATTTTCTTCAAAAACACTCTCCTTTTCAGACACACTGCACAGACAATTTTAAAATGAGCGCTGCCTGTAAATAAATATTACAACGTATTGACTGAGAGTCCATGCACCATTGTCGTCACATGTGAGGGAGTACAGGCAGAGCTGCCAGCAGATGCTGAATCAAACCCTACAGTGGTGGATCTGATGCAGCTGACCACCGCTCCGAGGCGCCACCTACTGACTGACACAGACTATAACACGCCCGATGGTAACTACATAACAAGTGGGAAACTACATTTTAATCCTTTAAGAGAAAACTGCTGACTTCTCATGACTGAAATATATGGGATCAAATCAGTGTAGTCTGTAGCTGTAAATTCATCTTGTGAACCTGGTAACACAAATCAAATGTGTGCACAAATTATATCAACAGTGGTTAAACAAAAAGAAAAGAATAAATGCTTTAGTGAACATCTGAGTGCAGAATGAAAGCAAACAAGTGCGCATGAAATTCAGAAATCAATCATTGTAAAATGTATTCAGTCTCTTTCCCCATATGCTGTTTAACAAACAACATCACGGACAGAATGATTGAAATAACACACATCTGCCATTTTAACGGTCTGCTGCGCTCTAACCACTACAACAGCACTCTCCACGGGAGAATCGAGCTGTCTTTCATCATGAATTTTACATCACGCCTGAGTTCAGCTGTTAATGACATACTGGGGATGACTTGATTTCATGCAGTCGAGCCCCTTGAGGGGCCAGACAGATGTTCGGGGAGCGCAGCGTGCATCTGTTTGCATGCAGAGGCTGCTGCTGTACCACAGGTAGCAGTGTCCCACACCTAGGAGAAGCGTTTATTCATTCATTCACTCCACAGCTGTGTGTATACAGACAATCAGACAGCTCACACTACTGCCTGGAACTCAGAGGTGTATAAGATAAGAGTTTGTCATTCAAATGATATGACAGAACAAGAATATTATAAGACACACGGACTCATTACTGTTCCCATAATGGGTGAGCAATGTGTGTTTAAAGCAGAGGGAGGTTCAGGCCTGGTGATATTTTTTTGGAATTACATGATTTGGATCTAAAGCAAACATTTATTTTGGCTGCTGGTTGCAACTTCATGTGAAGTAAGTGGCCGCGTGAATATTTATTGCAAATATTCAAGAGGAGATAATGTTGGAGTCACACACCAACATTTTTCAGATGTAATATTTTTTGCAGCTATAAGAAGAGACGTGACTCTTTGAGCAGATTAGTTTACTCTTCACAGTATTTATGTTAGCAACAGCTTAAATCAAATTCAACATAAATGCACAAACAAATAACTCAGTGAACCCTGATACTGACCACACTGAAACTTTCTGGGCAAAGGAGAATAACATTAATAACTGCTACATATATTTTGCATAGATATGTAGTAATACAGGTTTAATATTTCTAACTTCATACAACCGAGTGAAAAGCGTTATCTTGTTTCCTAACAGGTCAAAATGAACCTGGACACAAGGTATATTTAGCAATAACTCAAATACAGGTTAGACACAGCTTTTCTGACACAGTTTTATCAAACACAGATGCCCTCTAAATGTTCTGCATGCAGTATTAGTCAAAAGTTTAGACACACTTTCTCATTCAAGAGAATGGGAAGGCGTGTCCGATAAACTTTTGACTGGTGCTGTACATCTGCACATGCCAAAAAAACTATCCGTTCAATTTTGTAGAGGTCAATTTGAATGTGCTGCAGTTAAATACACATAACTGAAGGCAGATTGTTTAATTGTTTTATCAGGTCACACTGTTGAGAGTCCAAAAAAGCAGTCAGCGGTGACTTTAGAGGAAGATAAACTGACTGCGGGTGTGGTGAAACAGGATGCCAGCTCAGGTTAGCCTCACCTTGTGCACACGTCTTGTATTTACATTCCCTGTAAGAGGATTCAGGGTTCCTATTTTCATGATGCATAACCTGTTGAACTTGCCTGGTGGTACTGAGTCCTGCTTCTGCCCACCCATAATCCTGCTCCCTTGTTTGCTTTATAAAGAACGACTGCTTATGCAAATGTTAATTTGTAAGGGCTCAGGAGGCTCAGAGATGAATCCCCAAGTCCATCAGTGAGGCTGACACTTGCAGGCTGACAAAACTCCAAGACAGATAGGATGCCACATCATTTAATTCTGATGCACAAATTGCAGTAATGAGAGTTAAAAGTCAGCATGCACCTATCAGGATAGCAAAGCGATTATCCTGCTTTTATAAGGAGTGACATGTCTGTAAGTGAGAGTGCAAACCTTCTGGGGAATGATAATTCCTGTTTCAATGTTGATAGAAATGATTCTATGATGTTAAATCCCCTCCATCTACTGTAGTAAATGCTTTAATGCATCATTTCATGCTGTCACACTGTGGAGCTCAGTGGTTTACCCTCCTTGCATAGTTGTTATTGCTTTTTTCATCTTCCATTGCTTTATCTAGCCAGTCCTGTTCGGAGTCAGAGTCGCTGGCTTCACTTGCATCAGCCGCCAAAAGGCGAGAATAGTTAATCCTGCGCTGGCGAGGAGCTTTCCACTGGAGCAGAGGCAGGCATGCACACCACACCATCAGACCCACTGCGACTCCTCTGAACAGCCACTCCAGCCCAAACCTCTGGACCACGAACCCTCCAGCAAAGCTCCCCAGCCCGCTTCCCAGCTCTAGAGAGAGTGTACTGTAGACCCTCCTCACACTCCTCTCAGCCCCCGGCGTGGCAATACTGTCACACTGGACCTTCACAGCCCACCAGAGGGCTCCGCTGCTGAAACAGCTCAACAACTGAGCAGGCAGTGCAGCCCACGGTCCCCACAGGAAGGAGTAATAGAAGCACTGCAACCCCAGACATGCAGCCGCCACTGTGAGCACCCGTCCTGGGCTAAAGAGCTTGGACATTCGGCCCACCAGCAGAGGGAAGGCGGCCTGCGAGAGCCGCGCGAGGGCTAGAGACGCTCCCATGTGCAGCTCACTGCTCCCATGATCCTGCATCTGCCACAGGAGGAAGTTATCCACGGCCGAGCCCGCCATCCCGACCAGCATGGTGGTGACGGCGCAGAGCAGAGCGCGGGGGGAGGCGCGCACCAGCTGCACAGCTTTGAGGAGCCCGTTGGCCTTGTCTCGCTTCTTGTTCAGGTAGAGAGGCAGGAAGGTCGCCACGGGCAGGGCCAGAGCTGTCAGACCAGCGTAGCAGAAGAAATGCACGATGCTCCTGGAGATCTCACCTGCTATGAGACAGCTCAACTTGCTGACCAGCGACCCCACTCCTGCGACCCCACATGCTGCTCCCAGTAAACCCCACACCCTGGTGCTGCCATAGTGGTCCGAGGCATCCGCAAAATCTAGATATTCATATAGGCCGTCGTCTGCCGTCCACTCCAGAGGGGCTGACACCAACTCCCACACGGACACAGCGATGAGTAACAAGAAGAAGAGTTGGTGTTGAATGTACATCACCTTCAAGCTGCTCATTAAGTTAAAATGATTCTCTTTCTCCTGCTCTGGTTGTTTCTCTGAACCTGATTTGTAATTGGATCGCTTATTCCTCTCTAAAGTTGCCAGAGGGCTGGTGGTATGAAACACAACAGAGCTGCTGATCTTTGGCTCTCTAAGACTGCTGTTGACCACCTCAGATAGATTCTTTTCTAACAACTGAGGTTGAAATTTTTCATTATCATGCTGATCCAGTGACGTGTTGCTCGTCGTAACAGGAGCAGATTCTGTATTACCAAGTGTCTTTGCAGGAAAAGTGATACCGGACTGGGAAACAGCAGCGGTGTTGATTTTTAGGCGAGTTCCAGTCGATGATGTCGTGGGTCCAACGCTACTCATGAGCACGTGATCACCTGCGCTTTGAGTTGGACTGCTACTCCGATCGGACATGTTGCAGAAGCTTCTCTGTGTGTGCACATCTGCCGGGGGGATAAGAAGCAGAACCAGGGCGACTACTGCCGAACACACCAGAGAGACGTTTATCACCGTTCGCCTCTTGTTGTAGCGCTTGGAGAGCAGGCTCGTCACAGGGCACCACACCAGCGATATGAGGTGCGTGGTGCCCATGACGACGCCGGTCATTGCAGGAGTCAGGCCCAGCTGTCTGAAGTACAGGGTGAGGAAGGGGAGCAGGCAGGCTTTGGCACAGGAGCACAGGAAGGTAAAGATGCCGGCCAGAGCGAGGGCACGCTTGATGTCTATCTGCTTGTTTCTCTTCATGATTGTCCTCCTGGGCAGCTAACAGTGTGTCCAAATAGGTTTCACATGGAGCAGCTGATTGGACACCAGCTGAGACACACACAGACAGACAGAAACACAGAGAGATACACAACAGTACAGTGAACATCTGGTGTTAATGCCACTTAACAGCTTTCCCCACTACAACAGGCTCTACCGTCTCACAATGGAAATTTAATGGTTAACTTTAAGTATCAACTACCAAACCACTTGATGATGCAGTTAAATTAGATTTGAAGTAAATTGTTAACTCCACAAAGAAAATATCAATCCTACGTGACAAACTACAAAGTTTAAACTCACCCTCCATTAACGTCTTTAAACAAGCAGAGGAAAAACACCTGCATGAAACTATATCTGAAGGCACCTGGGCAACAATTTATACCCCACACACACACACACACACACACACACACACACACAGCTGCTAAACCGTGTGTAATCCAATTTAATGTGTTACACAGATTCTTCTTTTCCAAAAGTAAAACAGCATCTTTGCAAAGGTGTCAGAGAAATGTGTGAGATGTAATTTTGCCAAAAGCACTGTAACACACAGCCTTATTTCCTGCACTGAGCTGACTGTCTAGTGGGAGGAAATTTTCATAATTGATTTTCTGTTTGCTTGAAGACTCCTCACTATGTTAACTATGTGTTATTGTGAGCTTGTGTTCAGTTGTAGTGCACTGGCTTTATTTTATGTCAAAAAAAATACTAAATACCTTCTGCAAGTAAAAGGTATTGATTGTATTTTGTTTTGTTTTTAGCAGTTGCAGCAGTTGGTTTTTACAGTGACTAAAATACACTTTGGTGCTTTCTGCACTTAAGATTGTGCCAATGATCAGACCCTGCTGATGCAGGAAGCCCCAAAGCCCTCAGCTCATATTATTTTGAATTTATTTGTAGGCTATTTGTGCACATATAGAGTCAAATTAAAATCAATAAAAACAAATTGCACATATTTCTAATCGATCGTTGAATAATGTGTTTTGCTCACTCATACTGCATCCTGCATAATTCATTTCACCAGTTATTTCATTGTCATTACAGTATCCAGTGTCTGGCTATGAGTTATTTGTGTCCGCACAGGTGACACAAACATGCAAAGTATAAATATATTTAACTTTTTAAAATGAGCGTCCTCAGTAGGAAACCCAGTGCAGTAATGTTTTGCATATCAAAGTGTGGACTGCACTAGTCCACGTCACGTCAACTTTTTCAGATAATAAAAAAAAGACACAACGTTAAAGATTTACCTTTTGACTTCTGCCCGCACAAAGTTCCTCATACTTTTCTACTGCTCATTTTCCACCTCGATTTTCTGCATTACATCAACGATTTAGTCCCTTTGTGTTTTGAGAGGAGCGCACCTGTTGCCGTCTGGACGGTGAAAGCGCTCAACTGTAAGTCCAAGTTTACACCTGGAGAGCAGAATTCATGACTACAGCGCCCCCTAGTGGTGTGGATGTCACTCTGCGCCACAGAGAACAAAAAAAGCAATTGTAGTAGTATTGAAAATCACATTTTAGCCATTTTGGAGAAGTTCTGGATAGGTTTGGCACACAAAAGGACGCCATACACTGCTTAGACTAGACTTGTGGATCATAGTGTGGGAACCAGAAAATGTCAAATTTAAAGTTTTACAATTCTTGTTTTAGTAGCAACAAAATAATTCAAGTGTTTAAAAAATCCCTCAAAAAGTGTATTCCATGTCCTATATTTTCATGGAGATTGGTAAATTCAGTAATTTACGCTTATATATTTAATGGTATAAGTGTGTTCTTCATTTTAAGCCATTACAGATGTGTGTGTGATGTTTGCATGAGAAGTTATTAAGCATTAAATAGAGAGATAAACTGAGAGAAAAAAATATATTTTCAGGTGTGATGCTGACAAACACCATGTTCAAAGTCAACTTTCCCTGTGCAAGTAAGAGAATTTCATATGAGAGAAACATACGCAGCTGAGGGTCAGTTTATTTACCAAATTTTCAAACTTGAGCGGAATCAACACACATCATGAATTCATGTCACATGGTTTTGATGCTTTCGTTCTCCCAATACAAACACAGAACTTATGCAAACATATAACACTACATTTGTTTTTCTAATGAATGTAGCAACTCATCCTTTCATTGGAATCATTCCAAGTAAATTGTAATTATCGCAGGTTATGTAGTAAAATAAATATAACACCTTATAATACAGATACAAAAGAGTAAAATTAAAAATATTATACTGAATATTATGCAACACGTCATTTGGTTTGACAGAGCATTATGTACAGCAGTATGCAATGTCAGTATACATGAAATAGACAGGTGATGTCTGTCAGTAGGTCACACCAGTGAAGGTGTTGATGGGAAGTGACAGGACTTTGTCCAGATACTTGCTCAGCGGTGGCTCTTGCTCGTTGCTGGACTGGATGCTGCATACTGGGTCCAAGCACGGGGAAATTTCTATTCTGTAACGGAGTGACATTAAAGTGTATCACAATTTGCTCGAGGTGAAATAGAAAAAATGTAAAAACAGAGACGCTATCGTGTCATAAATTACCGTTGGACATCGGTATATGTCCTGCGAGAGTCCTTGTCCAGACACACAGAGAGTGTTCGATGCTCCATCGTCTTGATGCTGATGTTTCGGGTTTGGATCTTCTATGAAAAGGTTCAGAATATTTAACAACAACTTGCATTATAGATTCAATAGATAGGATATAGATAGATAAATGGTACAACAAATAATAATAGTAATAATAATTTAAAAATGATCAAATTAGCTTATGTTGAGTAGAAGTAAATCATTTCTTACTGTGCTGTATTTTGGGTTCACACTGTCAAAACTTACAGTAAGGTAATCCTCACCTAGGCAAAATGAAAAAGATTATTCATATATATGCTGTTTTTTTTTTTCAAACCGATGAGATAAATAAGATAATCTTACCAATCTTTGAAGGCTTCTTGTTACATTGAATAAAGCTGTCAACAAAATAAATACAAATCCATACAAAAGGCCAACCTGATGTTCCAGCTGCCGGCTCTGATTTAATCACCACGCCACACGTCATGAGTGCCTCTCCCTTCACAACTTCTCGTTTGCTTAAAGAAATCTGTTGAAGATGTAAAAATAAAGATAGCCTTAGTTAGCCCAAATCCTAATGTTGATGATAATACTAAACATGAAATATTACAATATTAGTAATGTCTACTTATAAGAAGGACTGTACCTTTGTGTAACTGACTGAGATGACTGCCCCCAAAACTTCCACTGTTGACTTCTTTCGGCGTGCAGAGGGTTCCTCTGTCAAATAAAACACCTCACTTTACTGTATGTAACTATAATGTTAATCCAGTTAATCCAGTATCCACATACACACACAAAAGAGAGAAAGAGATTCAGAAACATACTTGAAAATATTTCTTTAAGGTGTCTGAACTCTGGGATGTCTGCCTCCAGATGGGACACCAGCATCTCCTCCACCACAGAACTGGAGCGGGTCATCTAAACACATACTGTATTCAGTCAAACCAGGAACTACATGTGTAGCATCAGTAAATCATTTCCACAGTCATTTTGACCCAAGACCACTGGCAGAATCCTCCAGACTACGTTGTACTGTGCACTGTGTTTTATCTAGTAATGGAAAAGATATTTAAATTCTTTACTTAAAGGTCCAGTGTGTAGGATTAAGTGGCATCTAGCAGTGAGGTTGCAGATTGAAGTTGTTACAGTAAACGTCTTAACAGAGTTGCATATTTACACATCCAGTAGACACAGAGCTACGTTAGCATTCATTTGTAGTTGTGATTCTGTCTATCAGATGAATAGAAGTCTAATATTCACTCTCTTTTTTAGCTCTGGTTTGGTCAAGCTAGTTGCTAACTTTGTTAGTTTGATGTTAGTTGCTGGCCTGGTAGTTTACCATGAATTTATCTGAGCTTTTTAGTTGAAAACAGCTGCCTGCTACTGCTAGAGACAAGGTTGATGAGAGTGGAGTTTGTGGGCTGGAAAATCGAAACAGAAGGTAAAAGGCTAAAGGGTAAAAACCTCTGAAGAACTGAGGCAAACTGTAGAGTTAGGTGATAATTCTCTGTAGGTTCATCACTACAAGCGGCTCCTTCCACATGATACGTAGTCATTTAATCCATTGTTAATATAAAATATATACTGATTGGCAGCTTTAATTAAAACTAGCAATAGGCCTACCTCAATAAATACCCCATTACTCTACCTCTAATAAAATGTACTCCTAATACTGTGATAATGTGGTATTTCTACTGCTTCTGTTGAAATACAGGGAAATTTCTATTCCGCTTTTGCTATCTACCTCTGACATTTACATACATGTGACTTTTAATATCTACAGTATACAAATGAGCGCTGCACTGCACCTTAACGGAATAGAGCGGCAGGTTAACTGGCTGGATCCCACAGCGAAGGTAGTAACACAGGGTGTCCAGTAGGAAGAGGTTTCGCTCTGATGGCTTGCTGTGATTAGAGTCCTGCATTATAGAGATCACAGAAGAAACAAGGTATCAGCTGCTAGCATGGCTGTAGATTGTTGCTTTGATCTATTCCTGCCTCATGTGGTCTTTTGCTATTTCTGTGTCTATTTCCTCCTTTAATCACCAATGTACACACCAACAACCTGCACACAGCTAATGAGATGTCATTTCTACAATAAGTTACCATTCCAGCAAGTTTGGGGATTGCAGCTCCCAGACTGTTGATGTTGCTGTCATACCATGGGTCCACTTTTCCCAATAAAGAGGCGAGAGACAATCTGCCTTCCTGCTGATATGGGATGTCCTATGAGGAATAAGAGGTGTTGCAGGGTCATATAAAGTTTTCTAAATTTACACTAGGCAGTCAGTGTTGCTTGGAGTGACTCACATGTGAACTGAGTGAAGGCTCCACGTCAGTAACTGGGACGTAGTACAACTGTAGGTTCAGTTTCTTGGTCAAAATAAGACGTTTTGACTCTCTTTCTCTGTGAGGTAGGTAAACAATTAGTGAAAAGCTGAATATACTAATTCAGTTCACCCACGCGCAATGAAAATACAGAAAATGCTTGAGGAAAATATAATATTTTGCCGTAGCACTATTTGGAAGAGAGTAATAATGAAAATCCAGCTGCTTACCGGATGGAGTGATAAGCCCTGGTGAGCCTTCCCAGCACCCGATCGTCCCCCATTACCACTACCCGTGCTGTGTGACTCCGCTCTTCTTTAAGCATAGGAAAGCTTCCTGGAAATGCTTCTATCTTCTCCCTCATTAGGCTCAGTTTATCTGCTGGCTTTGTGCTCTTAAAGGCATTTCTCCGTGTGAATGCTGGAAAAGGATTTCTGTCTGTAGGCTGCTCTGTGTCATCAAAGTCACTCTCCTTCAGGTCTCTCTCTATCCCGCTGTCTTCAGAATGAACTAAGGCTCTTTTGTCCTTCTCTTCTTCAATAACACTGGAGTTAAGGCAGGAACCCAGGGCGAAGTTTGCCAGCAGATTCCCTTCAGGGAAGATACATTTAATATGCATTTCAACTGCAGCAGCAGCCTCTGTGACATTTATTTCGTTGTGAAACTTGTATGAACAGAAACATATGGTAGTGGAAGTTTTTGTTCGTGTGCTGACTCACATAGATCCTCTTCGTCGTTCCACAAGAGGAAGTTGATCTCTGGAAAGGGCATTGCAGTGTTGCACACAGAGCTGTGATCTACCTTGGTTACTTCTAAGAAAACAGGGTAAAGATAGCACAACAATCCTGTTAAAATGTTCTTTTCTCACACTCATAATGTGTGCTAGAACAGCATAGAGTGCAGAACACACACCTTCGTTAGAGGCAGTCAAGATGTCTCTGTAAATGTGCTGTAGTCTGTTCAGATAGTCGGCACGACCACCTGCTCCGTGCTTTATACTCTGCTCCACAGCTAGGACCACTTCCTGGAAACATTTCTCTACCATATGGCCCTCTAAAGCCTGAAATACACAAAAGACATGTCTGGGTGGTAAACAAAAATAAGGAAATTGAATACAATACAAAAATGTGTGCATGTCATGTGGTTTTGAGGCTTTTGTTCTGCAAATACAAACACAGAAGTGGTGCAAACATAACACATTTGTCTTTCTAATGAACTTAGCAACTCAGTGAACTCATTCCTTAATGGGAATCAATCCAAGTAAATTGTGTAAAATGTGGCAACATTTGCTTATTAGCACTTAAAGTTGCAGTGTGTGGGATTTAGTGGCATTTATATTATTCATTTGGCAGATTTTAATGACAAATTGTCTACTATTTTTGAGATATTTCAATCTGGACCAAATAGAATGACGGACATTGCCGTCCCTAGAGCCATGTCCAAAGTCTTCATAGACTTTCCTACCCCAAGAGCCTGAGCCAGTCTGGAGCTTTGGGATGCTGTCTCCAGGCCTGCCTGCAGTGCACGTAGCACCAAATTTTTCTCCTGTGTTAGTGTGTCCCTGAGCAGGCTGGACACCTTCAAGTCTGCTCTTACTGTTGCTTCCAGTGGAGCAGAAAACACAGCTGGGTCTGCAAGCACAAACACCCTGGAGGTAACCAGCAAACAGGGAAGCAGGAACATGGTTGTAAAAAAAAAAAAAAGTTTATCCAGTGTTAAACTCTGCTTCAAATGATCAAATGATATATACTCACTTTTCCTTCAAAGTGAAATCCTTATTCTTCAAGTTCTGCTCTGCAATGACTCTCCTCTGATATAAGCAGCCTGTTGAGGGAAGGACTGTTCTGTCAGGAGTGTTTATTTGTATGTGTGGTATTTGTGTGTATCTGATTTCAGCTGTATGAAAATGTGCTCATTGATACATAATACCTGGTGTGGTCATTTCCATCCTGATGTTCCTCAGAATGCTCCAGGCCACAGCAGCGTAAGGCATCGGTAAGATCAACAGTTTCATCAAACACTCGTACACTCTCTGATAAAGCTTGGTGGGAGTCATGGCACCTGACTGGAATACAGAAAAGCAAACCAGTAAGACAGAAAATACTAGTAATAATACCCATTCAGCTGTCTGTTGATCTGCACACTATTTATAAGCTCTGCACTGTTAGACTTTACATGCGTCTTACCCGAATAACCACATAGTAGAGCATGTGCAGCACTGGGATGACACGCATGTATGATTGTGTTGTATGGATCTGTATCAGTCATCAGACAAAACGTTACATTAAAATCTGTTTTTTAATTAGCTTCTGCACCTTTTTTAAAAAAACATTAAAGCATGAGGCATGAATAGAGAGAAACAATCAAGCTTTTACAAATCTATATCGAGATTGATCAAACTTGACTTTCAAGTCGAGTTGAGGGACAAACATTGCCTACCCTCTTTAACGTCTTCTCCAGCTCTTTGACCAACACTTTGATCAGTAAAACGCTGCAGGATGGATGAGTCTCCATCTTCTTCTGAAGATTCCACCTCAGCATTCCTGCAGACAGACAGTCGTTTGCTATATATTTAGTTTTGCACAACACACAGTATGTTAGATGAAACAAGATTAGTCATTAATCTTGAGGCAGTCTAGTGTTGATAATTACATTTTTTTTTACAAATCCAACAATTTTATCATTTTAATTAAATGACACCAACTTGATTTTGTATAGAGATTTGACTTATTCTAAGACCTTGAAACAGACTGAAGCCTCAAAAGTCTTCTTTTAAGGTTTTACAAAATGCTACACTAGCTTATTCGCTTTCTTGCCGAGAGTTAGATGAAAATATTGATGTCACTCTTATCTGTCTGTTAACTATAGGCTACAACCAGCAGGCAGTTAGCTTAGCTTAGCAAAAAAGACAGGAAACAGGGGGAAACAGCTAGCCTGGCTCAGTCCAGAGACCAAACAAAACAAAATCCACCTATAAGCACCTCTAAAACTCACTAATTAACACATTATATCTTGTTTACTTAACCTCTACAAAAAAAGTAAGTGTAAAAACTTTGTGGTGTTATGGGGGGATACTTCTTGGCTCTGAGCAGCAGGTAACCAGTGGAGTCTCCAAGAAGTTACTGCTCCCAGCAAAGAAATGGTTTGGCACATAAAGTAATCCCCTTGTAAAACAGTGAATTGTCATTTTTACATTTTGGTTTTTGTAACATTTAATCAAACAAGATAAAATGTTTTAACTAGTGAACTTTAGAGGTGCTGGCAGGCACATTTTGCTACATTTGGACAGAGCCAGGCAAGCTTTTTCCCAGTCTTTATACTAAGTTAAGCTAACTGTGTGCTAGTGGTAACTATACCAGACAGACATGAGAGGAGTATCAATCCTCTCATCTAGCTAACTCGCTGCTAGAAAGTGAATACGAATATTTCCCAAAATGCCAAACCTTTTTTTAAAGTACTGGTGCCAGTAAATGTTACTTTTTTCTAAATAATGATGACATGTTATAAATAATTAATTATATTATTGGTTGTATTCAAAATTTTGCCTTTAAGTGCCTTATTCAGTTGTTGCTACCTTTCTGGGCAGCACTTCGGCCGTCTGTCTCTCTGAGAAGAGCCTGGACGTTGTTGTACAGGCTGGACTCCACAGTTGAGGAGAGAGCCACATCAGCTAAAAATGAATATCAGTATCATCAACATGCCATTATATTTGTCATTACATTCTACCACTCACAGGCTCCAAGCTTTAACCAGCAAAACAAGTGTGTTTATTGGAACAATTTAAAACATCTAAGAGGAAATGAAAGCACCTACCTGTGGGAATAACCATTGTCTCTTTCAACAACTTGGGCTCCAACCATGAAAACCAAGAAACTCTGCCATATTCACTTTCAACAGAGTTCAGTCTGTCATGCCTGATGTTGGTATCTCTGTCAGTAAAAGGTACAATGTTGCATTTGTCCTTAAAACTCTGAAATTAAATACTGAGGTTAAAACTTTTTTCCCAAAAAATGGGCCCAAAAATTGACAAAACGTCATGTGAACAATGATTACAAACACAAACCATCTGTGCTACTCTAAGACAGACAATAGAGACATCATCTGATACACCGCTGTGCTGTTTACTATGAAGTGGAAATACACTATATTAATTGTTACTATGAACAACCAAACAACCACTCTTTATGTAAATGAACTAAGTTACATTGTCTGCAATAATGCAGAACTTACCATTGCAGCTTCTGTTCTTAGAAATGTCTGAGGGGAATTTGAAAATGAATGAAGATCGTCTACTGCTGCTACATGTGATTGAACTAACCGGATAATGGCAGGTAGTGTTTATTGTGTGAGTGAGACAGGGTGTGAGTAACTCACAGGGGAAGTTCAGGAGAGGCAGTCAGTGTCTACATAGTGACAAAAAAATAAACAGAGCTGATTGCAATGTGATTTTATTGTAGTTGTCTGACAAACTGTATAAAAACATGATAAAATGTATATTTTCTGAAATACAAAAATTTTTTTCATTGCTATCAAGTCAAAATAAATAGCTTATCTTACACATTTCTAAAGAAGGGTTTTACTCTGTTATAGCTCAACAGAACGTACACAATAGTAATCAAGTAATCAGTTTAGTGACGTATTGTCTCTCAAAGCCCTGCAGAGACCTTGAGAACCTGTGAAATCCTCAAGAACACAGACATTTAACAGTTGGAGGGGATAAATGCAATGCCTGATAAGAAAAATAAGGACCAATCCGAAACACATGAAGTATTATTATATACTGTGTATTTTACACAGCTCAAGTTCAATTCTTAACCTGTGTTTTTTTCAAAAATGTTTAAGTTCACACAGACAGAAGCTGCAGTTTGGACTTTTAGTTAGTTGGAAGCTGGACAAAATCATCTAAACATGCCTCTCACACATTCCTACTAGTAACAATGTGACACACCTTGATGTAGGCTACAGGACAAGCCGGAAATAAATGTGGGCCAGTTCAGTAAATGTCACCCTTATTATTGTAATTTGTTCCCTGCTTTGTTTTTCAGTATATCTCCACATTAAGTGTCCATCCTGTGTTACGTGCCTGTGTAAATGATATATCACTTCCGTGGGTCAGTGCAGTATGAAGTGTGTCAGGGACATGAGGCGGTGAAAGAGGTGATGGGAAGGCAGAGTAGAGAACAGTAGGACGGGTGCAGAGGCTGGACTTGGCCTGGTAAGGGCTTGTAGGTCCTCCAGTCTGAACTGCTTCCTGGTTTACAGCACAAAGACACCTCACACCTGCAGACAAGACAGAGCATCACTGCTGATTAATGCATGCAGAGGCTATGACTCACTTGTAACATTATAGATTTGGAGTGGTGAGAGGGCACGTTTCAGATGTCTATGTTTTGTTAGCAATTCCATCAAAGAGAGATTTCCCCTCTAAACTTATCAGATGGTTTCATATAGAGACTCAAAGAGGGTAGAATGATCCCATATTTCACCAAAAAGCAAAGATTCTTCTTTCCTCTCCTATTAATCATCTCACGACAACACAGATTTATCTTGTGACCCTTTCAGTGGCCCGACCCCTAGATTGGGAACCATTGCACTACCCTGCCTAACCACTGTATATATAAAATAGTTTAAACTAGCCCCACCTTGACCAGTTATAACAGTAATTTATTACTTACATATTGATGAACCAGTCACAGGGCCATTCTTCACAGAACCTTTACTTGATGCTTTATGATACTTTTGGACATTTGCTGCTAATACTTTGGTACTTTGATTTAAGTCCAATTTTAAATGCAGGACTTTTACTTGTAATGGAGTATTTTCACATTGTGGTACTGGTACTTTTACTGAATAAATTATTTAAATACTTTTTCCACCACTGGAAGAAAGTAGGAGGAATATTTTCCCTTTTTCTAAAGTCTTTTGAGACTACAGGTTAAATGACAGTCAGCGGTGATGCATTGTTGTACCTGGTGACACTTTGAATGAACTTCTTCTCATCCTGATCCAGACACACAGAAAAAGTTGTCCCATCATCCCCACCGTTCACCTGCACCTTGTCCACCTTCACCTCTGACATCGAGATCTGCTGCCAGAGGGAAGTTGGAGAAAGAAGAAGTGTGAGGAGGGGGTGTTTTGTGTGAGAGATTGTGGTTAGTTTGAACGTGCAAACCGCCCTTCACCTGGTTGTAGCTCTTTTTAGACTTGGAGCACTGCCTCTTTAGGACTTCTGTCATTGTCAGCTGCAGACTTTCTATTCTTGAATCTAGATAGACAAGATTTGATTTGCTTAGAAACCACAATGCAGACAAAAAAAGTCACAACAAAATTCAATTAAAATCTGGCACATGATGAAAAGAACGTCACAAACCGAGCTGCTCAGGTTTCCTGCAGGCTTTGTAAAGATTTATAGATGTGCAAACCATCTCTGTCTGCTTCCACTGGCTCCTCCCACTAACAGCCACCTGTAATCATATGGAGACACAGCACATTTAAAAATAGCTTTGGCTGTGAGCTTTTATATATATGTGTTATTGTTTGTGTTGCAGGAAATCTGTGGGTGTCCAAGCAGGAACAATACCTTGTTGTAGGCAACACTTAGTGTTAAAGGGACAGCCTCCCGTTCTTCATCAATTCCAAACCTTTTGCTGGCGGCACCTACAAAAAGAATAAAGAACACATTAGACTGTATGTGTGTGTGTGTGTGTGTGTGTGTGTGTGTGTGTGTGTGGTCTGGTTACGTCTGTCAGAGTATGACTCACCCATAGCCTTAACAGCTCTTGTTCCAGCAGTGTGCCCGAGCTCCAGAGAGTGAATAAACACTTCCTTTCTCTTCTCTCCTCCAGCCAGGGTCAGCTGTAAAAAAAAAAATGTAATTCTATGAGCGAGTGAGAGTTTGATGCTGATATGATTTAGTTGATTCTCATTGTGTCCTTTCAGATATGTATTTACTGGAGTGAGAGTGTGTGTGTGTGTGTGTGTGTGTGTGTGTGTGTGCATGTGTGTGTGTGTGTGTGGTGCTCCTCTAACCTCGGCCTGGTAGAGCTGCACCAGAACAGGCTGGTCTGCATTTCTGCAGTAATAAAGCACCAAGTCGGCCAGCAGAGGAAGACGCTCCATGCTGCCGCTGCTCACTGAGACATCACCTTCCTTAGCCTGGGTCACAGGGAACACACTTATGAATTTACATATGAATTTCAGTAAATACAACCTATAAACTATTATAACTATTTATGAGATGTGTGATGTGTAGTAATGTTGAATTATTTGGTACGGTACAGCAGCAGCATTGTGTGTCCAAGGCAAATTTCCCTCTGGGACAATAAAGTCTTATCTTAATCTTAATCTTATCTTTAAAAGTATTCACCAATTTCTCCACCATCAGCCATTAAAAGAGTCCTCCAGCCATTTAGTATTTCACCTCCATAAAGTTGGTGGACTTGCGACAGACACATTAAATGAAAGAACAGTCTAAAGTGATGCAGCAGAGGTTGAGATAATCCGACTTTTAGTCCCTATTTTGAATCAAGCTTTAAACACCCGATCCTTCATTTCCCATAATACAACATGAAAGCCTCTTTTCACTCACTTGTCACTTGAGTTACCGTCTTGTCTTATTGTGTTAATGTACGGAACAGAGCGAGGCGTTAATACCAGTATGAAATGTACCTGACAAAGGACGTCAGAGGACAGACTGAGCAGACTGAGGACGTTCCGCTCATACCAGGGATCCATCATGCCCAACATCTGGGCTATATCAGTTGTGCTGTCCTCCTGTATACTGTCATTAGACTCCTGTCAGAATGAGGGAATAAAAGGTACTAATACCTCAATCAATTAAATACATTAATAACATTTCATGTCATTACAGTATCCTATTAGCAAGTATGAAGTATGAAGTATATATTTACATATACAAGTAAAAGACTGAGTCGGCCATGATGTGACAGTGACAGATGTTCTCACCACAGCTTTAGTTGAACTTCCTGTCTGCCCTTCAGTTGGTGTGTGTCCTCCTCCCGGGCTTCCTGTAGATTTCCTTTTGGTGGGAACAAAGTAAAACTGCAGTTTGCATGTCTTGGTGAGTCGGGGGCGTTTACTCTCTTTCTGCTGCAGGTCTCTGTATGCTCTGGCCAGCCTGCCAGCCTCTTTATCACCTCCAAACACCACCACTCGCAACAGGGTAACCGCCTCTGCCACATCACCCTCGTCGCAGCTCAGAATTGGCCTCCTGCGGATGCACACGTGCTTCTGGGGGAAAAGAGGATCAAATGTAGACGCAGTGGGTGCCTGCAGAGGATGAACCTGTCTGGACAGGGACTTGGAGTATTTGAGCTGTGACCTGGTCCTTTGAAAATCTTTGGGGAAATCATCATGGAAGCCCATGCTCTGGGCACGGCGGCAAATGTTAGGGCTGCGAGGAGTCTTAAAAATCATGGAGAAGCGCTCAACACCTAAGATTGACCTGGATTTCTTTTTGGGTTTCTTTCTAGGCTTTGGCTGGCTGTCCTGTCCTTCCGTTGTGTCCTCACGTCCTGTGTCCTCGCTGAAGTCGCTCTCTACACCTGATGAGCCAGACGGCGTAGAGACCACAGACCAGCTGGAGGAGAGAGAGTGGCTGGAGAGCACGGAGTCCCTTGAAGAGGAGGATGCGGTGGAGATGCGGTGGTTCTGACAGTTGTGATCCACTTTGTTTCCCTCCGCCTCGTCTTCCTCATCCACACTGGTGTCATTATTATTACAATCATCATCCTCTTCCATTGTTGTTTTAAGGAAACAGTCCGGAGGTGAATCCAGGTCGTACTCTTTTGCAAGGATGTCATTCAGAATATCTGGATGAACGTAAAAGAGCTTAATTAGAGCAGAAAGACATGAGGATGTGCAACAGATATGACAGATGATAGGAGTGAATTTTAAGTGGAAAAAACTCAGATCAAAGAAGAGTTAGAATCTATCTGTGTTGAGTTGTTCAAACTTCAGTAATTACCAAAGTTGTCGTTTTCCCAGGAGCTTGTATGACATTTGGGGAAGGGCAGCATGAAAGTCTCAACAGCTCCTAATGAGAGGAGATGATGCTGAGGTTAAGGAAGCGCTGCTGTTTGACCTCAATCTTGAAAAACAGGTTTAGCAAACAATCTGTCCCAACAGGAAATAAGCACTTTTCCTCATTACAACAGCCTGGACATGGGATTTAGAGTTTTAAGTTCAAATCAACACTTATCTTATCTTATCGCACTAATCTAGTTTGTTCTTGTCCTTTTATATATGTATGTTCTCTCTTACCAGTGTCTGAGCAGCAGTCAGCAGAAGCAGGAACAGTGAGGCTTTCTCTGAGCCTCTCCATGCTGCGCTGTAGACCTTGTTTAGCTGTGCTGAGATCTGCTGTGGAGGCTGCTGTCTCCATGCTGTCAGTCACTACCTCCAGGAGCTGCTCCAGCTCTTCAGGCTGCTTTGTCTGAAAGAACATTGCAGAGTTTTTTTTTAGGAAGAAACTAGGGAAGATGTTTTGGCAAGAAACATAAAAAAAAGAGGAACTGTGCAACAAAGAGGTTGGTCGGTCACCTGCAGGGCAATGCGGAGCGCATGCAGGTCGTATTTGGTGCCCAGCGCAGCCTGAAAGCCGTGCAGGATGAGGGTGACAGTGACGTCTCTGTCGGACTGCTGGGTGCTACTCAGCTGCTCGGAGACAGACTGGACCTCTGGAGGGACGTCCTCGTCTGGGCTCAATAAAAGCACCGTCCTAATGGAAGACACACATGCACTCACATCACTGGTAAAAGTAACAGAAGGTTTTTCAAGCTTGTGTGCATCCTGTGCTTGATTATATCTACATGTGAATCAGTGTAAAACAGTGTTATTATTATGTATTTTTGGGGACAAATATGGACCACTATGGCTATAGTGGAGGATTTGGGATGGGATCATCACAAGATCCTAAGAGACATGTCTCAATGAAGGAAGGAACTTACATGGTTTTAGAGCAGGGAATCTCAGGGGGAAACCCCTGCTCAGTCCTCACCAGCCTTTGAAATGAAATACCTAAAACAAAAGTAGACACATAGCTCAGTATATCTCTGCGGGTAAACATCGCCCCCATATGGACACAGTGATACATGAACAGTGTCTAAACTACTTGAGCAACAACAAAACCTCCCTTTCTTGAAGGAAAGCAGTGAGGTGAGGTTTTTTTCAGTGCTACCTGGTGCTCTGAGCTCCTGATGGATGATATGCAGCAGGCGTTTACTGGCAGAGCAGCATGGGTCAGGCCAGGACAGGAAACTATGGAACAACAGGTAGGCCTCCTGCAGCACATTGCAGTCTGATGCCAAATAAGGAGCCTGCAAGAGTCAGAGAAGACACAACTGATTTCCGTAATGAAACACATTTTATTGCGCAATTAATATCAAGAACTTCTCCTCAAGAACTGAAATGGGAAGAGTTTGTGCTTGTTCCTCTACTGATCATAAATGCCACCCACTCACATTTAGGAGGGTTGAAGAGAACAGGAGAGTCAGAGGCACCACCTGTTGATACTGGCACTGCTCTAGCACCTGTAAAAGATAAGAAAATGAATCCTGAACTGAAAGACAATGTCATTCCTCACATTGTATGGAAAATGATGTTGATCTTTCAGCTCTTTACCTCCTTTGTTTTCCTCAGAATTTTCTGCAGGAGGATGAGGAAGTTGTGGGGATCTCTCTTCACCAGTTCCTCCAAACACCAGCGGCCTATGCACAGCCCAGCTAGTGAGACAAAACACAAACTGCTTATTTCTCCTTTTAGGTTTCAGTCTGATGAAAGGTAGTAAACATGTTTCTAAAACAGACATGTTAAAAGCTTATATTCAGAAAGGTGCTGAATGGCAGCTACAGGATTACATCACTTTCTCTTGTTGGCAAAGTTCTGAATTAAGCTGTTTCAGTAATATTTCAAAACTCATCTTGCATATTAACCAACATGATACTCCCCCCTGCTGTCCGTCACTCTGTGACTCCTTCATTTGTGTGTCACCATTTCCAATTCCCATTTGACTATTGTGTTTTATGCTTAAACAGTTTACATTAAACTGGTTCTATTCCAGGACTATGAGGACCCAGGTTATGTTATCTGAATCCATATTGTGAGCTTTGTATTTGTGTTACAGTTATAAGCAGGTTCTGGTGATGGGGTCTTACCATTCCAGAGTTGTTTGTCAGGAGTGTCGAGACCGAGGTCACACAGGCAGCGTTCAAGGACATGCTGGATGCGATCCTCTGTGCACGAGCTGTGCTCCATCGTCTGTGTTGTCTTCTGCAGGGGCATCACAACATCCACGGAAAAATACAGACGATAAACCAACAGGAAGCCCAAAAATAAAAGGAAGAATTACACACCGGTAAAACAATATATTATCTGTCCTCAGTAGTCCAAACTTCCTGTTAGCGCTGTTGCCAACACATTATATTCATTATTCTTCCTTTCCAGAAACAATCAAATGCAGTCCAGAGTGAAAGGCTCACTCACACAAACACAGATACAAATACAAATGTCCACAGCAACGGTGTCAGTGCACAAAATAAAGACGGCCACTTCCTACCAAAACCAGTGACTCACAGACCGTGTGAGTGGACCGGAGATGAGCTGGTCGAAAAAAACAGCCACAACTTCTACTTTTTCATTCAAAAAATCCGCTGCCGACTCCAGATTTTATATGACTCAAACTTGGCATGGAAATGAATCTTACGAAAGGACAACTTCCTATTTGATCCTTTTTAGTTTTATTAGTATGTAAGTGTTTTAGAATAATGAATGTAAATGACAGCCAAGGTACAAAACCCAGTCAAGTAGCCGACAACAATTATGAACAAAACAGAATTAGGTTAGATCACATGACACTTGTGGTTAGGGTGTACATGCATTTGACGGACAAACAACTTAAACCACTCTGACCACACAATGAAATGGAAATGTTTAGAAACAAAAACATTTCATTGGGGTATTTAAAGGCTTAAAACAGTAAGCACATTTTTCCAAGGCAAGGCAGGCTCCAGTGCCTTTTGTCATTCATTTCAATAACTTTTAACTCATACTCAGACTGCCATGAGATATCCCTCTCAATGTTAATATTTCAGGACTCCTCAGTGTATTTGGCCTCTGGGATGTTGACACGGAAGCTGTAATTGTCTCCAGCTGTGGCAGATGTGTCACTGTGACCGGTGATGAATGTATGAAGTGGCACGACTGGAAAACTGGGGTCATCTGTGCCCATCAAAACAGGAAAGGGCCTTCCGGGAACCATTAAAGCAACATAAATTAAAACTAATCAGGGGGAAGGAACTGCAGCTCCTCTAGCTGAAATATACTGCAAATTGAATAAAGAGTGCGCACAGTATTATGATAAAGCAGTGGTTCCCACTGTTTTGTTTCAGATATAACCTCACAGCCATATCAGAACTCAAGTACTCCGCCATCAACACCATCACTCATATTCTAAATGTGTTAATTTAAATAGATTTTAAACTGGATGTTATTTAACACTATTAACTGTATAACAGTGGATATTGTTACAGTATTTTTTTCATACAATTGCACTGTAATGTCTAGTTTGTTGTGCATTCATACTACAGTCCCAGTGGCTGGAGATAGATGTTTCAATCATTTATCCATTATTTAGCTATTTCACTATTTACTCATCACTTTTAGCTAGTTATTTCAACTGTTTAGCAGTTAGCTATCTATTTCAACCATTTGCTTTCAACCACTTCAGCCACTTTAAACTGGCTTTCTAACTGGCTATAAGTGATGGTATTTAACCAAGATTGTTGTATTAGTCTAATAGTCAATAAAGTCTGAACTCTCTACCTGTAAAACAAAAAAATGACGACATACATACAGTATATTAAACAATAAAGACAAACATACAGTATATATCTTATTGTGGCAAGGCAACACAGAGAGCAGCTCTGTGCTCTACAGTACCTGGCATATCCAGCTTAAACAAGCAAGCCTGTCAATTGTCTACTGAGGAAGCAGGTGTTTGCTCCATTGTATACAGCCAGGCTGTATTGTCCAACCCTGCCAATGCAGACTGTTACTGTCACAGTGTTATAATAGTGATCCATGCAGGGGCTTGTTGAAACATTAGGATTAATTTAATGCAAGTGCTGCTTTAATTGCACATGTTGAAGTGGAGCGAAGAAGGAGGGTTAGGGTTAGGGGAATTAGAGGTGACATAGGCGTGATGCTCAAAGTGGATGACATGCAGCTTCCCAATTGACTTTAAAGACACCTTGGTCATACTCATTACCTTTTCTTTCAATGAAGCAAAAATTATACAACTGAGACTCTTTCAACTCTTCAATAATCATTAAATACTTCACCAAACACACTGTATGTTGTGGTACTACTATGTGCACTGACAACAGCTTTCAGCAGCTTTTAAGAGAAGGGGAACAGGAAATCTGCAGTGGTTGAATAACACTTTGCAGTAACACTATATCTGATGGAAGTGGTGTAACAGAGGCTTGTTCCTACCAGAGAGATAATATATGAAATGGTAAAATATATGAAGTAGCCCCTCTGTCCAACTTATAACAGGCTTGAGACATATGATACAGATGCTTGGAACATACTGTAAATAAATAGAAATATACAACAGGAGAAAAAAAAAGAATTGATTAGCAGAGAAAAACATAATTCTTACCTATAGTTGCAGTTATCAATGTCCTAGATTGTCCCAGATCAATCACAGCTGAGGCACAATACCGATGGGAAACAATACAAAGACCACATCCTCCTGTGTTGGTGCTTTTCAAAAATAGACCCTCTAACTGCAGAGTCAAGAGAGCATGTGCTGCAAAACAGGAACTGAATGAGTCTTTATGTTGAGGTGCTTGACATAAGACATTCTGCTGATGGTGTAGGAGGAGTCTTTTATATGATGGAACTCATTTGACACATTGAAAGCTTGTTTAGAACAATATGCCTTGTCTGGATTTGCTGGTGCAGTGCAGAGAAATACTTACAAACCTAACTAAACTTACAACAGGAAAGAAAAGCTATTTCTGTTGTGTTGAAATCATTTGTTTCATCATTTTCTTTCAAGATCATTTGAAAAAAAACATTGACCATTGACCTGAAGCAAAATATAGCATACTAAATGTTTTTTGTATCCTGGGAGATGAAATGTTTTAGGGGTGTCAGTGGGAAACATTAATAGGGGATTTGTCTCTATTACTACTGTCATGGGACTTTGTACCCACACTTGGGGATCAACTGTATACAGTTTTTTTAATTCAACATGTCTGCTTTCATGGAAATCAACACTAATGCTGAAGGAAGTGCTGATATTTTGGCAGGTTTCACTTTTATTTTAAAAAAATGTTTTTTTCAGACTGATAGTTTACATTGATCAAATGTAAGTATCCCCAAAGATGCGTTGCCCAAAATTAAGTATAAAGAACAAGGATTCTCAGTCTTTTACAGCCAGGAAATCAATGACTGTGTGAGTAAATCAATGTAATTCAAGTTGTATTATAAGTTACATTGAGAGTAACTGATCTATAGGTTATCAATGCAATCAATGGATCTTTTCAGGGAATTTCTGTTCACATATGGTTTTCCCTTCCAATGGCTCATCACAGTCAGAGGAGCTTTGTGTAGTGGGCCACAGGGAGGACAGTATCTTCAGCAGCAGCATCAGCAGAGCCACCAGTGACTCTAATGATGAGGCAGAGGATGGATCTCACCAAAACAGGAGGTTACTAAGGAAAGAAGTAAGAACAAAATCAATGAAAGTTTATTCTTCGGGAACAGGTATGTAAAAAAATTATCAAAACTCAAAGGTCCACTTAATAGCTTATTGGAAATTTCAACAGCACCTCACAGTCTGCTTCGGTGAGTAGAAGTCCATTTGCTGATGAAGACTAAGAAATGCAGCTGACAGCTTCTTCAGCCGCTTTAACAGCTGCAGCACACCAACCAACTGGACCCTCCCCAGCCCCAGCCTATCCCACCAAGCTCTCACCATAGATGAACAGTTGGTGACCTCCATCCTGAGCAGAGTCAATCCACACAAAGGTTTCAGTGTCTTCTGGATTCTGGCTGTGTTGAAAGCCAGTGGAAGGAATCCACCATAATCCCAATCCCTAAAAAGACACATGCTAAGGACCTGAATGACTACAGGCCAATTGCTGTGACATTGGTGTTGTGTAAATGCATGCAGAGAGCAGTGTGTGACCACCTCTCCAGCATGGTGGCAGAGAGACTGGATCCACTGCACCTTTTTAGACACTGTGGCCAGACACCTGGACTCAGCACACAAGCCACACTAGGATTTTATTCATGGACTTCTCTTCTGCTTTTAATACCGTACACACCCTACTGCGATGCCTAGTGGAGCTTCAGGTCAACCTGACACTGATTTTATGGATTCAGATTTTTTTTGAGGACAGGCCACAACAGGTGCTTGTAAATGGTTTTAAATCCAGCAAGTTGATTTTAAACACAGGGCTCCCCCAGGGTTGTGTTTTATCCCCCATCCTCTATTTACACCAACAACATCTCCTGCAGCAGTGAAGGAATGACAATTTTAAAGTATGCAGATGACATGGCCCTAGTGGCCCACCTGACTGGCAGCAATGCTCTGTCTGAATACCATCAGGCAATTAACAACCTGGTCCAGACATTTTGGGAAAGCTCCCTCGAACTCAACATCACCCAGCACAATGACTCTGTGTATGAGAAAGCCCAGCAGCGCCACCACCTGCTGAGGAAGCTCAGGAGTTTTAATGTCAGCAAGGACATTTTAACCCTGGTTTACAGGACAGTAATTCAATCCATACTCACCTTCAGCATTTCATCCTGGTACCACACCCTCACCACCAAACATAAAACGAAACTCTCCCACATAACTAATCAGGCCAACTGAACTGTACACCTGCTCAGTGATCAGGAAAGCCACTCTGATCAAGCAGGACCCCTCTCCCCCGCTCCACCAATCCTTCCAGTTACTGCCAACAGGTTGACGCTACAAAAGTCCAACTGGCTCAGAAAAACATCTACAAATTTTTTTTTTTTTCAGTCTGCGATCATCACCCTGAACAAACTAAAATAGGCACTGTACTCCATCCTGTCTAATAATGTCCTTGTCAGTTGTAGTTTTGACTGTATGTGTGTTTTTAAATGTGCTTTAAATGAATAAACTGGTAAGTGGACCTTTGATCTTAGATTATTTTGTTAAACAACATGCAAATTATTATTTTGACTATAAATTATTTAAATGATCTGAAGCACTTGAGCTATATTTGCAGAACTGTGTGTGGTATCTGTGCAATTCAGGGAAAGGTTGCAGGATGTTGCTTTACTGGGCAGTAAATGTGTAAATGAAAAGTGAAACTTGGCTCAGAATAGCTTTCCTTACCTTCCACACACATATTTTAAGACATATAAAAATACTTGTGCTTTGAATGATAATTTGTTTCTTATGTGGGTTTTCCACAAAAAAAGTTCAATTACCTTGTTAGAAATTCTTATAATTACATTTCCTCCTTCTGCCTCATTGAAAAATAAAGAATCTACGTATTCTTCATTCCAAAAGTTTAGTCCGCTACTTCACTGAAAAACCCATTTTCAGTGTACATGCACATGGAGGTTGCACCATGATTTGCCTTCTGCTGTCAAACTCTGCACATATATCACACTCTGCACAGTGAAGCGCAAACATCCAAGTTAAGCAAAACCCATTTTGAGTGTAGAGGGGTGATTAAGGTTGTTGCTAACACTACTTAATTTCACACACTTTTCAAATCGATTGTCTGTGAAAAAATGCCTTAATCTGATTAACTTCTTCCAAATGTAAGTGTTTAGTGTATGAATCCCTTTGTTCAGAAGGACAATTTGCTTGTCAGTAAATCCTGTAAAATGACAAATACAAAATCATTTTGTAAATAATTGCAGTAGGCCAATTACTTGCAACCACCCTGGATATTTCCTCTTTGAGGTTACAAGAGAGCAGTTGGTTTCCTGTAAACACATCAGCTGATCGTAAAGATTTGGCTTGATGATTTATGATAAAACCTACAGTCAAATTGGTAAGTGACATCATCATTTCTTTTTTATAACTCATCAGTGACACCAAACTATGTTCTGTTTTTGGCTATAAATAAATGTGTTGCTCTAGCTTTTCTGTTTCTTCCAATCACAACATTAAATTGCAGCATATTGGCTGCGCAATGGGAACCAAAAGTGTCTTTTTTATCATGTAGTGCCAATAATCTACCCGAAGATGTCGCTGTTCCCTCTCCCTCCGCAGAGTCACCCAAAAGGCTCCATCTCCTCTCCTCTGAATGAGCGGACCCCCTTTTTTTTCTATTATAACAGAGAGGGAATGGGACAGACAGAGATAGAGGTGGGCAGAGGTGTGACTGAGTGGACAGACAGAGGCAGGGAGACTCAGAGCCAGCTGGGCATTTGCCATATTTTTATTTTTATTTGGGAATTTCAAAATAGTGGGGGGAGAAAAGCTAAACCATAGCAGTAGTTTTTCGTGCGTAAACGGGATAGATTGTTCTCCAAATTCTTAGGAGTTCTGCTACACTTTCAGACTGAGGAGTTTATTTCGAGGTAGTGTCCTGGGTGGAGTTTTCTTTGCCTCGTAAGAATTGTTCACACACATTTAGTAGCTATGTTACACGCTTCACTAGTGCGTCCAAGTTTTCCATCTCTCTCTCTGAGCATCATTTAAGTGTGTTATTGTTTTGTACTTGTCTTTATTGTTGCCAGTAATAATTAGTTTTATTAATTCTGATTATTTTTAATCGTCTTTTGTCTTCATTACATTTCAGCGCAAGAGTCACTGCGGTGCACGGATTACAATGCAAAGGATTTTGGAGGTTTGGGTCACCTTGGTGACAGTTTCTGCGCTGACCGAGGGGGTCTTTGGAGGATACGGGCTGAGCATGTTTGCTGCACAGTCCTCCCCTCCAGACCCGTGCTATGATGAGAACGGGAACCCACGGAGATGCATCCCCGACTTCGTGAACTCAGCCTTTGGTAAGGACGTGCGCGTATCCAGCACCTGCGGCACCCCGGCCGCCAGGTACTGTGTGGTGACCGAGAAGGGAGAGGAGAGGACGAGGGACTGTCACACGTGCGACGCCGGGGATCCCAAGAAGTCTCATCCACCTGCGTATTTAACAGACCTCAACAACCCTCACAACCTCACCTGTTGGCAGTCTGAAAACTACGTGCAGTATCCGCAGAATGTCACCCTCACCTTGACGCTGGGTAAAAAGTTTGAGGTCACCTATGTGAGCCTGCAGTTTTGCTCACCTAGACCTGAGTCCATGGCAATCTACAAGTCCATGGACTATGGCAAATCCTGGGTGCCGTTTCAGTTTTATTCGACTCAGTGCAAGAAAATGTACAACAGGCAGAATAAGGCGACAATTACCAAGCAGAACGAGCAAGAAGCCATCTGCACGGACTCCCACACAGACATGCACCCTTTGACAGGTGGGCTCATCGCCTTCAGCACGCTGGACGGCAGACCGTCGGCGCACGACTTCGACAACTCCCCGGTGCTGCAGGACTGGGTGACGGCCACCGACATCAAGGTGATCTTCAGCCGGCTTCACACTTTCGGAGACGAGAACGAGGACGACTCGGAGCTGGCCCGCGACTCCTACTTTTACGCCGTGTCGGACCTGCAGGTCGGAGGACGGTGCAAGTGCAACGGACACGCTTCAAAGTGCGTAAAGGACAGAGAGGGGAATCTGGTTTGTGAGTGCAAACACAACACGGCGGGACCGGAGTGCGACAGGTGCAAACCTTTCCACTATGACCGACCCTGGCAGCGCGCCACGGCCAGAGAAGCCAACGAGTGCGTCGGTAAGGCATCCACTCTTTTGTCGTTTAACTGTAGAATAATTTTAGCATTTGAAATAAGTCTTTACTAAATATATTATTCGATTCATGTAATAGATGCTGTTAAAAGAAATCATCATATTTGTCCGTAGGCGCAAAAATTACGCATCAACCAGGTGTTGATTCGTTCAAGTGAATTTTATATTCACATATTTTTCTCACTGGGAATGAAACACAGAATTAACTCTCCTCCAAACAGATATATTTCTTGAATTTTCAAACGTCTTTGCTCCAAAGAAATGTTTGTGCTGTAACCGCAGGCCGAGATTAATAGGTGGTGACCTTAAATTAGAGTATAATTAATTTGATTGTGGCTAAATAAATCCTGAGAGAGAGGAAGGCCTCGTGTGTCAAGCGCGAGCTGAAATCTCGTGACCTGAACGATAAAAATAAACATCCTGATTTTTAAATTCAAACGAGGGTTTAATTATATTTTGTATTATACTGTAAGGTCTTTGATTGAATTACTTAGGAAGTTCATCAGTCTTTTTGCTGGTAATATTTGAATTTTTGTAATTCTAAAACAAAGTAAACTTCTGTTAAAACAAGCACAGAAAACCTAACATATAACTGGCAGAAAATATAAGAACATTCTGTTGAATTTAGGCCTAAAAAATTGCAAATACTTTAAATAAATTGTTATGTATTATCTTTATTAAAATGGAACCAAATTTTAAAAGATACTTAAACTTAAATACAGAAAATATTCTTTATAAATACTTTTTAAAGAATGTACTTTATAGTTCCATATTTCCTGCCTGCTTAGAAAAATAAGACATTTTAAGTATTGTTTCCTAAGCTGCTGGCTATGTAATTCGCCCAATAACAACGCTGTATGCACTTTTATGACCTCAGATTTTTATCAATATCCTGACTAAATTCCAGAATAGAAAAAAAGAAAGGGCAGGAAGTCATTTCAACAAACAAGTGCGCTTGTCCGAATGCGTAATTGCGTTTTGACCGGTGTTTCCGACTGTAGTAGACATTTAATAGGAAGGAAACGTTGCAGCTGGAGAGATAGACTGCTGGGGCGTGTTGTGTTTCCATAAGCAGGTGCTATTACAGATTGGATGGGTGATTAAGGCGGTTTTATTGACATTTTTGGCACGTAGAGTATAAACTGCCACTTTAGAGCCTTTCAGGGAGGAGGACAAAGCGCGAGGTAATTTGAAGCCAGATCCAAGTTTTTATTCGGAGCGAGTGTATTAGCTGTGATGCTTATTTTCAACACAGCAAGGGTGGGGAGGTGGGGGTGGTGGTGGTGGTGGTGGGGGCTTATATCAACAGCTCAAGCCCCCTGAGCTCCAGAGAACCAAACCTGGAAAAGTAACAAGTTCCGACAATGCCACGGTTTGCTCAACCAAACGGAACAAGTGAACAAGTTGTTCCCCTTGGCCTCCGCCTTTCGCCCCTGCAAAGCCAGCATGTGAGTGTATTTTACTAAAACAAAAGGTTGTCACTTGTGGCATCCATCTCGCTGTCAGTGGGAGGCCCCCCTTTCACCATCTCGCTTTTTGTGTGTGTGTGTGTGAGCGGTGTCATCAGATAAAACCAGACTGAGCTTGTCTCCCAAAGAGGAAATAATAAGGGTGGCCTGACACCTTAGCATGAAAGAAGACCCAGGGGAGGGGTTGTTTCCATTGAGCAGTGGGTCCATATGGTCTGGCAGTGGGGATGCAGAGTGGTCGGTGCTATTGATCTGTCTGGATTCCTCCTCTCTGCTATAAGACGTGAAGATATTGAGAGAGGAATGAGTGAGTGAGGTGTGGTTATGGGAGAGTAGTTGGTTTCACTCACTGGCGGCAGGCATCAAGGAAGTAAGACAAAGTCAATTTCCCATGGCTTTGCATGCAGGGTTGCCATCATTTTGTCAAGAGGCATTTGTGTTGGCAGCAGCAGCCTTCACATTCCTATCAGCTGTAGCTGCGTGACTTACAAATATGTTCATGAAACATGCAAACGAAAAGCTGTTTAACATGATGATGCATGATCATGTCTGACCTGTTGAGCCACAATCATTTATATGAAGGAATGAATAAGGTTGAGAAACGCACATATGGTGACACGTCAGGCCCTCCTGTCCAAGGCAGCTGCTTCATATTCTCTCCGTGTTCGGCGTAGCACTGACCCCTGACAGTCAGGCCCCCTCTCCTCTCCGGCCTGACTGATGGGCTGTGAAGGGAACTGTGGGAAACTTTTGCTTGCCAAGTGGGTTTTGAGGCGAGTTTCAAATGGTAGCCTCGGTCGCTCATACATGTAATTTTGCACTTGTTCAATTTCGACTTTGTTTTTGCTGTCGCCCTGCCCATGCAATGTCCTGTTTTATAATGGCGGCGAGTCAGCTGGAGGTTAAATCAGTCTTGTTTCTTTAACGCTTTTGATGTGCTTTCAGAGCGCAGCACCTCCTTATGTCTGTTCTTACGGCTGGCAGGCTTTTATCTTGCCTTACTGTAATGCGTATTTGATAAGAAAGACATTTTTAAAGAGAAACTTGTTATTTCAGCGAGCAATCTTATCTTGTAGATTAGAAATCTGCGCGTCTTTCATCATAAAGTCACTTGCTTTGTGCTCTGCTCAAAGTGTTTGGCATTTATTAAACCTACAGAGAAATGTTTTGCGAGGAAGATCTGACATGTTTGCCACCCACAAGGTAGCTGAATTAGGATATGATTGTATCAATTGCCTGCTGGCTCTCCTCCCAGTCTGTGTGCAGCACATACTCCAACAACTCTAAAAATAGAGAGAGTGCAGAATATAAAAATCGTTAAAGAACTGAGAGGTTGGGTAATAAATATGGTGGAAGAGATTTGAAAGCACAAACACATGGGGGGCATTTTTAAAATCAATACTATCTCCGCTTATAAGACTTTGTAATGAGTCTAGACACATAATTAGCCAAGGCAAGACTGCCTTTAGAAAACAGTTTTTCTTTTTATATATACTACAACCCACTTGCATGACAGCAGCTCAGAGAGAGAGGAAACACAGGCAGGAAAAAAACCAGACCCTTATAGTACAAGACACCACATTTTACAAAACCACTCCACATCTAAGATCTTGTTTGCTTTACAATTGAGCCATGAGGATGATATGAAGATGCAGGCTGACAGCGTCTCTGTGCTGGACTTTTCTTTGTCCGTGTGTCTGACTTTGACCACTGACACTGTTTTTTTTTGCTGATGGTGATTGTGCCGCCCGCCTCCCCCTGGGTTGCCAGGTTGGGCCAGGCCAGGCTTGCTCACCATCTGGGTCTCATTTCAGCTCCGCAGCAGCAGCAGCGCATGTGACGGCAGAGAGGAATTTCTGTAAAGCATGATGTCATAGATATTCTTGTAATAGAAGTCGCACCGTCTCGCTCGTTCTTTGGTGTACCGGTTCCTTCATTCTCGTCCTTCTCTCCTCCTGTTTCTCCCGTTTCTCTCTCCCCCTTTGTCATTCTGCGGCCCATCGCTGTGTGCCAATGCCAGGGGATAGAGGCAGCAATTTCCATTTAATTTGCAAGCTGAGACATATTTGAGGGTTTTGATTTTTCACATGAATTTAGTCAACAATAGCCAGAGGATACCAATATTTCTGGGGTTGTTTTTGTTGTGTTGACTTCTGTTTTGATGGGTTTCTGTGTTTAAATACATCACCATAGTATATCATACAATACAGTATTGAAAACAGCCTGCGTGTGCAAAGTTACAACCCAGAGTTATGATGAAGATGCTGCAAGTTGGTTTGGTGACGAGACTGATTATGTTCAACAAGAAAGCCTTGGTTGACAGAAAGTGTCTCATATCCATGAGCAAGACACTGAGTTCTCACCAGCTCAACAGGCTCTGATCTTTGATCCCACTCTGGTAGACAAAGACAATGTTCTTCATTGGGGATGAATAAAGCAGAACATACCCACATGCAGTAAAATCCAGTAGTAAACATATAAAGACTTTGGTCACGCAGGGGAAAAAAAACTCATCTGAGAGGAACATTTCACTGAATGAGAGAAAACACAGAAATGAAAACAAATAAATGTGATTGTTAGTGTCTTGCTCTTGTTATGGGTTGTTTGTTTGGATGCCCACTAATGATTAACAGGGTAACAGTCATTTTCCACCATGGGTTCACAACAACCCTAACAACATTACAAACTTCAGATGTGCAGTGCAAACAGTCTAAATAAGACCGGATGACAACACTGCAAATTGCATTTCATAAAGATTACATGGAAATAGTAGTTGAAGTAGTAAAGAAGAAAATAAGAATAAACACAAATATGTGAAAAAAAATAGATACTAGTTAAAACAACCTGGGGTGGTTAATAGGAAACAGGTGTGTTGCAGGTTAGGAAACATTCAGGAACATTTTTGGCATTTCGATACAGCAGCATGGAAAGTCAGACACCCTTGAAAATCCCATGAGGAGCAGAGTGCCAGTTAGATGGACTGATGAGTCTCAGTCATCTAGAACATGTCAATGCTTGAGTACAGCTCAGGGGCACTTGGGTGGGAAATTCAAATGGTTTGACCAATGAGAGTTCAAAGAAAGTAAGTGCAGGGCAAGAGGTAGTTACCCTGAAGCCAAAATATATTAAACCAATAAAGCAGACTCATGTGCTTTTTCTTATGAACATGAAGATAGTATGCAACTTTATCAGCGCAACCGACTCTCTGAAACTATTAGGACTCGCGTGACAGCCTTCTCTGGAGACAAACTGACCCAAACAAGCAACAGCAAACTGGAGACACATTTAATGGAAAATGTGACAGAAACCACTGTCACTCACTGAGGTCGAGGCAAATTTTGCTGTTACTAATTCTGGCCTCACACCAAATGACTTTTCAAGCAATTTCACTGTCGCAGACAAATTTCCAATGTCAGGAATAAAATCATGAGAGTTTTGCTAGAGTTGTGGCGCACTGCCGTCATCTTGATCGTTTGGTGTAAGGTGGTCATAAAACTCAGTCCCAGCTGTATTAAGTCAGTCTTTTTCACGTCTTGACGTTCCAATAAAATCAAATGTGTTTAATATTATCGGAAGGTTTTAGTCTTGGCTCATGCAAATAGTGAAGTTCAAGGACGTGGACATTGTCAACAACCGATAGGTGTGCGCTCTCCAGCACCAAACAGGAAGCAGCAAACCAGGTAGATAGTAAACAGGGCAGGGACTCCGGGGAGGGGCATCCTTCTCCTCCATCCTCTCTCACTCAGGGTTGTGTCCACATTCTGCAGCGTCTTCTCTTTTTCTTTTTGGCTGTTTTTTTTTTTTTCAGAGCAAACCACGGCACACACAAGGGCAGCTGTGGCCAAAAGCTGCTTCTGTTTCCGCTCCATTGTTCAACAGTTTTTCTTCTTGTAAATTTCCACCAGGAGGAGGATGGGAAATAATCTCAAAAGGAATCTAGTTGTATTCTTGCAAATAGTGAAACCTGCAAGATCCCCAGTCTTTGCAAAATCATGACCCATTGTCTTTATATGTGAGAGTGTGTTAGACTTTAGTCTTTTCAAAGTCTTGCAGTGTATGGTAGACATTACTATTCTTCAAATCAGTCACAGTGAAACCGCTAAAGATTTTGTTTGTATGTGACATCTTATTATAGAGCTGGGTTCTCTGTTCCAGTTCATGTTCACAAAGACACAAAGATAGACTGAAATTTGTAAGAAAAAGAATTTTCTTTTGTTTTTGCATAGTTTTACAGTAACCTACAATTTTTTTGAATTACTGCTGACCATTTTCAAAGCACACAAACATTTAGATTTTAGATAAAGTTAGAGACCTTCACTATACTTCAGAACATTAATTGAAATTATTACCAATTTTGTATCTTTGTGTATTCATGTAGTTCCCTGCACTGATTCTTTCCTTTTTCATTGTGGGAAGCTCCAACACTTGAGATCTTAATGCAAAAAACAACCAAATTCAAATTACTCACTGTAAGTATTTATTCATTGTTTGTTTTGTCTCATATCTCATAACATGTGAGTAAAATGCCTTAGGGACTGTATGAAAATGATTGGTGTGAGGAGGGAGTTTAACTTCATGTTTGACTTAAAAAAAAAAAAAAAGGCCCTTCCATTCACTTAGAAAATAACTCAACACACTCTCCCCAACATGTCAAAATAGAGTTAAAGCACAAAGAATTTAAGATGGCGTACACCAATTTATGTAATATAAAGCTGCTGAGTAAACATTTATTACTGACACAAAATGAGGGAACTGGGCCCAATGTGTCATCCTTAACTTGAATTTTATAACTGGCCAACTTATTATTACACATAATAACAACTTTTTTCCTTTTTATGAATTTGGAAATGACTATAGGTAGAAATAATCTTTTAATCATCCATAAAATTCCAGTGTATTCTATGTTTCTCAAAATGGACATATCGCCCCTATGAGCTACCAGTTGATTAGGAATAAACATTAAAAAAAAAATTTAGACCCATTTCCCATCATCAAGAAAAAAAAACACTTTTCTGACCCCTTTTCCCTCCTAATAATGTCCCTTACACTTGCTCTTATAGGCTCAGAGAAAACCCTCTTCTTCTGGTTTGTTTTCAGTCACCATAACCTTAAAGGTGCAATATACGACAATCAGCCCCACTAGATGTCACACTAGAGCAACAGCATCTCAGACCAAGAAAAAATGTGCATGTCGTTTACTCAGTAAAGTTGAAAAAAAAAAGAAAGTGGCATCTGAACACACGGCTCACGAAACTCAGATCAAATTGCTGCCATGTAGAAGATGGATGTGGGATGACAGGGAGGGACTCACATGCACTAACATGCACGCCGGCTTCCAAAAGCTCGAATAACAACACACAGAGGGAGTGTGACTTCATTCTCTGCTCAGGAAGACATTGCTTCACTATATATACTATATATTTACATAGCAAAATAGTTATTCATCTGACATCTAGTGGGGCTGAATGTGTTGTGTTGGCTGCCTGGATGGTGGGAAATTAATCTTAAAACTTATAATATGTTTGCAGTTAACGGGCTAAAACATGCACAAAGCATCATGCATTCCTTTAAAGACATGGAATAATGGACTTCACAGACCCCTTGTTTCTGGCCCTCCTCCATAGTGAGAGCAGCTAAAACATGACAACTAGACATGAGAGGGATTCAGTGTCTTGCTTAATAACACTTCAACATGAAGGATGTTACAGGGATATTTGTCGAGTTCAGTATTGATTTCTTTACATGTTCCTTACATTTAAAAAGCTGTGCAAAAAAAAAAATCTGTCATTAAGAGTTAGGTTGATGTTCACATGCTAACACTGATAATAGTACCTGTAATTTTAGGACACATCCTAAAACATCATTTAACTCTGTCATGATGTGTCACAAATTGAGAACAATACTCCTAAAATTACTCTGTCCCCTCCAGTCTTTCTTACAACATAAGCCTATGTGACTTTGGTAAGAGGTTTCTCTGTATACAACCAGACCATAAAACAAAGAGATGTATTTTGGGGAACTCAAAAAAAAAAAATCTTATGCTCTGCTACAATCCAGTGTCCTCTGGGTAAAGACTGCATGTTTTGAGGATTTTGTTTTGTTGAGCTCATAATTCAAGACAGACATGAGCCATTCGAGCCAGAAAGGTTTCACTCAGGCTTTTAAGAGCATACTGAAAAGTCTTGTTCTGCTATGTTGTGGACGGCAGTTTAGAGAGGTGACTCAGTGTTTTGAGAGGAGTGCGTTAGCTTTGATTTAATGTCCTTCATGCATGGGCTGTTGGACATCATAGTATGAATGTTGACCAGGATGGAACATATGCAGAATACAGTGAGTTTATTCCACACATACAGATTATTTAACATTTGACTAAAACTCCTGCTGCTGGCTTGAGACACACATGCTGTATGACACATTTTGTGTGCTGATGCCCTTGTTGTATCACCATTATTCACACAGTGAACAGCAGCATTGATGCATGTTGTGTTATTACTAGGGATATGAATATGAATAAATTATCCAGATATGAACCGATAATAACTTTTTAACACAGCAGAAATTTAGGATTAATATTCACACATTCAACGAGGTTCATCCTCAATATGTTTTCTTCAGTGCAGGATAAAGCTTGACAGATGTTGCACAGGTGTTATTTTTACATCATGATCCAATGTTGAAGCCTGGCATCTTGTGAACTTGACAGTAGAGTGAAACTGATGAGCTGAAGTTTAGGGGCCGTCTTAAAAGTGCAAGCAAAATGGCCAAGAGAGTTTTTTCAGATTTTGTCAATAGCTTTCTTATTTTTTGCAGATACTTTAAACAACCTTTATTTTCATGTGGGACTCTTCCACTTGCATAACCTCCATTTAAATTTAAAATGATATAAACACGACCCCAATTATGAACAATCATGAAATATGGCCCATTGTTACCTTCCAATATTCATTTCAACCCAGACCATTAACAGTTACACAACTTTTATTTAGTCTCAGTGAAGTCTTACTTTTTTTTTAGTTGAGGTTCAAATACAAATCAAGTTTTGATTGTTGTTTGATTAATTTAGGTACATGGTTTAAATGTAATGTTATTTTCAATCTTTTTGAGCAGCTAAACCTATACATACAGTAGATGTATGGGAAATGGGAAATGAAGACAGTAAAAACACTAACAGAAAATTAAGCTAGTCATTTTCTAACCACTTTGGGTCCAGACACCACCCATCTCTGGTACAAATCTGAATAAAGATACAAATACAGCATTTTTGTGACTTTAGCAGTTTGCGTGAACTGTGACCTAAAATGCAATGCTATTATTTGGGCTTCAACTCTGTTTGTCTGTGCACACTTAAACACAACAGACCACACCATATAATGCAGTAAATGGATCCTGAATGGCTGGGACAGTTCAAATTGTTTGTTTTCTTGGCTGTTTATTTTTATTTGTTCATGGGGCGCCGCACTGTTGCCTGTGCCAAGATGAAATGGATGCACATGTTTGTGCGTATGTGTGGATGCTCAACCCTTTGTGTCCACCGTCTGTCTACATGGAGCAGACGGGGGCTTCCAGGGTGGCATCAGGACCACCTAGTGCGTGCGCATCGAGCCCCTTTGAGGCGCTGAAGCAGTACAGGCTGGGAATGATTAATGGGCCAGCGGAGTGACACGCTCCGCAGCTTCGCTTCAGACCCCCAGCCAGCTCCCCTGCTGCGCTGCCACCCGACACAGCCAGCTCAGTGACAGCACACAACACACGTCCTCAGTGTCACTTACCCAACTTACCCCCAGTGCCACTTACCCCTCTCCCCCCAAGAAGCATTAAGGAACTCTGCAGTGGAGGCATAGCTAAGCTCCTTTGGCTGGTACAATCCTCCCTGCTGCGCTGTCGACACAGGGGTCTTTTTACCAGAAGACAAAGGCAACAACTGACAACTGGATCAATTATAGTAGAATAAAGTCTTGATCCCTATTAGCATGACACTTACAGTACGTCTGCTGGAGCAATTTTGCACTTTTAGTTAAATATTTAATAGTTTGGAGCCTTATGTGTGTTTTTTTTTTATTATTCCAACCAAACGTATTAACTCAATAACATTATGTAAATCAAATGTGACTGCTGTTTAATCCCCCACCAAGCATCAGGAATGTCAGCTGCTAATTACCCCGCTCCTCTTTTCATTAGCAGCCACTTATCCCCAGAACTCCTTAAAACAAACAAAGTGTAGACATAATAAGCCCGCCTTGAGAAGGAAATGGAGTTGTTGGTTCCCGTTTCATATTTATTTTTCCATATAACTTCTGCGCGGGCCTCTCCAGTAGTATAATGGATTTCTACATCCCGTTGTGCTCTGCCTCCATCTCTCACATACCCCAGTGACCAATTCTTCTCTGAGAGAGAATGAGGAACCACTTATTGGATTTGAGGGGATATCCAGCAGGATAGATAGAAGAGAGGAGCGCACGCTGGCTACCAGACATCGGTCCCTATGTGACTATAAATATCCAAGGGTTCCATGTCTGCTCAAAGGAGGGAAAACCTGGGGATTCATTGCAATTCTCCCTTTGCACACGGTGTGTATGTGATTGAGGCAGACTGGGAGCATGGAATCATCCACAGGCAGGAGGATTAAGCCGCCTTCCAGTCTTCCATAACTCTCCCAGTCTGAGTGGGCATGTAGACAGAGCAGTCCGCCTGTTCCCATCCTCTCCTCATCTCTTGTCCAGGTCACCACAGCTACTGTGGAGCAGATGGCTCACAACACCTTCACTCGCTCACACCAAACAGTAGAAAGTGACTTCCTTCCTCTCCCAGTCGACAGAGCTCTATCTTAGGCGTACAGCATATCAGACGGTTTCCTCCCTTAAAACATTGGGTGCTGAGTGTGTGATGTAAACTCAGGCAACATGAAACAGCTCGTAGCATGCACACGTCTGTATACTGTATATGCGTGTGTGTTGTGTATGTGACGTGGTTTATTTACACAGACAGTGAGGCTCAATTTCTCATGATAGCGAGTCAGAGATAACACGGTGTATCTGGTTCCCACTTTGGCAGGCAGCTGGGAAAAAGAATGACCTCAGAGCAGTGAGCCCAAAGACCATGTTAGATTACACTGTGATGTACAACAGCTCTGGAGTGCCTGGGCTGTGTTACAGCAGGTTTTTATGTTTTGGAGTGACAAGAACAGATCTGAAAATACCTAAACAATGGACCAGTTACACTGAGCAGAAGATAGTAGAAGATACAGATGTGGCTGACATGTTTGGCTAAAGAGGCATATTAAAACATTGTATTATGAACACAGTCTTACATTACCTTTGCAATGATTTAGCATTGCACTTCCATAAAGTTGGGGGACATGTGAGAGATAGATTAAAAGGAGGCTGTGACATCCTGACTTTCGTGGTTCCTAAAACACTGGATCCTACAATTCCCACAATGCAGCTGGATAGTGTCATTTGTTAGACCCTCCCTGTCTGGTTAACATCCACGTCTTTCAAAGTCCTGCCCCAGTTTGTACCACAGACTTTCAGTATTTTGTGAATTTTAAGTCTTTCAAGTTTGACTAAGCCTAAACTGAAATCCCCCTTATGACATCATCAGGGTTATTATCATTTGTCTCTTTAAACTTTGGAAAGTTCCCTTCGGAGACACAGAAGACATCATACAACTGTTTTCACTGGCTGAGTTGTACTCCCCATGATGAGTAACCTGAGCTTGATGTGAATTAGTGAAGTGCCCCTTTAAAGCTGATAGTTAGTCTGTGATGAATGAAAGTGAATGAGTGGTTTGATTGACAGCAGAGGCCACTCATACTGGATGTGTTCATTAATACGAGGCTCTGCATAGCATTTCTTTTACTCGTTAATCCTGTAGTTGAAGGTTCACTGGGTTCCTGCTAAGATCGCCAGCTGTTTGCGTGCTTCAGGAAGAACCAAGCCTTTTCCTCTTCAGCTCAATACCATGTCCTGGAAGCCACCTAGCAACCAGCACAAACTTTGGGATAAAAATGAGCACAGTAGTAAGAAAACCTTTGCAATGTCTTCTCAGTGTTTCCATAAAAACAATCATTAACAATTAATTCCCTAACTTTTTCCTTCCTATCTGGAGAAAATGTGACCATCGTGGTCAGTCTGTGCCATTTTTTCCTGAGGTGAGCTGGTGTTTCTTCAGACTTCCTCTGTTAAGTCACACTATGAGCTGAACACCTGCTTTGATTTGTGTAGAGAGCACACACTATATTACTGCAAGGAGTCCAGTGATACTTTAGCGACTATTCACATCATTGAAATTATAACTTTACTCACAAAAATTTTATCCTTTCAGAGCCTTTTGTCCTTTGTTTTGCCTGTTCTCTTTCCATTTCCACCTAACTGGATATAAATTGGGAAAAACTGCACTTAAAATGTTCTTTGCTTGTTGAGATATAGGGTTAATGTTGATACAATCTCACATAGGAGGGATATTTTTGACATTGGGATGTGGCTTGTTATAAATAGGTCCTTGGAGAAAAGAGGAGAAAGGCACAATAAACATGCCACAAGAACGATGGATTGTCACTTCAGCTTAATGATTTACAGCCTAGTGGCTTCCTGCCTCTCTCCCCTATTCCCTCTTCACGGGGGAATACAGCGGCGAATGCGCGTGCCGGAGTGTTAAAATAACCTTCCTGCTCTGTGGGGAAGATTTGGACTTTAGTCTAACATTGACCTGCAAAGTCCTGCAGCAATCTGGCCCTGTTTATATGTTTAGTACAGGTTTAGTCTGGAGAACGTTCCTCCTGACCACAAGCTCAATCATGCTGCTTTCATGCTATGTCAGACTTACTTTAAACCATTCAGGTCAGCCTCAAAGTGGTAATTACAGTAAGGATAGGTGGGTGATTTTCAGATGTCTCTTAAGTGTATCAACACTCAAACCAAAATTGTCTGAATTTACTCATAAGATACAACAAGACATTTACAGTAATTTAGACAATTTGTTTCAGAGGGTGCGACAGAAAGAACCACCCACACATTTTATATGTCTCATACCATCCTTTCCACCCTACTAACCTCATTTGCCATGCTGAGTAAACTTGCATAGAGACTTGTTAATGTCCAGCCTGACCTCTAAATGTTGAAGTGATAGACAATTATGTGGATCTTATGTATAGCAATCTCCTTAATTACTAGGTGGAATAAATGAAAACGTATGTAAAGAAATGTATAGCTAATTACATGAAACATTGTGTATTTAGACTTTAAAACAGTGATTCCCAACCATATAGCCACATATTAAGTCAGCTGTAACACCTGAACAACGTACGTGTTGCAATTGAGAGTACGTGAAAACTAGCACTACTAGCTTGTGCTACTAGCAAGCGAGCAGAGAAGTCTAAACAGTTAGCTAAAAGTAATGGATAAATTATTGAAATTGTATTAGGTACATTGTGAAATAGTTAAAAGTAAAGGAAAAATGGTTAAAATGCTAGCTAAAAGTAACGGATAAACAGTTAAAATAGATTGAATAAATGGTGAAATAGAGCTTTTTCATTATTTTTTCCCATCTCAGGTTTTTCAACGATATACGAATGTTACGAAACAGGACTCTCCTGGATAATGTAACAATCCTATACGTTTATGTTAGAGTCAAATTTGGCATGGCTGATGGGTCTGAATACCACAATACCCATGAGCCATGGCCGCTTTTGCTATGGAGAAGAAGCCAATCAGAGCCGTAGCAAATTCAAAACGTTTTGTTGTTAAATTAATGATCAAAAAACTGATTTCTGCAGATTTTATTGTCAGTTTTCTCAATATGTAATCTTTTGCTTCCGCCTGCTGTAAGTGGTGCATGTAAAGCAGAATTTTAAGCTTGGTGATTGGATGTTTCTTGCCGAAAATGCACCTAGTTTACCTCTCCCCCAAAGTTTTTACATACACAGGCTTTTATGTTCAACTTTTTATCAAAGAACCGGATATTTTCTAATGCAGTTATTCATCTTTTGTTTAGATGATTCAGTTGGGTTGAGTTTAATGCAGGCTCAAGCCGTAGAAGTGCTCCAACTGTGAGTCATTTAACATAATGCAACTTCTACTTCCTGAACTAGGGCTGCCTGAAATAGCACCTCCCACTTTGCAAGTCTAGAGCTAAAAGTAATGGATGATTGAAACGGTTAGCTTCTGCCACTAGCAGTACGAATGCAAATTTGACCAAAGCAACCTAAACACTGACAATTTAAAAACAGTTCAAATGAACACATTTGGAATAGGACAGGTGGTGATGAAGGGGCACCTGAGTTCATCTGACAGGGCTGTGAGAATATGACTGAAAAAAGAAAGGCTACGACCAACTGCTTTAAAACATTTTTGTATCTATGCAATGCACCGATCCATATGCAGCAAACCTTCCTTTAGAAACAGAACAGAGAGAACAGAATTTGCTTATCGGGCTTAATGACCATGGGCCTTTTCATCACCTTTCTCATAAACTTGAGGAAATAAACTTGGAGGAAGGAAAGGAGCAGCGCTCCTGTCAGCCTGTTTCTACACCTACACTGTGGGAGCACTCCAGTTCATTCATGAAAATATACAAGGCATCAAACAAAAACACACCAAAATATCAAAAAATTAATAAGCCTTTATGAGTTTATTACTCAAGAGGATATTTTGACAACAGTCACAGCAGGCATGACGCAGTTGCATGTCTGTTCACGCACACACAAAAATAAGCAGACACACACACACGCAGAGTAAAGAGGAAGTATTCCCCAGTCAACGCCCTGAGCTCCTGCCAACCGGTGACAGCAGGATGTTCCTCCACCAATCCATCAGCCTTTATGCTTTAATTGGTCATTTTAAGTCCAGTCTTGTTTCCTCCAGTGGTCACTCAGGAAGCAAACCTCACATTTGATAAATTAACTTGATTCAAGCTTTGGCTAAATGTTATATATAAACACATGACCTCGTATGTGGGGAGGATCAGGTGTGAGAGAGACCCTGAGAACAGGCCCAGACATCTGAGGAAAAGCTAAATTACAAAAAACTCTAATAACAACACGAAAGGACATGCTCTCCTTTACACTCCCTTTTTCCCTCTTCTTTGTGCTATTCTTTCTCATTTTCTCATGGTATTGTTGCTTTATTACCAAGTTTACAGTATAGAAAGACAAGACAAATGGCTGATAGAAAATAGGTGACATGCAACAAAGGTCCCAGGCGAGTTTTTCAACTGGATTGATGCAATTACACGGCATACGTTCCAGCAAACTGAACCAGCAGTACACCCACTCCCGCCTCTCCTGGACCGCTCCCAACCCTGCAACAAGAGGATAAATGGGCTGAGATATGCTGGCCATTATGCATTATTATTCATAAGAGAGGGTGTGTTGTCGTTGGCACCACCTAGCAGCGGCTGTTTAGAAAGAGGAGTGAATAACTCTGGTCATTACTGATTGCACAATTACACAATGTTGCTGCTACAAAATGTCAGGTCTTTTGTCTTGTTTGTAAAAGGGGTCATGGTAGGCGCACATGCTGTGTAGACGACGTGACATGTTTTGCTGTACTTGCTGCACATGCAGTACATTGTGAAGGTATCTAATACGTATACAATACACTACAATTCAGATACATGTTGTTGTATGTGGTGCTGAGCCTGTACAGCCAGTATGCAAATCAAACTGGCATCATTAAAGCCTACTGTTCTTGTTAGAGTTGTCACTAACAGGTCATTACCATGGCCCACACACAGTATTACCAGCTAATCTTAAATTTCATTTTCTAATGGTGCATTGCGTGAGCTTATGTCACATTGCATTACCTAATGACATATACTGCACTGAGAAGGAGCTTGGATTGCTACTTTGGCCAGGCTGACTTGGGTGGCTGTTTATGTTGAGGCAGTGCATTCCCCGTTCACCAGGCAACCGAACGGTTTACGAGCAGTTACTCACACAAAAGCATGGGGCGGGCTGATTGCTCAGCTAATTGATCTCCACCAGAGATCACAGGGCTGCGCTCGTAAAGAAAGGGAACGCCTCCCATGACATCAGCGCATGCTGCCTGGCAAGACAAGGCGTGCAAGTCAGGGGAGCGACTTATTCCCACAGTGAGAGAGAAAGTCTGCAGAGAGTGTTTCATGGAAAGCACACATAAACACACACTCATATATGCAACTCTTACTCAAGAGTTATTTGGTATTCTGCTACTGGACAAGAGAGGTTGGTGGCTTTTAGACCTCAGAGAAATAAAATAACATAAATATGAACTGAAAAAAGTTTGCAATGGCAGTAGAATCTTAGGGGAAGTTTCAAACTAAAATGTTGATTATTCTTAATACCTGCAGGGGAATTCCATCAGAGGTCAGAGGTCAAACTTACCAAGCTCCAAGCGAGCTGATAGGTATTTATTGTCTTCCTCAAGGACACAAGAGTGATGTGACCCAAGATGAGAGCTTGAGATCAAGTTGTCCAGTTAAAGATGTCTTGCTAAACACTCTGCCCCCTGATGCCCTCCTCCTAAGAGACTAAATCATATGTGGTGAAATAATGTACGTATATTTCATTTTGTATTGGAGCTGCCATATCCTTGTTATGGTTACAGGGATCAAGAAAAATTTAAAGTTTTCAGGTATCATTTTTGATCATTTCTGCACACAAATCAGTAACTTTTCCCTTTATTAATTAATAACCATACCCTCAATTAATAAACCTACCTTGATATTTGCCTGGCTCTGAGCAGATTTGTGAAATAAGGACAAAATCTTTCATTTGAGATAATCTTCTAAAAACATTTTTTATGTTTCTATTCAGCCTGGCTTCTGGTATCTGACATACGGCTGAAACAACGATAAGATCATTTTATACCTACACTAAGTCTAAAACTGGACAAACAGATTTTATCACAGATGTAGGAACGTGCTCAGGCTTGGGTGAAGTGGACGATTGAGATGGCTTTAGATAGCCTTTCATCATGGGGAAAACTCAATTCATTAGCTCAGCTTGTACCTTTTCATTTCTTATCTGGTCTTAGGGCCCAAAGTGCACTCTTGTGTGGTTTGGCAGCTCCTCAGAGGTGAAAGGTGAGCTGAGTGATGGGTCATTATGTTTCTCTGTCTGCTGTTACCAGAGCAGACACGACTCCCCACAGGGAACAGAGGTGTTGCTGCCAGATTGGCCTTGATGGCATCATTAGACTGATAGCATCTGTCCTTATACAAGCAGGAAGATGCAGCTAAACTGCTCTGTTAGCCTCTGCCCTTGATGCCACTTCTGAAGTGGATAGTGGTAATGGTTCTTGTTGCTTTTGCTTTGCTGTCTCAGACTGTAGAAAAATCAATCTGATGTCACCTACAGATTTCTGAAAGGACGTTTTGAAGCTTTGGAGTTACCGCTTGCTACATCTGGTCAGTTGTTTCCGTTTTACGTAAATAAGCCCAGGTTGACAAAATTGCATCGCCATCATGCTTGCCTATTAATTGTGATGAGTAGACTTGTGATGAGTAATGTGCCAGAGTGACATGTCTGTCATGAGTGCTGCTAACTGGAGGAGAATTTCAGCCCAAATCATCCCAACTGATATAATCAACTTCAGTAGGTTGGCCATTGGTGGGCAATGTGGTGCAGCCCAGGGACAAACTAATGTGATAGCTTGAGAGACCTGTCAGTCAAGCATACTTTCCCCCACTTTTAAGCTTTGACATCTTTTGACATCAATTGAATATTAATTTTATGCATCACCACCACCTGAGACGAAAATTAAGAGAAGCCAAATAATCTCTTGAGACCCAAATTTCTTGTGGAAAACATTTATTGACCATAGTGGCCTGAAAAAGTTTTAGTCATATTATATTTGAGGACTATACATTTACATATTCACTACATTAGATATTCTTTTTGATTGGAGAGAGTACAGTTGTTACACTGGCTCCTACAGAGAGTGTTGCACCGTCGGTTGTTTGTAGCCTTAATGTTGCTAGGCTAGTGAGTTTCTTATACTCTGTTTATACTGAGTTTAACAACAGGAGTTTCTGACAGCTCCTGTAATGTATTTTTCTGCCACAAAGGAAATAAATTCCCAACAAGTGAAAACAGGTTGAAAGTGTCTGATGTTCAGGCTGAATCATCTGTTGAGCAGCCACTGTCCACTGGGACATAATGTGATGAACAGGAACTCTAGACTGAAAAATGCTAATAGTCAGAGCAGATTATTGACCACTTAAAGTGTCTGACAGGAGAAAGTGTGTGTTAGGATCTTGAGGAAGCTTTCCCATCACGATTAGTGTCCGTATCTTCACAAACTCTTTCTCCATATACAGGTGTGGCAACCTACTGTTAAGTCACTTCAATACAGTTTGAGATTTTCTTGAAGCCACCATCTAGTGGCCATTAAAGGAACTGCATCTTAAGAGGCCCGTAAGACACCCTGGCTTTAACCTTCAATTGTTATTCACTTGCCACATCCACTTTACTGTATCTTTCCTCTGGCTTTGTCCTCAGTAATAACTATGAACTCTAACTGAGCACTACTGGCTAGTTTTGCCTAAAATATCTACAGGCAACTATGTCAGCCATGTGTGATTGATGGCTACGATTTTGCAACCCTTCATTCCAACTAAAGACTCAAGCAGCTTTTCATGATTACCTTCAACCAGAACTGAGAAACCAGTACTTGATGTTGTCCTTGGTTGGAATGGAAATTTGCATAATCTTGGCACCCTGCAGCACATGGTTGCGTGCTCCTTTCCTAGAGGGACAACAGGAGCAATCTGAAGTAAACTGAACGGAATGACGTGATATAAATGTCTCGTCCACAAAGCTCTGGCATCTGTCCTGTTCAGCACAGAGGCAGGTGCACCACAGTGAACCCAGTATTCTCCTTTTTCAAACATCCTCCTGCCTCTAATGTGTGTCTCATTAGAGCCACGTCACATATACTAACTCCTCATGTTCCCTCTCAGTTGTTTGTCTGAGCCATGCCATCTCCTCTTTGACTTGATCAAAGAAAGTCTAAAAATCATTCTCATATTGGCACACTGTTTTGATGCTTTATTTGTTTATGTGACACCAAGGTGATGGGGTTTGCTATTGATGAGGCAGTCCTCAAGGGTCATTGCGTAAATCTGTTCCATTCTGTGCAAGATAGAAATCTCCCTCTAACAGCCCCAATGGTTTTTCTTTCACTGTTTACATTTTTGCCTCAAGTGAAATCATCAAAAGCTGTCCGGAAACTTGTAAAAGTATTCATCATCTGGGGAGCTTGTTGGTCCTTTGTTGTTGTCCTCGCCCTCATCCAAATCACAGCTGCTGCAGTGATGTGTGATTGAAATATTTATTGTGGGAAACCTGCGTTGCGGTGGAAGCAGCCTGGAAGCAGCTGAGGGTGACGGATCATGGTACTTGCTTTTTATGTTTGTGCATTACCGAGTCAAACGTGCTTCTTCAGAGAAATTCCACAAATGTGTGTGACAGAAAAGCTTGTTTGTTAGAGTATTGGCTTCAATAAAGATTAGTCTTACTGCACCCTTTTAGAGTTTATGGTGGTGAAATACTAAACCTTCAAAGCAGACATTTATGATTTATTTCCAGCCTTAGAATATTATAACTATAGTGTGCCATGTGTTTTTATGCAGTGTGATGTGATCAGTGACTCTCAGTGAAGGTTTTATAATCCTAGAAAGTAACTACTTCCAGGGAATAAAGCATCACTTAGTCATGGATACAACATCTTGGTTTCAATCTAGCCATGACTTCATCAATCAAAGCTCCATTAAAATTCACCTTTAGATTACAACCTGCAAATTAGAGTGTAATTATTCAATATATTAAGAGTATGTATGTACCCAAATAAATATGTGTGGAAAAATGGGTTGATATTGCAATGAAATTAATTGTCATATCATGCATTTTAAAATTATGATACTTGCAAAATATATTCTTTAGGAAATAACAATGTTTTTAACTATGGAGTACTTTTTTATTATTAATTTAGTGTACATCATTTTTGTACTTCTATAAAATAGTTCTGTGTATGTTTTTTAAATGATGATATAATACTGGGGAACATAATGTACTTTTGGGATGTTAGAAGACAACCTAGAACAGCTTTTATGCCCTGTCATATCACTACTGGTTGAGGTAAAAGAGGTACACTACAACCATGACAAAAGCATTGAAAATGTGCAAGAAAGCTTCCTTATTATAGTGTGAGTGTGGTAAAGTAAAGCCTTATTTTAGTAATTTCCTGTTTTTCAATCATACCCCATATTTACAGAATATCTACACTGTAGATCTAAAGTATTTTTTTTAATACTGCAAAAAAAGGGACATGGATATTAATGAACTCTTTTAACACTTCAGAAACATCACCCACATATACTAGATAGGTGTTATGCAAGCATTGTATAATCTATATATGCTGTGCAGTGAAACCTCAGAATCAGGTATATTTGGTCCAACTTCAACAGCATACGTGTGTGAGACCTCAGTCAAGATGTGTAGCAGAACACCTAAAAACAAAATCTGCATTCCTCCGCAAAGAAACACGTGATACTGTCGAACTCATAGATACAGTTAGAGCATGTATGAAATGTCTAACCACTAAACCAACCGCTGTCATGAAAACACAGCGCTGTAATCTGTTAAGTGTTGTCTTTTCCTCTGATCACAGGCTGCGATGAGAAGTGAACCCTGTTTGATGTGGCGCACATCATCCGCTCATGATATGACTGACTGTACAGGATTACACACAGTGAGAGAGTAATTGGTCCTGCATAAACAACAGTGTGTGCTGGAATTCAGTCCTTCTCCGTCTCTGAAGAAGCGCTGCATTCTTCTCAATGCAGATCACACACAAACCCTGCGCACACTTTGTATGTCATCTGACACCTGTTGACAGGGTTGGTAAATTTCTACCGATGCGGTGCCGCGTTCTTCAAACCATCCATAACCAAATTTCATCAGAGATCATCATGTACAGACGTGTGATTGTTTCTGAAGTGTGCTCTCCTCTGTAGACAGAGCGAAAAACCGCCTCCACCAAGCTGTGGGATGCGTAATTTCCATCCAATATGCACACCCACCACGAGCGCCTCCTTCGCTAAGCCTGATAGATGGCACTTGAACATAAATAGATTGGAATAGCATAGCTCTAAGTAGGCCCTCGAAACCAAATGAAAGCAGACCTAGAAAAGACACCTTGCTATACTGGTTTGCAGTAACCATCCCTTTGTAGACTCACTTCATATTTAGAATTTCAATGTTGTTTTTCGCCAGAATACTGACATTTAAGCATTTTTGAAATAGAAATTATATAGTAACATATGTTTTTTTGCACTCAGTGCTTTTTTTTCTGCTATTTATACCATGTAACAATTACTTCGACTTTCCTTGGATTTCCTGTTGTTTTAGCTTCTAGTGCCAATTTCTTTTTGTCTCTTCACTCTATTACCACTACTATTTGTTCCAAACAAACTGCTGCTGCCAAAAACACATAATTTCCAGATGATCCAGATAAATTTACCTACTGACACTGAGTGGAAGAAACATACATAGCAATGGTAAAAGCTTTCATGAGCTAGGCGTAGATTGAATTACTTTTCTGTCAGTTATGACTAGAGAGAAACACATTATTTGTTGTATTTTGTAATACCATTCTAGGAATTGTTATTATTTAAAAACACACGAGAAGACATACTGGCAGAACTGAAATGAAGAGCTTTCTTTTGAACCAATGTGGAAATTCTGGAAATTCAGACTCCAAATTCATCATTTAGTGATTCCACGTACATCTTTCAGTACATATCTTCAATCTTTGAGCAGGCTTTTTTTATAAGTAGCACAATCTGTTGAAGAACAAAACCAGAATGTTACCTGTGCTCTGACTTTTCAACAGTACATGTATTTAGTTATTTGGCAAAAGTCTGACAGATGCCGCGAGCTGGCATCGGGAATCTGCTGCTCTAAACAGGGCTTATCAGTGCTCAAGCTATTGTCACTGCTGGACAACTACTGCGGTGGCTGTGTGAGCAGAGCGGGGATGTGTGAATGAGATAGCACAGCGCTCATTAGAAGGGCCTGGGGACAGCTGTGGAGATAGCGTTTATTAATCTCATGACGCTGTCACACACATATAAAGTAGTATATTTTTACCTGTGAGAGAGACCAGTCTGCAAGAGACAGATTCAGATTGAAATTCATGCAAAAGAATCATCATCTGTCTGTGCTGGATTGGAACACAAGAAAACAATAGAAATTATGATGTATAGCCCGCTTTTTTTTTTTATCTCTGGCTTTCTTATGTTCTTTGAAGTGAGGGCTGCAATGTTACAATAAACACATCTGTCTCTGAATATTTTGAGAGATTAAAGTACAGTACCAGCATCGCCTTCCTTCAGCACCAAAACCTAAGAGCATTCCAATTCCTATTCATGAAAAAAGCCCCCTTGCATTTTCCCTCACACTTCCCTTAAGTGGAGATAACATCTGGGATAAGAAAGCAGTAAAGAGCAAGAGGGAAAGGGAGGAGGGAGCGTGTGTGTGTGTGTGCGTGTGTGTGTGTGTGAGTTGTTCAAAGCTTAGTGTAGTGTGCAGTGTGTTCGATCAGCCCTGGGGAGGGAAGTGTGGGAGATAAGCCTGTGAAAGCTGCCAAACACCTCTGTGTGTGTGTGTGTGTGTGTGTGTGTGTGTGTGCATCTGGGCCCCCCATTCAGAAGGGGTGTTTCTGAATCCCAACCACCTGCCAGCTCTGGTTGCTTACGGCAGGTGTGAGTCAGTTTGTACGTGATTCAGACCACTGGTGATCGAGGAACATATGTGACAGTCTTATCGTCTACATCTCCCTGTAATAACAATAAGACAGGCACCTTGATAGGGAGATTACCAAAATGTGAGCAACTGTGAGGGCTGCCCATATGAATAGTATGTGCATGATTCAGCCTAATAATGGGAAAAAGTGACCTATGAGGCAAAACTTTACTTAGAGAGTATGGAGTCCCAAAGGGGTCAAAATTAAATAAATTAGTAAGTAATAATAAAATAAATAATCACATTAATAAATTGTGCAAAATATATTAATGAGTAATAATTTGTAAAATTATTTTGGAAATTATTAAAAGTCAACTTATTATTATCAAATGATGTTTCATCATTCTTATTGTCATAATAAGTTTTTATTAAGTTTATATGAGTTTTATTGGAGTTCATTATAATTTTGATTTCAAAATACCCTTTTTCAAAAGTCTGGATTTTTTCTCCGTGACAGTTTAATTTCATGTCACTGATGTAAATAAATACAGTAGACTTTTTGTTTGTTTCACAGTGAAAAGCCAGTGTTACAGGCATCAGCTAGCTGGTTATCGAGTTACCTCGGCCGCATCTTGATTTGAAGATTTGAAGATGAATCCTCAGAGAAAGACACACAACTCACAATAAAAAGAAAAAAGTCTTTCTCTCTCTCTCTCTCTGGTCGCTCTAGCCAACAGGAGCTTGCTGACACTGCTAACACTGACTCTTCATGCTGACTCTGAGTAATATTTCAGGCTCACAACCCTGCCTAGCTAGTTAGCTGGCTAGGTGGGTAGCATTAGAAGCCTTGCTAGGCTAAGTAAAAGGAGAGGCTAGTTACTGTTTTTGTGTTCAGTATTACTTTGACATTTTGTAGTCGCTCTAGCTAACAGGACCTAGCTGGCTAAATTTGGTAGCATTTGTTGAGTTTGCTATTGTAAGAGTTGGCAGGGAGCACGTGATTGGCTGAAAGCTGAGGGGGCGGGTACTGCTAACAACACCACTGTCATGGAAAGTGACATTATAAAATAAAAACAGACCTTTTGATATCCAATAAAAGTCTCTTATTATGACAACGATAAATAATATTTCACAGTAATGAGTGACGTTTTAATAATTTCACAAATTAATTTATATATTTTACACAATTTATTTATGTATATGATTATTTATTTCATAATGTTTTTTTTATTTATTTAATATTGACACTTGGGGTTACATAAGAGAAAGCCTGATAAAGGCCTGAAATCATGGTAGTGCATCAATGTGTGAGGATTATGAACTTCAGGGTCAATATTAATGAGTCAAAATAACAATGGCAACAAACCACAGTATACAACAGCCTCTCAGATGTGTGGGAGAGCGGAAGAAAGTTTTCCTGCTGACATCACCATGGTTCAGAGGTTAAATTCACAAGCAGGTGGCCAAGCGAAAGAGAGCCTGAACCAGGACGCTTCTTTTAGAGGCTTTAATATTCTCAAGCCAGACCAAAGCAGGCCAAACCATGCCACCTGTTTCTATAACTTGTTGTCTCATTATGACAAATTCATACCAGAAGACTGAGACTTTGTAATGTCTTTCAAGTACACGCATTTTCTCAGAATCTCCACTGACTGCATTTGGCTCCACACCACATTTTCAGAATGGAGTGTCTGTAAACACTGTGTGCTCAGTTCATCACTGTCAGATAACAAGCTCATATTTCCCAAAATGTCAGCTTTTCAGGAGCTAAGAAAAACAACACTGTTTTTCAGCTTGATGACACTAAATTTGGTTTTATGAGTCCAAGGGTTTGGAGTTTCTCAACTGACAGGGGACTATGTAACCATGCAGATGGAATGAAAACATGAAATCAGCAAAACTGGTTTTCGCATCACAACAGTGCCACATGGGATTGTTTAAAATTTACTGAGCTGAGTATTGAATGCATTATTTCACTTCAGGCATTATGAGTAGCCAAGCTGCAAAATGTCAAAGGAGTTGTTGTACGAGTGTTCATCAGCTCTCTCCCTCTTTCTGTCTGCCCAGCCTGCCACTGTAACCTGCACGCCCGTCGCTGTCGTTTCAACATGGAGTTGTACAAGCTGTCAGGCCGGAGGAGTGGTGGGGTCTGTCTCAACTGTCGCCACAACACAGCGGGACGCCATTGCCACTACTGCAAGGAGGGTTACTACAGGGACATGACGAAGTCCATCTCGCACCGGAGAGCTTGCAAAGGTAACAGGACATGACTGTTACCTTGATTCTGTTAAATTAAAGTTAGTTATTTCAAAGTTAGTGTTGGAGGAATTGTTTTTTACACACATACCATTCACATGCTCCATTTCACACTTCAGGTATTAAAGGAATTCTTTCAAAAGTGTGGAGAAAAGCGCCCACCTGTCTTGGTGTCAGTGAACTGACCCGTGCAGCTCCCAAGCTATTCGGGGTCCTTTGTGGATCCCTGACAAGACAAACATAACAAACAGAACAGAGGTGTGAGCTGATCCACTGAACAGAGCAGTGGAAACAACTCACTAATCATCCCTCACCCCTATTCATACTTACACACATACAACACATACGCATGTGAATAGGCACAAACACACACACACGCGTGCAGGTGTGAGCACATACGTCAGGTTTGAGACCAAGCTGTCAAGGATTAATGTATAGTGAGACAAAATCTGAGCTCCTTCTGTCTCGCAGCATCTCGGGGAGAAAAGACAGGCTCCTGAGGCCCTGAGCAAACAAACTGCTGTCACTCAGTCACTCTGGATAAACACTCACAGGCAAAATATCCCATAGATGCACAAAATACCTCTCTCTGACTATGTGACAGGAACCAGCACACATATGTACAGACATGTACAGTATGCTTGCCTACAAACACTGACAAACAATGATGTTAATGTCTGAAATCGTCCTGATTATTTGTGTGTGTGCACAGTTTTTGCCCGAAATGTGATGTTTGATGATTGTTCTTTAATGAAAGAAAAGTCTGTGATTAAGGGTTTAATGGTAAAAATGAGCAAAAAACTTTATACATGTTACTTGTTTTATGGCAGTTGCTTTTGCATGCATGCTGCTTTTAAACAATATTACTGAATGCCATTGTCCATTTACATCCTTAACCACATACTAATGACAAATGAGGGACTTTGGGCAGATGCTCATATTGCGGTCTTCAGCCACATCCACTGCTGAGCTGTGACTGGCTGGTGACAGAGTCTCGGGATGCCTGTCCTCCCTCATCCTCCCTGTCCTCGGGCTATTTGAACACAGGAACAGCAACATGATATTTCCGACTGCATGCCACAACAGTCCTCCCCTCTTAATTCACTCTGACTCGCTCAACTCACATGAAATAAAAGCAAAGGCACAAGCAGCAGGGCCTACAAAAGCCTTTTCAGAGTTTGTCTTTGGGTATTTTATGTCAAGGACGGTCAGAGATTCTTCTTAAACAGAGTGCATGTGGCAGTGTTGTGCTGAACACAAGCCTGATAGATCATCTGCACTTAGCTTGAAAAATGACAAATGATTCTTTGCAGCATTGTTTCCCCCTGCCAGCCTAAACATTTTCACAAGCTATATATGGGGAGTAGTTGGGTTCAGGGGGGTGGAGCTGGGAGCAGGTCAGTGTAACAGAGGGTCTCACTTTGCCTAATGATGTAGCAACATCCATAGATCTCTGCAAAGTCTTTCCAAACAGCTGGATCAGTAACCTGAAAACCTCAAGCCCCTCTCCCCATCCCTCCATATACCCAGCTCAGTGCTCTGGGATCAAACCCAAACAGTCTGATTGCTGCCTTTCACCTCAGGTGACAAAAACAGGCCGATGTGACATCAGTTAGAAACCACTATATTTATTGTTCAAATCAGCCAACCATCCCACTCTGCTGTTGTTGGACAGGAAATACAGCACTGCGCCAACACAGCCAGGGGGAAGTCTGCTTTCATTCCCCATTCCTTAACCCCCCCCACCACCACCACCACCACCACCACTACCACCAACCTTTCCTCCCCAACACTCCACATCTTCACTAAATTTCCTCAACGATTTACTTAATAGATGGCGCTCTAGTTAAAAAAAAAAAGAAAAGGCTCCACTGCACTATAGAACGTCTACATCTCCAGTGGCAGCGTGGAATGCCTCATGCTTTATTTCCCAGATTAACAACTTCACCCCTCATCAAGCGCAGTGTAAACATGGCTCTTGGAGAACCACAGTACACGCCCCCCGCCCCTAACAGTTTGTTTTTTTCCCCGTCCCCTCGTACGTTTGGCAGTCTAAGCCTTTAACTAGGCACAGCGAGTCCACAGAGATGAAGCTGGTACATGGTTCACTGCACCGCACTCCCCCAAACCCCCTCAACAACCATTCAGCTCCACAGGCCCCCCACTGCATGTTGAAATTAATTACTGTTTCCAGTTTGTAGTCACCCCCTGTAAAGGCAACAAGGGTACAGTTCTGCATTAGGGAGGGACTCTTGAGACTGCAGTTGAAATATGTCAATCTAGTTGTCATCACAAAGTCTGACAGTATATTGCCCTGTAAACCTTATTCAGTCTTTTAAATGTAGAGTAAAGCTAAAACTGTATTTGCAGCTTTGAGTAGTTGAGTACACATATTGTGAAATAGGCTTCTTGCTGAGAGTTAAATGAGAAAGTTGATACCTCATGTCTAGATGGTAAATATGAAGCTACCACCAGCAGTCAGTTAATCCAGTTTAGAATAAAGGAAGAAAACAGGGAGAAACAGCTAGCCTGGCTAACTCAAAAGGTAACCTCTAAGCTTCAATAATTAACATTTTATATCTCGTTTGCTCAATCTGAACAAAACTGAAGAGTAAAAATCACAAGTTGTGGTTTTATGGAGGGTTATGTGCCAGACCATAACTTTGAACAGCATGCTAAGCTAGGCTAACAGCTTCTGGCTAGCATTATATGGAATATGTCATGTCCAGGCTAGCCTTTGTTCCACTAGCTTCCACTAGCACAACACATAAACATAAGTGTCGCCACAATGGTCAACTAAAATAAAAATAAAATGCACACGCACACCCAGTTGACCAAAGGGAGGACACAACATGGGGGAATCTACAAATACAAGCAAAAAAAAAGACAAAGAAAAGAAAAAAAAGAAAACCCACACTGCTATATTGTTACAGTGAACCCAGTAGCATTCCTGGTGTCCTAAATGAACAGCTTCAGTGTGAACAGAGCCACAGAGTCGAACCAGTTGCAGTGCAAAATAAAACAAAAAACAAGAAAACAATAAAAGTAAAAAACAGTCCATATACATTAGAGACAAAACAGCTGAGACAGAACAGCAGTTCTGCCAGGCAGTGGGGGCCGGGAATTTGAAAAGGACCACCCACCGTGGTGCACAACCTGGCCCAAAAACTAGCTGCAAAGTGCATGAGACACTAAAATTACCAACTGGGAATTACACCTGAATTAAAGTAATGCCAACTCACGTATACATACCAGAGAGCAAAGGCGCAGCTTCCCAGCAGCGGGAGGGTGACAGCCGCAAAGCTGCAGCTCAATCACTATCGACAGCAGATCAGAGACCAAAAAAACAAAGAGTTACATTTAGCTGGAGGCCAGATAGAAGCTGCCTAAAGATTGAGCCAGCCTACCTCGACCAAGCCAAAGCTGCGTTAAGACGGGCTCGAAGTAAGGCAATATTACTCCAGGTCTGCAGCCAGGAGACGAGCAGACCACACTGTTAAATAAAAGAGCAGAAGCAGATATAATGCCAATGGCACACGCTATGAACATGCAGCACAAGAAAACTGTAAAAATGCACACCTTACCAGATCGCGAGACCAGACCAGAACACGGCAGACACACCAGTACATCAAACTGTGCACATGCCAGCCAGCACAGAAACCAGGCTCCAGGAAGAGGCAGAAATGTCCATCCGAGGAGTGGTCACCTGCCTAGATATAGCGCTGAATGGCACCACCCACTAATTAGGGCACAGATGAATCTTTGAATCCAGCCCGGTGACAATTTAGTGGGCTGGAAGAAAGGAGAGAAACTAATCTGCCACACATACGAAAAACTATAGCTCCTATGAAAATGTACCTGCACTGCAGCAGAGACATTTACATCATTGAACTTCCATTGCCATAATATTAAAAACACTCTCTTCTACTGTAATTTGTCAACTTTTTAGCTGTAATCTCTGCTTTCTAAAGTCATATACACAACCCATCCTCACAAGAAAAAACGCTGAAAATTCAGGCTGGCAAAAAAGACCTATAGTTACGTTTACGCCATCTAGCAGCCGTAGTACTTATGACCCACGGAAGTGACGCGGTTCAGATGACGTCAATATAAGGTAACTTGATAAGATGATTTTGCCTTATTAGGAGGAGGCGGGTTGAGTGGATGGCTAGATAGTTACATGGCAAAATGTAGACTTTGCTGGACTGTTTGCTTCCCATTTCCAACCATTATTACAGACATGTCTGAACTAGCCGCGACCCCTCGACTTGCCAATGGACCCAATGGCCTCCTCTACAAGCTGCGGCATTTAACCCGCAATAGTCTAGGGCCAACGGGAAATAGTGTTCATTAAAGGCTGCTAAAAACAGAAATATTGAATAAACAACCATATTAGATTTTTTTTAAGGAGGTTTTCTTACTTTTGGAACAGAAACCAGAAGGATTGGTTTCACTTCAGCCTCTATTTACCAGACAGTCGAGTAGTATCAATCTTCTCATCTAACTCTCAGCAAGAAAGCAAAAAAGCGTACTTCCCAAAATTGTTGCTTTAAAGTATAGGACAGAATGTGACTTATTAATGTTGGAGTTTATGTATTGAATTTTAGCTTTTGAAGCTTTTATAAAAAAAAAAAAAAAACATGCTCAAGAAAACACAATAGTTCTTTTTTTTAGATTTTTTTTTCGTTGGTTTTTGGTATGAGCACCATACATTAGCAGCCAAGTGAAAGCCTTTTTGGCAGAAATGGTTAGACTGAATAAAACATCTCTCCATGAGGTCATGGTTAATTTTTTATTGTAAACTGCGTTATGTGATGATTATTTTATTGCATTTGTAGTTTCCATTAAACAGCCCTCCCTCATTTTTATGTAAAAAACAAAGTTGTGTTGAATTCTCAGGGGAAATGAACTGAATCCTTAAAAAAACTGATTTCACTTTAAAAAATACACATGGCAGAAACTTTTATGATACAAATCAAGAAGAACAAGTTAGACCCTTTAAAAAAAAATTTAATAAGCATCTCGTTATATTCATGAAGCTTCATAAATTCCAACTAAAAGCAACTCCAACCTCTGCTGGACCACTTCAAGCAAATTTCAAATTACTCTGCTGGTACATAACACATGCAGGGCTAATAGGGAGGCTGGGCTTCCACTTCAAACACTGGCTTTATGGTAAACGTTTGGCAGAGCGCGCACACACACAGAGAGCAAATTTCTCACATTTAACGTGCGATCCTCCCAACTAACAGCTTAAACAGACTTTGAAGTGCGTTCCATTCGTCCATTAATGGGAAACATTATTCAGGCAGTGTTTGCAAGGAACTCTTTGCCAAAAAGCTTTACATTGGAAACTCAATCTGAAGAGCACACAGTCTGTCTGATCAGAACACTGCAGAGGACACAAAGCCTGCTCTCAAGAAGCCTTAAAAACACCCACATACATTCAAACATGCGTACAGGAGGCCGATACTGTGCTGTGAGAGCGAAATTCTACAATTAATCAAGTTATTTACTCTTCTGCGTGCCTCCGAGAGCAGACCTAATGAAGAATCCTATGGTCATTATGGGTGGAGGGAAGCAGTGTAATTTGATTGAGGTTTTATGCTGGTGCAAGGCCCAGTTCCCCATCTGCAATGGTCTGGAAGGAAAAACACAGCCTGCTCTAATGTGAATGATTTCTCACTAGATTTTAGTGCTAAGATTACTTTTTATTGTATGGAATATGTAGAGTCAGCAGAGGACAGACCAGAGACATACTGTAGTCATTTGAAAGCTGATATTTGTTTTGTAATAGCACTGGTCTTGTAAACCACTCATGCTCTCATTTTACAAATCACAAGTTGTTTGCTCGGGTACAATCTAGTTTGATGTTCTTATGCTTTTTCCCCCCTTTTTTTTCCTCCTTTCCAACCATAGCATGTGATTGCCATCCAGTTGGAGCAGCAGGGAAAACATGTAACCAGACAACAGGCCAATGCCCCTGCAAGGACGGAGTGACAGGAATCACCTGTAACCGCTGCGCCAAGGGCTACCAGCAGAGCCGCTCTCCCATCGCCCCCTGCATCAGTAAGGCCTACTCCTACCACCTTTGAACACTGAATGCTGCAGTTATTTTCATGATCTATTTATCTGATGATTCGTTTTTTGATTAATCGATAAATTGTTTAGTCTATGCAATGTCACAAATAGGGAAAGAAAATCCCCATCGCAACTTCCCAGAGCCCAACAGGACATCATCAGCTGTCAAAAATCCCAAAGATATTCAGTTTACAATGATATATGACAAAGATAAGCAGCAAATCCTTGCATTCAAGAGGCTGGAACTAGAGAATGTTGGGCATTTTTCACTATTTTATGACTGAAACGATTAATCAGTTATTTTTCTCGTACCAATTTCTTAATGAGGAATACTTTTTAGTTTATAAATTGTTAACTGACAACTCTATTCATCATTAACAAATAATTTATGTGCTTTAATGATCAATAATAAGCCATTCATAAGAAAACAAAAATCCCTTTGGTTGATTAACTAATTAGTTCACTAGATTAATTAATTAGCTCTTTCTCATCATGCATGAAGAGTGATGTAAATCCAAATGTGGACAACTTGTGGACAATATGGACAACATGTTCAACTGCAGACCTGATTACTTATTATAAAGAGACTGAGAAATGACACTTAATTAGTGGCTTAATTACCTTCTAGCAAGCATCAGGTCTGCAGTAATGTTTAATGTTTTGTAAGTAAATGGTTGTGGGTTCCTAACAAGCCATCAGGATGAGTTAAGGGATAACTGAAAAGGAAACACTATGCAAATGGTTTTCTGACAACTCAAAAGTTTTTTTTTATTACCAATGTTGCAACTTAAAAACTCTTAACCTATCAAATTCAGTTTGCTAAAAGGTAAAAAAAAAAAATTTCAAAGTTGATCAAGCTCAGTTGCTCATCCACACTAAGCCAAGTTTGTTCAGCCAAATCCTACAGTCCAAGATATCTACAATCCATCAGCGACAGCAAATCCTGATGTGATGAAGATCCTGAGGAAGACCTGAAAAGGACAGGACATGCTTGTTATGCATGAATTCATGGCTCACACTCATCTCGTGTTATTTTTATACCCCTGTTCCATTATTTTGGATAGATATTTGGCTGTTTAAACCAAAGCCTGGATAAACAGACCATTACAGCTAGCCTAACATGGCCTTGTGTGCCTTCAACACTGTTAACGGTCCGTCTAGCAATAAATCCCCAGAATGAGTCCAAGGGAATGATGGCTGATATGTTTATTGGCTGTATCTGCTGCCTGCAGATTCCAGGCCCTCGGCAATAAACGCCAACGCCTCACAGAAACAGAGATGGGTCGCTAGTAGCTGCTTTAGCTAGGAGCATCAAGTAGCTGGCTGGTATGAACAGATAAGATGTCTGGGAGAACACGTAGACACTACCAATTGTCCACTATGTTACTGGGGTTGACATTTCTGATAAAGTCATGTGTGGAAATTGGACAAGGTCTCTGTGGACCAAGAATCAGAGTGATACGTTTGGCCAGAATCCACAACAATAATTTAAACCTGTGAACCTGCTGGAAAAGGATTTCTTTAATTTTGTTGGAAGGTAACAAATGTGGTGTAAAAGTTGGAGGAAATTGGGTTCTTGAAGAGTAGAATATATTTGGTTTCTCATATATTTTTTGAGATAATGTCTTTTGGTTTTAATAGAGTGAAATTAAATTTTTGTGATATCTAACTCCCTGCCAGCTCTGACTTTAACAAGGCCTTGGCTCTCTGTATCTACAACATACGACAATCAGGAGGGAGGAGAACATTAATAGGAAACTCACACTCTCGCTACACACATCTGTGTGTCAAAATCAGCTGTCATTAACAAGACATCCTAATTGTGTTCATATATGTTCTGAGGTACAATTCTGCGCTGAGGAGAATAACCAGGAAACTGAGCTCTGTATATTTCCTTATAGATGTAAAATCACATAAGTTTTGTTCTGTTTGCATTGTAATATGATGCCAATCTGAAATGTGTATCTATTCTTCTCAACAGAGATCCCAGTTGCATCTCCTACAGCAACTTACAGCAGCTACGAGGAGCCATCAGGTGAGTAACACAGCAATATATATATATATATTTTAGATCAATAAAACAACACAAAACGTCTCATGGATTAAAGTCATACTTTCTGTTTTCAGGATCACCTGCACAATTTTGTGTTATTGCGTTTTTAGTGTATTTTGTGATGTTATTTATCATTTTTTCATCACTATGCAACTAAACGGAACCAACTGCTCCCTCCTGCATGTAATTATATGTATTTCTAGTTTTTTCCATCAATCCTCTACAACAACAACATAGTCTCACTCCTCAACCAAACACACGTCGGTGAGGTCTGCCGCTGATGTAAACTCCAGATATTTTGTCAGTGCTCCCTGTGGCCACATTGCCGGTATGCCCAGCAGCCTCCCCCGGGTTTCAGCCCTAATCTGATTACATGCTTCATTTGCAACAGTTTGTATTTCAATCAAGGCTGGCTGCGCAGGCAGTGAAGCCCTGCCCGACCGTATTGTTCATGTGCTCTGACAGGGGTCTCCATGTTGGAGTGCTGACATTAGACGACGTGCCACAGAGATATGCAGCTTTCGTTTTTGAGGTGTGTCCTTTAATGGCTGATTAGGACGTCTATTGTTAAATGTACTTGACTGGGAGCAAACAGTCTCTGAACTTGTTGCCTTAGCTGTTTAGCTATTTATTAAATTACAGTATATTAATTAGTTTTACAGTGATACGGGTTTAGTTGAATAGGCTGAGTCACTTCTAATCATCGATCAATGTCTGACAAGAGTGGCGCCACTGACTTCATTGAGCTTTGTTGTGAGCCCAACTTCCTACTATAGTGACTGCCGAGGCTGTGTGGAGTTTGGATTCCTGTCAGAAATTCTACACAGACACCACCCTCCAAATTAGGAGCAGTGTGGTCCCCAGGGACCCCGCAGAATGAACGTGGCACTGCTGCAGAGACACACAAAGGGGGCGTTTGTACCCGCAGCAGGAGATTGGACCTTAATGAGAGCGGTGGATGTAATGGCCCAGACAGTGCAGCGATTGCGCTAAGGGGCTAATGGGCAACGTCAGCTATCAAAGGGAGGTATGATGAAGGCCCCCAGGGGCCAGCGGGAGATAAAGAGGCCCCCCGCCCTCACCACTTCATTTACATGGAAATCAGGCATGCTCGATATGGACTCGTCAAATTCATTTACTTTGGGATTTCCCCTTTTCTTATTTCTCCCGCCACCCCAGAAAGCAGCTAGGCATTTCACCAGAAATGCTTTCTCTACATACATGAATTCGATCCTCATCCCACGTCCCAAACCGCTCTTTTTTTTTTGAGAGAGAGAGAGAGGGAGGAGAGGGGCGTTTTTTTCTTCCTCCATCATTACCCAGGCAACCTCATTCACACAGAGTATAATGGGGAAGAAAGGGGAAGACTGGACAGAGGGCTGGAAGAAATAATGAAGTTTGTCCATATTCAGGCAAGCTGAAAGGTCCCCTCTCTCTCTCAACTGCCCCCTCCTTTTACTTCAGACTGCCCAGCCCAGCTTTCCCACCCCCCCAGAAAAGAGCACAAGGCTTATTGCTCTGGGAGAGGTGGAGTGGGGGTGGAGGGGGGGGCTAACACTAGGAGATGATCTGGTTCCAATTTGTGTCAGTCAGTGGAAAGTGGAGGGAACAAATGATTTCAATTTTCAGTTTGGCCTCTGGTCCCACCACCAGCTTCCTCATTACAAAAGGTACCTGGCACAGTGACAGCGCGACAGCAGCGCCCATCGATAACAGCCCTCTGGCACCCAAACCCAGGTACACATACACTGGTATAAAAGGGATACCGCTGGACTCCTAAGACATTAATCATAAGTCTGTGAGCTTTTTTCTGGTGGCTGTTCCTCTCTGCAGCAAGCTCTTCTCTTTTCAGGGGGCCACAGGACATTTAGCCTCCGCCTGTGTTAGAGTATTCACTTTCTTGTCTCATGTGGCTCAGATGCTCCTAAGGGTCCCCACTAATTTTTTGTAGGTCACTCGCTAATTTTCCTCTGTGACCTTCTTTTGTGCGGGAGTGACCTCCGCAGTCCTCAGAGCTCACACAATGCATGCCAGGACACTGACGAGGGAGCAGGCTGGAGTGGAAAAGTTGGGAGGAGTATAGTAGGAGTGTGTTGACAGACACAGGAGGATCTGTGTAAGCTTTAATCCATTTCACAGTGGCACTTTAAAGGCGTCTTTAAGACCCTGGGGGCACAAACAATGTGACACAAGGGACCACGTGTAAAAGTCCATCCAGCTGCAGTGTCTCCTGATGATACTGTTATAGGAAGCATTTTATGAAATTCACCATCTAACGTTTACTCTGTCCTTCTCTTTCACCTCTGTTCCCTAGATTGTGAATCTCACTGTAAAGCTTCCAAGGGAAAGATGAAGATCACCATGAAGAAGTACTGTAAAAAAGACTATGGTGAGTGAGTCTAATATGCAGGAATGTGTGCCTCTAGACGTCAGCCAGCAGTCAAGAGGTCAGATGTCTCAATTAATCAGATCCCAAGCAAGTCCAATCCACACCCTGGTGCTGCTCTCCATATTGCGGCGATGGTTTACTTACACAGCCTTAGGCCAACGTCTGCTAATACAAATTAATCTGAAAACATATCTTTTCTCTCTGTTGTGGGCTTCCATACACACTAAGCTGCTGTTTCCCATAGCTAGGTTTTCAAAGAGACCCCAGAGTGGATAATTTTGAAGTGTGGACAGGGAAAACTGAGCTTTTCAAGATGTATCACTGTCAGCCAACATTCTGTCAATTGCGATTGCTAATTTTATACGCCAATATAGCTGATCTGATCACACAGTACAGGTGTTATCGTTCACATGTCTTTCTTTTTCTGTTGTCAAGTAACTACATGAGTATAAAATAGTGATTCAAATGGAGGGTCTTAATGCAAATGCCCAGAAATTACCGTTAGCCTGGGTCAGCTAGTAGAATATCATTATTTAGCACTTGTGCTACAGAACTGTAAAGATAAACCAGTCAAAGCAGTGATCACAAAGAAGGACAGAAGCAGCAGAAAGGAGCCCTTCCCAATCAGAGAATCTGGCCATATTTGTCAAAACGGTCTATACATTCAGCCCCACTCTGTACCAGACGTAAGGAGTGTGGTTGTTTGCCAACTGAAAGTAGAGGGTAAAAAAGATTTACCCATTACTCTGTTGTTTCTGAAAATCCAAGTAAGGATACTGGTTTATCCTGTAAAAAATTTTATTTGATTTATTTTATCCGAATTTGGGTCAACCAGGCTTTTCTTAAAGGAATAGTTTTACATTTGGGGAATAATGAAAGTGAATAAGCGTATTTCCTCAAATGTCAAACAATTCCTTTAACTGGTGTACAGGGGAGTAACATCAATTGGGGTACTTTAAAATGGTGCTGACAACTTTTTGCTCAAAACAAAAACTTTCAGGAACCTAAAAAAACCAATAAGTGATTAAGTGAACCATTAGATAGAGTTATAATGTGTAAATGCAAGTAGTACTTAGACTTCTCTCGCCCTACAACACCTCTTCTCTCGCCAGTTGTAAAAGCGTCAAAGTGCGGATGTTTGAACTATAGTAAAAGTATGGTAGACTTGCACCCAGTAGACCCTGTAGAGGCTATAGAAGAGGAATAGACCGCACAAGTACGGTGGATAACAACAGTTCGTCCAGCCCAGTCAGCCTGAGGCTTTTGGCAAAACTTTCACGCATTTTAGAGCAAATCCCAAACTGATAAAAGAGGCCAAAACACACAGCAATCACATTATGTTGTCAATAAATCCACAGAACAAGTGGTCCAGCTGAAACACATCTAAAATTGTAGTGCTAGGTGGAAAAATATCGCATTACTGGGTCTGAAATCATATGTTAAAACATGGTACCACCAGAGTACACTGAAGACAGCTGTGGCTCACAAATTTAATTGCCACAACAACTTGAAACAAGAAGGAAATTTGACGTTTTTATGTTTTGATGATTGATGATATGTGCCCATTTTCCATCAACTAAAAACCACAGTAATAGAAGAGCATCATACCTGTAATTCCAACACAGGAGGATATGTGGATATAACACATTGTACTATCCCACTGTGTAGCTCTACATTCATCCACATGGCAAATGATCCACTCCACCCTTTGGATTTTCCACCCATTAATCATTGCAATTTAATGGTTTATCTGTTATCGGTGGATTCACATCTGTAAACCACAGAAAGAAAGAAAAAAAACTTGAGGCAGATCCAGTGTTACACATGCTTTGCTCTCCTTCTCAGCCAAGTCTTTGCAAGTGTTATATCTTCTAAAAACACAGTAAGAGTGTGCTTACTACATTTCTCTTCTCACTAGAATGAGCTGTATAATCAGTAACTTTAAGAATATCTCCCTTTTGTTGACCAGCAGTCATTCCAATTACAATGGACAGTTAATGTAAATGTATGCATTATTTGTAATAAATGTTCATCACTGTTAGCTCTGCTTAGCTCCCCTGATGTTGATCTCTTTCAGAGATGAGTCAGTTGTCTTTCATTCAAAATCATCATCAGTCTGTCAGAAACAGATTTATATACTTTAAACGACATCCAACTGAAAATTGGCCAAATATACTAAATTCCCCTTACAGTTGAGTAGATAGTAATTCAGGCCATTTGTTGCATTTTGCCAGGAAGCCAAATGCAGCCATTATTCATATTTCCATTGATTTAAATCTTAATCATCAGAGCTGAGACCAGCCCTGCATCTATAAATCAGTCAGGCTGATTCAAGCAAAGCAGGCGGTTCCTGTTGGTTTTCTCTGAAGTTCCTCTGAAAAGTCTGGAAGCAGATGATTCTGCCTGAACCGCGCTGAGGCAGTATGGCAGACATCATCGCTTAGCATGCATTCCCTTTGCCTAATTCATTTCTCAGGCCTGTCGCCTTGCTTTTGTGGGGCTTCAGAGTCTCTCTCTGTTCTTCAGGGGGCCACAACCCCCATGTGTGAGTGGTGATGCAGGCCCCCGGGGGTCACGGGAAGGGGCCCTCTGTTTAAACACAGTTGTGCACTCTGCCGGCACTGAGCATTCCTCGGGGCACAAACAGGTGGTAAATTAGGCAGACGGTGACGGATTGCCACCCCGGAGAGAAAGAAATATGTTTTGTTTATTCAATTTTTGTTTTTCATCATTGGCGTAGCTACGGAGACGGCGGACACAAAGGGATTATATTCTCGCCTGACACCCTCCTCTGCACACACGTACCCTCCCTCTCCCTGCCACCAGGAAAACAATGAATCAAAGGGCCGCCTGTTTACCGACGCTCCGGGATAGTGCTCAAAGGCAGGGCCTCCCAGCCTCCCCGGCCACCCCTCTGTGCTCACCCAAGGGTAACAGGTCCCTGATCATTCACTTAGCTGATAACCAGAGGGGACAGGGGCCTCAGTGCTGTAATTAAGCGAGCTCTAATTTCATTAGCCCTTGCTTTTTGGTGGCGTGCAGTGTCAAGCCGCAGCACACTGCCCAAAGAAGATAAACCCAGTGGGAAGTTTGGCTGTGAGGGGAGGCTCAGTTGGCAGCCATTGTGCGAGCGCAGGACCATCTCGCACTTATCTCTTCCTCTCACTAAACTGCTGCTTTTCTCCCTCACTGTCTCTCTCACCACACAGTGTCAGCATGCACTATTTTGTAATAGATTGTTTGACCCTGTGTGCCCATTCTTTCTCTGCTGTCTATTTAGTCTCAAACCAAGCGGCAGAAGGTGTGTGCGTGTGGATTTGTGTGTGTTTAAATACACTGCACAGACTGAGAACATACTTGAGAGAGAAAGAACGAGAGGCAGACACTGACAGAGAGACTGTGCCCGGATGCTGTTACCGAGTCTACTCCAGTGAGTTCATCACAGCAGCTCGTTAGAGGAGAGCGCTATCTCCGCTGGATTCTCACGCTGTGAAGTTGGATGGGGCTCTGGGAGCAGAACCCGGATAGCACATGAGGTCGGAACATATCCCGATTCTCCTGGAACTTTTTCTGTGGCTGGGAAGACAAATAGTGGCCCCTCCTTCCCCCCCTCACACACCCTTTATGTGTCTGGATGAAGGAGAGGGCTGCAATGAATGGCAGGGCTGTGAGAGCTCGCTCTACTCAGCCCAACAAACCTTCTTTCTTCTGAAATTGTGTGCAATTTGCTCACACCAAGCAGTGACACACACACACTCAAACACCCTACTCCTCCGGTTCATTCTTGGCAGTAATCGGTGACGAGCGATGAACACCGAAAGTGATCATGTTCAGCCAGAAACGTAAAGAAAAGGCTAACTTACTAAGTGAAATGTTTTTCTTTATTTCAGGAAATACATTTTGGATATAATTATTGCGCATTTTTTTTCTGCAAGTCTTCAACAACCCCACAATTTGTACAACAAAATGTTAAATGAGTTGTAAATAGAAGATAAATAAATCTAAGAAATGTTACCTGCATGTACAGATGATTGCTTGAGTGTATCTTGAGTGTTTCCCATCATCTAAACCAATCCTCTCCAGATTAGATTAATTCTCACAATTGCGAGTGAACCCCCACACACACTCAAACATTAATAGCGCATTCCTAGCTAAACCCACGGTGTAAAGCACTTCACTTCAAGCACAGATTAGCTCCGGCGCTGTTGAGCTGTTTGCCTCTTGTTGCAATCAAAGTGATGAAGTAATAGTTGCTCTGTCTGACAGAGAATCCGTGCAGGGGAGCTCCTGCGAAGCGAGGTTTAACTAATTTCCTGGTATGAAAATATCTGCTGCAATTGGTGTTCCAATAGTTGCCAGGTTCAGTTGGATGTAGCCTGAGGTTGTCAGTGTTCAGATGTTCAGACTCCAGCTTAACACCTGATAGACCAGTTGTTTCAGAAGTTATATTGTTAGCAGATGTGGCATTTTTCTATAAAAATTCTCTTTTGGCCATTTATTTATTGCAAAATAGAACCCAGTATCGGCCTCCTTAAACCCATCTGAAGGAAGGGTATCACTGCCCTTCACATGGAAGTGTGCTTTCAGATGTTCTCAGCCAGCAACCATTGTGCTGCACAGGGACTGCTATGGCAACTATTGCTGTAATAGGGAGCATGCTAAGGAGGAGCGCAACAAGGAAAGGTCATAGGTCAGGGATGAGGGGAGGGACTAGTGGCAGCAGTTGATACGCAGCAAAGTCAGTCATTTCTGGGTCATGTTTAAACAGCTTTTATCAGACCTATTATACAATTTTGAGCTGCTGCTGCCTCAGACAGATGTGATTGCTTGTGCAAATGAAGGCGTTATAGTTTATGTAGTATTTTAGTAGTAAGTATTTTAACCATTTATCCATTACTTTTAGCTAATTACTTCAACCATTTCCTTTACTTTTAGCTAAGTATTACAACCTTTTAGCTAACTGCTTCAACTGTTTATCCATTACTTTAGCTAAATGTTTCAACCGTTCATCTGTTACTTTTAGCAATATTTTAAACATATATTCAATACTTTTAGCTATCTATTTGAACCTCCTTTCTCCATTACTTTACTAACTGTTTAGATTTCTCTATTTGCTTGCTAGCTAGTTTTCACGTACAAGTACCCCTGGTTAATATTCACTGATTTATGATATGAATCACTTATTCTTGTGGCTGATTTAACTCCAGCTTTTGTCTTCTCCTCCACCAGCTGTCCAAGTGCACGTTCTAAAAGGGGACAAAGCAGGCGAGTGGTGGAAGTTCACCGTCAACATCATTTCTGTCTACAAGCAAGGTGAGCACCGCATCCGCCGTGGGGACCAGCTGCTGTGGGTGCGCGCCAAGGATGTGGCCTGCAAATGCCCCAAGATCAAACCTGGAAGGAAGTACCTGCTCCTGGGTACAGACGACGACTCCCCTGGGCAGAGCGGCGTGGTGGCGGACAAGGGGAGCCTGCTCATCCCTTGGAAGGACCTGTGGGGCCGCCGACTGAGGAAGTTCCAACAGCGTGACAAGAGGGGAAAGTGCTAAAAGTAGCTGGAGAGGAGAAAGAGAGAGAGAGAGTTATTGAGGGAGAGGTGGAGGCAAAATAACGTCTCCACCGGGATAAATGCAAGGAGGAGGAGAGGATGAATAAAAAAAAATAAACTGGAAGAATAAAAGATAGAGAGACACAGGTGAAAAGTAGGAGGGATGGGGGAATGACGGAGTGCTGCTGCTCTGAGTTGGAGCGAAGAGATTAGTGTTTTTTAGGAACTTTTGTGAAGGAGCTCCTTCTACGGTTGTTCTGTTTCTGTTTGTCTTTCAAGGTTTGTTTTATGTGTAATTGCAGAGTTTGCACCTAATGTTACAGATATGTCACATCCTGACTATTTTACCCATGATGCCATTGTTTTTTAAAGTCCCTTGTTCAGTTGTTTAAAGGAGCAATGCATCTACTGTATCAGACTTTTGTATTTTCAGAGGATCTATTTCCACTGTGCTGTGTAAAACATGATCGAGTTGGTCAAAGAAATTGCATGGCATTGAGGGATTCCACTCATGTATGATAAGTTGCTCTTATAACCTGCCAAACTTTTGATAAACTTTTACCACAGCTGAAAGTGAAAAAATTGTGAAATTGTTCATAACTGTGGTATCAGAGTGAAAAGGAAAAACATAACAGGTGCCATTTTGCCTGAGAGCTCCCTGCTCATATGTGAGTGTTACCTCAGTGAAACAAACTGCCATAACGATCCTCTCCTCACTCTGTACAATGATCACACTTCTCATTACAAGCAAGTCTTTGCTCAGCGCTTATTGATATATCACCAGTATGTTGTAGTTGTGACCTCTGCAATGTAAAGTAACCATATGTGCATACATAGACATTATGTTTAGTAGATGATGCCATAGCATCAACTAGATGTAGAGTAGACGTGTCAACCATGCACTTATTTTTACTAGTCAAAAGTTTTAGAACATATGAGATATGTTCACATTTTTAGAGTGGCATCCAAAAAGAAAAAAAAATCCCTTACTGTACCATATGATGCAAAAAAAGGTGTATAGTTCAAACCCCGCTCGCCCCACTGGACCGATTTATCTGGTTGACAATAACAACCCTTTTCAAATTTGTCACAACTACAGAGGATTCAGAATTGAGTGTTTATTCTCTAATAGAGGACTAAATGTAAGTTGGATGTCCCAAACATTTAGAGGCTGGTTTGCAAATGAGGTTGCAAATGAATAAAACTCATTTACAGCTGAGCGTCAAACCATCTCACTTCATAAAAAGAGAATATTGACCTATCAAGCAACCCTCATACCACTGACATAATGCATGCTCTCTATTTACTGTAGCTGACTGATAGCTAACAATGATTGTGAATTATGTACACATTTCATTTGTATACAGTACTCAATGTTGTGGGGAAAAAAAACCTGTGGAGTGATAAAATATCACAGATGTTTATTGTACAGTGCATTTAGCACGCCGTGTCAAACGTTTCGTCACCTCAAAGCGACTTTTTGAGGACTGGATTCCATTATCAAGACTTGGTACTCGACAAAAAGGCATGACCGATTGTCTACATGTTATATAGCTGTATAGTATTACTTTTTTTGTTGTTGTTTTGTTTTTTTTGTTAAACATTAACTAGTTCTATCTCCATGTGAACTTAACCAGAGTTTTAAATACTAGAGACTTAATAAATGGAAAGACAAATAAATGAATGTCAGACAAATTTCTCATGTTTACCTGAGTATGTGCACCCAGAGGATCTCTCACAGACTGAGAGAGAGACTATGACTGAGTTTACACATACACAAATACATACTACACACATGCCATATCCAAATACACACACGTACACACACGTACACACACACACACACACACATAAATACACGGGTACACCTCAGTACTCTGTGCATCATACTGTATGTATTTGAAAATTACAACATGCTTATAAAGTCTCTGCCAACACATCTGTACTGACACATTTACATTTACATAGACTCATTTTGCAGGCATTTGCAGAAAAGGTACTCCATACCAGACTTCTGCTCTCCATAAATATTATATCTGAATAATTATCTGCTTATGTTTATACATTGGCTTGTAAATGTTGTTTAGCAGTGTCCATTGCAAATGGTTGTGTAATGTCTTGTAATACTAATATATTATGTTTATCACAAATGAATATATTTAATGACACATGAATCAATGTGGCTTTTGTGGTTTTTATTTTTGGTCTTTTTTTTTTTTTTTTACTTTGGTTACTTTTTTGCATTGAATTGTAGATGGCTGTAATGAAAAGTATTAAGTGTTTGGCTATTGAACAGCCTGATAGAAATGAAAATTAATTCATCTGAAATAAAGCTGTGTTTTAAAAAAAAATGAGGATGACCCCAGCTGAAATGACATTTTTAGTTCTTTTCTCCGCCTATAATCAAAAAATTTCATTCTGTTCATAAAATTGCAACACACCAGACATATGCAGACAATTTTGAGGCACCAGTGCTTTATTACTCTCTTATTCTGTCAGTTTTAATTGTTACTTGTTACTAGAATTTTGCTTGCAAAACAGCAAAATAAAAGAAAATAGCATATGGAATTGTTAGACCTACTACATCATAATAACTCAAATTAAATAAAATAATTACTTACAGGTACCCACAAACATATACTGTAGGACATTTTCCCTGCAGAAACGCAAGAAATGTAACTCATAAACAAGTTATTTGAAAACTAACATACATTTTATTGTAAATACCACAGAAAAAAACAGGACTTTTGCTTTTAATGGAGCCGTATCCTGATGTAATGTTAATCCTGACCCTTTCTCAACTTCAGCTGATATGTGAATTCTCTTACAGATGTTGTCAGTGTGACAGAAAACTTGTGAAGCCAATAGTTAGGCATTACAAGTAAACAAATTAAAACGTTAGGCGCTGCCAGAGAACTCCAACTACGTCCTGCAGCACTGATCATCATTTGTGTTGGATCCTGTGCCTTTATAAACTTCATAGACAATAAGGACTGGCTGTAAGATTGCTATAATGCAGGCATATTACTAAAAGGGGTGATATCACCAATGTGTCTAATCCAAACCGCAGATGTTATTGTTGTAGCCGGGAGGTTTTGGCATCAGTGGAGGCCCTTAACTTATTCCTACGGGAATTTTACACAAAAACACAAAATTCTGAACCTGCTCCAAACGAGAGTCCATCTGTCTTGGCTTGCGGACAGGGTATTGATATACTGCTCCTGCAATGCCCAGTGCAAAAATACTCCAAAGGGGCCAACCAATTACACAGTCACTGCTGAAAGTTTAAGCTGCATTCTGCATTAATATAAGGCCACCAGGATTACTGGCTGTAAAACCACCCAGACTATTGGTAAATAAAAAGAAGCAGAGAAGTAAAGAGGTCAGTGCATGATCATCCCAGAGAAAAGACGTCTTATGTTTTGTTTTCATAGGTATGGTTAACGTGTCCATTCAGGTCCCCTGGCTTCTCTGTCTGCAAGACGTGAACAACTTTACTTCAGCTTATTAAGGCTGTTACACAAGATCACTACAGGACTGTGATTTCTCTCATTATTTGGGCGGGATGGGAGAGTTGAAAAGAGATCTGGGTGTGTGTGAACTTCCCTCTCAGTATGCACAAAGATGAAGCTGTAACAACAAATACACAGACAGAAATGAAAACGACCATAGCTTTTTGGCATCAGGAGGACATTCACAGTGGACTGAATGCGAGGGGTCAGGTTTCCATCATGACTCTGCACCAGCAACTCGGAACTTTCCGCACAGATGAATCCCCCCAAGTTGCGCTGCTGCCATTGTCTCTATTTAACAGTGAGAGTACCCCTCGGAAAACAAAGCTCTGCTCTGGTCTGGCAGGGTGGTGCTGATGATGCGACATGCTGAGGTTGTCCTCTGTTTGGTGGCTGGGTGGCCCTCTGCCCTTCAATTGTATGCCTTGCTGACAGCTGCCAGGAAATGGAAACAGCAAGTGGTTGAGTGACACGGCTTAACTCCCACAGCACATACAGTAGTCTATATGTCTAATTGGACACGATGGAAAAGACCATGATTTCTTTGTCAGATTGAGCCCATAAAAAACATCTGAATTCATTGCCCTTTCCTTATTGTTCCTTGTTTTTCCCTGAAAGGTAAGCATATGTGTTACGAGACTGCTGCGGCCGTCTGCGAAGTTGAAACAACATCCCATCAGGGATTATGTGACTCTCATACGTTTGGCTGCGTTTTATAATTCTGTAGGGACAAATCCAGTATGCTCCAAGGTCCTTAGACCCAAATGGCCCCAAACCAGTAAACCAAACTTAGAAAGAAAAAGTTCAAAAGTATAGGTTTATTTGTTGATATCCCTTCTCTTTGGAACAAAAATGCAATTCCTAAAACGGATTCCTTTACAGTGCAAGCCATAAATATATAAATATATGGACAAATTTCAAGTAAATTAACCCAAAGGTCCTCCGTTGAGAAACATGACCACCATGTTGGGACAGGAAGCATCACAGGCAGCCTAATCCCATTCACAGATCCTCATCAACAGGCCTGATAGAGCATTCAGTAGGAGAGGAAAAACAGAAAGAGGGCGTATTCAAATTGTCCCAATAATAATCTAATTAGCAAGTAATTACAGTGTATTGACAAGACATTCATTAACTTCAGTGTAAATGAACAATGTTTTAATGACTATTATTGGTGTTTTATTGCGCATGGAGGGAGAAAACTAATTATTGAGATCGGCCCAAATGAATTTGGGTGGAGAGCTGAGAGGCCTGTGATACTTAAGTGGATTAGTTTGGATTTGGAGTTGTTTGGGAAGCAGGAGGAACACCGGAGAGGATCAGAGACTGATATGCATCGCCCAGCAAGCCATGGACCTTTAGTGCCACCATTTCTAATCTCTATTCACAGAACAGCCCTGCACCTCAGGGGAAGTGACTGTCGGGGAAGGACTTCATTTAACTTTACTTTACAAGTGCCACCACGTTTTCGTTTTAGTCTCAAGAATTTCAATCATTTCAATCAAGCCCAACAGGTCTGATTTTATGCATGAGATCTCTACTACCCCACTTTGAGCTGGAAAACTATATGCAATCATGGTCTTTTGTTTTTTTCTGAAACCCACTTGGCCTCCTGCTCCTTCTTCTTAACCCTCCGTAAAACCAGAGCTACACCACAGATGCTGTTTTGTTTGCTCCTAAGCACCCAACTAAACAGAGAACAATAACACACTGTGTTTTCTCAGCTGACTAAATGTATTTTCAAGCCCTGTTTGGTTCTTTTGAGGATGGGAAAACAATCATATGATTTTCAAATTCAGAGCAATTTCAATTTTTAATTATGAAAATTGCCAAAACATATAAAAAAAACCATCAATACTATGAAAATAAACCTCAGGAATTTGGCTTGACTTGAGTTTTTCGAGGAAAATATTTGACATGATGTGAGACACCAAGACGCTTCCCTTCTTCAATGCCGAATGCTTTTCACTTGTCACCTATTTGACTGCAATCTATAAACACAACCAGGTGGCGTGCTGCATTTTCCACTCTCCCCCTTTTTTTAGCGCAGACTTCCATCCTGCGACGGCAACTCTTTTGCTTCCCAGCCCTCATTCACAGTCAGGATGAAGCAGAATGGGGGAATGAGGCTCCGCGAAACAAAGAACGAAGCACCTTTGGAGATGGAAGGAGGGCTTAAAGAGGTACTTGATATCAGCCCAGTGTGTGACCACCGCACACACACACATATATGGGCAGACACCGGCAAAAACACACAAAAAACATATATTTGCACGCACACACACACACACACACAACTCCAAATGTATTACACCCTCTGCATTTGACACTAACACCTTTGGTGCCCTCCCAACCCCCCACCCCTTCAATCACTTATTCACTCTCTCCCAAACTCCCTCTCCATTTCTCTCTTTCTCTTCAATGCACACGGTTCAAAAGCTGTATTTCTGGCTTACTAGATTGGAGCACAAAGGCTCTTCTTATGCATCCTGGAGAAGCCCCACTAGAGAGGCCTCGATCCCATCCTGGATAGGAGAGCACACACAGACAGAGTTAGTCCTCTTTTTTCTCATTACCATTTCCATACAGGATTAAGCCACTTGGCTTTTGGATGGTGTGTACTATATTTTCCATCCGCCCCACCCCCCTTCTGCATTCTCAAGGTTCAAGTTAAATGATTGGTAAGACAATCAGCTCATAAACTAGCTCTTTTTAATGTCTATTCATGCACACTGCCGGGTCCACAGTATGCCAGAGTGGATGGATCTCATTGGAGTCTGCGCTGTGAGGAGAGTCCTTCAGTTGCCTCACAGTAGCGCCCTGTTTTCACCCTCCAGGCTTTAACGGGGACACCAAACCAAGTTTAACAGACACTAAAAGCAATTTGATATGTTATATGCCATTGAAAAACAACCATTCTGGGATTGAGGTTTATTTGTTATTGCTGATAATCTTTGCCATCAGATTTTTTAATATGAATTAGAGAATGCCCTTTTGTCACAAATACTATCAATAAAATATTCAGAAAGTTGCTTGTTTTCACTTAGATTTGTGTTTATTTATGTGAAAACTTACGACAAATGATCAAAGATGCAAAGATGATTCTTTTATTTAGGTATAAAATTTCTATTTCGACAGAAGAAATTAGACAAAATATGGAAAAGGGACAGTGAGACGTGGAAATCTGGAATTTTCCTCCTCACTGCTTGGCCCCCTTTCTCTCTTCCACCCTCCCTTCCTTCTCATCCGAATACATTAATATCTGAAAGTGTTGGCTCGGACCAAAAATACTCATTGACAAAACAAAGTCCAGAGTGACTTCAGGGTCTGGGATCTTCAAATAAACCCTGCCTGGGTGTCATGGGGACCAGGAAGTGGAATTAACTGCTATATTAGCTGACCTTCATCTTGTTGTTTGTCCCAACCTGCCTGGCTGGGCCCCGGGCTGGCCCGTAACCACGGTCTCCAGGCCCAACAATGCGGGCATTTCCCTCAGCGAAAAAACACAGGCCTCGGGGGTTTACTGAGCAAACAATATGAGCCCTGCCAAACACTCCTCGCTCCCACATTTCACAATCACTTCTTCTATCGCCATTTTTCCCTCTTTGCTCTTGCCCATCCATGGAGCTCTGAGAAGCTACCAGACAGTTCTGGGTCGAGTGTGAGACAGAAAATGTAGAAAAACAGAGCACTGACCTATGTTGAGATTTAGTGTTAGAAAAACCATTCATGTTGGAGGGGTAGACCTATAACTCTCAGGATGTCTTGCTTTAGTTTCCAGAGTAATTGGAAAACTTTTTTTCTCATAAACGACAATCAGAAAAGGTTCCCTCTTTACGACTTATACTTGACTCACTGGTCAAGACATCAGGAAATATTGAGTTGGTAGTACCAGGTCTGAAAAGCTAAGCCAATGCAGAAGTGCTTTAAACCTGCATTCTCTCCGATGGCCAGCAGGGGGCGACTCCACTGGCTGCAAAAAGAAGTCTGATTGTATGGAAGTCTGTGAGAAAATGACCCTACTTCTCACTTGATTTATTATCTCTGTAAACATTTTCCCAATACGTTTATGGTCTCAATCCTTAGTTTAAAGTCTTCTTGAATACAGCATGATGTTCATTTTGTAAATTATGGTCCCACTTAGGATAAAATAGACGATAATGCAAGGTATGCTTTAGGGCATGGCTACCTTGTGATTGACAAGTCGTGACCACAGCAATAGATAGAAGCATAGCAACGTTGGTTACATCATAACCCAAGATTATATGAGTATAGGCGTAGCCCACTAAGAGCTGTCGCTATTTCACAGTGTGTTTTCAGTTCATGAAATTGAATTGTAACATTTTGGTCACCTAAAAAAGTCTTGTTCAGTGTTTGGTTGTACTAAAAGACCCTCTAAGGAGTCGGCTGTTCAGTTTTTCTGGTAAATACATTTTATTTTAAGCCTGTGTTTCACTAGCCAAAATTAGCATTCCAATTAATATCACAGTTAACATAATTTACGGATGAACCTTGCTAACAAAGCTAGCTAGCTATGGCTAGCGTTAGGGTTAGCTCCACCCTCTTGTCCAAATATGGTCACTTCTGGATCCAAAACACCAAGATAGCAATGGCCAAAATGCCAAACCCAAGGCTTCAAAACGGTAGTCCACAAACCAATGGGTGACGTCACGGTGGTTATGTCCACTTCTTTTATAAAGTCTATGGGAAATATTGATCAATATTCATACTTTAGGAAAACTTCCAGAACGTGAGCAAATTCCCTTTACAGTAAATAATGTTTAATGAAAATGTCGTCATATACTACAACTATATGACCAGAAACTGTCGAATTTAATTTCAACACAGGTCTTGCTTTAGAGGTTGGGTCTGCTTTTGCCATTAGCCAGCATGTTGTTCCATCCTACAGAACCTGACATAAAAGCAGAGTAAAAGTGAAGTGGTCCTGCGTTGCTAGTAAATCAGGCTCCTCGCTTGCTCTGATTAATACAGGAAGACATCAAACAGTCAGGGAACAGAACTGTTGTATAAAAACCACTGCAGAAAAAAAACGCTCTTTTACTGCAAGGCCATGACTTTTCTGTATTTCCTGTGATTAAAAAAAAGCACGGTGTAGTGTATCAATTGGTCTCGGAGGAAGACAAATCTATGTCAACAGGAATAAAAAACATAGCTAGATACTAAAATATGATATTTCTGAGGTTTGTGAGGTTCATAGCCCAAATCCTTCCTCACAGGGTATTAAATAATGGACGTAGACTGTCAGCAATATGACAAATATCAGTGCTCAGGATCAAAGCAAGAAGAAGAAAATAGCACCTCCTGTTTAGAGACAAGACCCGATAGTGCTGTTTGGTCAACTGTGTCTATATGTTGCCTACCTGCGCGTGCTTGCATGCGTGTGTGTGATTCACAGAAGGTGGTTGGGTTCAATCTTATTGTGGCATCAAAGTGGGGAGGCCATCAAAAGCCCAGCATCAACGCAGGGATCAAACACATCTCAGTCACAGCAATCATCCACAGGGTCACAGGAGGAGGACCGGGGTCAGACCGCCTGCCAGGAGGAAATCCATTTACAGATACCTGGCCATACAGCGATCACACACACACACACACACACACACACACACAGATTCACCTTCAAGATGTTGACCTTGGGCTTCTTGCTGTATGATTATGAGGATTATTATTTGAATATTTTGATGGATACTTTCAAAGAACAATCAAAAGAGTTCCAGTCCACCAAGAAATATTTTAGTTTTGTGTTACCTATCAATTTTGTAAAGTAAACTAAGTGTCATATTTACACTTTAATTACATTTTTGTTCTGCAAAAGTGTTAAAATGTCTCAGTGTACACTAACTTTTCTAACTCAACATTGACACATATTGTAGAGTACCAGGCAGTGGGGTTGGACAATGTGACCTAAAATCTATATCATGTTAAAGCCTGACATTTATCACAATATAGCTGATTCTGATATCATAAATGTAAAAATAACATTCTTTTAAATAAATGTTGTATCTTTTAATAAATGTATCTTTCTATCTTTTGGCTCAGTTTATTAAATCAGGTAAAGATTTTGGACTTCTGGCCTGGTTAGATGTCATTAGATGGTGACCATTGTTGACTGCTATTCTCATTATTATATATTACATATTATTTTTTTGAAAATTACAATATGAAAAACTTGTTAGATGCTGATTATATTGCTGATTCAATACTGTTTATTGTCCAGCACTACCAGGCAGTGCGGTTACGCGGTTCTGTTTTTAGAGCTTCGCTAGCTTGTTGTGTTACATATCACAACCTCTTGACTTGGTACTGCAGTTCTTTGAGAAATTAACAAAGTAGTACAAAATCAAGAGGTTGTATTATGTAACACAACAATCTAGCAAAGCTCTGTAAATGGAAAGATACAAGGAACTACTCTCCAGAGACTGAAAATGTGATCATTGTTATTAGTCTTTGGAGCCATTTCTAAACAAACAACCATGACCATAATCTTTGTGGTGAAGAAACATGTCACCCAGTGCAGCAATGTGGCTCACTGATGTGTTTTTAATAGTTTTTGGACAACAATGGAGGTCTACAGCACAGAGGAATACGATATACTTTGGATACACACACAATATTTTTATATTATTTCATTCAGGTCAGGCCCCTCCTGATTTTAGTGTAGGAGCTGGTACACTTGTTGCACTGTGCACAGCATTAAATGTGCAATAAGGGATCTTTCAACATAAGTATAAAAAATTCCTTCAGGCCTATCTAAGGGAAAGCACTATGATCCCCGCTGTGAGTGACTGACCAGAGGCAGAGACCATCCAGCCTTTGGCATTACACTCATCCTCTGTGGCCAGGAAAGCAAAACAGCTCATCTTGAGTCACACTCAGTCACTGCTCAGCCAATCCTGTTTGAGATTCCTGAGTGATGCGTGCTGTCTGTCTGCTTCCATCTGGACAACAGCTCCTTTTTCCATGATGACCAAATGTGATAAACCTGCATGGGAAATTGATGTTTTGTTTTTGTTTGTTTTTTTAATCAAAAAAGATACCAGGACTGTGAAATACTACAACAACGGGCGGTTCATGTCTAATGCGAGACTTGCCAAACAAGCTTGCGGTGCATGCACACTCAAGATAACTAGCCATGCCCATAAATCAACAGGTCCCAAATTTGTTTTGCTTGGGAAAACAAGCACTCCACGTTCAGACCAATTTAGCAGCTCATGCGGTTGAAGGAAACGCTGATAAACCGAGTACTTCTAATGACACGAACCCATTACCAGAGTGTGTCACTGCATCTTAATGTGTGCACATCCCACAGGGGGAAGTATGAATCTTTTAGCACTTTAATAAGCCGTGTCTAGACGCATGTGTCCTGCAAATTACTCACAATTAATGCATTAAGAAAATAAAATAAGCTTTTCATTATATCAGTGAAACAATACAAGTCGAGTATGTAATGCAGACGTATCAGTTAAACTCTTGTTTTGATCTATCCTCTTTTAAACACACTGATATTAATCAAATGTGTATTTAACTATTTTCATACTTCAGCTTGAAGTTAAATGGTTAGTCCTGCAAACAATCAGGATTGAGCCACATTTTATTTCCTATCTTCTTCTCATTCTCTGACTCATTCTCACCTCCGTCTTTGTTATTAAGCGATCATTACAGAGGCCTTGCTGACCTCTTCCTTCACTTCTGCTTGTTTTTCCTTGCGCAGAGAGCCTCCATCTCTGTCAGGCGCAGACGAATAACTCTCTGACACTGAGGTGGCCTCCAGACGCTCACTCTCTGGGGTTTACTGAGGATGTGTGCGATCCATCTCTGCTTTGATCCAGGCAGAGCTCTAGGATGTTATACACAAGCAAGGAAGAGGGTGGCGTCGCATTATCTGTGTCCTCTGGACTGCGCCAGTCTTCCGGTTTGGACTGGATGGGGCAGCATGGGGACTGGTGATGGACACATTCCCCCTAAAAAAACACCTTTCACATGGAGATTTCTCACCACATCACCACTTCACACCGCAGTGTGTCTATCAGGATGAGAAGGCAAGAAGGTTTGAAGCTATCATTGGCCAGCCTGTCATAATATCTAGCTTTTTAAAGCTTATTATTAATTTTTTATTGTGTCTCTAACCACTTGACAGAATCAATGCTTGTGGAGTTATTTAGTGTTGCTCATTTTGTTTGAGATTTACAAGGTGGCTATTAACACTTCTTAAGTGTAAGCCTGAGTCTATTAAAGGAAAAGGTCTAATAAATGAGACAATGAAAATATGAGTTCCCCTTTGTTATGACAACAATAAAACAAAGAAAAAAGAATTAATGCATTGGAATACAGTAAGCTGTGTAAGACACATAAAGCCTTCAATTATTTGTCTGTTGATCCCTTATCCTGCCGCTCATCTAAGCTTCAAATCCATATCGTTGTAGCAGATTTAATAACGAGAATTTCTACCATGAAATGTTGCTGATGTTATATGAGATTTGACAGATGAGCTAATGACTGACCATTCTGTGTCAATTTGAAGGAACAGTCGAGGTCAAAACAATGTCCAGACCTTGACATCCACAGGAACAATCCTTCCGATGGAGCAGGGAGGGATTACCGGTGCAACAGCTGAAACACATTGAAAGATGGTAATCATTAACCACTTTGAATAAGACGTCAGATCGGAGAGGTCAAGATTGCATCAATAATATGCCGAACTGCAGGCACCAAAGTCTGTACGTGACTTTTACTGGGGCAGGCAGATCATATGGAATAGATAGATGTGAGCCCCGGATCCCTTTTATTAGAGTATTTCACCTTGCGTGCCGCATCAAGGAGAGGGAGAGTGGAAACAGTCTCCGTGTAGACTCAACAAACTAAAGGTGTCTGTGTGTGTGTTAGAGAGCATTCCTGCCTGTATAAAACCAAATGAACATGTGTATCTGTATACACTGATTTCTATGTCTAGCATGCGTGTGAAGCTTGACTGGGTTCTCCTCTCTTCTCTCCAGGGGAGGTGTTGTGAAAAACTGGATGGACGTCTCTCTTCCCAGCATCTGGCTCTTAGAAGTGTCTGCGAACACATGGGCCCATTAGTTCCACCTCCGGGTGGACTCCCGCCTGATCCACACTGATGTGATCTCACAGGGGCCCGGGCCAGCCCTCCCTGGGGACCCATAACCACCCAGGCACCAGAACAAATAGCTCAGCGCTTACGCACACTTCTTTATGGCAGGTGATTCCTTGCCCTGTTTCCAGAGCGTGCAGGAACTTCAAAGTCTTGCAGTCAGACCGTTGTTCTCACCCTTGGCTTCTTCATCTCTAACCTGCCACGTAGTTGGATTCTTGGCTGCAGCCAGGGTGAGGCATACACAGGGTGAGGTCGCTGAGGTAGGTGTCTAGATGTGCTTTGAAGCTACAGAAAGGGCTTAAGTAATCACAGTGTGTACTGTAGGAAAGAAATTTACAGTGATTCATTCTCATCCTGTGTTTTCAAACCAATGGTCTGTCAGACTGCTGATGAAAAATGTGTAAATAAACTTCGGTTGTGTATGTCACAAAATCTCACTCAAGCTAGACTAAATACACGTTTAAGTGAATAGTTCGACATTTTGGGAATTACGCTTATTTAACCCGAGTTAGATGAGAAGATGGATGCCTCTCATGTCTGTGTGTTAAATATGAAGCTACCACCTGCAGCCATCTAGCTTAATTTAACACAAAGAGTGGAAAAAGGGGAAATAAGGTACGCTTCCTGGAAACTTGTGGTAGCTGTGAGGTTGCCAGGCAACCAGTGGAGCCTCCGGGAAGTCTAAAATTTGTTGTGTCCGTTGATGGCTTTTCTTCCTCTCAAGCATTGTCTATGTATGGGGTGCCGCAGGGTTCCATTCTAGGACCAATCTTATTTTCTCTTTATTTACTCCTTTTGGGCCACATTATCAAACAGCATGATATTTCATGTCATTGCTATGCAGATGATACTCAGCTGTACTTGTCCTGCAAACCACCTGAATCAGCTAAGTTATCTTCTCTGCATAATTGCCTTGCTGTGGTTAAGGATTGGATGGCAGTAAATTTTCTTCAGCTTAACTCATGGACATTTTCTGCCTGCTCTTGGCTCTCTAGCTCAGCATGTGGTACCCACTGTTAAAAACCTTATTTTAGACCAGAACTTCACTCTCAGGTCCCATGTTAAAAGGCTAGCTCAGTCATGTTTTTTCCACTTGAGAAATATCTCTAGAATTAGATCTTTTATTTCTTTTAATGATCTTTGAAGAGTGATTCATGCTTTTATCACTTCTCGTCTGGATTATTGTAATGCAGTGTTTACTTGCCTTGGCCAAAACATGATTGCATGGCGTCAGGGTGTCCAAAATGCACCCGCCAGACTTTCAACCAAATCTCGAAAGCATGATCATATCATATTATTATTATTATTATCATTATTATTATTATTATTATTATTATTATAACCTCCCATAAAACCACAAAAAGTGAATTATCGTATTTTCCAAAATGTCGAATTACACAACACAGTACATATGCAGTTTGCAATAATAACTATGGCAATTTAACTCAAAATTGATATTTTGGCTGTACCGGCCACTCTTTCAAAATGAATTGGCACGAACAGTTTCTATTACGTCCTCAGGGGGCATTTCTGCAACTGCATTTATACCCCATTTTTTACACCTGCATTTTGTTTTTACTCAAATGTTGCTTAACCATGTCATGTGATATGCTATTTCAGTACCACTACAGAAAATTGCAGATGAACATTTAATATCCAGGAATCCAGATACTACCACTGACTATCCCTGTAACAAACTGGCCACATTTACGCACACTGATCATACACGGTCGGCGAAGCCATGTACAAGGTTTTGACCTAGTCTTGTTTAAAATAATGGGTCTTTGATTTCAGACAGAGGTGAACAAAAGCAGGCTTCTCTTTTCTAGGCATTTCCATGCTGTCTTTTTTGGCAGATTTTACCAGCTGTAGTTAGCTAGCTTGAGCTCCATGGTTTGTCTGAAAATGCCATCACCTGACTTTGTAATGTTTCAAGCTGACTTGACAGAGATTCTTGGAAAAGGGATTTTTTAATGTGCACTTGATGGCTTTGCACATATTGTTGTAAAAGCCTGAGGATAAAGCTGCACGTCCCAGACAAACAGTCAGCATCCTCACCAGATGATGACGACAGCATTCAGGACCAGCTTCCTCACAGTGGAGAAAAACTAAACATGATGTGCTGGTCATGAACAGGGCTTAACATAAGCTGTAACCCTACAAACTAATGTCGTTAGTTAATGATGGGCTCCTTAGCTTTGGAAGTGTGTTGATTAGTTAAGAATATATTTTTCTTTCCTGTTCATCATAGTTTGACTTAAGCTCATAGTGAAGACTGTGTGCTATAGTCATGTTGACTGCCCTTCAAGTGCTGAAAGATAGGGCAGTGGGAGGCAGAGAGGAGGAAATGGATGGCAGAGGGAGAGATGCGTGAGGAGTGGAGGTTATCCACCAGCTGAGGAAACATGATGGCTGGCAGGTCCAAGCTTTTTGTGGTGAAAATCAGCTCTGGGGCCAATGAAAATGTTTGTGTAGAAAAGTTTAAAACAGGAAATAAGAAGACTACTCTTCATTGACAGGAAACATACATCCTCTTGCACACATTACACAGACGCAGCAAAGCACAAATTCTTCCTGACACTGTGGGTAGGACTCAGCTGTGAATGTGCTGTACTTCCACCATAGGCATTAAATGTTACAGTGAGTTAGCTGTTGAAATCTATACACATTGCAGTGCATTGATTGAAGAAAAATACCATTGTCATGTTGGCCTCCACTGTTTTTTTTTAAGTCCTTTGTGCATCACTGAAGCCTTTAGGAGACTACTAATTTCAATGCCAGTCCTTTATAAAGATCCACTTGCATAAATGAAATTAGCTGGATGCAGTCTACTGCAGTGAGCATTTCTTTTAGCTAACTGTTAACTTTGCGTATCTGCTAACAAGACCAAGAATCTACTGCACACCAGCGACTCTTAGGCACTGCTATTGTCAACATACTACTATGCTCACAAGGGCAATGCTAACATGCTGTTAACATGTTAGCATGATGTTAATGAGCTTCAAGTTTACCATGATTACCATATTTATTTAATGTGTTAGCATGCTAACATTTGCTAGTTAGCACTAAACACAAGGTACTGCTGAGGCTGATCATTATTTCTGCAGGTATTTGGTCATAAATTAAGTATTGGACAAATTTAAATTTTGACCTGAAGCTGGCACTAGATGAAAAGTCAGAGGATCACCAAAGATACTTCAGTTCATCCTGGTGGCATGAATGTCTGCAAATTCCAATGCAATCCATCCAATAGTTGTTAGACATTTCACACAAAACCACAAGAGTGAACCTCATGATGGTGCTAGAACAAAAGCTAGAGGATTTCCAAAGTAACTGGGACTCATCCTCTGAGAACCATGAATGTCTGTATAAAATCTCACAGCAATCTATTAATACTTGTCAAGACATTTTACTAAAAGCCAAAAATGTCAACCTGCTGGTGGCACTGGAGGAAAGTCAGTAGGATTCATCCTCCAGGGATGATGAATGTCTGTACAAAATGTCATGGCATTGCATCTAATAGTTGTTAAGATATTTCAGTCTGGACCAAAGCAGTGGACCAACAGACAGACCAACCGATGCTCTCTGCGCTCTTGGTAACCTGTTGCCATTGTGAGCCTGCAAATCACCAACGATCCATTTCTTCAAAGACTCTGCTTCCAAGTCTCTGCTCTCAGTTCAGCCTGCTATGAGCTTTCATTTGTTGGGCTAATAAACATGTCACTATAAGGCCAGCAATTCGAAATCTCCTGAGGCATGAATGGCATTACTGCTAATGGAATTACAGACACATGTTACAGAGGAGCATGAAGTTTATATGCACTCTTTTTTTTTTTTTTTTTTTAAAGATCAGCTGTGAAGCCTTGTAAGGCCTGAACTGGACACCAAACAAGGGAAAATGTGTCTCAGGGTAGAAGCCACAAGAGATTCAGGTCTGTTGAACCTTCACATATAATAGAGGTGAAACAAACAAAACTGTGAACCTGGAGATGACATCACCAGCCAAGGCACAGTTGCCAGACGCTCAATGTAGGGAAGATCTTTTTTCCAACACTTGGCAAGGGAAACACGTACACTCCAATCCCCTTTTATTGCTATTTACCTCTTTGCCAAGCTTTGTCGAAAGCACATAGTTTCACAAGATGAATGTGAGACTGAAAAAAGACCCTACAGCATGGCTTCTGTAGACAGGTTTCAGCTCTTTGTGTGGATTCTTCCCACCTATAAAGGATTCCTGCAGAGATGTGCGCTACACTTTTAGTGTTGTATCTCATTAAGCAGCCAGAGAGGTGCAGCAGCATCGCAACAGATAGCTCAGGTGTTCTGACCCACAACCGAACAGCACTCAGCCACCCCACACTTTTTCTAAATATGTACACAAGTGCACAGGAGAGCGCCAGTGAACCCAGAGGAGTCTGTGCTGGCGCTCGCTTCTACACCCGCGGATCATAAATCCACCATCGGACAGGCAGGCTGAGCCGGAACGTTTAGACACCGTGGGCCAGGTGATTTATGGATCAATGTAACCTCTGGAGTTTAAAAATAACAAGAGCAAATCACTCTTGGGATGGAATACCTCTGCACTTCACTGATACTGTAAAACCACTTTAAAGACAGGAAAGCGTGAGTTAGAAAAATTGGATGAGTTATGTTATAGAGAGGGTTATATATTATAAAAGACCCCAGCTCTTATATTTTAAGAAAATGCTGAAATGTGTGCCGGTGTAATGCAGGGAGCTTATAGCCCCTTTTAGCAGCTGAAAACAGAGGGAGTTTAATGAGAAGTCGTTAATGGAAATATTATTGGAGCATACTGTTAACAGCCTCTTTCCTCACTGCTTAGGCCAAAACCATTTCCTTCTGACTTCTTTGTACATGCTGTTTAGATCGACCACTAACATCACTCACTCCCTTGCAAGAACCTCCTCCAACGACCTTCGCCAGCTCCCACCGGCTCCCCGCTACACAAACCAGCACCTGCAGGACAGAGGAGAGTGCCAGTAACTCACACTGTGGCGGATCAGGCCTTTATGGGTGAAGGCCTTCCTGCACGTTGAGGATTTACTCTGATGACAGAACCCGCCACTTCCTTACTGGGCCTCACGTTTAATGGAGTGCAAAGTTGCCTTTAATATTTCTACAGGTGTCAGGGACAGGGATAATGTAGCACAGAGGTCTTCTTTTAATGGAAAGCTTTGTAAAATATTCCATAAAAGCTCCTTTTTAAGAGGACAGGAGACATAAAATATAGAGCAAAGATTCCAAGAGCTTGACTTTTTGTAGATGGTGCAAAACCAACTTGAAACTAACTATTTGACTTAATTTATACAGTTTCTTCAGGTTTGTTTATAGGACTCGTACTCAGCTATTCAAAAGAGTCTGTTCATCATCTAATTTAGATCTTTATTCACTCATATTCTTGGAACAGCCTGTTTTTCTAAAACTAAGAAAACACAATCTCGTCTGTGTTATGATAAATGTTAGTTATACAGTGTGTGGCGAAGATACCCTCCTCTCATACCACCTCTCATCACTCCACAGGACAACACAATTTGTCTTCATTTGCTCCAAAGAAATCATGTACCCTTTGATACAGAAGACTGCAAATTCAACGTAATAATAACGGAATGCGGACAGATTGCTGTTATTCTGCTAACACTCATTTCTGTGGCTCACACAAGAAGCGTTCACTGTGATAGGTGTTGTTATGTTTAAAGTCACTGAGGAACAATCTAGCGCTGTTTCCCAAGCCACATACAGCTGTCATCATTCCCATTCACAAGGCCTAGATGAGCAGGAAAACACTAATCATGTCATCACTGTTCTGCATAAGAGCGAGAGCCCTCTTTAGTGAGATAGCAGCTTGTAATTATGCTGTTCCAGAGCTGCAGCATTGTGGTGGGCCTGGCCAGCGCCAAAAAAAGCAGTGGAGGATCTGATTAACTTGGACTTACATCTCGCATTCCTTTGCAATGCCTTACTCCGCTTAGCTGCTGGTGTGTCCTAAATGATCGTCACTAATTGTGTTCATTAATGACTAGTTTATGTTCCTGAAATACCTCGGAGACCTCAGTGCACACACAGCATAAACACAAATGGAAACATGGTGCCACACATACATGTTTGTGTCTGCGGTTTGCTTGTACATATCATAACACACAAAGACACAGTCAGTCAGTCAAATATACACATGCACACATACCATAGCACTTGACCTGGCCTAAAACACATTAGAGTTCTCTGAGCCATTGCTGGATGCTGACTTAAATGTTTCATAAAAATATGTCAACAAGACTACTACAGCCATGCTAGCAGCTCTGTGTGGTTGCACTTGTGTCGCGTTCATGTCATATTGGAGTTCCTGTAATTATGAGTTTCCAATTTGTAAATAGCATTTACGCCAACCTCCTACTCGTAATTACAACTGGGAAACTGGGATTTTTCTGACTGTGATATATCCAACTTGGCACTTACAGTACTAATACTGGCATGCCTGAAAACCAAGCAAACGTCGACACCTCACGTCAGCCAAAGTCTTTTGTTCAATGTAATAAAACACAAACTCAATGGATATAATGTAATGTCAGATGACGTGAACGCTTGTAAGTCCTTAACATGAGAATCTTTCCGATCCTTCCCATCCATCCGACACAGCATGAACGCTTTGAGCTAAATGCTAATGTCAGCAAGCTGACATGCTCACAATGACCATGTTGACATGCCGATGTTTAGCAGGTATAATGTTTACTATGTTCACCATCTTAGTTTAGCATGTTAGCATGGTAACCTTTGCTAATCAGCACTAAACAGAGAGCACAGCAGAGGCTGATGGGAATGTCATTAGTTTTGCAGCTATTTGGTCATAAACCCAATTAAAGTTTTGACCTGATGATGGCGCTAGATGAAATGTCTGGAGATCACCAAAGTTATTACTATTTATACTGAGGAGACATTAACATGTGAACCAAATGTCATGGCAATCCATCAAATAGTTGTAGACATTTCACTCAAAACCACAAATTTTAACATGATGGTGGCACTAAAGGAAAACTAAGGTGATCACCAAATCCCCTGGGGAACATGGATGTCTGTAAAAAATGCCACGGCAATCCATCCAATAGTTGCTGAGATATTTGAGTCTGGACCAAACCAGCATTACCATCCATGGAGCCATGGTGTTAGCAGCATGACTAAAAATATGTTTTTCTATTTTTTCTCTCTTCAGACAGATCTCTGACAGATGTGCATCTTCATTTACCCCAGAGAAATCCTCGAGACTAACCCTGATGTTTAACATATTGTCAGTCTAATATTTGGAGGTGCACATATCAGACAATAAGCCAGCTATTGCTAGTTTTATTGCTTTTGGAAGCACATGTAGACTATTTATTTATTTATTTGGTGTCAGTCTTAAACAGGTCTTTGCTCTGTCTCTGCTCTAACTCGGTCTCACCCAGCTTTAGACTTGATGAAATTTACTTGGACTTGCTTAAAGTGGACTTCACCACTGCACAAACACACACATCCACAAGGACATCTCCTACACATGTGTGACAAGGAACATGTTCAAACTGTTAGCAGCCCCCAGCTTTCCGTATTGTGGATGCCACACTAGGATATCTTTAGATGGAGGGTGAAGGGTACAGCTCAGAGCTCCTAAAGACAGATCTGCATCTCCACTTACCCCTGAGAAACCCTTGAGACATTATTTTTGGGTTGCACCATTGAGTTAGGTTTAACATATTGACAGTCTAACATTTTGAGGTGCACATACCAGACAATAACCCAGCTATCTAGCTCACTAGGGCCACCTAGTCTTATTGTTTTGGGATGGATTGATTTGCATGGCATGTGTGGTCAGTATACATGCTATCTGCTATATTACATTTTATACATTTACAATATCACATAAATTGACCAATGTACTGTATATTGTACACAGTGTTTCAACTTAAAAACATATCTGTAGTTTTGACGAACAGAATGTCTAGGGAGTAGAAGCACGGAGCATGTAATGATAACAAGACCATCTGAGAACACACCACAGACGCAATCACAGTTATGGATCACAGTGTTTTACATGCATGGATTTTACTGCATAAACATCTCTGTGTTTTGTCAGTGGTGGCGGTCGAATGTTCATCTCAGAGCAGAGCTCAGCCAGTGAGTGGAAATGAGGAAGAGCTTATTTTGTGGTTTTGCAAAAACATCTGCGCTGCTACTACATCATGTGAAATTCTTTGTAAACAGAGGGGATCCAAGCGCATACCACAGTCCTCAACACATACAGTATCTGCTTTATGTCCTGCCACAATAACATCACATACTTTAATGCAAAAGAGGAGAAATGATGATTTTACAAAATGGCAACGCTACACGAGTCACCTGCTGGTTATAAGCAGTGTTTAAACGATATTTCCCATTAAGAAAACCTATGATAGATGTTTAACTGCATTCAACAAACTATTTTACCCGGGGATATATATTTAATCCTTCATGTAGGATCCAGCTGTGAAGCGATGGTGTGAAGATTAGAAGCTTATCCAATTATCCTTGTGCTAAGACCGGCTGAGCCAATCAGGCACATCTAAAGGGCACGGCCACACACTGAAGTGCTGCCAGGCCGCCCACAGATCAGTAGAGTATAGAAAAGTGAGAGGCCTAAACATGGGGACACCACTGTTTATAATGGGGTGTCCTCTGTCTTTTTACAAACTAATATTCAATTAGCGTGCTGTTTCTCAAATTGGTTTTGAACAGGAGTATTAGAGGAGAGGAAAGCTTAGATAATTCAAGCGTGAATAATATCGTTGCTGCTCGGAGAGACCCCACACTGTGTCTTTAAGCCTTCTCATTGTTCTCAAACAGATTTTTAAAAAAGGAGAAAAAAGGTATATAGGTGCAGGTTATGAGTTTCTCATGAGGAGCGGAAGGAGGATAAGTGTTTTTATCAAATTACTAAGCTGTCAGCACAAATATTGTTTGATAAAACTTGTTTTGGAGTTCCCAAACAACACACTAAACTGCGAGGGTTCTTGTATTTTGGCTTTCATATTTTCACTCTAACGAAGAAGAATGAGACTCAGTGGTTAATGAAACATCCTGCAATTCAAGACAACAACTGTGCTGGACTGACTCTGACGCGCTAGCAGCACAAATTATAATAATTTAACTGATGTCATTCATAATTAGAGGATCAGCTGTACTAAAGCCTACCACATAATGATTCTGGGCCAACTCTGTAGTGTTCACTCATGGATCCTACACTGAGCCCCCTTTGCAGCAAAGAAGTTTCCATGAGCAGTAATATTCCGCCATCATTCTCTTTTGAATGCTGCCCTCTGCAGGGCAGAAGTGCTTTGAATCTGTGGGTGGGAACAGTGTACTCTTGAATTGATGTGAATAAAAGGGGACAGTGTTTTTTGGTCATGCGTCCTACTCAAAGATTAATGTTGCATGCACGGAGCTCTAAATGACATTTTGAATTGCGGTTTTGTGCCTTTCATGTTTGCCATAATTCACCCTGCAAAGATGCCATCCTGGAGGTCAGCCGCAGAGTGTAACTGAAGACTCTTTCATCAAGGGTGCCACAGGTCATTTATGTCTAAGAGAGAATTATGACTATTTTTTTTCTCATTTGTCATCACAGCAAAGCTCAGGGTACACAGTCATGAATGTGTCTCCACCCACACAGCTGGGTGGTCTGCCAAACTGAATGTGACCCCAATAAAGACCTTTGAGCCAGGCGGCTCTGAACAGCGCCTGCTCTGGCATGAACCTCACTTTTGTTGAGGTGTCAAGGGGCACTGATTCACGACACATTATGCAAAACACAAAGGAACAAATAGATGGCCTGTTTTCTATTGAAATGTATCGCAAAGCCATCAGTTGACTTTTATCGTGTCAAATGAAATGTCACCTTATTGTGATCTTTTTGTTCTGGAATGAAGATGGAAAATTTCTTTAGGTTTTGTGCCCTCAGTTTAAATCAGTATAAACTACATGATAAACAATCAAAACCTGAATGTGTCCGATTGTTTCTTTTTAAAAACATTCCCAGGCAAGTCATTTGATGTCAATTGCAAGTTGCATCAATCTTTTTGTATTGCAAATCTCAGTAAATGCATTTATTCATTTAGTACTTATTTATTATTTGCTGTCATCATGTCAAGCTTGGGCTGTACAGGTGACTTTGGTTTGTTTTCCAATAAAAAAGTAACTAATAGAAAGTAAATTTTAACACACTGTAACACACAGCTGACCTGGTCGAGTGCAGGCAATGGATCAGCCATGGGTATCATGGTAATATACATAAACACTTGAGTCATTAAAACAATGTGACTTTCTCTCTGTTTAGAATCCAAAAGGTTTTATTATCCTAATCACATGACATGAAGGATCCCTATGTGTGGTGACTTCCAGGCCTGTTGAAAGAGGCGCAGTCAAAACCTATTCTGTAAACCATTATACAATACACCATACTATCTATATTCACATCACAATATACATCACATCATGGATCAGTCACATCACATGATGTATATCTGAGATTGTATACACCTTCAACATATATGTAGGGATATATATGTGAATTAATATAACAAGATTTCATAGATAAGATTTAAACACTGCATTTGCAAATAGACCAGAACAGATAGACATTTTTCACAGTAGTCATAGTAGGAAAAGCACAGGTGTTACTAATAATATTAACGATGGTTTCGTTCTACCAGTCAGTCATAACACTGTGACAGTAAACCAGCATGCACAACACCAGGACCCTGAAACTACAACAGCTAAATTGAATTCAGCCACCATTCTTTTGACTTTTACACCTGTGCTTTTCATTTAGTGACATGACAAAATGTCTTGTGTGAAAAATACCTAATGACAAAGAGGTTTTAGGCAACTATAACTTACTAATGGCAGCATTGGGGTTAGGGTGTGTCAAATTAGGCTAATTAAAAACAGGTACTAATGTTCAATTAGTGCTGAAACGGGAACACTGACCGGTTAGAAAAATATTATCTTACATACACTTACAAACATCTAGCTGTGCTAATTCAGAGTAAGGAATGCTAATAAAACAAAAAGGCAAAATTTGAAATAAAATACAGAAAATATCTCTGATTGTTGGTAACGTTTTAGTTGGTTTAATTATGTCACACTAGCAGCTGACAAACCAGTGCTGACGTTTCTTTTCTCCCACGACATAACTTTACAACCTACAACAGTTGGTTATAGCTTAAAAACATCACTAGTTGTGTAATGTCAATGGTTGTGACATTCAACCCCCCCCCCCCCCCCCCCCCTCAATTCACATAAGAAAAAGCAAAAGCAAATAAATGTCTGAAAAAAAGTGCATTTAGTTTTTTTCTGCTCTCTTATCCTGTTAATTGCCTTGCAGCCCCTCAGATTTATCTTGCGTAGTCCCTTAAGAGGCTATGACCTGCGGTTTGGGAGTCGCTGCTTTAGTTTATTACACCAGAGATGATGTCAGAAAGATGAAAGAAGACTTTGTATTGCAAATGAAAGCATTGTTTTTGAGGTGAAATAGACTCCTGCAAGTCGAAATTGTTCGTATTAGTACAGCATTAACATAAATCACTTAAAGCCATTGAATATTCAAAGCCACACATTCATTAACATGCCATGAAGTTACTAAAAAAAGAACATAGCCTGTATATCAGTCAGCTAAAACTATCATGCTGGTTTGCATTATTTCCAGACAGTATTCTTTCCAGCTGAAAGCTAGCTTGTCTAACGAATACACTCTGCATCTCTGAGGCTGTATCTGATGAACTAGATGCAGGGATCATGTAATGTTTCTCATTCAAGTGAATGGGAAAGTGTGTCCAAACTTTTGATTGGTAGTATATATTTATAAAATTTTATACAAACAACTCAACAGCCAAAGCACTTAGACTGGAAATGACCAGTGGAGCTTAATGGCTCTCTTGTAAACTGAAAGTGAATGTAAGAGGTTGTTACCCTGCAGCTGTAAGTTCACAAATGCACCAAAAGAATTAATATTGTTTCTTTATAGACATATGAAGTCTCAAAAAAAGTGACTGTCAGTGTACTGAGCCATTGGTAATATGAACATTCTGTTCAAGCTTGATGTTTTCTCACTAAAGTTTTATGTGAGGGACAGTGAAATCAATACTTTCTGTAAGCACCTATATCAGTGAGATGTGTTTGGATTACCTCCCTTTCATCCTTGCAGATTAGCTTAAATTCAGCCATGAATTGTGCATCAGATCAGCGATCATCATCATCCAATCACTTTTTTTTTAAAAAATGGAATTCAACACCAGGCTTTGGTTGTGCTGCTCAAAGACTCTTGTTCTGAAGACACTCCAGTGTTGATTTTATGTATGTTTATAGGGTCACTGACCTGTAAAGTGTTGAAGGAGGTGTGAAAAGCTCTGCATGGAAAGCGGGAAACCCTGATTTGACACCACTGGCTGACTGTGATCAGGGGGGCAACATGATTGTGAATTTCAACCAACACTGAGCAGCAGAATAACAGTCTATCTATATGAAGAGTATGTATGGTATTAATACAAAATTAAATTCTCTTTCCTGAATGATCTCTGAGTTGAGAAAGGCTGCCCTGGGACAACATTACAACAACATTGCTGTGCTTGTAAAATCAGTAAACTAGATATATAGAATGTAGTAGTTTGCATTACAGTGTGAATTGCTTTTTTGTAGGGACAGCTCAGGTGCAGGAGCAGGTGCATGGTTAAAGTACCAGGTGGTTGTAGGTAGACATACTGACTCAGCAGACATCGCCCGCCCCCACACCCCCCTCACCCCCCATCCCACCTGCACAGACTTCAGAGACAACAACCAGCCAGAACAATGTGGCCTGTCATTTGTGACAGCTCATGTATTGCAACTGTCCTGTAACTGTACGTATCTGCTTGTTGTCAGTGTGATCATCAATATCACCATAATCTATTAAACATTCATTTGTTGTTTTGTCCCATCTGGCTGTTTTCTATCAAATAAACACAGTGGACATAATGTCAAATATAAAACTCACCAGTAGAGGGAGCCATAATACAATTCATCTGGAGTTGCAGCCTGGGCCTCCTTCACTTCTTCATTCAGCGTGCAGATACCGGGCCACGTTATAATTCTTTGTAGATCATGTTAATAATTACAACATCTTCCTCAAAACAAAACAACCCCTAACAGCCAGCACCTGTCTTTTTGCAGCCAAGAATAATTGGAAATTCATGTGTTTACTGCTGGAACAGGACAGAGCATGCTTTGGGATTGACAGCTTTTACCACCACCTGAGATAGCAAGAGAATAATGAGGGAGGGGAGGAGAGATAAATCTACAAAAAAATTAATATTCATGATTAGACTGCAGGCCTGTGTGACGGGAATAAAATGCATTTCTGCTGTAGTGGTGGTAAATGCGGTTGGGTTCCTTGCTGCATGTGTGGGTCTGGTCTCCTGCTGTAACTGATAACAGTTCAGACAGTGTGAAAATAGGACTGGTTGTGGATGAAATAGGGCATGAATAGAAATAGAACTGTAGCCTTGGCTCCAAAGTCTCTGGTGAGACTTGCTGTGTCAGTTGCCTCATGTGTGCTGTTGAGCCGGTGGCCGTCTATTCTCTGTCCAGGTGCGTGTGCGTTTTTGCTCGCGTGTGGGAGATCCTGCCCAGCACTCACAAGCTCCTGGAGTCCACGAGAAAAGCATAGGGCCTCTGCCAACTGCATTAAAATTAAAGGCATTGACAAGGAATGTGTTATTGCCAGCTCAGATGGGGCCTGCATAATCTGGGACCCGGTGGAAGCCAGAACTCGCCCACTCAACCCCTTCTGTTTCTTTTCTGCTGAAACGGAGTCACATCACAGGAACGGTTAAATCAATTTAGTTCTAATGAAGGCGATCGTGTTGTTAAACCTTGGGAAACTTTTGTAGAACAACGTATTTAGTCAGGGCTGTAAAAATACACGAGGCAGTATTGATTTCTCTCCTGGGGCATGCTGTTTCCTCACTCTGTCTGTCTATGTAGGCACTTTATGAGGAGTCAGATGGAGCTGGATAACGCTGATCAGCACTGTTCACAACACCTTCCAAATGTAAGTTATTAGTGTAGGAAGCAGAGAGCTAGGGCTGCAATTATTATAATCTGCCAATTATTTTCTCGATTAATCGATTAGTCTAAAAAGTGTTAAATGCCTTGTTTTGTCCAACAAACATTCCAAAACCCGACAATATTCAGTATATTATCATGTATGACAAACAAAAGCATTAAATCATCACACATGAGAAGCTGACACCAGCAATTTTGTTGGCACTTCTGCTTAAAAAAATGACAAAAATGATTATTTTATCAAAATAGTTGCTGATTAACTGTCTGACAATCATCTAATCAGAAAAGAAATGCCTAAACGTTCATTGTGCTGTGCTACACGTAAGTTTAGATGTCGTAAATGGGCAAAACCTACAAAACAATGTGTTGTGTGCACTGTACGTTCCAGCTCCTGGTCATATTTTACTGTAGAGAGGCAGCCACGGCAGGGCTCACAGTGATACTGCATTGTTCTTTCAGCTAAGGGAGTGTTTGTTCCCTGGAGCGGATGGCATACATGACTCAGGCATCCAGATGGTCTCTATTGCCTGCTTCATCTTTGGGGATGACATTTCCTACTTTGCAGGGAAGAGCGTCACGTGCAAATTACCTCTCTCTCCTTTTATAGGCACAATGGTTAGGCCACAATGCAGCAACACTAATCTGATTGTGTGTATATAATAATAATAATAATAATAATAATAATGATAATATTTTTTTAAAAACTTGAACCAGAACTGTGCTGCAGCACTCTGAAGAGAACACACATTGCTGCCTCTTTAATTTGTATTATCATAACTTTAAGATAGGAGCACATTAATGTTCAAAGAGCTGCACTTTGTATGAGAAGCACATCAAAGACAACAAAATATAGGCCACATAAACATAGAGAGGGAAAAATAAATCTACTTAACTGTATTTCTTTACTATGCATCATCTTCTAGTGAGGGGAAGAACACATTTTATGGATTTCAGTCTTAGCAATGTGAGAAATCAAGCTTGCAAGAGAGAAATTAAAAAGCACCTGCCTTTTGAGAGCGATATGAAGAATCGCTCTAAAAATAACAATTGAGAGAGGAGGCCCAAAACAAGGAGACAACTGCCAAACACCAAGGTGATTGTTGCTCAGCCACAAACTCTCAAACACGCACAGCGCTGTATGATAGATGACAGCAGCTCAGAGGTGCCCCTGGGTCATTGCTGCAAAAGTTTAAAAGTTGTATGCCTCGTCGATGTTAGTCTTTTGGAGTAGAGGTATGAAAATACTCCATTCTGTGGCTTTTTGGCAGCTTTTATCACACTTTCTTACAGGCAGGAGAGGAATTCAAAGAGTTGACATGACAGATGTCAGGGGAGTACGATTAGTTCCACCTGCAGCCTTGCATTTGGTCTGCGGTGATTGTGTCAGAGAGGTCAGTACACTTTACCTCTGCAGTGGTCACACGCACAGGTAGCATGTTTGGCTCATGGCGTGCAAGAGAGAAGATTGTTATTCGCCTCTTCTTGGTGACATCAGAGCGTTGGGAAAAGAGTATTGTTGGAGGTTGTCGTACTCTGAGTGCGGTGAGTTCTTCCAGGCTGTTTTAGCTTTCATCTTCAAGCATAGCATGAGTACACTTGAGTTGATTCTCTCTTGAAACTGAGCCTGCTGCTTCCCAACCACAACAACAACAACAGGTCCTCCACACCATCACCAGCACCACTCTGGAGGAGAAGCCGAGTAGGAGGCTCCTCTTGGCTCACTCTTCAGGTTGCATTAGAAGTGAGGGGGAGAGTCAGTCGTAATGCTTTCGCTAACTGCTGCAATAAATCAGCGGTTTTCAGTGTTAGTAAGACAGGCCTGTGTGATTAAACATATCTGTGTAGTGAGGAAAGGAGATAAGCGGAGCCGCCCTTGTATACTTCATGGCCTAGGAATGAAGGTAATAATCCAGGACACTGTAACCTGTGTGAAATGCTTTCCAAGGCTTAGTTAATAAATTTCCTCTGTAGGCCGCTGGGGTCACACACACATATCCACACAGGAAATGCTCTCTTGCCTTTTATATTCTGAATTGGTCAAAGCTGACGCTGCCCATAGAGCAGAAAAGTGACAGAATTCTTTGAGATGAAAACCCCTGGTAGTCTCTTCACAGTGGGAAATCACTTATTCTGTCAAAAAGTATCATTGCAGATTTTGAGATTTCCTGAAGGTACAAGAGGTGTAAAGGGATTTGCCCATAAAAGAGACTGATGAGGGATGCAAGCACAGCCTTTCTAACAGAAAATCTATTTCTTGATTCAAATATAAGTCTAATAGTAGGCTATTAAAGATTATATATGAAACATGAGCTGGTAGTGCTTTGTACGTTTTCTATTCCCATCATAAAGTAACCAGCATCAAACTTTTGGCTCATTTGTGACATAAAATGTATGATACATTTAGAGTTTATACAGGCCTAATTTATCCTACTGATCTGTGGAAAGTTGTCAGTACCAACAACATGGATCCAGACTGTACCCTGCTCTTATCTCCCACATGTGCTAGAATGTGGGAGGAGTGCAGCCACACAATCACAAGCCTTTTCCAGGCGAACTTGGGAGCGATGGGAGGGGAGCCGCTCAGTGCTGCAGCTGGACGGCGGGAGCGGCTCGTGTTGTGCCGGGCATGACGAGATGCTGCCTGTCACAGCGGTGTCGGAGTGATAATGAACGCCTTCAGTAAGTGCTGGGATGGATGAGGAAGGTTTGCTGTCAGCGCAGGGTGGAATAACAGTGTGCCGTTGTGCCTCCTGGCTCCGCGATGGTGTCACCTCTGGGCGCTTTTCCCTCTGCTATCCGGACAGGGGACACTGGCGGAGAAGTGGCACACCGGCGTCGGAATTTACACTATTATCAGTCTCAGAATAGACAGGCGAGGGAGTAGAGGAGCTGCCATGGAGAGACAGAGCAGAGTCAAGGAGGAAATGCCGACATCGAAGGAGGAGAAGCGCAAAGAGAAGAAGCCGAAATCTGGGAAGCTTTTCCGAAAGAAATCTTTGAAGTCTGTGGGGAGTTTTATGAACAGAATCATCAAAACTTTGGGCACTTTCACCCACTTTGGAGAGGTTGACGCGCAGGACGCGGAGGACGACGACGGGGGGTTTCGGAATGGCGCACCTTGCACCCTCAGCGCCAGCTCAGGAATTATGAAGGAGGATGTACAGGTGGCGTGGGATCGGGTGGTGAAAAACACGCAGAGCACGTCTTCATCTCTGTGCACCGGCAGAGAGAAACTACTTTACCAGTACGGAGACAAAATCCCAGGTGTTCTGGGGCTGAAGAACCACGGGAACACGTGTTTTATGAACGCCGTGGTCCAGTGTTTGAGCAACACCGACCTTCTCGCAGAGTACCTGGGGCTGGAGAGGTACAAGCTGGACCTGAGTGAGACCAGAATAAACGGGCTGGTGAAAAGTGATGAGACGAGACTTGCCAGGGGAGAAGTCACGGAGAAGTTGGCATCACTTGTCAGGGCTCTGTGGACTCTGGAGTACACACCGCAGCTGTCTGTGGACTTCAAGGTACGCAGAATTCACTCACAGTCCGAAAAACACAGACTACAGGTGGATATGAGCTCAGTATGGGTGCACATTATAGAACAGAGCAGGTTCAGTGAAAGGTAAGGGCAGTCAATCATTAAAGGACGTGTTCACAGTTTTTTAAGTCTGTCTTGAAACAATAGTGTCCAAATGAACATTGAAACAGGTTTTTCTTGCTGTAATTATTCCTCCTGTTCATACTGACCATTAGAAGATCCCTTCATAATGCACTTACAATGTAAGTGATGGAGCCAAAATCCACAAGCCTCCTTTTGTACAAAAATGTAAAGTTTATCTGAAGCTTCAGTCGTCCAAATGAGTCAAATCAAGTAGATATCTTTCCACATTACAGTCTTTTTAGTGCCAAAGTCCCTCTTTTTGTTACTATACTTCCACCGCAGCTCAACAGGGAAACACTGTCAGAGGAAACACAAAGAGGGAATTTGATGCTAAAAAGACTGTAAATGTGGCAGATATCCACTTGATATGACTAACTCAGACTGCTGAAGCCTCATATAAGCTTCAGATAAACTTTTAAATGCATGTTTGCACAAAATGACTGTGTGGACACGCTGTGGATTTTGGGCCCCGTCACTTACATTCGTTCATATGGGCAACTTTTCAAGACAGTTGTTGAAAAGTTGTGAACCTACTACTCGTACTTTATTAGTTCCTTGGTAATAAGAACAGTTTATGCTCAAGTGCAGAGTGTCTAGTCAAACATAATCGCATGTTATGCAGACAGCAGTATGCCATAAACACCGGTATGAAGTGCAGGGAGTAGCCTGAATGTAATGCTCAGACAAAAGGAAGTGTCAGGAGTCTTACATCATTTGCTATAATTGCCAACAGTGCCGCAACCATTCTCTTACCACGGGCAATAACATGCGTACAGCCTTGTGACTTCAGTGTTTTCCTGCCAGGTGATAATGAGGCTGCTGCTCGGTGTCACCGGAGTCTGAGCACCAGGGTGAAGTTTTTCCACCAGAACACCCTACGTTACAACGCTAAAAACTTAAGTGATAAATTAAAAGCAGCATTTTAGCTGCTGCTGTGATGTGAATTATGTTGGAGATGATTTACTGGAGCACTTTCCACTTAAGAATCTCCCTTCCCCTGAGAATCAGGAGCTGTGACTATCAGGAGACCCTCAGGCTTTCCTCCTCTGCCCACGCTGAAGATGGGGGGTGGGGGGTGGGGGGTGGGGGGGGCGCCATACTTTATCTGCCTGCAGCTCTTTGCTCTGGATTTCTCTGAGCCATAGTTCAAGGCAAGAAGTAGATAATATGGTGCAGCGAACAAAGACACACGACAATGGATCTATTCTTGGAAATGCTAATTACTCTGTAAGAAAAGGGTATAAGTATGGCTACTGGAGTATCATGACCCCTACTGTATAGATGTGAGGGTTCTCTCATGTAAATCAAGGGTTTACCTGAGAGCCAATTAAGTGTTATCAGTTTTGCAGCGTTAACAGTCACGGACACAGAGAATAAATTTTAACATTTTCCCATCTGTTGTGCTCTAAACTCTACTACCCCTGTTGAAATAAATTCTGTCGGCCAGAATTCATACTGCCAATAAATCCCCAATTCCACACTTTCATTTCCCTCTTATCTCGTAGGAATCTGATCAGACATTTTCGGGACAACAATAAGGGAACGGCATGGAAACATCTTGCCAAGATTAAAAGACAGATTCAAAGAAAACAACTCCCCCCTTGTATGTGATGTTTCCTGTGTTGGAGCACAGACACGTGCACATACACACACACACACACACACACAGCATTGCCTCTTGGCTGTGGTTTGAGACCATAGGAGGCCCAGAGTTCATGCAGCTTAGGCCTTCTGAAATTGCCTGTTGAGTAATAGCACGGCTGCCTGGAGGGACACATTATAAAATAATCAGATAGCTCTAAGGCTTGTGTCTGAGAGGCAAAATTAGCTCCCAGTTGCAGGAAGTCCAGACAGCACAAAGTATTTATAAACAATCCTCCAAAAAGGAGTGGTCTTTAGTTAAATTGGTTCAATCAATCAAGTGTTTTTGTACGTCGATTATCAGTCATTGCAGGCTTCTGCAAGTCAGGTGTGTTGCCAGAAGGGCACAGGATAGGTGCAGCTAAAGCATCCAGATTGAAAGCACTTAAAAGGACTAGTACCCATCTTCCCATCACATGAATTTTGATAAGAGATGATAAAAGGGTAGAGATCTTTTTTTTTTTTGACAGTTACCCTTTCAACAGGACGTACACTGCGCTGCACTTTTTAGTTGAAATGAATAATGCTGTTCATGTACACCACACCTGTGAATGTAGATATGTCCTCGTTTGATCAAACGAGAAGGTTGTCCAAAGTTAATAAATCAGGAGTGGGCTCCTCACAGGTCAGTTGGCTGCAGAGTCCCGGTCAGGAGAAAAAAAACACAACAAAAAGTCCTGCTGAATGCCTGGCGCTCTGCCACATACCAGTACCACCTGGCCTGCAGGACAAGAGAGGTAAAAGGAGGAAAGCAGCTTCTCTAAATGTTCACTTAAGTATCGTTATGCTGCTTTGTGATATCTTACAATGTCAATGTGTCCAGATGTGCCTCTGGCATTAAACTGGGCTCGGACTACACAAGTTTTAAAATCCTAGCCGATTTTGAAATCGGGTTGCATAACGCACATAAGGAGAAACTTCATGGATGTTCTTCTCCCTAATCTCAAATATGCACACACTACAAGATTTGAAAATAATGGCACATCACACACTACAGGATATTATTAAGATTATCATGACAGGGGGAGCAATGGACCATCTCATGGGGAAGCAGATGGAGACTGACATGGTGCAACAACTTGCTTTAGTCAAACTTTTCTCTTTTTCCATATGAATATGTCTTGGAAGACATGGTGTTCTTACCACATATGGACTAGCCTTTCCTCCATCTCAGCTGTTCAAGGCACTTGTACAACAGCTTGTTTCTTGTTGTTTCTTTACAGTCGCCATTTCAAAAGTCCTCTCATTCACTTCCATCTCCTTGTAGACTAATCTAGGCCCAACATCGGTACCTACCAAAGTCCTAGACCAGATTTCTCCTCCGATTGTCGGGAGGGGTGAACTGGGGATAAATCAGCCCAAAACACCTGTAGTCTGAGCCCAGCCTTACAGTTGAAGGGTTGAGTTTCTCCAACCTGCTCTGGGAGCAGATGTGGGCTTTTGATCTGGACAGTTCTGGTGCGTTTTCTGAATCCCCCCTGTCAGGATGGTGTGTTTGCACAGAGGGGCCTGGACAGGGACAGGCCCCGAAACTCAAACAGTTACTCAACAGGCAGTTTATCAGTTTCCATAACATGAGAGGCATCAGAGAGAAGGGAGTTAGGGTAAGCAAGCAAGATGACTGAACAGGAATGTGGTCCTCCCTTTGGTGAATATTGATGGGCCTATTTAGGAAGCTAAATATATGTCGTGATGACCTCACAGTGGACTTTGCTTGCAGGTATGTGTCAATGTTTGTAGTCTCCATGTTGGTTCTGAATGATTATCTATGTTGCTGGTTACAGTAAAAAAGGATGGAGGTGTAGATCAGTGATTCCCAACCAGGGGTACTTGTAATTGAAAGTATCTGAAAAATAGTTAGCAAGCTAGCAGAAAAGTCTAAATAGTAAGCTAGCTAAAAGTAATGAATAAATGTTTTAAAAAGATAGTTATAAGTAATTAATAAATAATTTAAATAGTTAAATGGGTTGAATTGGTTAGCTGAAAGTAATGGATAAACAGTTTAATTAGTTAACTAAAAGTAATGGATGAATGATTGAATTGGTTAGCTAAAAGTAATGAATAAACAGTTGAGATAGTTAGATAAAAGTAATGGAGAAATGGTTGAAATGTCTTGCTTCTACCACTAGTAGTAGCCTACAAATGCAAACTTGACCAAACCAGCCTAAAGACTCACAGTTCAATTGTATGAAAGAAATGTACTACAAGATATAGTTAAAATCATCATAATATAGTGTTAAAAACATCCAGTTTAAAATCATTTCAAATTAAGACTTTTGGAACATGACAAGTGCTGATGATGCACTTGAGTTAATCGGGCTGTGGAAGTTTGTCTGACAAAAAGAGTGGGAACCACTGATATCGAGGATAGATCTCTTTTGGTTAGATGGTAGAGTGAATATTAACCGAAAAAAAACCACACATTGCCAACTGGCCAATGGCCAATCTGCCACAGAGAGCAATAAAAAACACACAACCTTTTCCACAACCTCAATTATATCTCTGAGACAATTGCCACCTTCAAAAGGCTGATGGTAATTACTGTTATTACTTTGCTGTAATGACTAGCTGCACAACAGCTTTGGGTTAGTACATGTCCATGGTTCCCGTAGTTAATATCATAGCATTTATGCAAAGCATCCCTGAATGTTTAAAGAGCATCAATTTAAAAGAGATCTGCTGTACTACATTGAATCTTCTCTAATCAGTCTTTTTTAAAAACATTTGTAATGTTAAGTATGATAGTTCTTAAATTTGACAACAAAGAGGCCATATTATACAGTATATGGTGTTAGTTATTCAGTATTCAGTAAACTACGTGTGAAAATACAGCCGCAACATCCAGAGATGAACATAAGACCTCCCACAATCAAGAGGTGTGTCACCCATAAGAGCAAAGATTAGAGTGCAGTGAACATGTACTGCAAAATGCAGTTTTAAAACGTTGATGCCTATTTGCTGCTTTCACATGCTCTTTATGTAATAACACATTGTTGCTCAACAGAGACACATAGCTGTCCAGTTTTATCGGCTAAAAACAGGAGCTCTGTATTGGTTAACATTTCATATTTTGTTCCGGTCTTATATTGAAATGAATGTAAGAATCCTGTTTCTCATGACAACACTCATATCTTTTAGACTTTGAGATCTATGAGATAAAGGAAGCTTCACTTTCACTTTCAAGACAAGATCAGAAGAGAAGATTAGAGAACCTTATCGCTCTGCCAAGACTCCACCAGCAGTCTTTCTCTGTTTATGAATTTTTATGTTCACTTTTCGGTAACTACATCTCAGTAACTACTTTGAAGATGCATTCCTGGCTCCACGTCCAATCAGTTATCAATCTGGTCATACTGATCAGCTCTCCTTTTTAAAAGGATTTGAAGGGAAAGTTGACTTTAGTATACTTTTTTTTTAAAGGTCTGCTCTGTGCTTGTCATTCAAAGAACTACACACAATCACACTGGGCTGCTGCATTGTAATATTCAGTTACATGCTTTGCTCAAGAACACTTAAAGGATCAGTGTGTAGGATTTAGTGACATCTAGTGGTGAGGTTGCAGATTGCAGCCAACTGAATACCCCTCCCCTTCCAAGCGTGAAGGAGAACCTATAGTGGCCGCGAAAAATGCAAAAGGTCCTCTCTAGAGCCAGTGTTTGGTTTGTCCATTCTGGGCTACTGTAGAAACATGGCGGTGCAACATGGTGGGCTCCGTGGAAGAGGACCCACTCCCTATGTAGATATAAAGGGCTCATTCTAAGGTAACGAAAAAACAACAATTCTTATTTTAATGGGATTATACACTAATTAAAGCATACTTATAAATATTATATTCCATTTCTGCCAAGTCTGTTCTGCTTGATGCCACTAAATTCTACACACTGCACCTTTTAAGAGCTCGCTGTTAAAGGAGCAGAGAGTGTGTTTTCTTTTTGAGAACCGAACTAGCCACTCTCCAGTGACAGGCCTCTAACGCCATCATTAGACATCCTACATCACGTTATGGTTTAATAGCTATAAAAGGCATATCACATATTAGTGGATTTATGAAGCAATGATTACAGTCTGCTGTTCCTTCTGCTATAATCTCTCATCACTGCCTGTGCTTCTCCAGGCTGCCAGCTGCGGTTCATGCTGTTAATTCCTGCCTAATTGAGTTGGGTGCCATTCACATCTGAAGTCACATTATACTGTGTGTGAGCTTAAGTAGTCTTCAACCTACTTTTAAGAAAAATGTTATTCACACCTAAAATAGCAATTCTTGAGAAGAAAAGGGGGGGGGGGGGGGCAAAACTTTTAGACAGTAAAACTTGTATTAAAGGTGCAGTGTGTAGAATTTAGTGGCATCTAGCAGAACGGACTTGGCAGAAATTGAATCCTGAATACCTTGAATACCTTAGAATGAGCCCTTTATATCTACATAGATAGCGGATCCCCTTCACGGAGCCCACCATGTTACACCGCCATGTTTCTACAGTAGCCCACAACAGACAAAACAAACACTGGCTCTAGAGAGGGCCTTTGGCGTTTTTCGCAAGTGTCGTGGCCACCGTAGGTTCTCCTACACGCTCTGAAGGGGAGTGGTATTCTACACACTGGACCTTTAACAAGCATGTTAAAGGCAGATCTAAAATCTAAAATGACTTGGCATCAGTCAAAACGTTGGCAGGGTGAAGAAGCGTGAAGAGTGTTAGTGCAAATTTGCAATTCTAGGATTCCTCTGATCATCGTTCTGTGGAGAGCCCACTGTGAGCCTCAGTCGTACCAAGGAACACATTCAAGCTGTCAAACCAGTAAACAAATAGTGCTTGAGATTCACATCTAGTGTGAGAGAATTCTGTAAAAAAGGATTTCATTTTGCTTCTCAAAGTGCCCACAATAGCTTTAATTCTAACAAACTGTCAGATTATAAAAGCCAATTAAACCACCAATGTTTGTGTTTCTCGTTGAAGCAAAATTGGAATTATGTGGATAGAATAAATATATTTATGGATATCAGGTTTCTCTGTGAACTATTTTTTCTTGCTCGGAAAAAAACACCTAAAACTATTATGTAGCTGTAGAAAAATTGCAGTTTCATCATGCAATTTCCCTCCCCTCTCCAGACCATAGTGTCCAAGTATGGATCACAGTTCCGTGGTAATTCCCAACATGACGCCCTGGAGTTCCTCCTGTGGCTGCTGGACCGCGTCCATGAAGACGTCAATCTGGCCTCCCACAACAACAACAACAAGACCAAAGCTCCTGGAAAGGTAAGCATTGAGCAGGCTGTTGGTCCATGTAGCAGCAGTAGAGTAGACATGATATTTCTGCTTCTCAGTAATGAGACCGTCATTGATCAGGAAACATGTCCCACTTCTGGTAACATTTTGTAATAAAGGTTCACAATACATGCTTAAACGATGCATAGCTAAAACATGACTCATTATGATCAAATGCATGAATTAATTCATAATATATCATGAGCTCCTGTGGCTTGATATATAGTGAAGTCATTATTCATTCATGTGATTATATGGCATTTAATGGATCAACTTTTTATGAATGTTAACTTACACTTAAGACATACATTAATTAATGTGTCATTAAATTATTTTAATGACGCATTAATTAATTAATGTATCTATCATCTAAAAATCTCTTTGTTCATGCATTTACAGATTGCATATTCAAATGTGCTTGCATGAACCAAGACAATGCACTGAATGTAGTGATGTAGTTGATATTCAAACATGCAACATGCACAGTAAATGTTAGGAAATGTTTTCAGATGTTTTTCCTCCCGCGGTTCATGTCTCTGTGTTTGTGTTGTTTATTATCAAGCTAGCAGGTCTTATCTCACCGATAAAGATGTCCAGACGTTTTTTGATAATTCCACAGACAGCAGTATCATTAGCTCTTCAGAGGTTACCTCCAGGTCTCAAAATATGTTCATGCGACCAAAACCAGTGTGGCAATCTAAGGTGTGCAACCTCACTCTGTGTCTAATGCGTTGCCTGTGGACACGTGTGGCGATTTGGTGTTGGATTTTCTCTCAGCACGTCTCCTCGCTCGAGGTGGGCCTGCAGGCGCAGTGTACTCTGATACTCCCTGAATGGAACTTTGAACTGCTCTGCTGTGAGCCATTAACGCAGAACTTTCATGTATTATTAAAAACATGTTTTTACTTTTGAAATAGACATCCCTCCTTTTTGTAGTTTTATCAGGGTGATAACCAGTGGCATAATTTATGAGAAGTGCTACACTGTTGCTTGCTGTCGGTGAGTCATTGCAAATAAATCTACTCAAACTCAGTGCCCCCTGTTTCCTGAGGCGCTAACTGCAATGATTTATTCTGTTGTTTCATCATTGTGGGATCGGGATATATTGAGATCAGGAAGTCTTACACTCCCGAGGCTATAAATTGGATAATTTAAGATAATGTATAACATGCTTTTTTCTTGTGAGTATTGGTATGACCAACATGCAACCTTCACTTGCATTTACTATTTATACTCATTAAAAGGGTTTTTTGTTTGGTTTTTTTTTGTTTGTTTGTTTCCTATGTATGTGGCTGTAACCTTGCTCCTTTTTTTCTGGCTTTTGTAGAGCTTGTGGTCATCTCTTTGACTGCACTTGACTCTCAGTCCTTGCATTAGCATGTGAGTGATAAAATGAGGGAGATAATGATAGAAATCTGTCTAACAGAGAGACCATGAACTACAGTTCACCGTCATCCTCTGTGGGGGTCCAGGTCTGTGTATCAATGAAAATCTCCACTCCACCAAGTTTCCAATGTTTCTGTGGCTCATACAGAATACTCTGATATCACATGAACAGCCTCCATCTCCTTGTGAGCTGAGACTGAATGATGGAGTGAGGTCAGGGGGTGCGGGGTGGGTCTGGACTGTGTCTTTGAGTGCACATGGGCATGCAGAGGACATGACAGAAGGCTAGGACTGGAGAGCTGCTGATAAGGTCTGTCATGATGAGTCTGCAGCACCCCAAGGAAAATGTCGCCGCACTTTCACCCATGGAGCCGATGAGGTGTGGAGAATGTAAACCTGACCAAAAAAATGTTGATTTAATCCTGGAATCCACTTTATGATGGTGTCAGCAGCATGATTCATGTGATTAAAGGAGCAGAACGTTTGCTTGGGTTTCCTTTTTCTCAACATTTAACCTTCTTCCCAATTAGAAGTAGATATTTTTACTTACTTACTTTCTGACCAGATCCTATATTCAGATTTATTGTGCCTCACTATTTTCAAACATGTTTGATATCCAGCAACCGGTCACTGATCTAGCCAATACAAGATATCACCTCCACTTTTATGTTCATGACATCAGCTGATGCCAGTGAAGCTAAAAGTTTGGTAGCCCCAGTTCTAAAATACAAGCAATGACAGTTTATTTTAGCGGAGGCAGGATGGAGGAAAGGTTGGTGGAACTTAAGAGGGAGAATGTGTTCGTTGGATATTTCAGAAAACAGATTATCAAACTACAGAGTTGTATAGGATGGAATAGTGTTAATTAAACAGGAACTGCGAGACCTGTATCCATGGCGACTTGATTGTCTGTATTGTCTGGGTGGCAACATTCATTGACTAAGTTTGCAAAGTATGTAACCTTTGTGGACGTTTGAGCAGTCATAAATCCATTGGCATAAGATGTTGCACCTTTCAGTCAACAGACAGCAGGAATAAGTTGGAGTTACAACTTAGTATGAAAAAATCTGCTGCAGTATTAGTCTTCCATGTAGAGGCTATGATTAGTCCATACCCTTGTTAATCTTTGCGCCATTTTATGGGCTTGTTAAAACCCCTGATGTGTTTAATTAAGTACCATTTCAGAAGACTACGGTGCTGTAATAGAAAATGCTGCATATGAATAAATATCCATTGCAGTGTCAGAGAGAGAGAGAGAGAGAAGGAGAGAGCAGCACTATGGCCTCTGTCCAGAGCAGAAAATCTCTTGTGACAGTTGTCTCTTATGTTTGTCCAGGCCTTCTGCCATCAGCCAGTGTGGGCTCTTTGCAGACACCAAGGTTGTCATGGATTTCGGTTTTATCAGTAAGGAAACATGCGGTCATATAGGCCTCTGCTCAGCATCAGGAATTGGAGGGAAATTATTCCACTAATGCCGTCTCCCCATGAATCGTAGTGTGCTCCTTGCCTTATTCCCTGCTTCATCCCTGCACAGCTCTTACATACTGTACCTCTGCAAGAATGTACAGTAAAGCTGTGGTATGCAGTCCACTATCACTGCTCCACAAAGGAGCTTTGTGAAGGGCAGAGAAGGCCTCACTGAGGCCAGGAGAAGGGCAGCTGAATGGAAAGTCTAAGTCACACTCAAATATCTACTACATCAATATACAGTCAGGTAACTAAATGTTGTAATGCTAAAACCTTATAAAGCCACTCAGGATTAGTTTTGGTCTGTGACGTTTGTTTGTAAGTTGTTTCACTTCAGCGCTAATCTCCTCCGCCACCACCCTGTTGTAGCTCTAGTGGTGCTGGCTTGCTGGCAGAGTCATCCAGGGTCACAGCCAGGCTGATGGGAGGCCTCAGCCCAGTTTACCAGTCCACAAAGGTTCCCACTCACAGCCAAGGAGTCAACAATCTCCTTCCTCTTCTGCTGCTAATTCGGGAGCCTGTGGACCTATGCTAACTGTTTTTAAGCATGTGTTGTTACTACTTAACGTAAGACAGCCAGAGCCCAAATGAAAAGTCTCCATCCACAATCCCCTCGGGCTGCCTGCATAGTCGCAACCATCGAGTGTCAGACAAGCTCGGAGTTGGAGCCGAAGTATTTTGTGTTTGTAATGGAGGGTGACAGTTCACAGTCCTACACATACACGAGCAGACATACACTACACACATTCTAACATTTAGTGCTGACTCCCCATGGCTTTGACTCATGTGGCGTTCATTCTCCCTCTCAGTTTGTTGATCGTTTATCACTTAGGAAACACAGTGCAAGTGTGAAGCTCTCTCTCTCTCTTGGCTCCATGAATGTGGCTCTTTGTAAGTCGCAGGAAGAAAGAGACACTTGTTGTGCAGCCCTAGTTCAGAGGGAGAGATGTAAGACTGAGTTCTCTAGTGTGGCAATGGGAGACGGAACAGTAAGCAGTAGTGACAGTCAGAGAGATGGGGAAAGAGAGAGAGGAATTACGTCTTTGATTCTGCATGACAAAAATTGCTGTAGAAACTGGAGAGTGTGGCTGTTTCTCATTTACAGATGTGTCTGGTCAAGTAAGGGCACTGTTTTAAACCCTAGCAGCATGGCTCGAGAGATGGCAATAGTCTGTGGTTCGATTGTTTGGTCAACCGCCTTGGTCCTATCCACTATTGGATGAATCGCCATGAACTTTTGTGGTCCCCTGACTTTTAATCTGGTGCCACCAGGAGGGTGATATTTCAGTTTTTTTAGTGGAATGTCTTGAACTATTGGATGGATTGCCATGACATTAGGTTAAAATAAATCAAATAAAATCATGTTCCCCAGAGGATGTGCCCTATTGACTTTGGAGATCCTCCAAAGTTTCACTAATTCAGTGAAATCTCAACATCTACTAGATAGATTGGCACAAAATTTTGTACAGACATTCATTGTTCCCACATGATGAATACAAATTACTTTGATGATTCCCTGACTTTTCCTCTAGCATTACCACGAGGTTGACATTTGTGGTTTTGAGCAAAACTATTGGATGGATTGCCTTGGAATTTGGTACAGACATTCATGGCCCCCTCAGGATGAATTGTAATAACTTTGGAACTTTGGTGATCCCTTAATTTTTCATTTAGCATCATCATCAGGTCAAAATGTTAATTTGTCCAATAATTTGGTCGACATTCACATCAGCCTCAGCTGCACTTTTGTGCTTAGTGCTAATTAGCAAATGTGAGCATGCTAACACGCTAAACTAAGATGATGAACATGGTAAACATTATACTTGCTTAACATCAGCGTGTTGGCACTGTCATTGAGAGCACGTTGCCATGCTAGTGTTAGCTTAAAGCACTGCTGTGTCTAAATATAGCCTCACAGAGAGAAAAAGGACAGAATCTCCATAAACCAGAGGATCAAAAAATGAATCACACTTATTATCATACCTGGGCTTTGTTGTTCACAACAAAGTGAACATACATTGAGTGACAATGTACTTGAAAATGTCTCCCCTACAGCTCCATGACAGGACAAGTGAGATGCTGTATGTTGAGACTTAAAGTCAAAAAGACAAAATTAGAAACACAATCTGTGTTATAAGCCAGTGCAGATACAGTAGCTCTCAGGGTCAGTAGGTCTGTACTGTATGTTCTCAGTAACACAGGCCTGAATGTGAAAACATCTTGACAGGGGTTGATAAGCCAGGTCCTCATCCTCCCACGTAGTAACAGCACAACAATCACAATGTGGCCCTCCTTTGTTCATTAGTTGTGCTCTCCTTCCCTTCTTCTACCTGGAGATTTGATTTGTACTATGTGGGCAGTTGTGTACTGAAATTAGACACACATCCAGACACTGATCCAGACATTGTACCAAGGCTTCAAACTTGGTTTCTTTTTACTTATTCTCGCAGTACATGCCCATAAATGCACCTCTAAACCCACATCCCAGCAGCGCCTTTGCCTGTGTGTGGTCAGTGCTGCTCCTCGCTCCTATCAGGGCTGGATGCGAATGATGTGAGTTATGTGTGTTTTCTGTGTGTGTGTGTGTGTGCATGCACGCGTTTTTCCTCCCCCCTCTGCCTTTGATTCTGTCTGCCCTGCCAAGCTGAAATGGCTTCCTGTGGCTCAGAGCCACCCAGCTGGAAAAGCAGCTTGGAGGGAAGGGTCCGAATATGACCACTCTGTGTTTGAGGTCCTCTCTCACCTCCGACCCAGATTAGTGTTGATTGGCTAAGAGCCTGAAGCACCCCACAGATGCTGAGGTGAGAGTTGTCTGCATGTGGATATAGGTCTACAATGAGTTTAATGTGTTCAGTATCTCCCTGTCAGTCATGGAGGTTGGATTTGAGGAAAAAAAGGAGCTGGTTTTGAAAGCTCGGGGTTGCTCACTGTGGCACAGACACAATTAAGCTGCAACTGTCTGACTGCTCCAGACAACACAATGCATCACCACCGGTTTAAAGAACAGTTAAAGAACATTTCTATAAACTGCGCTCGTGCTCTGCAGGGAGCCCAACCCAGAAAAACATCTTGTCATTAAGTTGTGGGGAGCTTTTAAATGAAAGGAAACAAGGTCATGTTTGCTTGAGTGTGATTTTGACTTCCCAGAGAGGCTACATGAGTATAATTACTTAAGTTTAATATTTGCTAGTTAAAAGTTTAAAACAACAAAACAGAGCTTTACAATTCATTGAATAGATTTGTCTTCAAACATGCTTTGCAGAAGAATTAGGTGCTTAATCTTGTTTTTTTTATGAGAAATATTGTTAAATCAACAGACTGATTCTTTATTTAATATAAAGAAATTCCCTCACACACAAATTATTCCCAGCCCTGGGTCTGACTGGCAGACAGTACCAAACCCAACAATTTAAGTGATTCAGATTTGCTGAGTAGAGGCTTTCCAGAGAGTGTGTCAATTCAATTGCCTGAAACCAGGCTTGATGGAATGATTTACACAGTTGTTGCTAGAAATAATTGAAGCAGGGAGGCATGCCTGTCACGCCAAGTCCAGTTGTAATTGTTATCTTGAGTTAAATTGAGTCAGCCTGTGAAGATGAATGGATTTTTTAAAAAGCAATAATTGTCAATCTGGCATCACGAACAATTTAGAGAAAGAGCTTTAATCAAATATCTATCGCAACATTTCTATTCCAGCAATATTATGCATGTAATCCTTAACAAAGACTGTTACCTTATATTGCTGCTTGTGATGGCCGTTAAAACAAACTGGCAGGTACCAGAAGCGGCCGTGTGTCTCTGATGTGTGTAGTCATTTTATCCTCATTTGTGTCACCACAGTCATCACCAGCAGTCGCAGAGGCAGGAGGGTAATAATAAACCTCATTGGCTCAGGAGGCCGACCTCCCTTCATTAGAATTAATTTCCCCCTCAGACTCTCCTGCTGCTCTCTTAAAGGTGGGATAAATCTTCTTAAGAGACGTTTCACAAAGTCATATTCACCAGCACAATATGCCACTGGTACACTAGTTTTCAATGAAATTTCTCCCAAATCTGTTATTTTTCTGTTCGTGTTGTATGCCCTCTTTCTCTTTGGGAGCTGTGGGTATTTCCATAGAAACAAGAAGAGGACAGACGCAGTCAAGAGGCAGATAAACATGGCATCCACCGGAGCTGTTGGGCTCAAGTGTTTGTTATATCTTGATTTGCAACACACAGGTTCATATCCAAATGGGGAAGAAAAAGTTTTACTATTTTGTATAATCTGGCATTATTTATTGTTCTACAAAGTTACTCACTTGAACAAATTAACACTCATCAATACCACTTCTGAACCCAAATTCAGGGTATCAGCCGATACCGAGTAGCAGTACAATCGTAGTGTTCTGTTTTCACTTACAGCTGCAAATGAATGGATCGAAACAGAAAACTATTTTTAATATGGATCAGTGACATTTGGCCAATCAAAGATCGATACCACCCTCATGTCTGTACAGTAAATATAAGGCTAAAGCTAAAGCTGGTTACTTTAGCTTAGCATAAAGACTGGAAAGAGGGGGAAACAGCCCCCCCTGTCAAAGCTGGTTGCCTGGCAACCTCACAGGCATAACAAGACTTCAGTCCTAACCCTAAAACAGCAATGTGTGGTTTTTGCATTTCTTTTTTGTTTTTTGGATTACACAAACGAGATGTTAAGTAGTGAGCTATAGAGGGGCTGGTTGGTGGATTTGAAGCTAAGTGGCTACTGGATGTAGCTTCACATATTTACTGTACAGACATTATCGATCTGCTTATCTAACTCTTTGCAAGAAAATGAATAAGCATATTTCACAAAATCAGTGCATCTCAGTCATCACCAGTACTTGTCTGTGATGAACTCATACAGCTGGAGCCTATCCCAGCGTTTACTGGATAAAAGACAATCCTGAACAAGTTACAGGCAGAATATCTTAAGGCAGATTTTCACTCAAACTCACATTAATACCTGTGAGTAATTTTGAGCCTCCAGTCCATTTTTTGGATGAAATCATATTGTTGTCATGTTTGAAGTCACCACTTTAATTATTTAAAGTGATACCAGCCTCAGTCAGCAGGTGTCTGTTATTGATGACTCACTCTTAGGTCAGTGCATTTGGGCGGTTAGCAAAGGCCTTTCGTCGATGTTAAAACACTCATCATGTGTTTTCCCATCTTCAGGATCACTCACAACACTCAGCTCATGTCCTGTTTATGAATGTGATTCATCCATATCGCACCAAGAACAAAAAAAGATTTGCAACTTGCTGAGTTGCCACATGCTTTCTCAATGTGTGTTAAACTGCACCACACTGTCACCCAGGAAGTCTGTTGACAGTGCATCAAGATTTTTTAGGCCACAAGAATAGAGCCTCCCTCCTGACCAGCTTCTCATCTTGGCTTCCTCTTGTCTTTATTCCTGTCACCATGTCTGTCTGCCCCATCACATTTTTTTCCACACTCTCTTTCATTTCTCTTGTTGAAAGCCCTTTCATTTCCATCTGGTGATGATGAAATTCATTTTGAGGCCGGTGTTCTGCTCTCAGGCTAGTAGAAGCACAATGGCTTTCTCCTCACACATCTCACCTTCAGATTGTGAGATTCAATGAACAATGAATCCTTAATGACGGTCCTAACATGATAGAGAGGATACCACTTCTACCAGTATAGATCAGTCAAAAGCTGAAATGCTTCTAGCAAATGCCAGCAGTCCATATTAATTTTGATTTTGACAGGCACTTCAGTGTCATGATTTTGAAATGTTACTGAACATTTTTATTGCTTGTGTTGTTCAGCTGGAATTGATCAACCTTGACTTTTTGAAGAAGTTGTTCCCTTTTTTGGAAATGTTACATTTTTACAGTTGAATGAAATCTGGTTTAACACTCCTTAGTGTGTTGCATTCAAAAGAAATTATTAGAATGAATCAGTAAGGATTGTGTCAGGATTGTTAGTGTCTTTCAGCATGAACCCCAAATTGCTCCTGATGAGTATTGTATGTTGGTGAAAAAAGAGTGAGTTGCTTTGGACAAAATTGCTGCCAAATGAATGTAATTTGCACCTTCATTTTTAGCTTGTAGTGTCGCTCTGTAGAAGGTAATGTCAGTCTGTCGGTTAGTCCTCTGCTTTGGTCCAGCCTGAAATATTTGAATAACTGTTGGATTGCCATGAAATTTTGTACAGACATTCGTGTTCCCCTTAGGATGACTAGTGATAACTTTTATGATCTCCTGACATTTCATCTAACACCATCATCAGGTCAAAATGTCAGTTTGTTAATGACTAAATGCTTACAAAACTCAGCTGTACTTTGTGTTTAGTGCTAATTAGCAAATGTTATCACGGTAACATGCTAAACTAAGATGGTCAACGAAGTAAACATTATAGCTGCTAAACATTAGCATGTCAGTATTGTCACTGTGAGCATGTTAGCATGCTGAAAATAGCATTTAGCGAGTGCAGCCTCTGCTAGCGTGGCTGTAGACTGTTGGTCTCGTTAGAGTTTTGAGGCATCTATAGCACCCTGGAAACATTTCATGGGTCATCTTAAAGTGATTCCAAAGCTGCACCAGCTGCTTCAAAACTCAACTTTTAACTGTAAACAAACAAACTCACTTTGGGAGAAATTCACTATGTGGTTTTTTACCTTGGCACAGGACGGTCAGAGCACAAAGCAGGAGCCAGTAAGGAATTTGGTATTTTGAGACATTTCATTAGATTGGATGCTCGCAAATCCCACTGTAATACAACAGTAATACTTTTTTCTGTGGTGGATATATAAGGGAAATTGAAGATCTGATAGCATTACAGATGCACAGTTGACACATATATATTCTAACAGCGGTTGTATAGCAGTTGCAAATTGCTTCTGGGTCAGTCTGCCCCTCCTCTTGTCCTGTCAGACAAGACTAGAGCAGACTGAATCTAACATACGCAGCAGTCATTCAGTTACAACCCTGAGGTCTGGGCTCTTAGTATATCCATACAAATGCACCCCATGCAGAGTGATCGCCCACAGGGAATAATAGGCAGAAGGGTCAGAGAGAAAAGCTTCCAGCACTAGTATTATTGGGACTATTTATAGAGAGGTACGCACGCGACAGGCGGCGATGTTGAGGGAGGCTATCCATTATTTATGTTCACTCTGTATGTCAGTTTGTGTACTACTTTGACTTTCTTAATCATTGAGTTACTCAATAACACTCTCTTTTCTTTCACTCTGTCTGTCTATATCCACACACACACACACACATACACACACATATACGCCTGCCCCATATCTTTCAGTCTCTCTCTCTCTGTTACGATCACCACAGGGATTTAGGTGCTGTTGAGTCTTGTTCTCAATCACTCCACTATAGTGCTTTCTCCACCAGCAGCACATGTCCATCCCTGTGTGTTTCCACGGCTTGTTTAAATTATTCACATCAGGACCATTACTGGGAACACTCGCGCCCCCTTTACAATCTACCTCCCCCTATCCTTGAAAGCTCATGAGGATGAGGCAGGTGGTCTGTGAGGATGGGGGGGGGCATATTTCCTGGATTTTCACCACAGTGCCTGAGTTCCTTTACACTGGCAGAGATGAATCACTCCCAACAACATTTTATTTTTTGGGGGGGGGGGGGGGGGGGGGGTGAATTATTAAAAAACCTCCACGATGGGACAACGTGCACCGTTAATCTGTCAACAGTCATGGATTTAACAGATTCTTGGGAGTGAGCTGCTCATCTGCGCCTGCATCATCTCACTGATGAAATGGATAATGAGTAAATGCAGCGCTGTTTCCAAGGCTGCCAAATGTCTTTTTAATAACATTGATCTCATTGTGGGAAAAAAAAGCCTCAAGGCACGAGCATTTATTTTCACCGCTCTGATTTATTCAATATTGTACTAATGGTCATATTAACTTAGATTTTATTGAGAAAAAACAATTGTTATGTTTTTAGAAAGAGCAATCTTTTAATGGCACAGTAAATATGAAAACAGACCCTTTGGGGTCAATGTCTATGCAGAACTTTACATGATGAAGCTTTAATATTGAAATTCCAAGACAGACAACTGATTCAGATCCCGACAATCTTTTCAAATTGACTCTCTGTGGAACTATACATGACTCTGAAATAGCACAGCAAGGGAAACACAACCGCTAACATGTTGTGTTTCATCAAAAAAATATTTCACAATGGTATTTCCATTTAAATACACTCACATAAACCCTGTATTCTCTATTGTTTGAATGAAATTACAGCTTTTTGGCAGCTGCACAACAATGTGCTTATCACGTCTCGCTCTCTGTCACTCTGGCCGTCTGTCGTCCTCTGTCGTCAGCTTAAAAAAACTCACCGTCAGTGAACTCTGGCCTCCTGCTGACAATGCTGAGCCAGCGGCCAGGCTCCAGACCACCACTTGGTTGCATGCTGTATCTTTGTCATTCATCTAAATCCCAGAAATCAATTACAGCACGCTAGGTGCCAGGGTGAGGGATTTGAGTTTTAATTTTCTCCTTGCTCCTTGGGCACTGGCACACACTCTCTCCTGGTATTGAGGCTTATGGATTAAGCAGAGGTAGACAATTCTCTGGCTTTACATATCTTGGATATTAGCGGTTGCACATTTTTGTGTTTATATTTCTCCACGTTATCTTTTCAGATATGAGTAGCATTGGTTGCAGAATAGCGCAGATCCATTTTTTAATTTTTTAATGGTATTTTCTGTGCTCAACTTCTTTTTCTAAGTTACAAGTTGCCAGTGTTCATGACATTTACATGTTGTTAAAACCAGTTTCAAGGAGTATTGACTCTCCCTCTCTGCCTGCAGTGTTTAACCTACCCTCTGTGAGGACTTCCTGTCCTTCTCATTCTACCAACACTGCGTGGATGCAGCATAAAATACAGCGCTTTGCATCATGGGAATGTTAGCAGAAAGTAGTGTACATGCCATGATTCTCGTTACATTGTGTGAAATTTTGAGGGAACTGTACAGTGTGTAAATCTCACTTTCGGAATAAAGTCTGAACTGACCTCATAATACACCAGGGACAAAAGAACAATGGGGGACCAGAATGTACTCTCTCCTAGAAACTAGGAAAGAAACTGGCACAAACAAAAGAACTCAAATTTTTTCCTTCTCAAAGTGGTTGATGAATAGCTACAAAAAAGCTACAAAATAGCCAGAAAGAACAAATCAAATCAGTAGCCACTGTGTCTGCCACAGGAGGTAACAACATACCAAACTAGTCTGGACCAAATTTCCAAAAAGACTAAATTAGACTAAGGCTAATTCACTAAAATATTTTTATCCCAGACAAGCCACTGCTTGTCACAAACCGGCTCTAAGTATGTTACAATGAGGGGAGACAAGCCAAGTTAAATGACTGACATTACTCTGAGATTTGAATAATATGCTTTGGCTTTTGAAAATTTGCTGTTCATTCATTTTATATTCACATTAGTATTTGTACTGCAGGAGAGAGACGGAGTGTATGAAACTAAGCAGAGATTGGCAGACTGCCAACGATTGTTTTATTTGAAAGGTAACCTTTTAATTTACAGGCTGGTAAGTTTGTAGTAATAACATTTAAACAGTAACTAAGTAATATTGATGTAATAGAAAATGAAGTGCAATTACTGAGTAATTATTGAGTAGAATAAAGCAGAACAAAACATATTAGCATGAGGTGTGTAGGTCAGCTGCATCAGTAGTGTAGGAAATGTTTTACCCTCATATTTAGGGTGATAAGATAATATGTTTATCTGATACTGTGCTGCAGCAAAAGGTTAGTTTACTTCCTTAGTTTCTTCACTTATTTTCAGAGGTCATTGTTTTGATTGATAATGCTCATGATGATTATTAGGAAGGAGGGAGGTCAGTAAGTTTGGATATACTGCATGGACAGGGTTTCAGTGTGTGTGCACTGTAAATAGTAAGAACTGTATGTACAGAAGAATACTGGAGTCTGGGTATAAAAAATGAAATTTCACACGCTGTGCTTTTCCCATTTTATTTCTCCCATGTGGTAATAGCAGACCACTGGTCAGACCTTACTCTAAAAATAGCTTCTCCGATTTTTTCGTGCCTGTGTAATTTTTATCAGTTTGAAGTTGGCATATTTTTCTGACGACCAATTTCAAAGATAGCATCTCAATTTCAGACCAGCACATGGCACTTCTTGAGATTGATTCGCCCAACAACCTGTAAAACAATTTCTTAGACCAGCAGCAGTCTGCAGTATCTGGCCATGATCTTTTAGAGACTGAGGCCTTATCAGATACACATGTCAGCGGCCATGTAACCTGTCCCACTTTCTCACTGTGCTTAAATGTCCACATCGTCCACAGCTACTGTTAACACACAGCTGACGCCTTGCAGTCTATTGACAGGGCAGAGCTGGGCATGCATTTCTGAGAAGTGATAAGACCAACTGTGTCTGCACTCAGTGGCCTGAATGTTGCTTTGTTATCTCTACATAACAATAGCTCTGGAATCCATTATGTGGAGGGGGAAAAAAAGGCAGTGAAATACAGAGCTGATGTCAGTGTATTTGATTAAAAAAGAAAAAGTCTGAAGGGTTGCACTCTGAATCTCTCTCACATCATCTAATTGCATGTTTTACCTCAACAAGAAGATCAGCTGTGTTGAATCTCCCCTTTTGGCAGTCTTCATGTTTCGTGGCAGAATATAACAAGAGAAAAAACTCAAAGCGAAGAGGAAAGAGTGAGAGAGGAGGCAAAGGTTTGCCATTGTACATGCCTGTTGGAACACAGTGCAGCAGGAAGGTCAGGTTTCAGTCTTGCGCTTGGTTTTTGCAAAGCTCAAATGCTCTTAGAAGAATAGACTCAGGATCTGAAATGGTGGTGAACTGTAAAGGACTCTCCTGCCTCTGTTTGTCTCTGTCTCACACTGATTTCTCAGACACCCTCCACCTTTGTCTCCCTTTTAGAAATTGTAAACCTCCTTTCAGCTCCATTTGTGAGCGGAGGTCATGGTCGAGCTGCCAGCCTGGGAACAGTGGCGGCCAGAATGGGACCAGGAGCCATGCTGGAAATGGGAGGAATAGTAAACAGAGTGAGAGCGTGTGTCAACAGAGAAGGCTCAGAGAGAGTGCAGTTCCGGCCCAGTGTAAAAGCACAGCTGAGATGATATGATGACTTAAAGTGGAGATAAAGCACTGAACAATATGAGTGTGGTTCGTTTGCTTTTTACCTTCGGTATGATAGAGCTCTGCAATCAAACCTGATAGAACCTAGATTTTTCTGGAAAACTAAATAGTATTTCACTTTTTTGCCACCAGGGCGCAGCTATTTTTAAACAAGCTAGATGGTGACGTTCACCACTAGGAGTTGTTGGTAAAAATGCAAAGAGAGCAAAGGACAATGACAAAAGCCAGAAACAACTAAAATAAAATCATAACCCTTGATCATCTGTACACGCATGTTGTGTTAGTGATCTGTGATAATAGGCATCACTGTCTTGAGGTAATTTAGCCATAAACAACTCGTTCTCTCATTGAGAAAAAGCCGCTACACCAAAGTGATTTTAATACATTAGCGACAACCATTCATTACTCATCTAATATGACTTAAAACATCCATTCAGTTTGGTTCTTAAAGTCTGTTTAGTCTACTGAGAGATTCGGCTACTCTGCGATTCAGCAGAATAGCTTCACTTCGACTTTTACAACCAGTTAATCAGCGTTTTTACAACAATCTACCGAAACACCGTGGAGAACTGCACAGGAGCGAAGCAACTCTGACAGCTCAGGTCATTGTTTAGCTGTCTGACTGCAACTTTACTGCTTTGGTTCACTCTCGCCGCTCTCATAGTGACATTTTGGCTGCAGCAGTGCAGCTGTTTGCAGAGAAAAAAGCTCTAAAAACACTACCTGCTGAACATCAAACGGCAAACAGACACAGTTACAGTAGCAACTAGCTGCTGAACATAGTGGAGCATTTAGCAGCTTAAGAGCCAAAAATTTCCCCCAAAACAGAGCTAAAAGAGAGTGAATATTGGACTTACTTTCACCAGGTAGACAGAAACACGATTCCAAATGAATGATAATGTTGCTCCGTAACTACTGGATGTGTAAATAAGTTTGCTTTATCCAGGGCTGCCAAGTCTCACGCATTGACCGTGAGACTCACGCAACTGATCTTTTTTCACACACTCTCACACCGCACGCAAAAAGAGGACACTGACAGCACACAGACAGACAAGACAGAGCAGCACAGCGCAACAGCAGCACCGTGCAGCAGCGAGTTATTCAGACCATCAGATGGAAAGCGAGAAATATACACAAATATATTATATTATAATATATTCCCATGCATGCTGCTCAGAGTAATCTCAGTCAACGGCTCTTCTGGCAGCAGCACAGCAGCTCTCCCTCTCTTCTCGCACCATGCGCACGCAGGAAGGAGTGAGAGTGAGTTACTATGGTTACGCAGACACTCTGTGTCTCTGTCACTCCGAAATTTTCTTGCGATTCCCAATTGTTTGTGAGGCCATTTCATTCATCCAAATTCTTTCTACTTTGTGGCAATTGTTAGACTTTGAAGATGGTCTTGTGAGTATTGAGAATAGCAACCCTCAGGTTTAACATTGTTTAACCTTAATCCTACCGGCTGGGGTACCCGCAGACCCCAGAGGTATACTTTTTGTCATATCTCACAGGTGCTTTATTCTATCATTCCTTTGTCAATCAATACCCCCTTCTCCAACCCTCCCTGGAACAAATCTCACACAAATCTCACTCCCGCTGCTCACAGTAGCTTCATATGTAATGCACAGACACGAGAGTGCTGTCAATCTTCTCATTTTTAACTCCCGGCAAGAAAGCAAGTGTATTTCCAAAGACGTCAAACTATTCTTTATAATTTGTCTATTGAGCAGCTGTTTCACAATATACATCTCAGTCTTTATCTCTTCTTGAGTCAGAAGACAAGATACATGTAAGTTAGATGGCTCACAAAATTAGTGCAACATTATTACCAAGTGTAATGAATATATTCTAATGTGACTACAGATAAAGAAAACTCATTCATTGTATTGTAATTTAAACGTGTTATAATATAAAAGACTACACAAAGCAAGACAGTTACCTGACATCAAAGACAATACAGTAACTGATGCAGAAGGTCATTCAGTTAGGTTCTGTGTCATTCACACCCAGCAGTGTTTGTGAGACACTCCCAGCGTGTGACAGCCCACACATTTGCTTTGTAACCTTGCTAGTCTTTCAGTGATCAGGCTTAGTTTTTTATCTTTTTTTCCTTAATTCCTTTATTCTCATCCAAGGCCAGCTTTCCCTCTGTTGTTGTTGAGTAGATGAAAGAATAAAGACAGGGGCTTCCCAGGGGGTTATGTTTAGGTCAGCACATTCCACTGCTTTTGAATATTGCTTTTATTGTCAAGGAAAAGCAAAAATCTGCTATAGCTGCATTCCACAGGAGCCTCTGTAAGATTTCCAACATGATTGTGGTACTACTACTGTATGAGTTCCCTCTCACAGTGATGGCTCTTGACAACCTGGGTAATGTATGATGGATCTCTGAAGAATCTGCCAGTGTGAGTGTTGTGTTTATGGATGGCCTCTTATGTGCTGCAGGGCCCCGGTGGAGCTGAGGAGGTGCTGTCTCCTGACCCGTCCCAGTCCCAGCAGCCCAGAGTCCAGCACAGCTTTGTCCAGGAACATTTCCAGGCACAGTACAAGTGAGTTTACTTTTTTACATACCACACTCACACCTGCCAGAAATGAAATTTGGAGCAGTTTAAGTGTCTCTTACATTATATTTATAGAGCTGCGAAATAGGAGGGGCTGCTGCTTCAAGAGGAGTTTTTCCCATCCTGTATTCCCATTTCTAATTTTTTTTAAAACAATATACCCAATGTTACTTAACGCAGAAACACAGGACTCTCCCGGGTCATGTAACAATCCTATATGTTTAAGTTATGTCCATCAGTTTCAAGTATTTGTTATTGTTATTAGTTTCTGAGAAATTAGTTTTGTCTGTTATTTTGGCATGGCTCAACATACTATAGTACCCATGAGCCTCGGCCACCGCTGCTATGGAGAAGAGGCAGTCAAAATGCTTTGTTGTTGCAGTTAAGCCATAGTCGATGAATTAATCCACGACTAAAACAAAATTTAAAAGGTAATTGATTTAAACTGCAGATTGTGTTTTCAATTTTCTCAGCATCATAATCTGTTAGCAACACCTGTGGCAGAATTTTAAGCTTGGTGATTGGATGTTCCTTGGGGTCATACTGCTTGTACCTTTTGACCAGATATTTTAGAATGCAGCTGTTCATCTTTTATACTGATGATTTAACTGGGAGAGTTTCATGCCGATTCAAGCCATAGGAATGCTCCAACTGTGAGTCACATATGTAACTTCTGTCTGTCTATCAGAAAAATGAATGGGATTTTTACGGGCGCGGGAAGTAGCTCCTCCCACTTTGCAACCCTATCAATTTTCCCTTCACAAAATATAAATGTTGTCTGTTATTCTTGCCTAATCTAATTTTTCAGGGCAAAACAAAAGAGGTGTTTGTGTTTCCACTACTAAGCTTGTTATATTTTAAAATATACTTCATGCATTCAGCTGCTATTCCAAACATAATGTAGCCTAACAATATGATTTTTAACTGTCCTGTTTTGGATATATGTGTTTTGCTTGGGAATTTGTGGTGTTGAAGAAAATATGCTATCACTACATTACTGAGGACTTCTGCTTCTGTACCAAAGCAACTTACTGACAGTCTGTACTGTCTATAGTCTTATCTCTCTGGTGGAAATTAACATATACCATATCAGTGTGTGTCTTGTGAGTTTAGTGTACTGTACAACAGCTCTACTGTCATGTTGCCAGATCTAAATGTCAGACTGCCCTGCAACAGAAAGGTCATAGCCTTAACAGCCACTACAAACACGTGTCTAAGAACAATCCTGTGTTTTGTCCAAGTATGACACCACTCACACAGTGTTTCTCTGGATAAGTGACTGAAATATAATTATATAACACCTGTGTCGAGACAGGTCCAGAGTGTAATTGATACAGCAGATGTAATGGAGATGTCATCATTTCTTTTACAGAGATTCTCAGAGACACAGATGCCTGGCAAGGAGAACAGTAATTCAGTAAATCTTCACTGTAATTACCAAGCAGGCAAGGGCAGTAACACTGAAAAGGTCTGATGAAAAACTTCCCCGGTGCCCTAACCTCTGTGTCTCTTAGGAAAATAGGAATCCCTTTAGTACAAGTACTTATTCCGAGTGCTTACCCCTTGTGCTGGGTGAAATAATTGGGGTTGGTAGCTGTGCCAATGCTCAAATATTTTCTCTGTTCTGTTCTGACTTCTGAAAGGAAGTCACCTTGTGAAGTTGTCTGCTGTATTTGGATCTTAATACTTTTTTTTTTTCAAAATTGTTTGCTGTTAATACGCTTTTGTGATTAACAGCAAAGCCCCAAAAACAGTCTTTTCACCACACTGTATTATTAACATTTCTCATGCAGCTGGAGGTCCTCATGGCTCCCATCAGTCAGTCGTCCAGGAGATAAAGAGGCAGTTCATTTTTTACACAATATATAGATCCGTCAGCTGCAGTCTAATGAAAGTGGAGCATCATTTGGATGCCGAGGTTATCTGGCCAACTCATCTGTGTGCCATTTCCAATAGGAAGCCACCACATTTTTAATCTGGGCAAAGAGAACATCAACCTTGTGCAACAGATTTGTTGCAAGGACCATGTTACAAAAAGACATTTAGGGTGTTTCGAACCTATAGTTCTTGCATCAGTAAAAGCCATGTCATTCACTCTATTCAGTGATTAGTTGTGTCAAGGGCAGGAGCAAGAACTTACCACAGGAAGAAGCTTCTCTGGCCAAATGCAACGTACTTCGCTGTTACCTCGATTCACTCTCCCACTAGCTGCTTGCAACAGTTGTAGCAACAGTATGCAAAGCGCTCCTGGCTACCGGAGTCGTTTAGCTCAAACTTGCATAGTTCACCTTGTAGTTGGGTCGGATTGAGGTTGGATCACATTCTCACCACAAACCAACCGCTCCAGTGTTGATTTGGGACCATACCAAGACAACTCCCTTAAAGGGTCTTGGTACAGTTGTTTTGGTCCGCACCAAGTACGATTACTGTGTTCGGATCTGCCCAAATGAATTGTACCAAAGGGCAAAATGAACCGAAATTTAACCAGACTAAAAAGCGCAGGTCTGAAAACACCAATTACATTACTCATGTAGGTTTCAATGTCTAATCCATGCTGCCTTTATTTAAACCAAACAGCTGTAGCTTCTGTATCCATCCATATCTCCTGATGCTGATGCAAATCTCCGCCCCACCACCATCAGGACTCCATCCATCCTGATGGTGGTTGACCAAACTGACGGATAATTTAGGTTTTAGATTCTACGCCAAGATCTAATCTATGTTTAATTAATAAAAGTTTGGAAAAGTTGTCCCCCCAGACTGAACCACTCATATCTTGTTTGTCTGTACCTTCCTCCATCTCTGCCAATTCCTCAGAAAATTGGCAGCTCTGTGTGACTGCCAGTAATACATCTATCAGAGCGCATCTCTTAATTGCAACCCTCACTGTCAAATGTTTCAGCTGTGACACCTTGGGTGTGTCTGGACAGGAAGCAGCAGTCTTAGCAGCCTGGCAGGCAAATTTTGTTCCTCCCACCCACTCATATACTTTGCTAGCCAGGGAGAGTGGGAGAGATGGTACAGAGGGAATATATATGACTGGGTTGGCTTAGCACAAACTTTACAAAGGAACTCATAACATATACAAGTGTACAGTCTGAATCTATTTTAGTGGTGCAGAAATTGCAGACACCATGCATCACAAGACTGTGAGGTTTTAAGTGGAGATGAATGCTCTAATTGCTGGAATCTGACAAATATTTCTTGACTCCTGTCCCTCTCTTTTCCTCTGAAAAGTCCTGAGGCCCCACCACTGTCTGTGTAACATTTAGCAATGCAGTGTCCAATGTGATACAACATCTCGAGTTGACAGACCGGAGAATTATCCTTATAATAGCCCAGTTTGTCACTATGCAATCATCACAGCCATTATACATGTCCAAGCAAGTTAAATCACTCTCCGAGCAAGCCGAACCGAGAGTTTTTTATTCTTAATTTATGTTATCTGTCACTACACGCTGCAGCTGATCAAAATCAGAGCTAAACTTTTTTACATTCAAGCTTCATTTTGCAATAAATTTAATTTGCCTTTTGTTTCCTCCATAAGAAGAAACAGATGCTTACAATCTATTGCTCTTTCACTCCTCCAATCAAGTAAATCTTAAAACTGCGATCTTTGTCTTCATGTGGGTGAATCACAGGCTGCAATGAAAATGTCTCCATCAAGCTTTGTTCATTACAGTGAAGCCAAGTGACGGGCAGCCGAGCGTTTCAGATTACAAACGCGGTGCAGTTCCAGTGGGAGTGCAGCTCATCTTACATTGATGCCACTTTCTCTGAGAGACCCTCACGTCGTCTTTTCTCTGAATCTGAGTGACTTTTGTTTTGATCGTACTGTATCTCCTCATTTATTATGATTTAAAGGGCAGGGTTGGGTAACTGGTACTTTGGAGTTTACAGGCCCAGTAATTGGTCTGTTTTTTTATGTGTATATTGTCATTTCAATTAATGAATCATGAGGCAAACATTCAGGTTTATGCCTTTTCTATTTCAGATCATTAGTGTGGTAAATAAACTACCCTTCATCCACCAACAGCACAGTAGCTGTCAGGCTTAGTGGGAAGAATTAGCTGCCAATCTATTAAATTATAACCTATTGAGACTTTTTATTTTTTAATTGCCTGTTTTAGGAAAGAAAATCAATTAGATAAAGATACTGGAGTGATGCGTAAAATGTTTGAGTAGCTACCCTCAAAGCTGCAGCAGTGAAGAAAGCATCAAGCTCGGAGTCTCTTCAGCATGGCTGCATCGCAGACAGGGAATACATACCTCTCAACCTTTGCACGCTTCCTCCATTAGAGCATCACCAGAATATCACCTCTTCCTCTGCTGCTTTTCTCTTTTTAAGTTTTTTATAGCAGCGTGGGGCACATCTATGTTTTAGTGGGGCCTGAGTGTGATTTGTATGCATGGAGTGCAGCTGCCCTCACTGTTTCCTGGCGAGAATAAGACATCCGTAGGGCAGCCATTCTACTCTGCCAAGAGGGAGAGATCCACTAAGAGCCAATGTCAGCTGGGCTTGCTTGAATAGAGCTTTATTCACTCCCCCTCTACCCCGTCCCTCCCACCCCCCACTGGGTCTGTCAGGTGCCTTCCTATAAGGAGAACACATTTGAACAGTTCATCTATGGCTTAATTTCCCATGGTAGGATGCCCTGTAAAGCTTGTAAAGGTTCACCAGAGCTAGTGAAAAATGAGAAGATGAGAGGGGGGTATTTGTTAGCCATGGTTTGTGACAGCAAAAAGAAATTTGGCAGTTGAAATGAATCAAATATTTTTTGATTTAATCAAAATGTCGTCTCTATCCTGATGCATAAAACACATGATTTTTTCTTACCCAAGATTAAAGCCTCCCAGAGTCTCTCACACTGTATATACCACTCTATGTCCTGTATTTCAGCTGGTTTATGCTTCCCTCAAGTCTGTCATCATTTTATGTACAGCATGGTGCTTTGCATACAGTTACAGTAGCAGTGGTGAATCAAATCTGTCATTGAGAAAAAGTTATTTCACCCCACATAGTTGCAGATTTATATCTGTCATGCAGATAATAAAAGAAAAGAAATGATAAGCTGAATCAGAGTAAGGACGTTCACATTGTGCCCTGTAGATCATGGCATTAAAAATGCAAATATGCGCCTATATCTGTTTATCTGTGGTGTATTTTTTCATGTATATATTGTACTGAAATCCATTGTAGTGAGGGGATTTCAATGCTAGCAAAAGCACTTTCATTAATGATCATCTTTCTGCTTTTATTAGATCTAACTAGTCAAAGGCAGTGGGAATATGTTTCTCCCTGTATTTATCCAGGGGAGGCCTGCTGAGCAGCCATTTCAGCAACACCAGCCTTCACACTGATACACTAACACACAGTCATACCAAAGACCTGCAAAGTACAACCATACTCCTTTAATGTTTAGACTGCACACTTGTTAACAGGGGTGTCTTTACTCAGGGGAAAATTTTATATTCCCTTTCCAATCTTTTTTTTTTATATTGTTATTGTATTCCCTTTTCCACTAAATCTTTATTTTCCAGCTGGTTTGGAAATGAAACTTATGAGCTTCCATCCACATGGTTGCTCCCCCAAACTCCAAGAAAAATTAAATTAGTTGTTGCCTCTAGATATAAGCGTGTAAAACATGCACTGAAGATTGATTGAGCCCGGTAATACTTTATTTACATTTTGAATTTAATACTACATTTGATTTGTGTGTCTGACTGTTTAATGTCAAATCCATTGGTCTACATCTATTAATGCTTCTAATTCATGTAAATGCCCATAGAGCCTTGCGATCTGGAGAAATAAGCTAAATTTGTGGGATGACTTTGCTGTCCACAAAATCAAAGAGGTTGATATAAAGCACCTATTAAAGATTCACTTAATTATTGTGCATTTGCAGAAAGGTGTATCCAGGAAATCCTTCACAGATTAGTTCAAAATACTGGACAAAAGATTTAATTTACTTGCAGGACAGTTTACAAAATCACTTCCAGCAATCCGTCCATTAACTTCAGGGATTTAAGCATAATCATGAACAAAAGGGACTCAACAGAAAACTTGCTGAATTGAAAATCACTACTGTACGTATCCAGTCATTTCCTCTTTCAGTGATCCATGTCCTGTGCGTTCAGATGCAGAAGAAGAAAAGCCATCACTTATGAAAGCTCCCTACTTTTCTCTGTTTGGGATCCTTTTATAGCATCACATGAGCATTAGTAGCACTGGTGAGAGTGATGCAATAAGATGGAAACTGCTCCTGCTGGTTCCCGTTTATAGCACCAATCACCCCAGGGGGCTTCTTCTACTACTTACCACACCCCCACCCCGACCCCTGATCCCTCTTGTTCTCATCAGTTACATCACTCATCTTTTCCGTTCTCACAATCAGATCAAGGCGTCCTGTATGGAACACTGTGTTCATTTTAACTGAGTTGTTCACTTGTGTAACAAGATTAAGCCATCTCCATTCCTGCCAGACTTAATCAGGACTTTGAGATTAATTTGGAAGTCTGTGTCAAGTTAGCACAGCTGGTTTTTCAAGACTAATGTCTGTGTACTTACTTTCCTGTAGATCTTCGCTGACATGCCCGCACTGTCTGAAACAGAGCAACACCTTTGACCCATTCCTCTGCATCTCACTCCCCATTCCTCTTCGCCAGACCAGGTGAGCACTGCTGTTTTTAGCCGGTTGGTCCACCACTTTGGTCCAGACTGAAATATTTCAACAACTACTCGATGGATTGCCGTGACATTTTGTACAAGCATTGCTAGAGTCCTGATCCCCTGACTTTTTACTGCTAATTAGGGTAACGCTTTATTTTCCAGGTCCCTTTATTTTATACTAATTTCCTGGAATTTTTTTTTCCAGTTATTTGCAGGTATTTAATGGTTAATTTTAAAAGTACTACTAGTAGTAGTAATATTCTAAAAGTAGCTGCTATGTAACTATTAATTCTTAGGACATTTCTTTGAAAGGGTTATGTAATTTGGTAGTATGCAGTAAATGTGCTCATTATAGAGAAGAAACAACCTAATATGTTACTATGTAGTTTGACACACAAAACTAAGCATTTTTTACCAGTTAAAGAGTCTAATTTATGAAGAATTTTTGCAAATTAACAACTACATATGAACCCAAATATAATAAACTGGCACTTACCAACTAAACCAACATAACACTTTTTTTCTGTTTCTTCTTATCATTTGTACCAAATTGCACCACACTCTGTAAAATGTCGTAAAAATTAACTGTTACCTGCAAATTACTGAGATAAATTCCAGGAAATTAGTATAAAATTAAAAGACCTGTGAAATAAATTATCATTAATAAATTAGCATTACCCTAATTGGCAAATGTTAGTATGCTAACATGCTAAACTAAGATGGTAAAAATGATACCTGTTAAACATCAACATGCTAGCATTATCACTGAGAGCATGTTAACATGCTGATGTTAGCGTTTAGCTCAAAATACAGCCACACAGAGCCACTTGCATGGCTCTTAGTCTTGTTAATACAGACAGTAGTACAGACTGTTCCAAATAAATTATTGCATCCATTTTAGACATTAGTTTGAGTCTCCAAAGCAATATTAGCATACAATATCAGTGCTTTCTTTAATGCTTCATTGTTATGACACTGTTCATGCTGTTAAACTTAAGCTTCATGCATAAAAAAGAGGGTTACGATAAGAGAACAGCTGGACAACACCCAGGTTTGTTCATGCACCACTTACGGTAGGAACACAAGTTATTGTGGAGCTGGCAGACTTTTATCAAAGAGGAAAAGCTGGTGGAAACCCCTCTCAGCTATTAAAAACAATGTTTTATTCAACTTTACATCACAACACCCACTCAGCCTCCATGTCAGGTCAACGAGGGTCAACCTGTTCAGGAAATCCTGACATTTTCAGGAAGGGAGACCCCATTCACTCTCTGTTTTTTCAGCCAGTGCCTCTCTCACTTTATCTCTTTGTCAAACACACACACACCAACTTTTTTTTGTTTAATATTGTAAACACTGGCTTTCACTTAGATACTCACAACATGCTTACAGTACTTGTTTCTGGTCTTTACAGTACTTGTTTCTGCTCGTTATTGTGATCCTACTCATGTTGTGGAAACTAAATCAGATATTTGGTCTCTCATAACATGCCTCTTCTTGTTAACTTAGAGTGAGCCCTTTATATCTACATAGGGAGCGGGTCCTCTTCCACGGAGGCCGCCATGTTACACCACCATGTTTCTACAGTAGTCCAGAACGGACAAACCAAACACTGGTTCTAGAGAGGGCCTTTTGCATTTTTCACGAGTATCACCGGCTGGATGCCACTAAATCCTGCACACTGGTCCTTTAATTGTTTGACATCTACATCGGTTTTCAGCTTTTTCAACTTTCAACATTAAAGGGGACCTATTATGCTTTTCCTTATTTTCAGTCATATATATAATGTTACAATGTTAGATGTTCATGTTAAAAGTGGCCGACATGTCAAATAATGAGGTAATGTATGTCCCTGTGAGCAAAAAGCACCGGCTTCAGACTGCTCTGAACGCTCGGTTTCCAACAGTTTTTTCTACTTTCAGCCCGAACTGAGGTCGACAAGGTCACTGCTCCGCTTCGCTAACATTATGGTATTTTTCCATTGTTTTGGGTGTAGTCCCGGCGAGCCATAACTCCATTACACAGCACAGGAAAGTTAAATAAGTAGTTTGCCTGTTGGAGGTGTGCTGGTCGTCTGCAGCTCTTCATCAAACATCATCATCACTGTGGCTGTTTCTGCTTGTACTATTCCTCCCTGCATTATTTCTAACTGATCTGCTAAACAAAGAGCTCCAAATATCTCCATATCTTGTTGTGTCAACCGGTTTTTAGCGCCGTTAACGAAGCTCTGCTAATTTGGTGAGGAACACTTTTCACTTCCTGTGAATTCTTCACAATAAAAATCTCCCATTATTTAGTCATTTAAAAGCTTTTAATTTGAAGCAGTGAAGCAGGAAATGTTGGTTTGCATCAGCAGTAACTTAACACGACTGATATGTGCTGCCCCTCGGCAGCTTCCAGAAAGCTGGCCAATCAGAACAGAGTGGGCTAATTGGAGGGGGGCCTTAAAGAGACAAGAGCTAAGACTGCCTGTTAAGAAACAGAGGCTGAACTGAGGGGCTGCATAAAGGGTCAGTATAAGATAAATAAGGAGTTTTTTTAACTGTGAATCATGCAAAGCTACTCTAATGGAGTCCAAAAATAAAAAATTAGAACTGGGAATGAGCATAATAGGTCCTCTTTAACCATCCATCAGATCTCCTGTTTAGGTTCACTGTGAAGGCTGCAGCTTTTCCCAATTTTTAGGCAAGAGGAGGAGTACACCCTGGAGAGGTCAACCTAACCTTAAAGAAAGTTTTACATTTGGATAATTCACTGCTTTGCTTTCGGGCAGAGCATTGGATGTGCAGACTCATACGTCTGAGATTGGTATTGATCTTCTCATCTCACTCTAAGGAAGAAAGCGAATAAGTGTATATTCCAAAATGTCTATTGACTGCTTCTTACTTATTTCTTACTACTACTTTCTTATTTAATCTATAATATAAATCTAAATATTGACATTTAATCAGAGTTTTTTAGCCTAAAATGTACCTTTTACACAGCACAGCCCCTGTAAAGCATGTAAAGCTCAACTCTTTATCATGATTGACACACAGAGGCGTGGTGATCACTCTTTGCCAGGATTCATTCTTGCCATTTATTTCTTTCCTTTTAGTTTTTAGTCTTTGAAATAGTTCACACAAGTTCAGCCAACATCCTTTCTAATTTGGGAAATTGTTTTTAAAAGCTTTGTTCTGACAGTGTGCCAAGTCGAGATTATTTAGTCACCGTCCTTTCTTTTTACCATGTGGCAGATAAGGTGAGAGAAAACACTTCTGAAGGGATAAACAGAGGAGCAAACAGATGGATTGTCTTTTAAAGTTTTTTTTAATACATTTCTCTGTGTGAAGAGATCAGCTCACTCACAGCTAGATCATGTCTGTAAGTCATAAACACATACTGTTTGTTACCAAACCAACATTTGCTGTGCCCAGCAATCCAAACACTGGGCTCTGTCTCTTGGCAATCATGTGCTCTTTGCATCTTGGATGATTTTGTTTACACTACATGGCTGCAAAGCTTGCTCTGGGAATGTGACACAGACCTTTTGTACATGAATGTTCTATCTCAGTGGCTGAAAACTGAAATCAGTCTCAAATTAATGCTGAAATTAAAGCTTTGAACAATGCAATTCCCTCCCCACTACAGAGCAGTTACCATGATTTGTTTTGTCCATATTAGTGTGAAAAATGTAATTAGCATAAATTGGAGCTCCTCCTTGAACCGTGGCTTGATTAGTGCTGCCAATTTACTGTACACTTCTACTGTGCTCTTTTGAAGTTTCCTGTTTCACACCCAAATCAGTGGAACAGGAGTAAATCTTTCGGTTCAGTAGGTTTTGTTGTTTGTTTTGTTTTTTGTTTTTTTCTCGGATATACAGACTTAACAATACTTCCTGTGCCTAACAAGAACCAATGTTATTATGCAGATAACTCCTATTCTTAAATCTTTAAAATGGTTTCCAATTAGTTATAGAACAAACTTGCAAGTACTGCGGATGTATTGTATCCAAACTCCTTGGCTACAGAGTAGAGGTTATCCTTGTGCAGTCATCTCTCATCCTCTAGTATCACTCTGCATCTTCATCACTCAGAGCCTCCATTGCGTGATAATCAAGAACACACCAAATGACCTTGACTGACAGACTTTTTCATTCTTGGACATCTTTCTAAAATAAATGTTTCTGTATGAGCTCTAATTTCGTTTTTATTTTGATCTAAAGAAATATTTTGCCTTTCGTGCACAAGTGCATATTTTCTACTTCATTTTTCTGTTTTACCTATTCTTTTTCATTCCTTTCAGTTAAAATATTGATATTGGTATACATTTGGGTTTTCATATTTTTAAATGTTAGCTATACTATAACATGTTCTTGCACTTCCTTTTGCTGCAGTTACACCTCAGTTTCCCTGAAAGGGATCAATAGAGTTTATCTCATTAATTTAATTAGTTGTACTATATTGAGATGCAAATAAATAACAAAAAAAACATTTGTCATCACCTCTCCATTCCTCCATACAACCTCTCTTGGCCATGTCTTTCTATGCCACCAGCTACAGCCTCCAGGCCACAGACTCCCACAGGTACCTGGCTGGGTTCTTCTGTATCTCCTCAGTGTACTGTTATTCAAAGAAGCCATTATGTCCCAGCACCCTGCTCATGTCAGCACAGCCTCTGGAGAGGTCAGAGCCAAGCGCTCCCCATTTTAAAAATGCAATAGAGATTCCATTATTTTGCACACATAAAACTAAGTCCTAATGATCTATTATTAATGTTAAAATGTATTGATTTATTCATGAAAGTCTTCTTTTGTCCCTTCCTGGCCATAGAGGAGGCTGCAGTAGAAATGGCACAGAAGGCAAAATAGAGGCTGCGCTGTTTCCCACCGTCCCTGATTGTGTGTCTTTATCTCTGGCAGGCCGCTGTGTGTGACTCTGGTGTTCAGCACGAAAGGACAGAGGTTTCTGCGAGTCGGGCTGGCTGTGCCTCTGTTTGGCTCCATGGCCTTTCTGAGGAGGATGGTGGCTGACGAGGGGAAGATTTCCCCAGACCAGGTAACAAAAGTAGGAATAAACACAGTTGTGCTTCCACTCTCTTCTTATATGTTCCTATTTTAAACCATAAACTACTGTGACAGAGCAGCACAGCTCATCTTGGCTGGCACACAAGTGTGATTAATGTAGATTCATGTGGATCTTATTTTGAGCTTTCCTTGCTAAGTGAGTAAATTCAAGTTGGCTTGAATTTACTCACTTGGCTAAAATACATTAAAAGTTTCTTAAAAGTCTGTCTTAAAAAAATAGTCAGGAGCCCAAATTAATATTGAAATTTTTTCTTTTGCCATAATCATTCCTCCTGTTTATACTGACCATTAGAAGATCCCTTCATAATGCACTTACAATGGAAGTGAAGGGAGCCAAAATCCACAAGCCTCCTCCTGTGCAAAAATGTATTTAAAAGTTTATCTGAAGCTAATATAAACCTCCAGCTGTCCAAATGAGTCAAATCAAGTAGAAATCTTTCAATGTTACAGTCTTTTTAGTGCCAAAGTCCCTCTTTTTGTTACTATACTTCCACCACAGCTCAACAGGGAAACACTATCTGAGGAAACAAAAAGAGGGAATCTGATGCTAAAAAGACTGCAAATGTAGCAGATATCCACTTGATATGACTAAATCAGACTGCTGAAGCCTCATATAGGCTTCAGATAAACTTTTAAATGCATGTTTGCACAAAATGACTGTGTGGACACACTGTGGATTTTGGCCCCCGTCACTTACATTGGAAGGCATTTGAAGGGGATCTTTTAATAGCCTGTATGAACAGGAGGAACGATTACAGCGAGGAAAACCTCTTTCAGTCTTCATATGGACACCTGTTTTAAGAGAGACTTGAAAAATTGTGAACCTGTCCTTTAAGCTGGATCTGAGATTAGGGGGAATAATAGTGCAAAGGCTGGTGTACCATCAAGTGGGTTCAAAGTTGTCTTCTGCAGCATTATGAGATATTGTGTATAACGGCACTGCAATAAGGAAACTAATGTGTGTGTGTGTGTGTGTGTGTGTGTGTGTGTGTGTGTGTGTGTGTGTGTGTGTGTGTGTGTGTGTGCGTGTGTGTATCTCTGTTCATCTCCAGGTGATCCTGACAGAGGTTTACTCCACAGGGTTCCAGCGCTCCTTCTTTGATGAAGAGGATCTAACCAGCATAGCGGAGAATGATGTCATCTACGCCTTCCAGGCTCCGCCCCTCTACATCAGAGGAGGCTCTGCACGGATCTCAGGTATAACACACTAATTTAGTCAAGACATAACACACATTGTTTTTTACTAGTCTGTGGTACCACATTAATATTTTCCCCTACTTTAATGTAGGTGTACAAATTGATCTATAAGCAAACAAAGTAATTTTATTTTATTAATTTACTTTGCTTAATGAAACCCACAGGGAATGCACCTTACTGCTGGGGGCCCTAAGGGAGCACATTAAGAAGTATGTAACTTCACATCGAGCTCTGTGAATTACATACCCCCTGTGAAGATTTCTCTTGTGCTATCAGATTTATGTCTTCAATGAATTTTCTTAACTTCATCTGTTTCTCAGCTAGCGCTGTAAAAAGTGTGCTCAGAAGTATTTCAGTCCGTAGTATCCCCTTGTTTCTTGCTTTGTGCTATAAACAAATAGGTTCGGCTCTGTTGTGCTCTCTCACAGGGCTGTAAATGTAAGGTGGTCCCAGTACTGCTGTTCTACCTGAAAAATGTGACTTTTAGTGTTTTTAATTTATGTTGGTCAATAACTGCACAGAGCAGTGATGCCTTAAAGGAGGCCCCCTGAGAGTTTGGCAGGTCTTAATGCTGGCACAGAGTAAATCTGCCGGGTTCTTACTGGCTCGGCCTGCTGGGGTTGACTCTACATCACCACTGAACACATCCATTCTCACAGTTTGCTCTGTGAGAATGGATGTAAGACTATCATCATCATTTAAGGGACAATAAGATGTACTAATAACAACAAGATATCACTCATACACCGTAACATGTTTTCAATTAATATCCACTTGATAGAGTGAAATATCTGCAAAGCTCATCTGCTAAAACATTTAATACCTCTCCTCCCACCTCCATTACCTTTTTGTCTTTACGTAACTTTTTTGAGGCACAAACCTAGCAAACCAAGTGTGATAGGACACCAATAAGGCAACATTAGCTTGGTCTTTTACTTAATTGAAAATAACATTTTACTTATCCAATAGATAAACATCCCACCAGCATTTCTTAAATTAAATTATATATTAGGTTACTTCATTTATTTTTATTTTACTCAGATAAGGCAAGCACAAACCACACCACATGAATATTTTCTGCCTTACTACGAGTGACTAATCAAAGTTGTAAAAAGCAAAATAGCATAAAGAGTGCCAGTAAAAATATTGTATTCATGTATAAAATGCACGTTTATTGCATTTTTTTCTATCCAGTCACAACAATGATCTGTAATGCTTTTAGACTGTCTGGCGCCATAAAGATGTGATCTTTATGCCCCTCCTGCAATTAAACCTAAAAGGTCTGATCCCTGAGAGAACCTTTCATCAATTATCCATAAATGCTTAAATTAAAATAAAAAACTCAGTCTTGGATATGAGATAGAATAACAAACTCTCACCAGAAGTCTCATTAAAGCTAAGCTTAGTAATCTAAGCATTTTTATGTGCAGTGGTAATCTTAATGAAAGCTTCAATGCGGATTATCTCCTTAGTCCAAAACCAATACATCTTGTGGGCAATTGAAGCAAAAAATCAGAGGGTAACCCTGTTTTATTATGCTTCACGATGCACATTTGTGGCCAGTTTCCTTAATACTTGTAACACACATGATTGATTGAATTTCATTGCCATCCTCTCAGTGAATTTCAAGGTAGTAGTTACTCACGGCCCTAATTTAGATTTAAAACCTCCTGATGTGAACGGCTGTTAGAGACAGCATGAGGCGCTCAGTAAAAAGCTGTTCAGTGTCTGCTATGAATGAAAAAATTACATACCCTTGGATCAAGCCAAAGGCAAACCAATAGTGACGTGACCTTCCCACTCCTGACTCCCAACCCTGTAGGGCTTAAAATTAATCTCTTACATCATCTTCTTACCACTGCATATATCACCTACACACAAAAGTCATAATTTCATGCTTTTCCTAGCACTGCTGTCTTATAAGTTCATGTTGGGTCACAGGAATATTGACCAGGCACTATGACCCTGCCCCTTTTTTGTTATTGGTTACTGGAATTTGTTTTTGTTGTAATTTTTTTCACAAAACCCAGTCCCCGTTAGTTACTGTTGCTATGCCTGTCAAGCTTTCCTGTGTTGCACAGCAAATAATGCAGTTTACAATGATAACAATGGAAGGAATACCACTCAAAATGTTCAGAATCAGAATCTTGTAAAAGGAGTCTTAGATATGCTTCACTTTTAACATTACAAGAGTAAAGGCTTTTAGGATGAGGACAAACTGATGCGTTTGGCAAACTTAAAGCTATCTCAGTTAGTTAATGTTAGCTTGGGTTGCTGGATTGTAAATTTCCCCAAATCCAATAAAGAGCAGGACAGAACTGCAATCATTAGCTCAAACTCCGATAGCATCCAGGACCAGCTTCCACAAAGTGGGGAAATACTACACAATAGCCATGAATGGGGCAACAAATGAATGTTGTCAGCATAATGCTGGTGTGTGTGAAGAGATACAAAGCTTGACATGCCTAGTTGGGTTACCTAAAGTTATGATTGGACTATCGCTGTTTGGTAGAGTGGGTTAGCAAACAGTCTCCTTAAGTTTCTTAGACATAAGCAGAACACAGACATGGGCAGCAATAAAAGCAGAACTACTTATGGTTTAACAAAGCAAAAACAAGCAATTACAGAACAGCTTAAATTACAGAACAGCTTCGCAAAAACAGACATCAGCAAAGACAGATATGAGCAAAGACAGACGTAAGCAAAAACAGACATAAGCAAAGACAGATATGAGCAAAGACAGATGTAAGCAAAGACAGGTATAAGCAAAGACAGACGTAAGCAAAGACAGATATGAGCAAAGACAGATGTAAGCAAAGACAGGTATAAGCAAAGACAGACGTAAGCAAAGACAGATATGAGCAAAGACAGATGTAAGCAAAGACAGGTATAAGCAAAGACAGACGTAAGCAAAGACAGATGTGAGCAACGGGACAACAGTATCACTAAGGTTAGTCAAGCAACAGGACAGTTTAGCAGCATACAAGTTGTGTATTGACAGACTTTTGCCAGATGATGAAGGCATCCAAACTGACAGATTTGGCGGCTTGTAAGCCATGTTCGTAACTGTCTAGAAAAGGACCTGTAAGTGGTAAGTTCCCTGATGTGGGCTGGTACAGCATTCCATTCATGTGCTGCTTTAATTAAAAAGGCAGATTGACTGAATGCAGATTTTCTTAGTAGGATAATGCAGTTTCCTCTTGTGACTCCTCTTGTAATGTGATTTGTATTTACTCATTGCCTAACATAGCAACTGAGTGGGGGTGGGGAGTGGGGAACAATTTTATAGATGAGCCACATATTTGCATGTTTGATCAGGTTTTCGTAGCTAAGAAGGTTATGTTTTTCCAGTATGTTACAGTGGTGAAAATTATTAGGTTTCTTATCAGAGCGTTTCATGATTTGTTTATAGGATGATTCTAGTTGCCTCAAGGTTGAACTGCTTGCCTGTGACCAGCTTGTTAAACAGTAGGTTAGGTGCGATATAATCATAGCATGTACATTCTAGCAGCCTCGGTTGACATGCGATTCCTTATGTATCTGAAATTTGCTAGATTGTACTTGACCCTGTTGCAAACATTCTCAGCCTGAGTTTTGAAGGAGAGATTTGATTCTATCACGATCCCCAAGATATTTGAATCCTTATTTGAATATTTTAAACTACTAGCCCTTCAGTCATGATGGAACTTCAGAGACATTTTAAACACTCCTTTGACACATTTTTGATAAATGGAGGACAGTGCAGGCATGATTAAGTGCTTTACGTTAAAAATGAATAATGTATAAAATCTCTAAGCTTTGCTCACAAGTTTCAACTGAGAGAGAAGTCTTTTCTGTTTGGGATTTGATGGTGCACTGACAAAAATTAATAAGCACAATATCACTGTTGGAAGCAGCAGTGCCAAGACAAGACATGAATATGGGATCACCTGCCAAAGAATATAACAGATAATTGGCTTTCACATTGAAGTATCCATTTCACATTCTTTTATCTCAGGTACAAACAGAGAACAGGTACTTCTTCCTATTCATTTATCAGCCAGTTTTCAGTAAAAAGACTTCATCCTTCATACTGTAGTTTGGGTTTTGCTAATCATTTTCATTTCACAGCTGAGCCATTTTACACGTGAAAAATGCCTTTTGTGCATGTGTTCTGTAATTGTATATCGACAGCTTTCTGTCCGCTGCACAAAGAAACACTTAACTGCCTGCGTTTGTGTGCCTCAGTTACAGCTTAAAGGGGACCTATTATGTTTTTCATTATTTTCAGTCATATATATAATGTTACAATGTCGGATGTTCATATTAAAAGTGGCCAACATGTCAAATAGTGAGGTAAATGTATGTAGAGGCATTCTCTGTGAGCAAAAAGCACCAGCTTCAGACTGCTCTGAACGCTCAGTTTCCAACGGTTTTTTCTACTTTCAACCTGAGCTGACGTTGGCCCGTGACAGATTTCTTTATATAGTGATCTGCTCCATGCACAGCGCACAAGTGCACATGCACAAGTTCACTGCTCCGCTCCACCAACATTATGGTGTTTTTCCATTGTTTTTGGGGGTAGTCACGCCAAGCCATGACTCCATTACACAGCACTGCAAAGTAAAATAACTAGTTTACCTCTTGGAGTTGTGTTGGTCATCTGCAGCTCTTCATCAATCATCATCACTGTGGCTTTTTCTGCTTGTACTATTCTTCCCTGTATTATTTCTAACTCATCCGCTGACCAAATGTCTCCAAATCTCGTTATTTCGACCGTTTTTTTAGCATAGCTAACAACATTCTGTTAATTCAGTGAGGAACACGTTTCATTTCCTGTAAATTCTTCACAATTAAAGTCAGTAAAGCAGGAAATGTTGGGTTTGCATTGGCAGTGATTAAACAGGACAATGATACAGCTGCCCCTTGGCAGCTTCCAGAAAGCTGGCCAATCATATCAGAGTGGGCTCATCAGGAGGAGGGTCTTAAAGAGACAGGAGCTACAACAGCCTGTTTCACACGGAGGCTGAACTGAAGGGCTGCATAAAGGGCCAGTATAAGAAAGTTTTTTGAATTGTAAATCATGCAAAGCTACTCTAGTGGAGTCCAAAAATAAAAAATATAGAGCTGGGAATGAGCATAATAATAGTATATCTTTAAATCTCAGCTAAGGAAACTCTTAAAGACATTCTGTCATTTTTTTTAACAAATGATTTTGATCAAATCAAATATATTAGATATATTAGAATATCATCAATATTGTTATCTTCATCAGCCTGCCACCTGTTGCCAATTTCAGTGTGCATGAAGCATTTGTGACATAAATTCAGCCAACCCACGGCTGCATTGCTCTGTTCAAAGCACAAGAACTAGCACTTACCAAATAAGATCTAACCTAATATTTCATAGTTAGTGAGATTGGTAATAGATATTTTGGAGCACAGATTCATAACATAATACACTTTTTACATAAGCTCACTCATCTTTCTGTTCCACAAATGAGCATCATGTATGAAATTCTCAGTCAATTAGTTGTCAGATAACATGTAGATGTGCACATGTAACCACCTTCTTTTCAAAGACCTTGAATATGCTGAGCACACAACTAATGGGATCGGGGGGGAGGGGGGGGGGGGTGTAGCTGTGGGTTCAGGAGATTGCTTTAGGGGCAGAGGTGTTTAATTATGGGCTTTCGCATAGTCTGGCTATGTTTTGCCTGGCTCATCCTGTGTGGCTGTTCAACAATGAAAGAAGCCTGAGAGTGCTGAGGAATGATGAATCCTCAAGCCTCCTGGGGTTTCCTGGAATTAGTTAGAGGCTTTTTGATCATAAGAGATTAGGATCAACAGGTACGTGAGCTAAACAAAGTTAACTTTTGGTGTGGTGTGTGTTTCTGTGTAAATATGTGTGTGAAATTTATGTGTTACACTTTAAGTGCCTTTTTCAGTATAGCTATGGGAATTGTTCCATGGTGTTAAAACACATACGCAAAAGTGAAGACACACCAGCACACATACCTCCGCCATTATTCATCCTGTAAATAAGGTTAAAAAACACAGGAGAGCAGTGAAAGGAGCCTTGAAAAAATGTCTAGAAATAGTGCAGTTTTTGACAGTGTGCTATAAAAAAAATAGATTTATTGAGCGATGAGAGGTAGGTCTCCCCCCCAAGCATTCTTGTATAAATCTCAGCGGGACAGGCCAGGAGGTGACCTCGGCATTTTACTGCTGTTTCATGAACATGTTTCACTAGGCATTTAAAAGGAGATTTTTCCTCATAAATCATTCTCGGAGCTGTCGGAGGTCACTGCTCATGTAAATTGCACCGCATGATTTAAGGAAGTTTTATCACTGGCTTGATTAGTCCGACAATAAATGAAAAGCTGTGTATACTTATCGTTACTGTCATTCTCAGGGTCAAAACACTGCAATCAGAGGTTTAATGTTAAAGCTTTGATGGTTTATATGTGGAGTTTGATTAGTGTTGAATAGGTCTCTCTCCTCATACAGTGCAAAGCTTAACATCCTCACACCCCAATTATTTCTGTAAGAGGAGGGATGTGCCACCACAGCAGATTGCTACTTGGCAAGGATCTCAGTTACAGGATGCTCAGCCATGGCATTTGCCGTTGGCAGCAGTGATGAATCATGGTTCAGGTGCAAACAATGAATGAAACGTTGTGGTTTGGGGACGGCACAGCCACTCTGGCGAATCAATACCTTCTCGCCTGCGTCTGCGAGTCTAATTTACCATGTGATTTATCACCGTGAACTTCTGAGGTGCTGACCTGCGTGCTTAGCCCAGAGGTTCTCAGCTCAGTGACGAGAGGGCAGCTCTGTTGACGTCACTATTCACAGGGATCTTATAATCTCAGCTTTTCGCTCAGTCAGTCACACTCCTCTGTGTTGTTAGAGACATGAGGGGAATGGGAGAGAAGTGGGACTGTTTGGCACCCCACCAGGACAGGATGTGGAGCAGAAACTGCATCAGATAATACCTCCTGCTGAGGGTGCAGGCAGGCATTGGTCCATCTGTTCTCCCCTCTGATTCACTGTTCCCCAAATAGAAAGCTGCTGTCTCGCCACTTTATATATCTCAATTCTCCTCCTCACTCCCTGTTAGAGGTGTTAAGTTCAATGATCACATTTTCAGTACTTGAAATCAGTCATCTTCCTTTCAAGGAGAAAATGTGAAATATCATGTTTTTCATGCAGTCAGCTACAGTAAAAGCAAGCTGTTGTGAAAAATGTGATCAGCATCAGCAGGATTTATCAAGAAACTGAAACAAGAAACAAAAAAAACATCTTCTATTCCATCGTTCTCTTAGTGCTCCTTTCCTCTTGCCCCAACCTCTCTTTCTCACTTTCTATTCTTCCTTCTCTGCCAGGGTACCATCACAGCCTGCCATCCTCTCCATACTCCACTGGTCCTGAGGGTCAAAGGTTACCTGCATCTGGGACGCTGTCGTCAGAATTCCTCAACCAGGGCGTCCCTGTAAAGATTCTGCTGTTGGTGTGCAACGCTGCAGGGGCAGGACAACAGACTGTTAGGTAATTACATAAATTGACCATTTGCTAAACCCACCCCTGAACAGTGATTGTCCACTCATGGCTTAGCAACCGTAACAACATAGCAACCATAACCCTTCAAGCTTTGGGTTTCTTCACATGCTGAGATGGTGTGCAATGCTCTCTAATAAGAACAATACTCAGCAGTTCAAGAGTTTGGAACCAAAACCTCAAGAGCAAAATTGTAAGGAATGGATTAAACACTGTTTTTATTTGCTCTAATTTAAGCTGCAAATGTTATCAGGTTCTCTTGTAAAAGTGGAGCAACTGTTTGAAAATATGAACACAAAAGCATTTTAAACCCAGGGTGGGGATGTTTTTGAAATGTTTTTATTCATGAAAATAAATTAGAACCACAGTGGGCCTATAGACTATAAAAAATTGCAGCTGTTACAGTAACATTTATAAAATAATTATGAAACAATTACAAAACTTGAACTTGAACACTGCATTTGCAGGAATATTTTAACCTTTTTTTTTCAAGTAGTGTGATATTTTCACTCTCAGCAACTTGATGTCAAATTCACACCTTGTTCTTTCCTCGTCAGGACACATAGGTGATGTGATCATATACAACAAAACAAAAGGTTAACATGCCAGAATTAAATTCCCCAACACTCCTTTCAGTACTGTGGATAGCGCCACTTAATGTCATTCTTGCAAGTCACTGTTTAATTCAGCTCTATGCGCAGCAAACTTCAATATTGATTAGAAAATAATGACAACATGCAATAGCACAACATGCTGTCAACATAGAAATAAATTGGCTACAGTACATATCTACCTGTCAGAAGAAAACAGTCGGACTTCTGTTTTCTTTTTATGTTTTCCTGTGGAGGGGTCATCCGCGTGTCGCCCCTCTTTTACCCGCACCTCTGCAAATCTGCGAGCAGGGAAGGACGCAAACCCTGGTCCATTTACTGCATCACCACATAGCCTGGACATCTCTATTGTCACATGAGCGCAAGCGCGGACAGTGAACATTTTTAAATAGCCTATTTTTATTTTACATATTTTATATGGTCTATGGGTGAAGCAGAATAAATCACTGTGAGGGGGATATATTTTTGTCCCCACCAGGGATAAAAATAACTCAGCAGAAGCAGGGATATATAGACCAGAGGGGGGGGGGATAACCACCATCCCCCCCAGCAAATCACACCCTGATTAAACCACTGTGTTGCTTGTCCAAGTATGTTACACTATAATAAGATTTCAAACCATCTAAGGGTTGTATTAACAACATTAGCCTCAGTCTTTTAGAAAGATATCATATATGTCGCCATCAAGCGCCTATGAAGGACACTTTGCACAGCTCTCATTTTATAACCTTTCAGTTTTAGACAGAGTTTTCAACCAACCGGCAGAGTTTTAGTGTTAGCATTAGCTTATATTAGCCAGATACAGCTGAGCAAATCTTCTAGCGAAACAGTCAAAAACAAGAAAAAAATGAGAAAACTGCTGCTTTTGTTTACTCACTATTAACAGCTTCTCAGCAGATGTGAGTAGTTCAGTGCACTTTTTATATCTAGCCTCACTCTGGTTTTGAAGGACGCCAAGGTCATGTTAGCTCCCTGCAACAGAAAGGACACATCTATCTCACTGTGAGATGAGTTTCAAATCAGACGACCGAGGAATCTGACATCTGGCACGATATAGAGATCCATCAGACACCAGAGAGATCAATATAGGTGCCAACACGACTGTGAGCAAGTCCAATCCCATCCATGAGGGTCATGTCTCAGTTTCTCCTTCAAACGCCTCAGCGTCGTTGATCAAACCACCCACCTATCTTGCTCTCATCAGATGACAGCTGGAGGACTCGTCTGTGCCAAGAAAATGACATTGGAGTCACATACTTGCTTCTCGCTCTGGTTCTCTGTAGAATAGCATCATAGGTACATTTCTGAAAATCAGCAAAGTGTGAAAACTCTTGGTTTTCATTGGTTGGTTGGTTTAAACTCTGAAACCAACAAAACACAGGAGAATTAATAAAGTTTCACATTATATGTAAATGTTCACTGTTTTTGCATCGCTTCTCTTGTAAGTGAACAATTTCATGACATTTCACTTTTGTTACATCTCAGCGCTGATTCTCACGTCTCTGGTGGCAGATATAAAATGAATATTAATTATTTCATATTAAATAAGCATATAATAGATTTCACTGCATGATTCCATTAAAAAAAATCTCGTTTTTTTACAGGGATGATTAATTGCATGATGTCATTCTGTAAAAGAGTATAAATTAAGGCTTCTCCAACATATTGTGACAATCTTTAAGAGGAATGGCTCACACTAGATTTCATTTATAAGATATTCACTGCATTCTGTGTGAACATTTAGGCTGGTAGAGTTAAAACCTTTTCCGTGGGAATGAGGAGAGAGTTGCTAACACAAGGTTAAAGACCTCTGAATTATACTAAATCCAATCCAAACCACGCCAGTTAACCTACCGCAAAAGAAGGGATTTGTTTTGTCTCTGAGCAGTATCCAGTTGAAATGATTGTAATTTTGAGTCATTTTCCTTCCCATTTTGTTGTGTGTATGTTTGTGTGTTGTGACCACTGCAGCTGTTGCTCCTCAGCTACCACAGAATGTTAATGGTTGCCATCCTGAACAGTAATCCAACCTAATTTATTTTGAGGATCTCTATGGTATTGACATATGGTCTAATGGGAACTTTTAAGACAGAGGATCAGTTTGATTTGTACTCTTGTGTTTTCAAGTCTGCAGGGATCTAAAAAAAAAAATCGTGAAACATAATAAAAAGAAAAAATAGTGCCTTTACAAATGCAGCAAAGCTTACTTTGCGTTTATAACCGTCTACTGATAATTCTACTGATAAATCTACAGTTTATAGTACCCCATTGACATTCACTGTGTATTTTTGTGTGCACCTGTGTGCCTGTGTGTGTCTTTGTATGTCTCTTTATGCACATGCATGCTCACATGGCCCCGTACTAATAGATCTCGAGCATACAATGGAGGGCTGCCCTCAATTAAATGCCTATTATAATAAACGTGTCATGTGATCTATCTTTTCAGAGGGATGGTTGTCCCTCTCCTCATCAGCTATTTCCACTTTTTATTATCTCCTTCTGTCCTTCTATAGATACGCAGTAATGAGAATTCTGCTCTAATGCTGATAATGATAATAAATAATTATTTACATTACAATAGGATAAGGGGACGTGTGAGCCGTTCAGGGCTAATATGGACTAGCTGCATGTGTTGTGAGCTGCCATTTTAAACTTGTTTTGGTCCCCTGTGTTCCTGTTCAAGGTTTGGACCACCATTCCTAATGAGGGAGGACCGGTCTATTTCTTGGGACCAGCTGCAGCAGAGCATTCTCAGCAAGCTTTATTACCTGATGATCAATGGAGCACAGGCACAGGTACTGGACAGCTACTAATAATTTAATGTGATAATTAATCCATGTGAGCAATTTCTGTTTATTCTTGCCCCTCTTCAGGGGAATATCAAAACACCACGATTTATTGACTCACATACAGACTCTTTAGCACAGCAGATGCTGTGATCTGTTTACATGCAGTCAAGAGACAAAAATGAATATGATCACTTTAGCTCCTGTCTCTTAAAGGCCTCCCTCCCAATGAGCCCACTCTGTTCTGATTGGCCAGCTCTCGGAAGCTTCCTGTCGGAAGACTTCCAGCAGTTCCAGAGGCTACGTAAACAAACTATAGGAGTAGGATTTCACTTCTTTTTCTCATTCTTATTCGAAATGAAAAGTGAAATAAATCCGTACATGTTCAAGGCTGAATCCGAACCAAAATATGCAAGTGGACAATGCAAACAACACATGGAGCAACCTTAGCAACAAAGACTATGGAATGGACGGCCATTTGTGTATATGTGCGAACCAGTCTGATGTCATCACAAGGAGGAAGTAGATGTAACTTTGCAAATGAAGCGTTCAGAGCAGGCTGGAGCCCTGGCTTTTGACTTGCAGGTCACATTTCTACGTACGTTAACTTCATGTTTTGGAACTTTTTTTATCATGTTTAAAACAGACATCCGACGTCATAACAGTATATAAATAACAGAAAATCACCAAAAGCATGTTATGTCCCCTTTAAAGCAGTAGGATACAGAAATGTATGGTCATATCCCGTAAAAGAATGAACGTTTTTCCAACCTACACATTTTGAGTAAATACTGCTATGGCTACAACCAGCCAGAATGGGAGAATTTATTTTTGTTGTTAAACAGAATGTGAATGCAATGAATAAATAAATGCAACCACAACCAGAAAACCTTTGGACTGAAGTTGCAGTAGGGCCATATAAAATATATCCCAGCCTCTAACTTCAATAGAAATTGTTCCATGACACTTGTAAAACTTATATTTAATGGCTTTGTAGTGTGGGCGGGTGTGTTTGGAGCACCGGCTGGAGGCAGAGACGGGACATGGTTCCCTCCACCTGTTCCATGGCAGGTTTATTGGCTCGTGGCAGAGCAAAGCATGCCCACACAATGACACAGTGTGGTACAGGTGGGGGAGCTCTAAGCACCAGCTGGAGGCAGAGGGGAATCGGTTTACACTGACTGGCACACCAAACCGGTCAGGTTAACTGGTTTGGGACAGGTTATAGCACTCTCACTCACTGACACACAGAGACACAGTTAAACGGGGACAGAGAGACACATGCGGCTGCTCTCCATCATCATTTGTTTCCTGTTTCATGTGTTTATAAATGGAATATGGACGAAGCAGTTTCTTCTTTTGTTCAAAACCACTTCAATGGCTCTGTGGTATGGTTTGACCAGTAGTATGATTGGCCTTTTACATTTTCTGTTGCTGCTTCAGTCTCTAGCTACAACAACACTCTGTCCTTTATAGTGCCCGTATTAAAAGTAAATATTGGACTTTCTCAGGAGGTCACAGGCTGTTAAACAGACTTCAGTCTTAGCATGTTAAGAAGGAGTCCTTTCCTGAATGTACACAGGATGAATAAAGTAATCAAAACGTCAAATAAAAAAAGGACTTTAAAGTAGGTAAATAACATTACAATTACAAGAAAGCAATTCAATCAGTTAATGATTGAATTGCTTTTAAAGCGACACAAGGAGTTTCAACAAGTTGGAGCTCGAATTACAGTCAAAGATATTCTGGGTATATTCAAAGGTTGGCAATTACTTTTTAGGTACAATCAGTGATCCAAATGCAAACAAACAGTTTGACCCACCACCAAAATTTAAGCCACAGGATTGGAAGCAATAGAAAGCATTACAAGAGGTAAAAGGAGCATGGTGTCTGTTGCTATAGAGATACTATAACTGAGTCATTAAAAAACATTGAAGGAAAAATATAAGGCTTGATCAGGTCTATCTGAATGCAGTGTTGAGTGTCTGGTTTACTGATAGCTACTCTTAGTTAAACAAAGTGGCTATACTTTTTATTTACAATAATCACCGCACTGAGTCTAAAAAGATTTTGAATTAACAAATTCTCTCCCCTGAACTGCAGTGAAGTAATACAGAGGCCATCTACACTGAACCAATCAGGAATGTCAGGAATGAAAAGAGCAAATTATTAAAATCATACAAATACAAATGCAGTTGTGACACTGTGATGCAGGAAAGCCTGAGTTAAGTCCAAAGTTAGCTAGCTGACCAGCTTATCTTGCTTTGTGATACAAGCTACTGAATATTTTCATTTTTGATTATTTGAGAGACACACAAAATGCTGATTTTCCAGCATTTGTCAGATTATTCCATTTTATATGTGAATATACCTTTAATTTTTATGGTAAAACAACATGCGTGGTTGGTTTGTTTACCTTGCCACTGTTTGTGTGACTAAAACATGGGACATAATGATAAACAAACAGCACGTCTTCAATTCAGTTCAATTCAAAACACTTTATTTGTCCCTGAGGGGCAATTTGCAGAGGCACTTTGAGTAGTACAATTAATAAGTAACACAATACAGGAGAAATGTTTTAAAAAAAATATGTGAAATGCAAAAATAAGCTGTATATATTATGATACTAGTATAATATTAATAATAGTGCAATAGAAGTATAATGCGGTATACACAGTATACGTATTGATGGGTAGTTCTATAATATATAGGTGCATGCTAACTCGATGAACATAAATAAGGCACAATGGCAGTCCGCTCCGTGCTATTCTACATACTGCATGCTTAGGGCTGGGTATCAGTACTCGATACCTCTAAGGTAACAGCCAAAATAACCCAGTACCAAGTAGTATAGAAACTTCTCCAGTTAAATGATACCTGCATTTGATCCTTTTTGTACCTATATCTAGAAAAAAATGAATGATTTTTTTAAACAATACCCAGCCCTATGCATGCTAGAGGAACCATGTTCCATGTGATAAAGAAAAGAAAAAAATAACAACTGTCAGATATGCTACTGTGCAGGACTATTTCTGCAACTTGTGCTTCTTTGTTTTACCTATCTATACCTATACCTTTTATCTTGCCTAGATGCACCCCTGCTGTGTGTCACTGTCAAATCTATTATTTACTTCACTGAAGCCAAAGGTTCCATTTTCTTGCTTGTTTCTGCTTGCTCGCTTGCTTGTACTGTTGTACTTGCCTGTGTTTCAGCATATGATTGTGTCCAGAAGCATGCTGTTAATCATGCAGACAAACGGATTTCCAATCAGTGTCTGTGTGTGTGTAGGGGTGGGGAGTGGTGGTGATGTGTGTGGGGGGGGGGGGGGGGGTGCAGCTGACACACAGCTACATGAAGAGCCATATAGAGTATGGCTTGTACGGGAAAATTGTCGACCAGCTTGCTGCACATAACTCAGCGCTCTTTGAGAAGTGCCAGGAGAGAGAAGAGAGGAGTCAGGTGCAACGTTTTCAGTAATTGTTGGAGATCTGTCGTCTCCATTCTGCCCCACACTGTCAGACATTTAATTAAAACCAAGCTCATACAGTATAATCAGCTTGCTGTAGCCTACCTCTGCCAAGAAAGAAGCAATGCTCAGAGCAGATGTTTGCTCTAAATCTTTCATCTAAACAGAATCTGTAGTTTCTTGCATCAATGAATTACACTCACAAGTGGATTTTTCCGTCTCTGTCTAATTTTAGCTTTAGCAAAGATGCAATTCAAAAACAAAAAAACTGTCTTTCTGACAGCCATTTTCCCTGCTACTGACTGTGTAGCAGTGGCTGGCTTGATGCTCGCTAATGCAAATCTAGCAATAGAGTACACTACAGCATACTGATGAACACACACACAAGCATTCTCACACATGCACACCTTCTCCAGCAAGGCTTCAGAGGAGTACTATATTTTTGTTGAGGGGACACAAAAGCATTTGACATACAGCGTAATTAGAGGCACTGACTGACACACATAATGCTCAAACTCACAACATAATGAAACTCTGTGCTCTTTGCCTGGGTTGTAATTGGAGATCTTTTGCCTTGTCAGGCACAAACAATGCGGCAAACATTCCTCACCTCACACCGCCCTCACTGAACACAGAGTGATTAAATTGGTGCATTTGAACGCTGATTGGTCCAAAGCAAGACTAAGGATTTTCTCATGGGGAACATCATAAACTTTTCAGCCTCCACCGGCGTCCGTGGAGGCCTCATGCTCACACACTACTTCGACAGGACTCTGAAAATGAATTTTCACGGGTTTTCTCCTCCTCTTCTCGGCAGTCACGCTGACAGGGGGTGCCGCTGCTCAGAGCCTGACCAGATCTCAGATGCCTCGTTTGTTCATATTTTCCTCTCACATTTACTGTCTGCCCAATAATGTGTTTACACCCCCCTGTTTCTGGTGTTACTCTCACATATTTCTCTTCATCTGCCTCTATTGGGAGGAAAAAAAACATGCACACACACAAACAGACATGCATACCTACAGTATACACACACAGCACAGCGTTTTACTGTACAAGACTTTTGTCTGAACCTCAACAATTGACCAGTCATTTAGTCCTGCCCCGCTGTTGTTTTGTCACTGTTGTTTTGCCCGTCAAGCTTTCCATTCTCGCACCGCAGATACTGTAATTCAGTTTACAATGATTATAGCGGCAGAATTACCACTCTGAATTCTTAGTAATTTTTATAATAATGGGTCCTAGATTTCAGACAGAGGTAAACAAAAGCAGGCTTCTCATTTCTAGCCAGCGACCAGCAATGTAGTCGGCTGAAATGTCAACTGTTAGTAGATTGTATCAACTACACCAAGTTAGCTTCATTAGTTTATTGAAACTAGGCCATCTCAGTCAGACTTTTTAATGTTTCCAACTGACTTAATTTTAGTTTGCATTTTCAAAAATAATTAAAGTAAAAAGGTTTGCATTGTTCTTGTATTATTATTATTATGTAGTGATAGTTAATCTTAGTATTATAAGAATAATGGAAAAGGAAAAAATGTAAGACCAGACAATTTTTGTATTCTAACATAACCTCTGCTTAGCTTATATACTTAGACAAGCAAGACGGGTTAGATTTATGCTTTATTTTTCAGATTTTCAAGCAATATGTTTCTGTTTTAACATTACAAGAGTAAAGGCTTTTAGGGTGAGGACTAACCAATGTGGTTGACAAACGTAACAGTATCACAGATAACAAGTTTGGTTGAGGTTGCTGGAGTGTAAACTACAGTGTCACCCAATCACATACACCCAATAATGTGTTTACACCCCCGTCTCTGGTGTTACTCCGGGCCTTGCAGTCAATTTTTTCCAGTGGCCACTCGCAGTATTGCAGCGAAAAATCACCCTGTGGACCAAAAGGCATTTTCCCCATAGACCACAATTATAAAAGAAACATCTGTAAAACTGTTGACAGGACAACTTGAACTGTAAACAAGGTCAATTATGACTGAATTATTTTTGATCCATGGACGTTTTATATTTGTAAAACTTTCCTCGAGCCTAGAAAAGTGATTTAAAAATCTGTGATGTCACCACAATGTAAAGTCTGGCCAAGTGGGAACTTGCAGGCGGGGCCAGCAGGAGAAACACTGCTGTGCAGTGGACTGAATAGGCGCCATTTTTGGTCCAGTATCCAGCTCTTATAATACATACATGGTAAACTCTCACAAATCCAATCCAACAGAGCAGCTAACGTTAGTCTAAACACTGCTATAGTAATGTTAGCATCCAGGACCAACTTCCATACAGTGGGGAAATACTACTATACAATGAACGTGCTATCTTGAACAAGACTTTTTAACATAACCTGTAACCCCACAAAATAACATAATATGAAATGCCCTGGGTCTTGGATGTAAGGCTGGATACCAGCAGTAAGCCAGTTAGCTGGACATGCTAACATTTGCAGCTTACATTAGAGCTGAAAAACACACTGTTTTAATCAATTTTTGACACTTTTGCAACTGTATTTTTGGTTTTGGCCCCATACACACCACTTCAACATCTGGCAAAATCCAAAGTTTGACAGGTTGTGCCTTGTTACAGTTGCTAAAGCTATTATTGGACAATCGCTGTCCAGGGGAGGGGTTTAGCATATGGTCAATTCAACCTGAAAGTATGCAATGCTGAGACCTGGTGAATGATACACATGACACATGAATGATACAAGACCTTTGGGCGGTGTGCACATGTTTCATATTTTAAAGGAATTTTCCCATGGTTTTTGAACCAGTGTTTTGGGGAAAAAACCCTATTCCTGAGAAGTTGGAATTAAGAGGACTCTGGGTGGTCTTCACATGTACACACAAGCCTTTTACTGGAACTCACAGTGAGCCCAAGCCAGTCTGTAATGAAAAGTAAACTCATTTTGGGTTCGCACTTGTCATCTGGCATTCCAGGTTGTTGTTTTTTTATGCAGCAGACTGAAAATGAACACGCAGAAAAGTTGATTAGCTCTCTGGAAAAGCAATACACGACACCAAAGCACCACAGAGAGATTTGACGCCTGTAGTGTCCACAAACACACTGTTGAAGTGCAGGAGAGAATATAATATACTCTGTTACACCGCTCTGCATGTGTACTCAAAATGAGGGCAAATGATCCTGTGAAATGACTCACCTCCTATTGTCCTGTCTATAACTCATACTCTAATTTGGAAGAAACATTTTATGTTGTAAACTAAAGGTTAAAGTTGCATTAAAGTTATAGTTGCTGGGAAATTTGTCGACCAATTCTAGCTATTTATGAGCAGTGGGAAGGAGACCATATTCTAAAAATCAGCCAAATGTGTCTCCATTATCTGCAAATGTCTCAACATCAGTAGTAGAGCAAAATGTTACATGTTACAAAGCAAAAACAAAACTCCAGCTTACTGGCTCTTGTCATTCTGATACTTTTAATAGTACTGTATATTGAATATATTAGGCATTACTTCAAGACTATTGTGTAATTTCCCTCAAGGTTTGTGCATTCCAGTGGGTTCATGTATTCAGCATATCAATATTTTCCAGGAATGTGCTGTCTGCTTTGGTGGACTCCTTGTCATCAGAAAGATTCTGCTGGACCTAGCTTTTCTCACAGAACTCCGAGTAGGTGTTTGTGTTTGAGCTCAGCCGGCAGCTACACACGAGATTTCACTGGGACGAGAGGAAATCAATTTCATTTTTGCAAAGCGCTCCTTCATTCCTCAAGCACCTCCAGTCTAAGCAGATCTCAGAGTAATATAAGCAAGAGAAAAAGATATTAGTCCTTTATTTGTTCTTTCTTTTTTTTTTCTTCTCATCTTGGGCTTTTCAAACCAGCTGAGAATAATATGAGAAAGAAGCCTGATTATCTACGGGTTTATTCATGTTTTTACTTTAAAGGCAAACTCAACTTTCAATAGTGCTCCATGTTGAGGTGCTACATGTTTATTCAAGCTGAACTGCTGTGAGCTCAAAATGTCACGTGCAGGTCTTGGCCTATATTTTATGATGGCCCAGTTTGTTCTCCTCTGTCTTTTTATTTCTCTTTAGCCCCGTACACAGCAAAACTGCCTGTGTTAAATATAACCCCTGAAGTGTAATATATACATATATACATATACAAAATATATACATAAGCTCACTCTCAATTCAGCATTTTTAGATTGTTTTGAACATCAACAACATTTTTTGTTTTGCTTTGTTTTTAAAAGTTGGTCTTAAACGCTGCTACTATAGTATTAAGTCTTAATAACAGTTCATTTGCCAAGGCACAAGCCTTCCACAGAAATTCTGTAGTTTTTGGCCATATTGTATGTGCCATTGAGAAAGATGAATAGATAGAGTGACCCCAATCTCTGGTTGCTCCCTTTCATCACGGGGGACAATCAATATGAGACAGATCTTCCTCAGTTCATCTGATGCTAGTGATTCAATGTTTGTATTTTTCTCTCTGGCTGTTGTGGTATCGGTGCTGTTAGTCTGTATGAATTTTGAACCTGAGGACCAAAATGTCGTTAATAAAGCGAGTAAAAGTGACAGTGACAGTGGTTAAATGTTTGAAATAATTATTTGCTGCAGTATTTAACCTGACCATCAGTTATATCTGATAATCTGTCTGGGTTGTTGTGGACTTGCAGACTGTCATGAAGTAAAAAGAATAAACCATCATCATATAGTAAAGGGATAGCAAGATGAGGCCTGAAGACATATGAAACATGCCAGATGGTATGAATGGGGAGAGGGAGGTTCAAAACACCTTGATTTGCAGTCTGGAAAACTTCACATCCTCTGCTTTGATCAAAATAAAAAAGGGACACATCAGTACTTACACAAACCATTATCCTTAACTATGGTAGTTAATCTTATGAGCGTGCATGTTGGATTCATCAAACCATTTCAGCCCACATTTTTATGGCCTGAAGTCTCCAAACTGAGCCTCATTGTTGCCTCATTGCAGTAAAAGTGGTGAGAAATGTTGCTGCTGCTGCTTCTTCTTCTTCAAAATCCTGAGCTATGTGTTTTATGTGTTCTCATTTTGCCATCATGAAACTATAACGTCATAGTTGTGCAAAACCATGATGGATGAATATAAACTAGAAGCAGCAACATTACTCATGAAATGTAGTGAATCAGTGTGTGGTGGCAGCGCTCTGTTCAGACCTTAACAATGTGAGATAAAACATTTTTTGTGAAACTGACAGCACATGGAAAAGGAGAAAAGCTATCATGGCGCACTTTTGAAAGTACTATAGTAAAGTTGCAGATCTGTTGGGTTACATAAAGACACTGGTGCTTGCTTGGGTTGCTGCACGAGCACCTTAAGGCACAAACTAGTGTTTTCTCTAACATACCACATCAGTGTTGTTTAGTTTGTAGCACAACTGCAATCATTGAAAATTTGATCTAAAGGGTCCACAATGTTTGAACCTACAGTATTTGGAAGAGGACATGTGGGAGACTTTGTGTAGGAGATGTAGAGACCTGAAAGTTTTTAGTGTTGTTGTTTAAAGTCTTGTTATGAAAAGCATAAAATACCCAGATGTATTTACAGAGTTTCTGTTGTGCTCCTCTTTTCAGAACACCAGAGTGCTGTTCAACATCCGTGTGGTGGGAGGATCAGCATTTTACAGCTACCTGTCGCCTCAGGACGGGCGGCCGCTCTACCACCCCGCTGTCGACAGGTAAGGGGTGGAAATTTAATTCTAGTAGAGGACTGACATCACACACGCCATCATCAACAGGCTGCTGAAACTGTTCTGGATGTGGTAATTGATTTCCGTCTGCTCCTCCACAGCTCCCTGTGTTCTAATAACCACACAAAGAATTGCTATTTCGTAATGCATTGTGTGTTTCCTGTAGTTCAGTGATACAGTATATATGGTTATTGGCTTCTCTGCTGCACAGTCTTGAGGGTGTTGATCGCTCTCCCTGCTGAATCCTGAATCTGCGGCTTTGGGGAGTAGCTGCAGTTGCAGAGCCTGTTATGCCAAATAAAAGTGAATAAAAATTCATGCAAAAAAAAAAAAAAAAATCCTCCATCCTCTGATGTAAGTGTGTCTGACAGGAATATTTTTGGACACATTTCTAGAGTAGATAGACAGTATACATTCTACTTCCAAGTTATACCTGGAAATAAGAGCAGATAAAACACATTTCTGCAGGTGTGAACATCAGGCAGTCCAGAGTGGATGTTATTGCTGTCTCGCTTCCACATTCTTGTATTATTAGACTAAAGGATTATTAGATTCATCTAAATATGTTTTTTTGCACTGGTATTATGTTCAAAATTCTATTCAAAATTTCAACCGTTCAAAACGCAGAAATTACCCAACTTTCCCACATGCTCTAATGCAATCAGTTTTAATGCAATTTAAATCAGCTCTAATCTAATCTAATAAAGTGTTTCTTGAGAAACTACAGGCAGGCAGCCAGTTACTGAAGACTTAACATAACAACACGTTACACACCAGTATGGCTGCTCGTGTAGTTAATTCCAGCATTTGTTAATGATTGGCACCAACTATGCTGATGTTCTGTAGCCAATGCTTGATTTTTTTTTTTATTAACTAATTAAAATGTATATCTTACCAACTGTAAAGGTTAGACTTGATTTTACAGCAACGACTTGTTGTGGAAAATCTTCAATTAAGCAAAAATCTCAATCCAGGCTTCTGAGTTCAAGACTTACTGTTATATGCACATGGGAAGCGGTACATCAACGCAAGCTTCAAAGAATAAATGCGTGATCTGTAACTTATATAACTTAAACTACTTAAATATACCGTATTTGTGTGACCTTTGCGCAGCTCCTGTGTGACACTAGTTTCACTCCTCGTCGGTCTCACTTCCCCTTCTATAAATAACGACGACTTCTTAGATTCAGGGTCATCACGTGTATCATGTGCTTCGAAATAAGCTTTTTCGATTCGCTAATTTTGCTTCCACAAGACAAAGCACATGATCTGGCGAGACATCTACTCAAGACAAAACAATGTGATTACAGTACGAAAAGGTCATAGATCATAACCTTGGTGATTAAATTAATTACTTCATTTACACAGGTCTTTAATACACATAATACATAGTCCAACCATTCTATTCATGCTGTATAGGTAAGTTGGTTAGTAAATCTCCACCACAGACTGAAATGTGCAGTCTTTTTATCCCTTTTCACAGATACACGTCTGATGGCTTTCACTTGCAAAAGTGAATTGCTGTTTCAAAGGGCATTTTGGCAAGGTCTTGAAAGGACTTCCATTTGTGTAGTTGCTAAGAACAGTTCATTCATTCGTTGAATGGTGCTGATGGGGGCAAATGCCTTTGAAATCTTTTGAAATGCAAATGTGTTGCACACTGTATCCTAGAAACTAATGTAATGATAGTGTTTGAACTCTAATGATGCAGAAATGTGTTCTGTCCCCAAGTCAACTCACATCAAACAGTACAAGAATGTACGAGTGCTAGTGTTTTAGTCTACTTTGTTCACCTTCATCAGCCTCTCTAAACTCTCTATATCTAGGTGTAATGTCATATAAATTACTGTTTCTTATACCAGAGGACATACTGACGTAATCTCTAATATGTATTAATGTAGTGACTTGTTACAGTTCACTTACTTTTCACAAATAGTCAAGTATGAATAGTGTCACATACAGTATGTTACAGTTCAGTGAAAACAGCGTGCTCTTTCAAAAGAGTTTTCTTTGAAAGCAACTTGGAGTCATACATGTAATGAAATGTCTTTAAAGAGTCAAAATTAATCTTTGGTTATTGTACATTCCCCAAATTTTGCAACAGTACCCAATAGCATGAAAGCTCAATCTTGACCTTGGAAACTGTAGTTTGACAAAGAAAATCTTAACTCAATGTCCTTTCACAGTACTAGCTTTTTCTTGAACTTTCAACCATATCTCAGGATGTGATCTGATGAAAAGTCCCCCTCCACTCAAAATGTGAAAAAAAGCGCTTTGCTTATCGCTGCTTCAGTTGGATGTTTGAGCTTCTCTGTGCAGAATGACGTATGTGCAGATGTTGTTTTCATATTTATCCGCTGAGGAGGGAAAGTTTCTCTGTTCTCATTGAAAATCTGGGGTTAAGGGACGGGCCTGGGTGCATGATTTGTGACATCACAATGCCAATCATGGCCCAGTATCTAACTTACACAAGTGTGATGTGGAAACTCTTCAATTCTTCAGTGCATAAACACTGAGAATGGACTTTTGAGTGAAGTAGGAGACATCTTGTGTCCAGCAGTTTAACTTTGGAAATGAAAAATATTTGCATATTTGTATAGAGTTTGTCATTTTCAGGGAGAAGGAGTAGACATTTTAGTCATTTTAAGGATTTTAATGAGGTACTTGGACATTTTTGTGGAAAAAACATATCAGACACATATTATTACACCAAGTAGAGTATTTTTATATATCATAAAACATATCTAGAGGTGGATCTTCAAGATATAATTGAGAGCTCAGGAAAAAAAAGTAAGCGGACCTTGAGTTAAGATTATTTTGTCAATTCACTGTTGATGTTTTGAAACTCAGCTGTGAACTATGTGAACTGTGTAAAGTTATGGGTGCTACAACAGAAATCAGTGCATTGTACCTTCATATTGTAGTAGTATAATACATTAATTTACTTAAAGCACGCTCAGTTAAATCCCCAATAAAATCCCTTATATACTCACACACAAAATGATAAACAATCAAAAAGCTAATATTATCCAGCATTGCGCAAAAGTGGACTTATCAAAGTATGTGTCAAGATGCTCGTGCTTCATTGAGAACTGTGGTAATGCTGACACCCAGTGGTTAAAAAGCCTCAGTACATGTTCACTCAATCATTCTAACAAGGCTGTTGTCACTGCATGATTCAGTAAATGTCTCACAGCTTCAAAGTGCAGGAAAATCTCAGCGAGAAATAAGAGTTTTAATGCATAAACATCCAGTCTCACACTTTAAAGAGGAGTCGGTTTGTGCAGATGCAGATGACCTTTCACCCTTGTGTCTTTTAGAGCTCTGAAGCTCTGCGGCTCAGGAGGACCTCCGCACGTGAAGCTCATCATCGAGTGGGAGTACAGAATCAAAGACTGGTGAGTATGTTTTATATCACAGACCACCACCTGTCTATTATAAAACTTCTTTCTGCACGTGTTCTATAACAAACCCTTTGTGTCCCGGGCGGCAGCCTGTTTGGCAACATTCAGGAGGAGGTGGTGAAGGATGCAGAGAGCGTGAGGAATCAGCAGCAGCAGCACGTCCAGCAGTACAGCTGCACCTTGGATGAGTGCTTCCAGCTCTACACCAAAGAGGAACAGGTAGTCGGTCTGTTCTTAAACATGTGATACCTGTGACAAACCAGCGGCTCCATTAAGATGCTGTGGGTCAGGGTTAAATGCTGTAAACTGTATCATAGATTGCAGTTGTTGAAAATGTCGTGTAAATGCTGTTTCACATTTTATTTTGCACAGTGTAAGTTATCATAGTTGCAACAGTTTTGTCATTCTGCAGCAGCTGTTGTTATTGATAAGACATCAAACAGTTGCCTAACTCCTCTACAACCAGCTTACAGACAGATAACTATGGATTCAGTATCTATATGTGTTTTATTGTTCTTATATATGAAATTGGGGTGACTTCAAGCCATAGTGTCCACAACTGATTTTTAAACAGGAACAGTGCATTCAAATATTTAAGGCAGCCTTAATTTTGATCTCTATGAAAGGTGCCATGTGTCACACATCTCTGTCGACTGCAGAGGGCAGCAACGCATGTTTCTTGATGATAAAAACTCCTCAGGGCAGGCCAACTTTAGTTGGTATGTGTGTGACTATGTGTGGCTCAGATGCACATGTGGACAACATGTTGTTTTTTTTTTTGAGAAAAATCACTGCGTTTGTAGTGGGCAAGGTTAGGTTTTGAGTAGGCTGTTGCCATCATGTGATCATGTTTGTGATTCAACACAAACAGCTGTTGTCTCAGAAATCATTATACACAAGTAATTATTCATCATCCTAACTTGGGCTGAACCCCCTAATTGTAAATACTTCTTAAATAAAGTCAAATAAATGAGGGACTGTGCTGCTCTATTGCTAATTTGGCCATTAACTATTATTAATACAGTATAGATAGCACCTAATCACCATAGAGTGTATTAATAATGTCTCAGATGTGGTGTTGTTACCTTGTGTCACCACCCAGTGGAGCTGCAGGTGTGAGGGAAGCACCGCTGTATGTCTGTGCAAATGTTGCTCTAAATGAGCCAGCTAATCAACATTTAAGTCTAATTGAGAACTTTAGCTGCTCATAATGTAGGGATGATACTAACGGATATTTAAGATCCCCTCCAGACATCTATTAAGACATATAAAAATACTCTAATTGGAACAATAATGTGTGTCTGATATGCTTTTTCCACAAAAAAGTATAATTACCCCATTTAAATTCTTAAAATGATATCTACTCCTTCTCCCTCATTAAAAATTCTAGAATATTCTATGAATGTGCAAATTTTGGTCATTTTAAAAGTTTGACTGCGTGTGACCACATCACACTTATGTAAGTTGAATATTGGACCAGGATAGGCTCCAATCTATTTGTGATGTCACAAATCATGTTCGTAGGCCCGCCCCTTAAAATCAGATTTTCAATGAGCTCAGAGAAACTTTCCACTTTGAGCAGATGAAGGTAAAAACAGCCTTCTGGTGTCAAACTCTGCACATACATCATTCTGAAAAACTGAAGTTCAAACATCCAACTGAAGGAACAAGAAGAAAAACACATTATTCAGTGGAGGGCGACTTTAAATTGGGAACTGTACATTATATGAAAAAGTTTAGCCACCTACCAGCAAATCAGAATGGAGTCCCTCAGTGAGTATTTGGTGTCTTCGGCTGTTTGCATCCCTTTAGTATTCACGTACTTTAGCTATTTTATTCTTTCCCTTTGGAAGTTCCCCATTCCTAAAAGACTTTTGAGAATCCCAGGCTTTGCAAATTATTAATAATGTGAATCATAAATATTGCACTCACAATATTAACACCTTTTGGCACGTTAGTGAGACTGTAGGTTGGTGTGTGTTATGACCAGTCCAAGCCAGTCTATCTAAGTCATAAAAGATGAAGACATATTGTCATAATCATTGCTGTCCCTTTTCCCTTATTTTGAAGTGACCTGCTATCAAGCACTCCAAGTATAAATTGGCACGTACGCTATGTGTGCACTCACTGAGCACACACACAAATGTGAATTATGGCTCACTTGATGGCTGAAAGGATGTTCACCAAGAACCAAGAGAAAATCTTCAACTGTAGAGTTTAATGAACGACCTTGTTGAATACGACTCATCACTGCCCAGTATTCATGATGGTAATCAGAGGGAGGCAGGAAAAGTGAACAAAAGCAGTAGCCATGGCAACAGCTTCAAAATTGACTTCCTGTTCCAAATGAATTTGCTAGGTTCAGTCATACATCATTTCACAAGAATATGATTAGGCCAAATTAGAAAACAAAGGACGCTTGGCTTTTGATTTATCGGGAGCAGGCAGAGACAATTCCGCCATCTGTTTATTTTTGTCTGTTTTGTCTTCCTCTCACTATCTTCCTCTCTCTTTCCCCCTTCCAGCTCGCTCCAGATGATGCCTGGAAGTGCCCTCACTGTAAGCAGCTGCAGCAGGGCATGGTGAAGATGAGCTTGTGGACGCTCCCGGACATCCTCATCCTCCACCTGAAGCGCTTCAGGCAGGTGGGTGAGCGGAGGAACAAGCTCACCACGTTCGTTCATTTCCCCATGGCGGGCCTGGATATGACGCCTCACATGGTGAACCGCAACCACAGCACACATCAGCCCCCTCTCCAGCAGGGCTGGAAACAATCCCGGCGACCTGACCTGGCTCCTCCTGACTTCTTGTACGATCTGTATGCTGTGTGCAACCACCATGGAGGAATGCACGGCGGGCATTACACAGGTCTGATAACTGACGCATTCTAAATTCATAACACGAAAACATGGCTTTTAAAGTCCACATTGATATGAATCAGTGGTGTTTTACATTTTCTGCGAGTTCTCACAAGAACTCTTTCCATTGTTGTGATTGCAGCCTTCTGTAGGAACTCAGTGGACGGCCAGTGGTACAGTTATGACGACAGCAGTGCTGAGCCAGTTCCAGAGGGGGAGGTGTGCACACGAGGAGCCTACATCCTCTTCTATCAGAGAAGAAACAACATCCCCCCTTGGTCTGCCAGCTCCTCAGTCACTGGTTAGTCCTTTTAAATTCTCTGTGGCAGCTTGTTATATTGAGAACAGTCAGGTTGAATCCGCTTCACACCCTTATGACAAAATATAGAAATAATGGAGGGAATGTAGGAGTATCATTATACCTCACGCCATCATTATTTACAGTATTTTTTTGTAATTTTCAGTCGGCCAGAATTGTTTGGTGTTCTCATTTTGACCAGTGTCAGTGCTCATTTTCAGCAGGACCTCTGTTACTGTTTTTAGGCCGCATAAATGAAGGTTCTCAATGGTTGTAGAGAAAAGCCAGCCTGCTGCCAGCAAATGTCACCAATTTTGGGGTCAGAAAAACACAAGCATAATGAGGGTTTTCACACATGGGTGAAAATGCTGATGATTCCCTGTGATCACAGATTTCATTTTGCAGTGCGGACAGATGGACTGTGGCTTTTGTGAGAGCAATAGATGCTGCTATGATATAGCTTCTTTCTTCTTTTGTGTTTATGACTACCCGTGGTTTTAAAATAAATTGATAGCAAAAACAGATTTCCATCAGCTTCTTTTCTTCTTTTTGCAGGTTCCACCAGCTCGTCTGCCTCTGACCACTGGCTGGTCCGGCTGACAGGGGGCAGTAAGAGAGACAGCCTGGTGTCAGCAGGACCCATATCTGGACCCCCAGGGCCCACACAGGCCCCAGAGTCTCCTGAGCTGCCAGTGTTTGGAGACGAACCCCACAAAACAATAGACATAAGTAAGTATATGGAATAGTTTTAGTATACACTGTTACAAAAAATTACACTTCAAATATTTTATATGAGCAAAACAAGTTTTTTTAAGTTATTGTTTTGCTTTGAATAAGCAATAAGACCACCACATTATATACTCTATGGCTTGGTAAGTCCAGTGCCGTGAATGTTTTGAGGAACTTTGCCTTTTCACTTTCTTGCGAAAAGTTAGCCACTCTTATTTCTGGACAGTAAATATGTATCTGGAGCCTGTATAGTAGATGGTTAGCTTAGCTTAACACAAAGACTGGAAACAGAGGGAAACAGCTAGCCTGGCTCTGTCCACAAGCAATACAATCCTCCTAACAGCACCTAATACTTCCCTGTCAACTGGTCCCAGCCAAGAAATAGACTTTTTTTGTTTTAATGTGAAACAGCTGGTTATGCGCCAGACTACTTCTTGATGCTAGAAGGTGGATTTTGTTTGGACAGAGCCTGGCTAGCTGTTTTCACCTGTTTCCAGTCTATATGCTAAGCTAAGCTAACTACCATCTGGCGCCAGCTACATATTTAGCATACAGAAATGAGAGTGGTCTAAATGTTATCTTATGTATTTAATGTATCTGCATATCGTTGTACCAATATTTCACTGTCAAATTAATTTTATAACATACTATATTTTAGTAGGAGCAGCTAATGTATCATGTCTTCCTGTAGATGGATTTGAAGCCAAGCCGTTTGTCCGTGGGACTCAAGGCAGGAGTGTAAGCATGAGATCACCAACTAAGCCCAAAGAGACTTTGAGCAAAGTTCTGCCACTGCGGTGGTCCTTTGGCTCCAAGGACCGCATTAAACACTCAGCCCAGACCCACCCCGGAGAGCTGGTGGAGTATCTGGAGTCCGGGCGCCGGCCACGATGTACCAAAGACCCTATCATAACACTGGTGGCCACCCCACCACAAAGGAACGCCCAGGGAAGAGCCTTTGAAGTAGGACAGGACTGCAGCTCACCGAGTGGTAGTAGCCTCAGCTGTACAGACAGACTCAGCTCGGACACTTGTTACTCCCCCAAAATACCAGAGGGACAGAGCAGACCTTGTGCAGAGAGAAATGTCAGCAGCAATGTCAAAGGCAGGGATGACAGTTCTCTGGGGCAGAGGTCATCTAAGAGAGTTAGGCAGGACCAGGGCAGGACCCTGGACCTGCAGCTCCAGAGAGGGGCTATTCTAGGAGGTCATATCAGCCACAGTGCACCTCCAAGCAGAGACTCCACACTGAGAAGAGCCAAGGTGCAGACAGGGGGAACCTCCAGGGCACAAAAAGACCTGCTACAGACGGTCATTCAGCCCGAGGACAGGAGGGGGCAAAAGGGGCAGGAGGGTCGGAGCCACGACAGCCTCTTGTCATTTTTCAAACCTGGTTTCATGAAAAAAGACATTCCGAGGTCACCAATCAAGGGGCAGGATAGGCGTATGAATGGCCATGGACAACTGGGAAAGCTGGCATGCAGTAATTTGGCCAAAATGTCCCTCTCCAATGGAACGCTGACCACTGTGGCACTAGAGGAAAGGAGGGCCAACGTCACCCCCAGCTGTGACAGCCAAAGCTGCAAAGTGCAGCTGGTGAACGGAAAGGCCGGGACTCATGACCCTGTCGACATTAAGCGTGCTCACAGCTCCAGCAACATCCAGACTAAGCTGGATTTGACATTTCGCAGGTGTGCATCCCTGCAGAGGAACGGCGAAATCGTGGCCCATCCAGCCCACCGTATCCTGCTCTCAGACAAGCCCAGCTACGCCACTCTGCAGCGGACACGATACAGTACCACCTCCCTGGGTAGGCAAAGACCTGTTCCCGAGTCCTGCTTTTGAGACAAGCTAAGCTAGATCACTCAACAGAGGCCTTTTCTGTTTTGCTGGTTACAAGAAAGCACCAATATGAGTTCAATCTTACAGAATTTAAAATCTAGCATATACTGTCAGTTCTCATTTCTCAAAGTGTAACCCTAAGCCTGTTTTATTATTATCATTACATTAATGAGAGTGATTGCTTCAGTGACTGGTTACCATGTGACTGATGGCTTTGTTGTTTGTTTGTTTTTTCATCATCAAGTGCCTCTGTGACAGCCCAGAATGACTGTTGAACCCTAAGGACCTCTCTACTGATCTCTACGCGTGGCGCCCAGAGAAGCTGCCAGCAGGATGCATCGCTGGAAAGAAAGAAAGTACACCTTCTCTCTCCCATTCATAGTACTGTTATAAGTTCTTACCTGTGTGTGTCTTAAACGAAATCTATGCAGAGTTGAATTACTGAGGAGAGACACTGCTGTGATGTGAGTTTGCTTGCTGAGTTTGTTTTGCAAAGCAGTCTACTGCCGATACATGAGTTCATGAGATCAATATTTGAAAAGTGGAGGCTGATTTGGTGAATTTACATGTTTATTAGCCCATTATGCATAGAGAGATAGAGAGATGTTCATGCCTTTTATTGCATAAAACCAATATAAAGGTAGGAAATCAACCTAAAAATCTAGTTGGGTATATTGGAATGTGTTGGACATATACAATTTACAGATAATGGGCTAAAACATGTAAAGTTGTTCTTAAACACTGCAAAAAGTACTAACACCTGCACTGTAAATTGGCTGCTATAACAACATGCATCATTTGCTTTGTCATTTATTATTATTTTCCTGTTATATTATCATTGCACTTTCTTTTTTTTTTTTAAAAAGTCATATTTTGCTACATGACCCAAGATTATGTCTTTTGATATGCATTTCTAATTTAGGAATGGATTACACTGTGTTCCAGGTATTGATTGACAAGACAATTAATCTACAGCTTGTAACCAACAGATCACTAAAGTGTGAGAGAGGTTTGTGTATGTAGAGATTAAATATGTAAGGGGAATCTCCTAAGTGAAACTTGGTTAGTTTTAACATTTTTTAAAATGAAAAATGTGGACTTGTGGAAACTCCTTCTCCTCGACATGACTTGAATCTATTGTTTTTGGTCAGCTTTGTTCTGTGGAAGGGTGATCAACAGTTTTGGCTGTATCAGAAAACAACAGGCGTGATTGTTCTGACAAAAATAATGCATTTATTAACCCCCCAGTAGCTTGCAGAGCAGTGAAATAGAGACAGGAATTTATGTCTCTTTCATTGAAGTTGGGTTTGTCCTGATAAACTATTGTCAGGACCAGACACAAAGGCAAAGCTCAGTTTGAAGCAGTTTCTCATTTGGGATTGAACAGAAGATTCACACTATGTGCATACACACAATATTATTTCTCCACAGCCACAGGGAAGTGATGAGCCCCATTGGTAATTATGCTTTGTCACATTCACATAAATTTTCATAAAGTAGCCACTGTTCAGAGTCAGCAGCTCCTGCGGCATATCTAATGTCTATTTAATTCACAGTCATCATCAGTCATAATCACATTTCTGTATCTGCACCACGTCTAATTTTTCTGCCGGCGGAGGGAGAGGAACAAATCTCCAAGGAACAAAATTTAAAATGCTCCATTGCGACTTGGAAGAATTAATGTTCATTAATTTCGAATTTACAAATAAACTTTTTTAGATGCTCTTTTGTTAACTTATGCATTGTAAATGTGTCACTCGGGATTATTAGGGAATGTAAAAGTGTCCAAGCTCTTCATGAGAGAAGAGTCCAGTTGGTTGCCGACACTGTAATCGTGGACCATGTTGTTGTGTCATTTAACATTACTGTTTAACAACACTCTTTACCAAAATGAAATGATAGTAAATGAAGGATGTTTCTGAGACATTATTTGGGAAATATGGCTAGATTATATTTTATTATTAACTTTTTTAAAAGTCTACATTTTGTACCTGATGTGTAATTATGTAATTTAAGAACCAGATTAAAACATTAGTAATTATATGTTTCAGGTTACTGTATAAGGTAAGATTGATACAGTAAGTGGGGTTGAATTGGACACAACACACAGAAGTCCCTGTATTGGATTGTCTATAATGTCTGCTTAATGTACTGCAAGTTTTATGGATTGCAAATTAAACACAGCTTTTCTCACAAATGAATGAAGTGTAGCTGAGTGATTTCTGACAGGGGTTTCCACCTGGGTGATCCAATTTATATCTGGCTCACATCAGGCAGCTGTGGTATTTTTTAGGATTCCTGACAGGTGTGATTGTTCTGAGTGAATTGGGTGCTACGCTAAAATCCTGCAATTCATCGGCCAGAATAGCCGCACTCCAGAGCTCTAATGAAGGCTTGTTTCCCTGAAATACAGTGAAGTGAGGCCAGAATGTTAAGAGGTTTTGTTTGTTTTCTTTTTAAATGCAGTGAATGAAAGATGTGTATGAGAGTGTATTCAATGTCAGTGATAAAGCCTGTCAAGAAAGGACATTTTCCACTTTAATGGATTTGAAGATTTGGAGATGGACCCTGAAGTGATTCACACCACATTTGTTGCTTTGCTACACCATCAGGGTAACCTTGAAATATTTTTTCAGCCATGCTCGCTGCATGGCTCCAGGGATGTCAATGTCGGTCTCTCTGACTGTCGGTCTGTCCTCACTTCGGTGCAGACTGAAATATCTCAACAACTATTGGATGGATTGTCATAATATTTTGACATTCATGATCCCCAAAGGATCTATACTACTGACTGAAGATAGCCTGACTTTTTTTTAGGGAAGTACAGTATGTCAACAACAATTTGGATAGATTGCCATGAAATTTGGTACAGGTTTTCATGGTGGCCAGAGGATGAATCCCACTGACTTTGGTGATACCCTGACTTTTACTCTAGATCCACCATGAGGTCAATTTTTTATGTTTATGACCAAATACCTGCAAAACCAATCATCGTTCCCATCAGCCTCAACTGTACTTATTCGCTAATTAGCAAATGTTAGCATGCTAACGCACTAAACTAAAATGGTGAACATAGTAAACATTATACCCACTTAGCACCAGCATGTTAGCATTATCATTGTGAGCATGTTTGCTGATGTTAGCATTTAGTTCAAAGCACTGCGGTGCCTAAGCACAGCCTCACAGAGCTGCTAGCATGGCTGTAGATTCTTTAGTCTTGTTTCTGCCACAAAGCTGCCTTATTTCCCACCAAATTTTACCAAAAGCACATTTCATCTGTTTACATTATCTTCATATCTAAACCAATCAAACTTTATAGAGGCCAACCTGGTGGTAAGTGCATTTGTTACTCGGGTCATGCTGAACAGCATAAATTGGCAAATTGTGCAGTGTAAATGTGTCCCAATGTTGTCAATTCCATCAAGATAAATAATTAATGTTTTATGGAATAAATACTCTCTGTCAAATTGTTTCCCTACTACTGTCACTGGCAGCTGCAGTACAGTATGTTTTTCCTCTTCACCAACCCACTTGTAGAAAACAGAAATTAGTGCGGTGCCATGCCTATTCAGTTGATCTGTTGTGTCATCATTTTAATTGTCTCAATTTCTTTTCTGAGCTCACAAATCAATCACCATCATGATGTGAAAACAGTTTATACTTAGCAATATGCGGTTGTTGCTCCATGTTAATGAAGTGCCGCAGATAATCAGCAGCATGTCAGCAGTTCCTGCACAGAATGCATATTGAGCTATTGGTCCAATGTACCCAAGCCAAACCATTAAGCCTATAAGAGGCTCACTCTGTTATTTAATCAGACTATAATGTCAGTCATTACATCCCTGGTTGAGTCTCCAGTCAGGGGGTCTCTGCACTTCTTATCTACTTGGTTGCTTATTTGTCATTTGTCATAAAACAAACTAAGAGGGTATTTTAAAAGAACATCCTTTTAATATGCAAATTCATGCAGCAAGGTCCTCCAAATCTCTTCAGACCATCTACTTTATAATTAAGACCCGCTGTGCAAGTAAAAAGTTTGAACTGTTCTTCGGTTATTGTGTTCTCACAACACTGATACAGGTAGAAACAACATAATGCTGAATGTCCCATATATTGTTACAACATGACTAGATACATATTTGTTTTGGTAAGTCATAAAAGTAAGCACAGGCTTGTTCTTTATTATTATAGTCATCATTCTCCTGCAGGTGGGCCCGAATCCCAGCAGGAGAGTGGATAATACTGCTACTTAAACGTAGAGTAAAAACTGCTTTCAGTGTCTGACATTTCCAGAGGACCTTTCAGAAAAATGGAACCTAACAGAGAAGAGGTGTGCTGGAGCAATATATTCATCACCACATTTAGTGTCTAATGCTTTCTTTGACGTCAGTGGAGAAAGCAGTCAGTAGAAAGTTTGTTGCGGAAAATGTCTCTCCCTTTTTTTTTTTTTTATCACCGGCACACACGCACACAAAATACAGTGACCTACATGAAGGAGAATGCTGTTTATTTGAATCTAACTAAATGACATAGGCTACACTTTCACGCAGCAGTGAGAAATTTAGACTTCAACGCACGTGTCATTCTTGTTAATTCCTGGAATTTCCCATTTCTCAGTACTGCAGCCTTGATGTCTGCTTTCCCTTTTAAACTCTGTACTGTAATGCCTTTCTCAGTTATTTCATGTAAACATGATGGATGAATTCACATGACTGTACAAAGATCTAATGTCAATACTGTGCCCCTTTTTACTTAAATAATGAGGAACTGTCTGTTTCTCAAAATGAATGACGAAATAACCTAATTAACATGCTCTATATGCCCATGCATGACTTGAGAGGAAGATGAGGATACCTACATATTGCTAATAGCACAGAATTCATGCATCTCTCTGCACATCATTATAAAGGTTTTAATCAGCCTGTATGTTGCTGATACCACTTACTGGCAACTTGTGCAGAATAATAATTTTAATTTTATGTTATCTTCGCAGACGTGTTGATGTTGATAAGTAATTCAATCAATGTGATCTCTATTTAGACCAAGGGTAAATTGCCTCAACCATTGCATTGATCATTGGGCTTCCTTCAACATAAAGTCACATCAGTAATGCACATGGGTACTTACGCTCTTAATTATTTAGATGGATGTTCAGAAGCACGTGCTTGAATGAATCATAAATAAATGGTTATGGGGTATGACTGCTGCCGGTGTAGCTCAGAGTAAAACAACAGAAGCTGCATCATACTGTATGTACAATATTATCAATGGGTACAGATAACAATGGTCCATACTCAGCATAACTATAATACCAGGGCCAGTGTGCGTTCATGTAAAATGCCTCAAGTGAATAATGTAGCCAGAAGTTCCTTTTCATACACTGCTGCCATGTTGTGGAACAGTCTTCTGCTACACATGCAGTTTTTAAAAATCAGAGGGGCTTATAGAAGTCAGGTCAGGACTTATTTATGGAACAGAGTCACAGATTTATAATGAAATCTGCAATGACATTGTTACTTTAGCTGTCCTTATTTTTTATTTCTTAAATTGTGGTGATGTGTTTTTGGATTTAAGAATTATATTATTTAGTTTTTATGTTGAATGTCTTTGTGTTTCTTTATGTCTCTTTGTCTTTTACCATTTTGGGGCCATGTTGGAAATACGTGTTTTCACTTGAACAGAACTTGCTAGCAGTTGGCTATCTTAGTTTAGTGCAAAGACTGGATTAACATATACAATTGTGTTTGTTTAATCTGTAAAGTGCCAGACTATTTTGTGTTATAACATGTTATTGTTTAGAGGTGCTAGTAGGTGGATTTTGTTACCTTTGTACAGAGCCAGGCTAGCTGTTTCCAGTCTTTTAATATAGACTTTCAGCCATTTCCTACACAACTGCTGCTGGAACATTCAGAAGTTAAAATGTTTTCTAAATGAAATAGTGCCTCATGTTACATAAAGGATACAATACAATACAATACAAACACCTTTAATAATCCCACTAGGGGCAATTTGTTTGGAGCAGCTTGTTGTACACACAACACAATAACATACAAACAAACAAATAAATAATACAATATACAGCACACAAAAGGAATAAAACACACTAGGGAGCTGTGTGTGGAATAAAGCAGATAGAAATAAGCCAAAACAATTCTGTTCTTATTGTGTTTTGTCGTCGTTTATAATGATACTCCACATGGTAGGGATCAGTGACTGGCGATGATTGGAGTTCATAAGCCGCTCATCTAAATAACATGGCTTGATATCAATCTCCAAATGGCTACATCGACGCACATCTGTGTTATGAATATTGTCAGCATGACAGCAGTCCTCAGGCTGTTTGTGAGAAGTGGAAACTGGTCCCTGCCTTTGGACCAAATTCATTATAGCAAGGGTAATTGCTGTCCTTGCTCATGGCGAGATTTGTTGTGATGGCTGGTGTTTTTTTGTCCTTAGGCCATTAACTGCTGTTGCCGCTTTATCACCATCGCCAAAGGATCTCATCATTCAAAATCAGAGGGAAGGTGGAAGCTTGTGTTTTCCTCTTATTATAATGTCTTAACATCTATTTCAATTGTTGGTGAGGTTCAACAGGTATCTAAACCTTAAGGTTTATTGTTTTTGCACTTATGTTAAGAGGTTTCTGATGTCCTTTTCATATATAGCACATTCCTGTGAACATCAGGAAAGATGTGCATCTCTGCTTTGTGTTTTTCATTTCTCGTCATATTGGCGTTGCAATGATGACGATGGGTAAAGGCATGACAGTGAGTGATGGGCAACATTGTGCAGGGATAATTCTCTGTTTTTTGATCATCTGGGATGGGCTCAAATTCCGTTTTTCCTAAGCGAAAATTGACATTTAAATTGGCAATCCAGTAGAGAAATCAGCAAAGAAAGTATTCCTTGGTTTCGTGAAGCAAATTGTGGAAAGCTTGCCTGCTGTCAGAAACAACTGTTTGATGTTGACGTCTGAGAAGAAGAGAAAATTGCATGAGCTGATGAAAGTAAAACACATATTGGTGTCAAGAAAATCACATCCTAAATTCTTCAACAGAAAAACCAAATTAGTGGACACAAGAGGAGACAACCGTTTCAAGTCATTAACAGGTAGGTGTCTGTGATCATTTATTCTCTGCACTCCACAGTGCATTGTTTATAGCAGGCTTTCTGTCGTTGTCAAACCCGCAGACATAAAAATACACATCTACATCAGTTCCTTGGGCTCTTTTGCTTATTATGTCTATTCATGTGTAGTGAACATTAAAGCCCCGCTCAGGGGTTATTTGATGCCTTGTTCTCTGTGGTTGACATCAACTTTTACAGGTTCAATTGCCGGAGAATGAGAGAACACGGGGCAGAAAGTGATCTTTGACAGACAGAAATTTCAGGAATTGCACAGTAGGTGTAACTGGCATTTATCTGCAATTCTGTCAAAACCCTGCATTTATATTACATTGTCATTGTAGCCTGAGGTAAAGAATAAAAAACCTATTTCAAGGATGGCTATGCTTCATCGCAATGAGTTATAAAACTATCCAATGAATGTAAGATATAATGGAACTTTAAAATGTAAAAAAGTCAACACATAATACGATGTGAGTTTCTATGCATGTCTATACTAATAAAACTTTCTATTTAACTTCCCTTTATTCTGCATGTTTCTTTTAACATGTGCTTGAAGGAAATATATATGAAATGCAAGACTCCAGCTTTAAAAATAAGAATGTGACACACCTACATTTTCAATGTAGGTAAATGTTTCCCACTTGATATATGACCTAATTAAATATTGAAAGATATTTAAATTGAATTCAACACTTTATTGACACAATACAAAGAAAACATGTAATTCAAGAGATTGCCAAACAAAATCTATAATACATTGAAAATAATGACATTGTATTATTACACATATTGTATATATACATGTAATGTATGTACAGTATGTATGTATATGTGTACGCATACATTTGTGTGTTATACACTGTGTGTGTGTGTGTGTGTGTGTGTGTGTGTGTGGATAACACTACTGCATATTTAATTTATAAAAGAGTTAATAATTTTATTTCACATATATAACATATACTATACTATATGTACATACATATAGTATTTATGATTTCTGATTTACAATCCACAAGTCAGGTTGTGTATATAGTATAAGTATTGTAATGTTTATAATGTATATAGATTAAATTCCATTTACTTGACTTCTTATTTAGTTTGTATTTATTTTGTTTCCTGCACTGCTGTAACATGAAAATTTCCCCTCTGGGGATCAATAAAGTCTTATCTTATCTTATCTTAAGTCTACTTTCAACATGAACATTTTAATTAAGAGTGAACTGAATTTGACCTCCTGATTAGACAAGCATGGCAAAGAGTCTCCTGTATCTCCTGAAGTAGGAATAACCAGTCAAGACATACAGCAGGCTACAATATCATAACATACACATGATAAACAATAGATATCTTCAGATAAATAACTGTATCACAGCATCACAAGCCAGGCAGCCACATGGATATAGTACAATGTCACTTTGAGCAATGTGACCAATGAGACTGCTTTGGATATGTACATAGAAGCAGAGCCTATAGACTATCACTTCCTACAGAAAAAAAAATCAACATTAAAAATGCAGTCATTATGTAATGCACATTTTTTGTCCTCGTTAGCAAGTATGTAACTCACTTAGTCAGTGATTTGGTTCGTAACACATTGGTCACATGGGGTGTAAGGAGCTGCACATCCTCTAAGGGCCACTAGCAGAGCTCTTACACTCTCAGTAATTATTACACTCGCTGTAATTACTGCATGCACTGCCTGCAGCTGTGTGTGCTTGCTTTAATGGTGTTCCACTGCTGAATACAACTGTTTTGACGTTTCAAATGCATTAATATGCAAGCAATGTCTCGGCAAACAGGCTGTTAAAAGAAACAGTTTTTTTATGCCACAATAAAGCCAATTGTTTACAACGCTTTAAAAAGCTGCAGCACTATAAATATGCATTAAATGTCATGCACATGGATTGTATTGTCAGCTGTCTGATGATTTTCACGATGAAACACGAGAGTCATACAGATAATGCGTTTGCTGTACAGACCATTAGTGGCACAGTTATGACATACACTGTCAAACTGAATGATAGACAAACATAATGACATGCACAGTAAATTCTGTAATCTAACAACACTGCGTGCAGCAAAAATTCCATTGTTGAAAATGGTTGACATACTGTTGAATGGTTGATTTTCTGTACCTTGCTGAGACTAAAAATGTCATGTACCAGATACAAGATGTCATTTAACGTTCCTTTTTTTCTGTTTTTGATAAAAGGATGACTACATATCACTATTACTCACACTGAACATGCAGTGAAATTTCACAGATTACATCACTACTTGGCACATATGTACTGTTTAGTTAAGTAAATTCAAATATCCGTCATTATGTCTTTATGTAAACAGAGAGTCAGCAGTGGCAGATGGCAGTTTGTTGCTGATGGTGGTTGGCAGTTATGACCAGTAGACTGTCCATCTCAGTGCACAGCCACAGTGACCGGCAGCATGTTTTGAAGCAGTTCCCTTGATGACTGCGAGTGAGATGGAGGACAGCTTTCTGGTGCCATCCTCAGACTCATGCTACCATCAGCCAGAGCAGGGGCAACTCTGAAGACCCTGTGGGATGGCCGAATGGCTACAATGAACTGCCTCTTAAATGTTTCACTCAATACAATGTAGATAAACGGATTAATGCAGCTATTGGCATAGCCCATGCTGATAGCAATGTTGTAGGCACACAGGAAAGCAAAGGTAGGTCGCTGTACTCCCAGATGGGCCAACTGCAAGATGTAGTAAGGGGCCCAGCAAATGAAGAATGCCAGGCATATGGCCACCGCCATGCGGGTCACCTTGCGTGTGCGCACCCTCAGGCTGCGCTGGGGCAGTGGAGCAACTGTAGCTGACATGTTTTGAAGAATCTTGAAAAAGACCCCGCAGATGACCACCAAAGGCAGAGCAAAGGCCAAGAAGAACTGGTAGAGGGTGAACCAGTATGTATCTGTGGCTGGGTTAGGCAGCAGGAGGGCGCAGCCAACTGAGCCATCCTTGAGACTCATGAGTCCTGTGTACATCCAGACAGGGGTGATGGAGACCAGAGAGAACACCCACACCAGCGCTACTGCTGCCCCTGCCATGAAGGGGGTCCGAACATGTTTGAAGCGGATGGGATGGACAGTGGCCAGGTAGCGATCCAGAGTCATCACCGTCAGGATGTATGTACTGACAGTCTGGCTGTTGGAGTCAAGTGCTGTAAGGACCGTGCACATAGTGGCACCAAAGCACCAGGAGCCATTGCCCACAAGCTGGTGAATGAGGAAAGGCATGCCAAGGAGAAAAAGGAGGTCTGCAATGGACAAACTGAAGATAAATATGTCTGGTACTGTTTGCTGGGAGCAGAACTTGGTCTTCTTCACAATGGTGTAGATAACAATGCAGTTTCCGAAGATCCCAAGGAAACAGATGACACCAAAGATGCTGGGCATGAGCACATTGTTGTACTGCTCATGATCTGGCAAAAAAAGGATACAAACAGAATGCTATTTGTCAGATATAACATAGATATCCTGCTGCCCGTGATTATTTTCCATAAATAAAATAAATATATTTTCTTTCCATTTATGTTTAAGCCACTGGATATTGGGGGGGAAATGTCACAATGGCCACTGATCAGTTCTAAATGTGCCTCTAAGGGCTGTAAACTAATATCAAATATCAATGAATAAAAAAAGTTTGTAACTTGTGTCACTGATGTGTCTGAATTCTTTTTAATGATAATTTCACAGCTTTTACATGATACTAACATCTTGTGCTGAGTGACATTCAAGTATCCTTGTCTAACACTCAATTTAAAAAAAAAAAGAAAAAAGAAGAGGAAACAAACAACTTACCTTCTTCTAGATTTTCGGGTGAAATGACGGATGAAAAAGATGAATTTGAAATAGAGGCAAAGTCCATACCAATTAGCTTCTGATAGTGTTTCTCTAAAACAATCTGCAGTGTATAATAATATAATTTACATAACAAATTTCAGGCAAAATGAAGTGCAGTTAGACAAAGGGTGCCATAAGAAAAGCACTATAAAATGATAAAACTTTAGGTCGCTTACAATAATTAATTGCAAAGCCGCGCGCTCCTTTGGGTTATCCAAATGACTTCATTTAACAATTAACAATTAAATGCACCTTAAACAGAAAAGCTTTGAGCCCTCATATCACACTGGCCATTCAATATCAGTCCGAAAATTGGCCACACAAGATCCTCTCTGACTTTAACTAAAAGAGGCGGTGTGTGCGCTCCAACTCCAACACGCGCCGACAGTTTCCAGAAAACAAAGGTAACGTTGTATGTTGTCGGTAAGTGTGGCAGATGGTGATGTACAGCGGACTGAGAGATGGAGAGAGACGTGGGTGATCAAGTTTTTTCTCTCTTTGTATCCCATGTTTTTTTCACTTTTGTTCGGCCGCAGACTTCCTCTATCTCAAATATACACCTAGGGTTAATTAATACTTTCGGTGTCTGTTATATAATACAATCAATCGCCCACTTGCTTTCTTCTTCTGCCTCTGCTTCAGTATACTTTCAGTGACACTATCTGCATGTTTTTTAAAGACATACCTATAGATATATCAGACATATAGATATATCATAGCCTATATATCCTATTGATACTTAATCGGAACTTTTGCCATAATTTGCAGCTTTGCTTGAACAGTAGAGCAAGTTAATCTTTTCTATATAGCATTTTTAACGCTGTTTTCACAAGGTAAAACCTTTCCACTAGGTGTCAGCATTGTCAAGGTATTTGGCTCCGTTGTCACAGACGTACAGGGCAAGTTCACAGTAAAAGCAGATGTCCAAAAAATGAAAACAAAGAAAGCCTAATATCCCACACATTGGCCAAATGCCAAATAATGGGCTCTGTAGTGGCGTAAAGGTGAAGAAGGTGGTGAAGAAAAGTAATTTAGACTATTTTTTTAGTGTGTGTGTGTGTGTGTGTGTGTGTGTGTGTGTGTGTGTGTGTGTGTGTGTGTGTGTGTGTGTGTGTGTGTGGTCGCTTTGCATAAATCTTGAATCTGTCAGTAATATGTGATTTTTAATTTTTAATGAGAAGAACCAGCAGAGTCTCTGCTGAAATGCGGAAAGCCTTTTTTATCAAGCATTTATCCAGCACATTTTCTGAAAGAAGACACTTAAACCTTATTGCGTTATAGAGAAGTACGCAGCATATCAGCACATTCATCAGGCATTGCACTTGCCTATTTTTTTTATCACCTGACCAATAAAGTTTGCTGTTATAGCCTATATGACATATTGTATATGTCAAACATTGTTGTGGCAACAGTTTGAGATTACACCCATAAATCTTAAATCATTTGGGTGTTCCTTATCAGGAGTATTTTACCTGATGTCCCATTTCACCTTATTTTACTTTAACTTAATATTTAACGAGAGAGATGCCATGCTAATAACGCTCCTTTGAATTTAATTGAATAGATAGATTGAATAGATAGATAGATAGATAGATAGATAGATAGATAGATAGATAGATAGATAGATAGATAGATAGATAGATAGATAGATAGATAGATAGATATATTATACTTTATATTATATAATTAATATATAATTAAATCATTAAATCCAGTTGTGGGTGACAGTTATATGGTGGGTTTGGCAGAGAAGCGGAACAGACTGACAGGGAGGAGCTCCAGTCACAACAGCAGGCAGGTCCCTCCTGCGTTAGTTTTTTTCCCTACCCGTATTCTGCGAAGACCCGCCCTACTCTGCCTCTGATTGGCTCTGACTCTAACCAACCGAACCAACGAAGGAAACGAATAGTAGCCAATCAAAGGCAGAATAGGGCAGGTCTTCGTGGAATGCGGGTGGGAAAAAAATAAGGCGTCCCTGCCAGCTCTGTGGAAGGAAGCGGAAATAAACGTCGCAAACCTTCTGCTAGTAGCTAGATTTCGGCTCGTAGGACGGGGTGTAAGCGACACTAGACATACATCGTTTGTTGCCTCTCAAGAGGAAACACGGAGTGGATAATTACACGAGTGGGGTTTGTTTGTGACGGTGGCAACATCTAAAACGGAATATCTCGAGTGGTGAGTTTTCCTGACGCTTTCTCTTGACATAAAAGTTGTGTACTGTTTCCTTTCGCGACGCAGGCTAGTCAAGTTCAGGAACGCTAGCTGGGCTAACTGTGCTAGCAGCAACAACAGCTTGCGCTATGAAAAAAAAGGTGTTTTCTTCCTTTTCACATTTGCCAACGTGAAGCTTGCTAGTAGGCCTCGAGCGTTAAATAAACATCTCATGTTCATTTGGAAGTGGGCTCTTGTGTTGAGAAGTGTCATCGTTATTCTACCAGTTGTGTCATATTAAGCTGGTTAAGTTTGATAATCACTCGGCATCGCAGTTATTGTTACCCGACCGTTAGCCGGCATGCTAGCTCGAGCGGTCAACACTGGGCGCAGTCTGTTTGCTGGAACGGAATCGATCCACTCCAACTGGCGTGAAAACGGTTAAAACGCGTTTTGATGCTCAAAATGGCATTTTAGTAGTTATTGTAATCAGACATAAATCTGATCAGGAGAAGGTTATAGTTAGCTTCTAGAGGATAATTGCAGTCAGCGCCCCCCGTTTCATTACTTTGTTTCACTACTTCTGTCTGTGCGTTATAGTTCGTCTGTCTTGACTATATGGGTCATGGGTTGAGTTGTCAGTTGTGTTACTGTAAACAATGGCTTCAGTCACATTTTAGGACTTGTATCGCTACCGTCAAAAAGTCTTTTCTGGAAACGTGTCCTCATCATCTGTTCTTGCTGACATGAACTGATTATCCGTGACGAGAGCACTCATTGTTGTTTCATAAAGCAATGAAATCCTAAAGTTTGCATTGGCAGATGATTTGCCAAAAGTTTTGTCACTCTTCTGTTATCTGTCATCTAGCTGGCCGTCACATTTAATGGCCTTATTAGACCAGAATTGAATTAGTGTGAACCTCTCAGAGCTGTATGGTAGCATATTAGCAAACAACTTAATGAGATAACGTAGCTTTATCCATTTAACTCAGCAACTGTAGGTTTAGCTAATGTATCACTGTCAGCTCTGCCTAAGTAGACTTATCTATGGTCTGGCCAAGTGGTTAGCTGTCAAGAAAGTCTGTAGGGATTGTCATGAATTGAAGTGAACGTAAATGAAAAATTACACCAATATCCTATTGCTCACTGATTGTTCTCTGTTGTTGGGAGTAGGAGCAGCTATGAGCCCTTTTCACACAGGTTTGCCATTGGAGATGACCATCAGTACTTGTTTGCTTTTCTCTCTTTTTTTTTTTTCTTTTTGCTTTTTTGGATATTGTTAGATCTAAAGACAACAAGACTGTGATGCCTAGATCACTAAATAAGTTTCTCGTGATTACAGGAAAACCATCACAGAAAAAGGATCAGATTAAAAGTGGTTTTTGTTGGGCCATCGTAATCAAATTTTATGCTTATATGAGGATTTTCATGTCTCAGGGTAAACTATCAGTATTTCCTTTCTTACACACCATCCTCCCCTGTGCAATTGCTGTACACTACATTTCCCATTCTTTCTCGTCTGCAGGTACCCTACTGTGACCTTTATGTGAGGTCAAAGCCCTAAAGAAACGGGTCATAGACGGGAGGAGAGACTCGGAGAAAAGCATCTGGCCACAGCAGCCTGGATAAGTGTTTTTATTTTTTATTCAGCCCCTGAAACACAACTACAGCCAAGCAGTTTTCCAGCACCCAAGGACCATGGAGGCCATTGCCAAATACGATTTCAAAGCCACTGCTGATGATGAGCTTAGTTTCAAGCGTGGAGAAGTCCTCAAGGTAAGCTAAAATCTTTTAACATTTGATGTCAAGGCTTGTCCGCATTACTCATAATTTTGAAATGCCTGAAAATCCTTTCTTACTGTAGGTTCATTTCCTGGGTAATTAATCATCCTGTGTTTAAAAGAAAGTGCCGTCAACATAAATGGCTTCCAGGCACAAATATTTTTTGTTAAAATTCATCACCCAAATTCCCAAAAAAACCCAAAATCTGTATCTTACATTAAGAACAATCATTTCTTTTTCATTCATATTTTACATTGTTAATACACTTGCTAGATTTATCAGTCAAACTCACACCCACATTTAAAACGGTAAAGTTTTAGTTAGCGTGGGCTAAAAGCAAAAAACCACACTGCTGCGTCATATGATGGAGCCCATGCTAATTACATGTGGCAACAGAACAACATTATTTTAGGCCTATTTGCTGTGGTTCATTGTATAATAATATAGTGTTCTAAAGGAGTAGTGCTTGTGTTACAATACAGAAAGAACAATGATTAAAGAGGCAAAAGATTTTTGCTCTATTATGAACTGTTTCAAGTGCTCTCTGAGAAACCTCAGGCTTGTCCAGACCCTCAGGCACAAGATGCTTTCCGTTCACGTCACACCCCGATCTTGATGAGATAGCCACGATATTAGAAACAACATACAGTAATTTTCCTACACCATGGTCCTCTTTGGATTTAAATGCAGTCACCATAATCCCAATTTACAGTTTTAAGATTATTTTTCTTAAGACCGAACCCTAAAGAAACCTGAAGGTTAATTAGGATTTATGATATACAATTGTTTATTATAAGTAAAAATAGGTGACAAACATTCAACAGAACCAACATGGCTTTAGGTTAAACACTGAATAAATAAAATAAATATGTAAACAACTGCTGTGATACCCATCACATCAATTGCCTTGTTTCAAACATCTCAAACATTTTAGAGGTAGTATACTGAACATTGATTAAACAAAATAAAAACTTAAATGTCGAGGATGACTATTCTACTGTAAATTCTTTGAATATTGCACATTCTTAACAACTTCACTACAAGTTTCTTGCAAGAGACTAATCTGTCAACCGTCCCAGGCTTGTGTTTTTTTTTTGGTTATTTCTTTGAGAAAAACACAAGTGGGGCATTATTAACAAAGGTAGCTAACCTCGTTAGGTAAACCAGGATGGAGTCCTGCCCTCAGAAAAGTTTGAATATAAACTTAAATTTTGCATAGGTTGTCCATTGTTGGTGCAGGCTAGCAGATTAGCATGCTAGCCACAGACTTGTTGGCTGGCTCTCCCACATACTCAGCCAGCGACGCCAGTGTTTGGTCAGGAACTCGCCGGCCTCCCGAACAGATGATAGTGACCTCCTACCGCCATCTTTAGCCGTGATGAGCAGTCTGGCTGCGTAGTGCATAGCTGGTTTTAAGCCAAGGTTGTAGAGGTCCCTCATTACCTCGTCAGTACAATTTCTTATTCTTTGGTGAGTTTCCTCGCACTCAGTGTCGCTCCCTCAGATGCTCACTTTCTTCTGAGTAGGTTACTCCAACACAACAGGTGGTCATTCTGTAAGTGGGAGGGGCCAGAAACATGTGTCAACCACATGCGTTTGTTTCTCTACTGTACAATTGGCTGTTCATGTAGTGTTTTTTTTACTTAGAGTAAAAACTGAGTCAAAAATAAATATCGAAAATAAATCTCATAAATTTATCATTGTTATCATGGAAGATTTTATCATGAAAATTATCAAGATCGTTTTATCGCCCAGCCCTAAGCGCAGAAAAACTAGATAAACCTTCATATTTTCTTTCCATATTCTAGGAAAATGTTTTTAGCAGAGCACAATGTATAAAACATCTTTTTGATAATGCATGACTTTAAGGATCCTTTTTTCTCCCCCCTTGGCTTTAAGGTCAGTCCTTATTTTACTAAAAGATGGTTCTAGGAAAGACTGCTCTTTAGCCACTGGCTGATTACAGAATGAATAGCCCCTTTTGTAAATGATATATTTCTAAAGGACCGCACAACTTTGTATATTTTCAGTGTTACCTGTCATGCTGTTTTGATCATAATAATAAATTGTTTTTATGGGCAACACCAGCTTTGTTTTGACATGCAGGTAGATGGAAAAGTGTTGTGATGCAACATAACATACTTTTGTGTGTCAATAATATTAAAATATAATTGCTCCAAAGTCAATTATCCAGTTTAGAAAAATGAATTTTCTAAACGATGAATTTTGTCACCATTGCTGCTATACTCATAACTACCTTTGCAGAATTTTGAAAGGAATAAGAGAAGACTCCACAGCACAACTGCAGTTAATAATAAGGGATCAATTGGGACTAGTAAATACATACTCCACATAGTTTTACTGTCATTCCTCCCACAGAATTTAGATATTAACTCTTGAGGGCCTTGTGCTTTTCAGTCTGAGATGAGACTGACTCTGTGTTACTAATTCATAGCATGCAAGCGTCTTGATTTATTAACTTGTAATATACTGTGTATATAATATAAAGGTCAGCTGTCGTGGATAAGTTGCTTGTGCTATCAGAGGATGAGTGCTGTTTTTTCCCTGAATAAATGATTTGAGTAGGGAGTTTTGAAAAGACTTATCTCACCAGGGGGGATTTGAGAGAGAGAGAGAGAGAGGCGGAGAGAGAAATAGTCTGCTCAGGAAACACTGAGTTAAATATGAGCTCATATTAAATTTGCATATCAGAGGAGAAAGTGATGTACATTTCCTCTAATTTTAACACCCGGCTCTCTTGATGGAAAATTTTCAAGCTTTGTTCTAGATGGCAGAGTTTCAGCCACTATGTGGATGGGAAATACCATAGATTTTTGTTCTCCCTTTTTTAATTGACATCTTTAAAGATGAGATGTGCCTATTGGTCCCTGGATAATTTAGAACAAACTGAGTATTATTCTGTTAATTATGTGTTTATAGTAGGTTCTACTTATTTGTACTAAATTCTAAAATCCAAAATTGTACTTCTCAGTTCCCCATATGTCTATCATGTCATTTCTTTTGTTTCCTTCCCTGAAAAATGCTCTTAAGACATTTTTACACTCTTTTACAGAAGCTCTGTCTACCAGAGCTGTCTGTCCTCATGGAAAGTGTGAGGCAGGTGTGAATATGGTCATTTTACATGCTTCAGAATCAGTCTTATCCCATATGTGAAGATCTAGTTTGGCATTGAGGTTCAACAAAAACTAAACTGATGTGATATCAGTAATTGATGTTATAATCTTTTGTGCTTTCAGTTTGTATATAGCCCAACGACATCTGTCTCTCTCTATCTCTATCTATATCTATATTTATATATATATTTATATATTTTGGCTCTACATATTTGACCTGGCTAGTGGGTAACATACTGTAAGTGCACAATCTTAAGAGCTACTAAAAAAAAACGCTTTCCAGTTTATTTCTGGACAGAGAACAAGTCTGAAATGGGGAAGGAAAGCCTGCATGAACATTGCCTCTAGCACCATCCACATTTCATCTGAATCATTTGTGTTGGCTGCTTTGCGCATAGGGCTAGTTCACTTTTTAAGACAGAATGAATTGGCATGGTGTTTATTCCACTGTTAGATACCATCCCCCTCTCTATTTCTTCCATCTTCTTTATACTGTATTCCTCTTTTGTTCCTTCTCACAGTACTCAAACATTAGTCTCATGTCTGAATATTTCCCCCCAGGTAACGTATGAGAAACAGGATGGAACAAGCTCCTGTCATCCACTGATACGTACTAGTATACAGGTGGACCCTTGTTACACTTTATGTAACATATAAGTATACTTATATGACTATAAGGCTGCGGTTGAAAGTCATTTTGGAAATTCATCAGCAATCATTTTGCCAGCAGTTAGCTTGGTGAGAGAGCTTACCAATACCTTAAAGTATGTCAGCGGTTAGCCTGGTATTAGCTGTATGTGCCCCGCTATCTTTGTGGCTGCCAAACATTTGTTTCTGGTAATTTTTCTTCATTAGTTAGTAACTTCAAAGAACTAAGCACCAAATAAAGCTACATCAATTTAGTCTCTCTCTCTCTCTCGTTCACTCTCTCACTTTGCTCTTTGCACTCTGCTTTTTAGACTGGTCGGTTATGTAACGGTTGTTTTAACATCAGTAATACTAAACTAAAGTCCCGTCACTATTGACAACATTACCATTTGGAGTAGTACATCTTAAAAAAAAAAAAAAAAAAAAAAAAAAAAGAACTTCTCTGAGGTGGAGTGTGTTCATCGTGGCTCCTTTGCTTCCATCACCAGTGCTATCTTGTCTGCTGATACTAATACTAAACAGCTCTGCTCTCAGGACAAAGGGTCCCTCTCATGAGAGAGCAGGCCCGTGTTCAGGCTTTGCTTATTTGAGCATCTTATACTTTCACCATTTTCACTATCACTGGGAGACGGGGGGCTGTGTTGCTTTCTCCAGCCCTCCTACTGGCATTCAGGAAGGTTGTTCAGTTTTCCACTTTGTTCAGCTACTCCTGCTTTCATTCCCAATATCACTATCTGTTACCACACAAGGTCTGGATGATTTTGTGAATGTTTGCAATACATTTAATGATAATTGTTGTAGATACATTAAAAAGCATTGTTGTTGACATTGCAGCGATTTTAATGTCTTTTTAAAATCTGCATTTAGTATACACAGAATCCTCTGTAGCAAGTATGACCAGCACTAGTACAGCTAGTTACTGCTAGTGACTCATTAAACTCACTATGTTGAAGCCCAAATATTAGGCAGCTCCAGCTCTGGCTTAGTGCCACACAGCCACACAGCAGTTTTCCTCCTCGTTCCAATTGCTTTTAGAAAAGGCCTTTTATGTAAGCATTTATCTAATGGTCTGCCACTGAGGGGATGAAAAGGTTGTTATGGGGACAAGACCCTGTTGTATTCACCCATCCAATCATTGTGATATGTGTGTATTCTAAATTGAATCAAGTGTCATAACACCCACAAAGGCTTGTGATTACAGTTTGTCCTAAAATAAGTAGTACTAGATAAAGGTGTTATTAAATGTCAAATAAGAATTGCCCTGAAAACCAGAATGTTAAGGAATTCTGTGTAACGCTGCTAAATCTTAGCGATTTATAATCCATCTCAGAAGCGATTACTGACTGTTGTCAGTGTTTTTACTTTGATGATTTTTTTTTTCACTACACGTGTTAGCTCTCAGTTTGTTCAGCTGCTCCTGCTTTCATTCATAATATTACAACACAGTTATGGGTATCTATTAAATGTGAAGGAAGCCCATATTCTCCAGATATTTCCTAATCAGGTTCCACAACTGTCAGCCGGCCTGCAAGCACTGTGTCGCTGTGACTCGCACAGCTGGTTGACCAGACCAGGCTCCCCTCTAATTTGCAGCCTTGAGTCATACACCAGCATTTAGTACTCTCATTTGCTAGTTCATGAGTAGTGAAGCAAACTGGCACATTGTAATAAAAGCTCTTTACACTTCATAGGAAAGACAGCTGTTAAGCAACAGTTTGCAGTGTCCTTTTAATGTCAGAGGTAATATTTATATTTAAATGTGTCATACATGCAGTATAATATAATATCTACTGTTATAATTAGGTGTGTGCTTTTACTCTGCTTTTGCTCCTTATCAGTAAGTGACACTCAGAGCTGTTGCAACTACCTTCCTGTTTTATCTTTACAGACAGTTTCAAGTTGTTTAACTGTTCTCTCTCAATCTAAACATAAAGCCAGATTTGTTACATGCAGAAATTAAAACATTTGTTAGCTCACATGTAAATATCTTACCGTACAAGTGTGGAGTGTGGGCCCATGACAAATTTGCATAATGCAGACTACTTGAGTTTCACAAAGTGATTTCCCATCATGCATAGACAAAAAAGGGGAAGGTGTCACTGGTGGTTAGAAGATTTTTTTTTTTTTTTTAAAGTTGGAACATTTTCTTCTTTGAATCCTGGTCTCAGTCTCAACTATTTTGTGAAACTTCAGGGCTGACATTGAACAGTGACGTCCAGACACACAGAGGCTTTATAACATTACAGCACATTAACATTACAGTGTTAAGTTATATTTGTCCTCGATCATGGTTGATGATTTGATGTATTTTCATGTTAAGATGATCAAAAAGTCATGAAAAATTCATTGTTTCAGATGTATGAGAGTCTTGTTTACATGACTTGTTGTTGTTGTTGCATTTGGGACAGAACAGTATGACACAGTAAGAATTAATAAGACGTAGATTGACGTGTCAAATAATTCAACATAAGGTCTTAAGTTTAACCTAAATCATATCTACAGTAAGTGATAGCTGCTCCTATTATGGACCACATTGTTGTTGTTTTGTAATCCAATAAGCCACAAAATGCCATTTCTGTTTTCTCTTTGATTTCTGCAGTTTATCAGTCCATCCAAATAATTGTGATGGCCAAAGAATGCTACAGTAGCATAGTCTAGTCTTATTTTGCTCATTTTCTGTGTCACAAGGCAGATCTAGAGGCAAAGCGGCAGGCATGTGGAGGCCACACTAGAGTCTGGCCATGGCCCAGAGCACTGTGCACTTGTTCTCATTTCCTCCTTAAATAAATAAAGATTAACAGCCCTTCTAGCTGGCAGAATTAGCTCTCATCAACAGATCTTTGAACTCTACCCGTGTAGCGTGATCTAAGATCCGCCTTTCCACCTCACTCTTCATCTGCTGCCTGCAGATTCAAAGCATTTGTTGTACAAACTCTGTTCAAGTCACACTGTCTCTGTCAATATTATATTGCAGCCATTAATGAAATAGCATGCCATAAAACATTAATTTAAAGGCACCTCAGGAATTGAATAAGAGCTTGCCAGTAGATCGCCAATAGAGCCATGGCCTTTGTGAACATTAAGACACTCAGACGACATTATGGGAGGTAAATGTCAGCTCATAAGAGAGAAAGTGTTAGCTATAGCTACACTAAGAAATGAAATACTATCTCAGAGAAATGGCTAAAAGAAAATTTAGATCAAATTTTCATCAGTTAGCTTGGTAAAGGTCTCTTAATTAAATTTCCTTACTTAAACAAAAATACCTCTAAATGAAGAAAACTTAACATTGGCCTTTTTCACAGCTTGTCATAGTAAAAGCACAGTTGTTACTGATCACATTAACGAAGCTTTGTTCCATTCAGGTGTCCCAGTAAGTCATGACAGTCCATGCACAATACCAGGACCCTGAGACCGAAGCAGCTAAATAGAATTTATTCATTTTATTATTTATACCCGTTCCTACTGTGACATGACATGTCTCCTGTGGAAAAAAAAGTCTATTGACATAACTTTTGTTGGGACTAAATGTGAACATGAGACATGATGTGAATTGCAAAAAGACGAGACAAGCCTTTTTTCCTTGAGAATGGCAGAACTGTAACCACCACCACCCACTGATCCTGCTGCCCCAAACCTTTTCGAGCCTATAGTCAAATTGGGCTCAGAAGCTGCGGTAAAGTTGTCTAGTCTGTCTCAACATTAGTGTGTCCTTGTATCTGTGTGCGTTTAAGTTAATGCCACAGCTTAGCTGTTTTCACATCCTGTTTGATGTCTTCCAACCCCCCAGTAACTTCCTGTGTCTCCACAGCAAACTCCAGCAACTGTAGTCTGCACCTACGGTACTGTACTCACACAGAGAAGCACAAGAGTTGTTGAGCCTCATCATTTTAGACAGTTGGAATATGACTGCAATAACATCATATGTTTCAGCAAGCACCCTGTGTGTGTGTTTTCTCACTTCAGTGGTAGTGTTATAATCTTATCAACTACATTCATTGTTTATAACCTGATCGTTTTGTTTATTCCAAGAGAAGTACAGAGCTTTTAGCCACCCTCGCCCCTCCCCCGTTTAATTGCTCCCTCATCGCCCATTATTGCTTAGAGGGTATTGATTTCCCCTCTCCATCCACTTGCCCACCGTGAGGAGGAGGAGGAGTTGTATCAGTGCTGCCTTGTGATGCCTGAATGTCATGAAAAGACAAACCTTACTTGAAAGACTCTTAAGCCGTCATTAGAGCTGCTGAGGACTTCTCTCTGAGCTCCAAATCCAGATCCAAATCCCACTGTTTGATTTTTCTTTTCCTCTTAAGTTCCAAACACTAAATTCAAGTCGGCAGCGGTTTTCTGTGGATTTCTTGGCCATGTATAAAAAGCAGCACTGCAGTTTACTATGTGGAGCCGAAGGGTCACTAAATCCCTGCTATGTTGCTCATTGTGCAGTACATCTGAGACTCACCGTAGTTACACCGCCAGAGGCTTATGGGATCACTGCAGTCAGACTGTGTGTGTGCGTTCAGGTCACATTTGCATAGCCGCTGATTGGCAGAATAATTTTCTAATTAAGTGCTGAATCTCTGGAGAGAAAGCGTAGATAAGTACATTTTTCTGACTCGGTTTTTCCATCTTCTTTCTTTTGTCTTACTCAAACAGTGTGGCCTTGTTGATACAAGAAAAAATAAGTATACACTGTGCAAAGCATCTAAACTTACACAAAACAGGTCATGCAGATTCTGTTATGACTAAAGAAGACTGTAAATAGTGCAAACCTCCTAAAGGCAGGTAGTTTTTAGGTAAAACGTAGGCTTTTGGGTTACAGAATGCAATCTAAACAGAGCAGGAACCACACAGCTACATTGAACTACATGCAGCTTTAAAAACACAAAGACACCAGACCATCAGAATAAAGTGTAGCACAGTATTTTAGTGATCCAACGCAATATTTCTGCAACACACCGGTACAGGTGTTGCTTTTGTTGTTTACGCAACCTGTATTCGTAAATGGATTTCCAGTAGTAGTAGTAGTAGCCACTACTTTCAAATAGCAACCTTTTTATCAGCTGGTGACACCACTACCAGCATGCTTTTGCTCACAGCAGGAGATGTGGAAACTGCAAATATTGCCTTAGCTTAGTAATGGAGGAGTGTGTTTGCATGAACCTTCTCTTCTTCGTTTTTTTGTCCTATTTCATGCGTCTGTGCATTTAAGGCATCAGCTTCAAGTCAACAAACGGCGGCAGGCCTAGCAGGCAGACACTTATTTATCCAAGCAACTACCCGCCTAATAGCTGCCCAACCAGGCAAGGTTTAATATGTCAGCACTGACGCCTGCTGTGGACGCGGAAGTTGAAACATGCCCCTTTTTTTTTTTAAATTGCCACACTCTCTCCCTCTGCCCCTGTGGCCTTGCTTGCTCACAGCTTGTTAGAGCAGAAAGTAGTCTGTGCTCAGGGTCAGCCTGTAGACTCTTATGCAAAGAGTAGCAGCAGCACAGGTGGTCGTTCAGAGCTTAAAGCGAGTATGTAGTCGTTTTATTGTGATGATGCGTAAAATGTGAGAGTTGGCGGTGCAGTGGAAATGCCCGTGACCGTGGTTGTGGTAGGCATGGCTAAAGTGTGGAGTTTTGGTTAATCTTGTTGAAAGTCAGAGGTTTCCTGGTGACTATTTGCTTGCAGTTTGTGTACTGGCAGTTGAGCTGGCTGATGGTGTGAGATAGTGTATTTTTTTGAAAACTTTTTCACACCTGTCAACTGGCACATAGTTGCCCTAGATACAGATTACTGCATAAAGTGCAGTTTTGACAGAACTTATGAGTGCTTTATTTATGGGATTCCTCCTAACGCTTCTCTAATCATTAAAAGATGACCAGTGTTAGGCTTGCCGCAGTAGTTGTACCGGTGTTACACGGTGTTCGAGCAGACATTTTCGCGTATCCCCACCCACGTTCATCAAATAAAAAAGTCTGATTTGTTAAGTATTAAACGTGTTATCAATAACTTAATCGGACGATGGACACTACAATTATAAACTGAAGGTGTCTGCTCCGTGATCATCTGCAGCAGCAGCAGTCACAGCAAAAAGTAGCGGAGTGAGACATCTGTTTTCCGTCCTGCTCTCTGCTGTAAACAAACGTAACGCTAGCTGTTAGCGAGCAGCTGCTCTCATGTCTCCCCGGGTCTCGGTGCTTGTTTTTTCAGCAGAAACTCTCCCGCTCTCTGCCTGCTCAGACTGCTCTCAGTGTGTCTCTCTCCGGATGGCAGACAGGTTGCTCCGGTTCTGGTTCTAAGTGGCGGTCATCCTCATCCTCAAGATCAAACTTTCTGATTGTTCTGGAGGCACTGAATTTTGTATGTTTGTTCATAATGCAAGTTGTTGCAGATTTTAAGAACAATAAGGGGGAGGAAGAAAGAATATTTCAGCAGCACTACAGATGCAGGTTCTGCTTCCAAAGGGAACAGAAAAAAGCTGTGCAGCGTGGGAATGAAAAGACAACTTTCCCTCTCAGAGGATTGATGGGGTATCACAAAAAGGCATTTAGCTAGCCAGCTACCGCAAATGGAGGACAGTGCACCCCACAGAATAAAACATAGCTAGTTTGGCTGCTCTGAAAAAGAGATGCCCTCATTTTATGTTATTTGCCCTTGAGGAGTTTTCCTAAGCTGATCATAAAGAGTGTGATTCTTCTAAGTGCTCTTCTGTCTTCTTCTCTTGCTCTCACCCCTCTTTCTCTCTCTCTCCTACAGCTTCTGTCGCTTTCTCTTGCTTTTGCTATTCATCTCTCTTGATCTGTCCTCTGTCACTGTTTGCAGCTTGTTTTTCGGTCTTCTTCTCTGGCTCCCTTTGCATCTTTTCTCATTGCTCTTCGCTTCTGTAACAGGGTGTTGAATAAGAGAGCTTTAATTAGGTCTCACTGCTTCTCATCTCCACATCACTCCCTCCTGATGTGCTATAAAGACACTGATAGCTGTATTTAAACCAAACGTTATCATTCTCTCTACTCAACTGCAGTTATCTCTCTGCACAGCATATGAGTGAAAAATAGTCAAAAACTGGGCTGACACAATGTTTAGTGCCTCATAAATACATAACTGATGTGGCCATAGTGACCTATATCCCTTGACATAACTAAAAAGGTGTTGGATCATGGACCTTTGGCGTATAAGGACTTCAGATTCAGTCCTACTCTGAGCAAAAACATGTCCTCCATAGAGGTGGTTGTTTGGTTAATTTCTTCAGTAACAGCTGCTAAAGATCATACTGGCATCAGACAGCAACAAGCCTGCTCTTAATGCTGTACAACTGCAACAGTTGTTCCACATCTGTTTACTGCACAACAGATTTTGTCGCTTTTTTATTAAGCTTGAGTCATTAGGGGGTATTGCCAAAATAAACTGTGCCGAGAAGTCAAGCTGTGATAAACAACAACATGATGTAAGCGAGAATTCTCCCCCTAGCTGCTGTATTTAAATTATTGTTGGAAGAAGAAAGAAGTGCCAAAATTATCCTCATCAATAATCACACTAAGTTTTAATTTGAGTTTATCACTCATCTATTTTGGGTGGTGGGTCCATCATTTCTTTCAGGCATTATGACTAATGGAATTATCTTTTTTTGTAGCGTGAAATGTAGAATTTGTATGATGCTGCCCACTGCTTTTTGTATTCATTGATTACTTATAATACTACTTGTATCCTTTCAAATTTTCCTGATTGTGTAACTTAAAATACTCCCCCAGTCTCACATGGTTTGTGTACTATAGCTATTTTAATAATGGCATGAACAATTTGAGCCCTTTGCAGTGGCTCAATATATTAAATTGCATTATAAAGAGATTGTAATGATATTCTCAGTTCATGTAAACTTGCTACTCAGCTTTCTTCTTCTGTGAGGGTATACATACCACTGATGCTCGACCAGTCTGGACCACTTGTGAGTCTCAAAAACATGTTATAATACAGAATGGTTCAAGTGTTTTTTCACACTTACAGTAAATGTAGTTTCATGAGAAATCAAGAAAATACAGAAGTCAGAGGACTGGATCAGAGTGAAACCATGGTCAGCCTCTGCTGGGTCTCCCGGGTCGGAGGTGCACTGTGTGTTTGTTTTTTGAAGCAGCATTCTCTGCTCTACAAGGGAGGCTCCCCATGTGGTCATGGGCCTCAAGCATTATTTTAATTACAAGAGTGTTACAAGCCTTCATTTACTGGAATCCAGTGTAATCCCTACCTCTTTGTCTTTCTGAATCAGGGTGGCACTCACTGCCTCCCTGGCTCGGGCCTGTCCTGAATCAAGTCTGCTGCTTTCCTACTGGGAGCAAAGGAGGTCACAGTCATTTTGATGGCGTTTTGTTTGTTTTTCTAACGCCATTTTGCTAAAAGCTTACTTGTCTGGGTCTTCACACCAAGCGCCCCCACCCCATCGTACCCCCAGACTGCTGTGGTTTAAAATCTCTCTCCATATCATCAGTTAAATGCAGCACAGTTATTAATTTTTATGAGGGCATTTAAAATCATTACATCAGTAATTCGCCCTCCCTTAGATTCCACAATCCCTGCGTACTATCCTAGATACTGTGCCGTGCTGCTCAGGGTGTTTGTCCCCTGTGTAAAATCTGGTGCCACGACAGGGGGTCACCACTGCCGCCAGTATGTCAAAATACCAGGCCTCAAATTCCATTCCTGCAGGACAACCACACATTTGGCACGGACACACACACACACACACACACACACACACACACACACACACACACACACACAGAAACATAGATGTGCCCAGGCATCTGTTATTACAACTTCAACTTTCATTTTTTATTTTTGGGGTGTGAGCCAGGCCCAGCTGATGGCTTAATAATATCTGCTACAATTACTGTTAGTGACTGGCCGAGCCACTGCCTCACACTATGTGAGTGTCTGCACATGAGGGCAAATTTAGCCTTGTTGAGAAACCACATGGAAAAACCCATTCTTTTATCTGATTCTGTGGAATTATGCTACATATTTTAATAATTTTAAATTAAATTTGTAAACCAAATTTGTTGGTTAAAGATGAAGCATGAATGCAAGAAAAAAAGTGTGCTGTTCTGCTTCCTTAAAATGTAGCCTATATTTCCTCTCAACTTTAATCCACTGGCTCCTCTTACCAGTCGCTGACTTTGACTTTGCATATGACTAAGTACACTGTTATAACTGATCATTTTCTGTGATCTGATTAGATAATCAACGTTTGATGTCATTACGGTTGCTGTCTGGTGTGCAAATAGACAGCAGAAGGGGCTCTATATGAGGTCCAATAAAATCGGTGGCAGACCCAACAGGCTTTTGGCTTCTGAGGTTCTGATGAAGCTTTAGCTTGTCTATCTTTCTCTCTGGCTGACCTGCCTCACGCTCAGATTAACTCACACTCCAGGGTAATCCCTGCTCCTGATTTATTGCAATCCCATGTGGACCGTGCAGACGTGTGGTTTATTTAGCATCTTGTTTTCTCTGCCCCCACTGTCCGTCTCCCTGTGTACCTCACTCGCTACCTCCATCTTGTGTTAGGCCATGTTTAGTGAGTGGGTCTTATGTATGCCTGATCCAATAAGGACTATTTCTTTTATCAAGAAACTTACTGTTATACAAAAGATTTCCTCTTACATTCTGTTTCTAGGTGGCAATGAAAGGGAGAGTAAGGATTTCAATCTAATCTTATTGTTATCATTTATACCTCGTCCACATCAAAGCAAAGACCCTGCAAAAGTCTATTTATTACTATTATAAAAATAGTTGGTGAAAGCAACTTCTGTCCTTTTCAGTCATAATTTCTGTTAAATAATACAAATACTTGAACATGATTCTACAACATGAGTTGCTGCATTGGCTTTTCATAAGGTGACAGAATAAAGGAGAAGAAATCACATTGTACTGCATTAGTTTCTCCACATCTGCCTAAATAAATCTCTAGTGTAAAGGCAGCATAGCCGGGAAGATTAATAATGACGTTGAAACTCAGCAGCCCTGTTTATCAGTGGGAATTATACAAAGTATTGTATGATTTCATGGTTTAACAGAGACGTACTGAATTAATGTCGCGGGCCTGGGTCTCGTGTGAATGACGGCTATCCGTGTTTAGTGTCACACATGAGTTTGCGGGTAAGTGCTACAATATTTTAGTGTGCGTGTGTGAGAGAGGGAGACAGGGGGAGGAGGGAGTCTACAGTGGCAGCTGTGGAGGAGATAATCCCCAGCCTGGACCTTAGCCTCTCAAATAGAAACTCCTACAACTATTGTGGCTCAATCAGATTAAAAAGACAAAAAAAAAAAAATCTTCAGTGAGAGGGAGGGAATGCTTATCATCCGCAGAAGTGCAACAGCACGATGCTGGCTCGGCTTGGAACACAGAGCTCAGTCAGACACAATGCTGTGGTTGTCTCTTTTCTGTATGGTTTAAAAAAAACTGCCAACCAAGCAAATATTTTATTTCTGCTTTTCCTCATGGGCTGCCATTCTTTCAGTTTTGAGAGCCACCAGATAGACCTGTAAGCATTTAAGCTGAAAAGCCAACCATTTTCAGTGGGCTTTAGTTAATATACTTTTTGGCTTTTGCTAGGCTGGAGGTCTTATCTTTTTAAACAAGTTGAGAAAAGAAGATAATGACTTATTTAAAAAAAGATAACTCTTCAAATTTGTTGCCACAATTAGCACTTATTGAATAATGGGATAGGTTTGAGTCTTGTTTGATATGTATGTTCAGAAAATGTTAGTCTTGACTTAAAATGGAAACTGAAAGCAGTCAAATGGATAATGATATTCTTTTTAAAAAAGATAGCATTAGTAGAGTTAATTATGCAACTACTTATTTGATCCGACACTCGCTGAAACACCTTTTAATTGGAGTGTAGCTTGAGGTAGCAGCTCAGATGCAACAGTGCTGCTAACATTAGACACTGAGCTGAAGAAACTTGGGTGGTGGCACTACAGTTGTGAAAATTTAAAAAATTGGGTGAGAAATGTGTTTGTTTTTTTTATCACCTCAGCACAGCTGTTGTTAGAAAGCATTTTGACTTGTCATAGGAGGAAATGCAAGGGTGTTAATAATAATAATAATAATAACATTAAAGGGGGCGTATCGTTCACATTTTCAGGTCTATATTTATATTCTGGGGCTGGTATATCTTTGCATGATTGGATTGATGGATTGAATTAAGCTTTCATTCATTTTATTATTTGTGCTTCTCCTACTGTGACATGTAACGTCTCTGCGACAAGGCCCTATCAAGGTCACTCAGTGTCTGAGAAGTTGTGGTTAAAGAACTTACAGAACTTTCAACTGGTCTTGAAACAGTCTCATGATGCCTCTGACGTCTCTATATGACCTACATACAAATGAGACTATCAGCGAGAAGATTGGCTATTTCTATACAGTTATTCAGTCAGTTTATTAAATGCCTGCCACCATTGGATTCCCCGCGAAATCGGACGAAATGATTTATGGCACGCAGAGTGTAAAAGCCTATGTTTGCATTACATGTAGCATTGTAGCACGAGGGAGTACAAAGACGAGGGGAGGATATTTTTCTTCGTTTGATAACGTTAAAAGTAAAGTTAGACTTGCTGTCTCTTTCTTTTACTCGCTTCCAAAACGAATGCACGTGCTAGCCAAGATCTTTAAGACACCATGCGGTGGTGCTCATGGGAAACGCAGTCTTCGTTCCTTTTGGTGTTCCCCCACTCCCGAAACCAAATTTACAGTCTGCTGTGTCTGCTTGTTTTGTGGTTAACTGAATGAGCAAACTTGCAAAGAACAATTCTGTAACTGTTTGAGACGAAAAAGGACCATCTCTAACCACACCAAAGATACGACCCCACTTGGTTTCACTTGGATGTCAGCTAAGTTTTACTGTGCGCTGCAGTATGGCAGGTTTACATTTAAGCCTAAAGCATTTATAATGAGTGATTCTAATTCAGATTACAGACACTGACAAAATTTGATTGGAATACCCCTAATGCAAAAAGCGGCGGTTTTTTTAATCTCCTGGAATCCTTAGCAATTCATATAAGCTGTAGGCGTACAGTATAATGCAGCACCTGCTGTGCTCTATTATTAACTTTGGTTGTAGACTGGGTAATTATGCAAGGTTACCCAAGTTCATGTGGACCGGTGGCATGGTGTGCTGTCTGCCAAACAGTCTCTCCTACAGGCTTATGATGTATCAGTGATATAATTTAACAGTGAACAGTGTGAGATATAAAGCTGCTTTGTTTTACAGATGTTGTATTAACTAGTAGACCACTCATTTTACTTTTTTGACCGTAATTGGTTGAAAAGAGGTGATTTTAATGGCTGTTGTCCTCTCTGTTATCTTGCTGACATTTGTCTGTTTTCACCCCTGCTTTGCTATTCCTTTTCCTCTATTAAATGGCCTTTGTTCAGCATAGATAGCGGACAGTGTGGTATGTGTTTTAATCATCTTGTGCATATGGTAATTAATTTATTGTATTCCAAGATGCATTCTAACATCTGGCTAGTAACCGCAGATAAAGACTGCATGACTTTATCATTTTTTTCTGTTCAGTCCATTTTACACTGGGACTGCATTTCCTCTCCTGTTTTTGGCGACATGCTGTTGATTGATTTGTTCCTATTGTAGCTAATGTTAATGTTGTAATAACCGTTTTATATTTTCAAGGTGCCAGAGACGACAAATAACCTCTGGTTTATTTACAGTTTCCTATTGATCAGTGAGCACTGTCCCTTAGAACTGAACTATTAGAATAGACAAAGAATTGTAAAATTTAGCATCTCGGTTCTTATTTTGAGACTTGCAGAGTCGTTCTACTTTATGACAGTGTGCATACTTGTTGTCAGTTTACTGAGAATAATTCATCAAGTTAAAACAGTTGTTTGTTTCTTTCTGGAGGGAGGTCAGAGCATCAACTGAGCAGGCGCTACTGGAGCTGGTAGGGTCTTAAGGGCACTTTAGAGGAGTGGATGCTTGCCAACAAGTGGGCTTTAACCTGGGCTGTTGTGAGGATGAAGCATTGTCCCTCAACTGCTTGGCAACTCCACCACCTACAATAATGCAGAAGAGCATATTTTCCACTCCCACAGTTTTTGTTGATTTTTATGATTGTTTTTAAAGTATCTCAGCTAGAAGCGATGAACGTGGTACTGTCCTGTGTGTGTTTGTGTATGTAAAGTAATATGGTTTCTGAATTCCCATCGACTAACTTTACATGCCACCTCTTCCTTCCACTCAGCTCTGCTAAAACAGCCTCGGGGCAGGCACACTGTGCGGTGAGCCTGACTCCTTGGATCTGCTTTACTCCAGCGTACATAGATCAAGCAAATCAGTCACTCGCACCATCACATGCAGCTCATGACTGCGAGCCCAGGGCGCTGTTCTAGCATCTCAAAATGAGCTTTCCTGTGAGTCAGCAGTTAGTGCGACAACAACACATGCAGGACTTAATTAAATCAAACACTTTATCTGACAGAAATGTACATTGCTTGGAGAGCGTGTGCGTGTGTTGTTGGCAGAAAGGGATAAGGAGGTCATTTGGAGTTCACACTATCGATAAGACATGTTAAGGTGTTAGGTGTTTGTCACTGGGTGTCTGTGTCTTACAGACCAAATATTTGTACGTGATTCCCACCGAATTACGTTTTCGGTCCAAGGCCACTCCCTCATCCAGTAATGCTGGTCTGGTGCAGGGTTAGCAGCTGGGGAAGGTCAGTGACAGCTGGCATTCTGCAAGCTCACTGGAGCAAATAGACCCAGGCCACTCACAATGCACACGGGCCAATTGGACAGCTGTCTTGGGCTGGGCTAGGGGGAAATTATAAATTTGAAGGGAGAGGAAGAGGGAGGCAAAGAAATTAAAGAAAAATAAATACATTTTAAAAAAGTGGATAAAATTGAGGGACAAATGAAAAAACATTTGAGTCTGATATGCATTGAGGATTGTCAGCTGTCTGCAGAAAACTCTAGTGATGCTGCATTAAGCCAAAAAAAAGTTTATTTTCTTTGAATAATGCAGATGGGATGTGATTAAGTGAAAGACAGTGAAAGAAATTGCTTTTAACCAACTTGACTCATGAAATGCGTCTGAGTAAAACTTAGTCATTCTTCACTGCAGGGCTCTGTCTGCCTGGATGAGAGGGGTGAGATTAACGCTAGCCCTGCTTTAATTCAAACCTCTCAAACAGCTTGGTGGCGTGATGTGTGTCATGTCTCTTTTTCCTCTTTTTGCAACGTCATTCAGATGGAGGTTACATGACTCATTGCTTAGTTTTCCTCAGAAATTTACACATCTAGACGTTGCTCAAACACACAGAAATGCAACAATTTCATACAAAATTACATACTGTTGTTGTAAGATGTTCAGTGTGCTTGTGATGTATACCAGTAGGAGTGCATACTAAATCACACACAGGCTGGTTTTATAACCCATATGGCTAAGAGCTTGTCTTGTTTCAAGGGATTGTTAAAGTGCTATTTTTTTTCACCAGAGTAGAACTTTAACACCTTTTTAAAGACGTAGTGTATATCAGCAGCAACAGGTATACCCACACTTTCTCTCTCTCCCTCTGCCAGTTCAGTGCTGTGTATTTCTTCAAGTAATCCAAACTCATTATGGGGTGATGTGGCATTCTCACACACACACACACACACACACACACACAAAACATTTCAAATTATGAATGGAGCAACAAGATAAATCAGCTGCTGCAGTGTGGAGGTTAACTTCTTTACTCCATCTCTCATAAGCACATTCACACATACATCATACTGGCACATGTGTATTGATTTGGACACACTTTAATGCACCTAGCTCAACACACCTGCACTGTGTCAGACTTGAATGCCCTCGCAGCTGTGTCTGTGTCACTCAGGCATACTAATGAAATGGGTGAAGCCTTGACTTCTCTGTTCACATACGGACACATTATTTGTTCCTTTGCTAATTAGAAGCCATCATTTTAAAACTGTATTCATGTGATTGTATTTGCAATTGTATTTTGTAATTTCCTAATATTTACCTTGCTGTTATCTGACATGCAGTACATGCGCCCTCCTAAGTCACAGGAAATTAAATTTAATGCTTTAAAGATAATTTAGTAGGTTGGTTGCTTATCATTGGTTTCCATTGTTGACATTTTTATATGGCACTAACATGATTGTCTCTTTCTCTCTTTTCTTTCTGTCAACACCAGGTATTAAATGAAGAGTGTGATCAGAACTGGTACAAGGCAGAGCTAAATGGAAAAGATGGCTTCATCCCCAAGAATTACATAGAGATGAAAGCTCATCCGTAAGTATTCTGCATACCAGTTTTTTTCTAAATGTCGGGTTTTAATTGGTCTTTGTGTATCTATCAAAAGTGTGCTACATACAGGCCGTACAATATATGAATTCTGCTGCGCTAATGGATCTGAACGTCCAGATCCATTAGAGTAGCAGGGTGTATTTCCCTCCCTGTAGAAACCGTGCTTACTTACTATACACTTGAGGTTGTCATGAGAACCTGAAAGAAGGCACTGCTGGTTTTGCTCTGTCTGAAATCAAACATTAATTTGGACATATTAACACGGTTAGTTGTTCAGGTTGAGAAGGTTTGAACTACCACCATCCTGTTCACTCTTATGAGACTTGATTGTACGTGACACCTTGGTCAAGTGTGTGAGTGTGTGTTAAACCACTTTAGAGCGCCTGGCAGGATCCTTAGAGGACATTACCTCTAGACCTGCACTCAGTGCCAGATGAGCTCTCTCTTTATTAATGTGCTTGAGGCCTCTTGAGCTTAATTGAATATTGACCTTATAGCATCGTTGCTGGGGTGCTATCAGATGTACCTTTATTTTTTTCAGGGGGGATGTCACTGTATTGGGCTTCCTTGTGTCTTTCCTGTCGTGCGTGTTTTTTTTTTGTTTTTTTTTAAATTGTCTCCACTTGAAGTAATAATACTCAAGCGTTTTCAGTCTTTATTATGGTTATGGTTAATCAATATTTAGCTGGGCTTCACACATCTGTACCACTTAACCTTTCATAATCATTATAAAGAAAGTTTCTGCAAATTAATATTCACGTGGAAAGTAGGGTTGAGTCAGTTTCCAGTTTTGCTGGTCTGGAGTACGAGCTTAAACCGGTTTGAATTTTTTTTTTTTTTTTTTTTTTAAATGCGAACCGACTGAAACGGCATTTGTCATTTTGAGACGTCTAAGCGTCTCACACGGAGGCACCGACACTGATAGGGCCGGCTGCTGCTGTACACCCAGCTGAAGGCCAAAGACGAGCTGGAGGAGGTAGGCTGACCCAGGCTATCGGGCCAGATCTCACTGATAACCCTGAGTGGTGAGTGTGTGTGTGAGTGAGTGTAAGCATTCAGGGCTGATTCAGGGCTGATTTAAAACAGCAGATGACCAGTTGAGCCATTTTCAAACCATGAAATGTGTCTATGTCAATATTAACACCAGCATTGATGTGTTTTATCACAAGTACATCAGTACAAACACAGTATGCTTGCTACATGCTGTTAAAATATAGAATTTCGTAAGTTGAAAAGATGGATCTGATCATCAGACCATGAGTCATATGTTGATATATTGTGGTCAGTTGTCATCAGACACCATGAGAGAATTGTGGCTGAGTTGTTATCGCTGCCTAATTTTCGTCCCTCAATTTGACCATTACTTTAATACGACTTCCTCATCGGGGGTTTAAGATTAATTTTCCTGCCTGCCAGTCACCCAACCACATCAAAGAGTGCAGGAACAGTTGTGGCATTTAGTACGCCGTGTATGTGCAGGATCTGACATTTCTACACAAGAAGAGATCTGTTTATGTTTCTTCCTGTAGCCTGGCACTTATGTGGTGAAATAGTGCATAGTAATAGAGACTACTATGTTTCATTGTAGGGTAATAATAATTTATTTTTTAATATTTAGATTATGGCTGCACCCTTTCAAAACTATTTCATGTCACTGACTGTGTGTTGTCCCCCAGCCCCATATGCTCATCACTGTCCAGTTTGGTTATGGTTCATGTCACGTGTCCCAAAGCTCTTTGCTTTAAAGAAAGAAAGAAAAAAAAAAAAAACCTCCTTCCCCTAGGCTCCTCTGTGCGTGGTTGTTGTTTTGTAAAGAATGCTGCATCATGTATTTGCTCCCCACCAGTTGGCAAACACTAAGTCACAAATAAAGAACGCCAGGAAGTTTTGAAGAGTTGGCAAACTTAAAAGCATGGCAATATACAGAGCAGCCGTGAAATACAGTTATCAGAGCTAATCAAGCAATTCATTCCAATTAGTGTGTTCACATGCACTTCTCAAAACGGCTTATTATTTTGTTTGCTTTCTTGCATGCATGTTAATGTAGGAATAGAGTTTTTTAAAAAAGAATGTAAATTTAGCAGATGCATTAAGGCGGGGCTGTTAATGTAAACTCATGCATTTCCAGTATGTGCTTGCCATAGTAAAAGCTTTTGCTCCAGCAAAAATAATTTATTGTGAAATAGGCAGGACACTTTTCCACTAAGACTAGATCCCAGATGAACCACAAATCATTCTGTGATTGTAAGAAGTTTCCTAATGTCTCTCTAATGCTGCTGCATCCTTGGACGTACTCAATGAAGTCGTTTTTTTTTTCAAGAAAGTCTCCGTCATTTAGCTAATTTTGTGTATGATTTGAGTCAGACTTGTCTTGGTGTGGTAGCGGAATATGGTGGTTTATAGTTTTTGCACCTTGTTGTTAATGGGTAGAATGTGTTGTTACTGTAAAGGTTACAGTGGAAAACTGTCACAGTAATGGTCACGAGGCAATGAAGTGCCTTTGTCTCCCATTGTGGTGACAATGAAGTGCCACCCGAAAGCACCAGGCACCCACACAGCCCCACACACATGCACCCACAGCTGTGCTATACAGAAGGGCACAATACAGTGTGGCTCCGCTCCAAGTCTGTCTGTGCACAGATCTTTTCTCCACCCAACAGTAATCAGGCCAGAATTGAGTTTTTGTGGCTAATGCTTTGGTTTATGTTGCAATCTAAGCAATAGAATTAACAGCATGAATGATTTAGACCATTCCCAGTTGCAGAGGTAAAGTGTGTGTGTGTGTGTGTGTGTGTGTGTGTGTGTGTGTGTGTGTGTGTGTGTGTGGCTGATAATGCCAGTCATTCTCCTCCTGTTTCGTTTCCTTGGCTCCATTAATTGCTCTGCTATCACTTTTATCAAACAGGGAAAGAGACTCTGTGTGCAGGCTTGCTGCGCTGTCAGGCACAGATCCACAGCAGATTAAGAGTTGGCCATTTCATTATTGATTTTCACCTACGTGTAAAGGATCCAAGATGTCATCTGTTGGCTCACTGTACTTTTTAATTATTAACACTAGTAAAGAGCTTTCACTGGCTTTGTCCTCTTCCTCTCTATCTTTATCACTCTCACTTATTCCCTCTGTCAGGGTTCTCTCAGTGATATATTAGTAGCACATATGCAAATAATTAATTTATGCTCCTTAAAAAGTGGTTAGATTAAATCTCAAATCTGATCTTTTCTTTTAAAGATAATACTTCTCAATTTTTTGAACTTAGAATCACAATCCTAGAATTATGGAACAAAATGTTGAATTCATGTGTTATAATTTGTTAATAACTTATCTACTTCCTTGTATGTGGATGGACTGTGCAGCTTTAATCCAGGCCCACGCTCGTGTTATTTATTCCTTACTTCCTCCTGTGTACTTACTGTATTTGCACCACTCAGAGTAAAGGCTGAATTACATTTATTTCCGTGTATAATTCAGCTCATTGACTGTCACCACCGGGCGGCTTGGTGGATCAGTGGTTAGCACCATCTCTACACTGTCTCTTGAGTTTCAACCTGCTGGCCAATAGGAGGTGTGATGTTTGCATGCTCTCAGGTTTCCTCCCACAGTCCACAGACTCACACTTGAACTAAACTGAAACTCTGTATTGCTCATAGCTGTAAATTTGAGTGTGTTTGTACCCAAAGTAATAATGTTTACAGTTTACAGTGTTGGCCATTATCGATTGAATGGATCCTGTCAGATCTATGCAAGAAGACGACAGTTAAGTGGTGGCTTTGGCTCGACTCTCACTTGTACCTGTTTCATTCCTCCTCCAGGTGGTTCTTTGGGAAGATTCCCCGGGCCAAAGCAGAAGAGATGCTAAACAAACAGAGGCACGACGGGGCCTTCCTCATTAGAGAGAGCGAGAGTGCACCGGGAGACTTCTCCCTCTCCGTGAAGTAAGTAGCACTGCACAGATGTATCACTCAGGGGAAAAAAACATGATTCATACTCACGCTGTTTTCTATTAATACAATTTCACATTATCCTTACATCAGTGTACAGTTTCCTGACAATTGATCAGGTTTATAAGTTTCCATACTTGGTCCGTCTGAGTCATCAGCACAACCACTTCCTTATTCTTGTGAACTCTCAGTGCTGCCCTCTGGTGACCAGTGTTTTTTCTCTAATCAGCTCTTTGAATACTTAGTAAAAGAGCTCATTTCCTCTTTTCTGTCTTTCCGATCTGACCTTCCCAAAAGACACATTGGTTCACAGCAGGTTACATGTAAAGTTGTTAAGATATGGATCTTAACAACTGTCTGGACTGTCCTGATTCCAGTCAGCTGGTAATAATGTCAGTCTGTTACCGGCGTGACTGATTCATTTGATTAAACACTTACCAGTCTGTCACAGACACGCCTAATGCATTTGATAAGTGAGGTTAATGTCTGAGTGTTCCACTACATTTGTTTAATTCTGCGCAATGCCTTCAACAACAACTTCATATGGCTGTTAGAAATATTTCTGAAGATCCCCCTCCTCAAAGTTTCCCCCCTCTGTGACCTCCTGCAGGTTTGGAAATGACGTCCAGCACTTCAAGGTTCTTCGTGATGGGGCTGGAAAGTATTTCCTATGGGTGGTGAAGTTTAACTCGCTCAACGAGCTGGTGGACTACCACCGCTCTACCTCCGTCTCCCGTAATCAGCAAATCTTTCTGCGAGACATAGAGCAGGTCCCCCAGGTAAGACTTACGTCCCTAAAACTGAACAAAACTATTTAGTGGTGAATTTATTTGAGGATAGAATTGGATGTATTTCTCAAATTGACAACCGCACATGTTCATATAGATATTTACCATTCACGCTAGTCTAGATCATTTGTGGCTAAGGGCAAGTGCTGCACTCAACCAGAAAGAGCATGTTGGTTTTCACTTTAACCACATGTTATCCTACCGTTGCTTGCAGAAATGTTGTTGGACACATCTATTCTGAACTGTGGTCATTGATCAGTTGAAAAACACAACCAATGCTTCCTTCCTAACACTCAAAACCACTCTTTGACTTGTTTTACCTTGGAGCTTTATGACACCAGGAAAAAAACAGGAGCCAACAACACGCTCCCTTGGTTTTACTGTATACTTAATATTTAAAATATGAATTAGGAGAAAATACAGGTGAGAATTATAGACAGTATTTATTTTATTCATAATCCCCAAAATGTTGTACCTGACAGGTGCCTGATCAGCTAATGCAGTGAGAATCCTTTATCAGTACAAACTGTTATGTTATTAATAAGACCCCCCCCCCCCAATATTATTTGACTTACTGTGAAGCGAATCAACAGTGTGATTCTCAGTAAGTTCATACTAACATCCGTCATGGACCATTACACTGATGACTGTGGTAATGATGTCTTTAATTTCATTCAAAGTAGACCCCAGAATGAAAAATCTATTATAAGTCACAGTGCTCAGTGGTATTATCCAAATACTTTGCAGCCAATTTGGGACAAAAGTGCATTATTTGCCTCATCACCTGCACTATATTATCAGTGTTATGGTTTTGTTATAGAACATGTGCATGCTGCTGTCAGCAAGTGAAGGAAGAACTGAGAAAGAGCTTTGGAGGCAACTTTCTGTGTGTTTGGGTTTCATAAAAACTTGAGAAGAGTTGCGACTCACTTAATGTATAAATCTTATAAGCCCACTGTCAGACTCTGGAGAATCAGTGACATTTGAAAGTCAGCCACTGAACTTGTGAATTATTTTTCCTGACTGCCTGACTGCTGCCAGAATATTACATAGGGTTACTACAGCGAGGGGACTATTGATTTTTATTTTTTATTTTATTTTCTTTTCATCACATTACACCCTCACTAACCTGTCTTGCAACCTCTTTCTCCTTGTTTGGCTTGCACAGCATCCTACATACGTGCAGGCGCTCTTTGACTTCGACCCCCAGGAGGAAGGAGAGCTGGGTTTCCGACGCGGCGACTTCATCCAAGTCCTGGACAACTCTGACCCCAACTGGTGGAAAGGCGGTTGCCATGGCCAGACGGGCATGTTCCCCCGCAACTACGTCACACCTGTCAATCGGAACATGTAAACAGTCAGACCATGTAAACCACAACTACAACAACAACAACAGCAACCATCACCATCACCACCATCATCATCATCGTTCTTGATCTCATCCGCCCCCTTCCCCCATCCAAAAACCCCAACCACCCCCTTCACCCCTCTTGGCCATCCCACGATAACAGAAGCAGACAGGAAGACCGCAAACAACTGAAATTGAAAGAGATAAAACAGGAGTAGTGCTGTCGTAGGCGGTGCTGCGTGGGTGGCAGCTGAGAAAAAATCAACTTTAACTTGCGCTGAGAATGTTCACCTCCCCAGTGAATGCCTCGGTGAGGATTGAACTGTCTTTGAGGGAAATCTAAATGCAGAGAAACTTAAGCGTAGTGCACCAAGCGTGAAGATAACCAAATGATTCTACCGCTAGAAGTCCCACAGCTGCTTCTGTCTTCTCCTTTAACTTCTTAACATTCTGCCTTTTGTTTTGTTTTGTTTTTTGTTTTCTTTGCCGCATGTTGTTTTAATCACCTAAATGAAATGCCTACCGGTAAATCCTAACTCTGTTTTAAAGAAAAAAAAAGAGAAAAATATAAAAAAAAGAAGTGGTTTTAAAAATGTACAAAAAAAAGAAGAGAGAAAAAAAAACTGATGCCATCTACAGCAAGTTTCCATGTGTAAGATCATTGGCACGTGAGCATTGTACATCAGCCATCGGCTGTATAAATAAATCAACTATAGAGAGAATCCATTTTTTAAGAATATATATTATATATTTGTATGTGTTTTGTCTGTTTTACCTCTCATCACAAATTGTATTTTTTTTCCATTTGTAAATTATGTTCAATCTTTTGTTAGTCTGGATAAGACCTAGTAGCTCTAGAATGTGCTGAATTGTCAGTCAAGTTTTCTTTTTTTTTTTTTTCTGAATCTATCTGAGGGCTCTCAGATAATAACAGCATGATATTTAAGGGGTCATAAATTCCATTTGAGAAGGCTTCTCTTGTCTATAATGCGAGAAAAGTAAAGTTAGTTCTCTTAAAGAAACTAAGCCTGTCAGGAAGCTAATGTTGACCAGCAAGTAGAGCCATGAATGCTGCAAGAGCTGTTGTATTACGAAGCCCTGTATAAGGTCAGCCACCTTTTTCAAAGCCAATGTATTTATTGCAGCCATTTTACTTGGGTAGTGAATGTAGCTGACTGAGTCCGTAGACATTAACATGAGGGAAGCACGGTCGGAGAACTGAACTACACAACCAACGCAAGGGATTTTAAAAAGACATGCTGAAATAGTAATGTTGTCAATATTCATTCATAAAGAGAGTGGTGTATAAGGATATGTACAGGTAGTTAACATGCATATTCAAACACATTCATTACATGCATGCATACGCAGATGCTCTCCTCTTTTGTTATATCTGCACGTAGCAAAGAGGCAGAGTTTGGATAATCACATTGTGTAATCACCAGTGCAGATCTGCGGCTGGCACAGATTAACAGTTCAGAAAACTGAGAGATTGTCTTTTATGCTAAAAGTTGAGCGATCAGCTTAAATGATGTAAAAGATTTTTTTCTCCCCTTTTTTTTTTTTTTTTTTTTTCTTTTGTCCAATGTGGCGTGTGGTCAAGCACTTTTTTTTTTTTCTTTTTTTTTTGTCAAACATTTGATTTCTGCTCTGGTCCAGTGTGTTTGTGTGTTTGTTTACTGTGTTTGTGTTAATGGTTTCTGTTTTCTTGTTCTCTCTGGATAGTGCCTTTCTCTCTGGTGTTTCAGTGTCTCCGACCTGCTACTTTGAGCCCCCCCCCCCCCCCCCCCCCCACCCCCCACCCCTACCTTTTCCAGGGCCTGCTAGTCCTGCAGTGAGAAACAGTGTACATAACCCAACCTGTCCCATCCAACCAACCCCGCCCCCCCTTCCTACATCACCCCGCCTCCACCTTTGTCCTCACCAACATGGAACTCTTCTTATTTAAGTGTCTCTCGCCTTGTCTTACCTAATGATACTGTTTTTTTGTTTTTGCTCTTTTTTTATTTGCATTTGTTTTGTTTTTGTTTTTTTGTTTTTGTTTTGTTTTCAATTAATAAAATGCAATTATTAAAAAATGAGAATCATTTTTGTGGTTTATATTATAGACATACTTCATAGACCTGGGTGGTAAGTGGCTCTAAAATTCACAAACTCACTTATTCATGTTTAGCCGCCTGCAGATTCTTCACAAAAGGAATCTGTTCAGTCATCATCAAAACAGTATTATACTCGTCAACCTGAAGTGTTTCACCTTTTTTTTTCTTTTTTATAACTACTGGTCAGGTTTTAAAATATAAAACCTAACATACATACACTGGAGCGTATATAAATAAAAGGGAGAACTACAGCTATAACAGCCATTGCCTGTAGGTGGCGTGTCAAAAATTTAGCTGCAGTTCCTTTCTTTGCCTGTAGGTGGTGACGGCAGCATGAAGTACATTTTCAGTTTCAAGCTACTGTTGCTTTTCTCGACATATTAGCTAGCCTGGTTTTGGGTATGTTGCATCAGTGGCATTGTATGTTATTGTTTATTATTGAAGTATATAACAAGAGAGGGAGTATACTGGTGTTCTACAAATTGAGAGTATGTAAATCCCCTTCTAATTTGCTAAACGGCGACCCCTGTGGCCACAAGTGGTAATTACAGGATGACGCATTGAATTTCCCTCCATTTCTGGTACGTTTTAATGTTTTGTTTTACTTTTCTGACAAAAACATTGAAATGTTTGACTGTGATATACTAAGATGTAGTGTAATAGCATGAGATGATAATCATATTTTCAGTAAGCTAACTGACACAGCAATATGTTGCTATACCTAAAGTTTGCTAACATTAGCCACTTTATGCTAGTGTACAGATCAGAGCAAGGCCACATTTCATGTTTTCTAAATTCAGCTCAATAGTAAAAGGAGAAATGTATTTTTTCTGGCTGTGATAGATTGATAAATACATCTTCACACCTAGGCAGCGGGTGGTTTCCATACACCGGTGCAGTATGGTAATCATCTTGCAGACTTGAAACTTGCCTTTGATGAGTAAACTATCACAGTGAATATCTGGGGAGCTTTGATTATTGGCAGAATTGTTGGTGCTTGTTAACGCTGTTGAAAGCAGCAGATTTGTTTTTCATTTGTGAAAGGTGGTTATTTGTTCATGGGGACCTTTAGAAAAACATCAGGATTTGAGAGCCGCAGTCATTAGCTGTGGTTGTAAAATCAAACCTGGACAACATAAATGTCACAAAAAGAACAGAGCAGCTCATCAGCACATCTTTTCAAAACAACCCATGCTTTGAACTGTGCACAACCATAATGATCTTACTCATTGTGATGGATCGCCTGTCTGAGGCAAGTTTAAAGACTAGATTTTTCAATTCCTTGCTGAAACAGGAGTCACAGGAAAAAAATGTACTCAGAAATAGTACATTATGCGTACTTGGTCTGGAATAAATGGGCTAAAACGTGTACCCATAGGGTGATATGAGGCATTTTTCATTTTTGACATCCTAGCCTTGGGTGATCTTGCCTATCCAGATGCAGGTGTATACTGGTGTTGTATGCAGTCATCTTGGCTGTAATCTGAAAATGTACTGCATCTTCATCCTGTCACCATAAGGGAACTCTTAAAGACACCAGGGCAGTGGCACTGACTCAGTCAGTGATTTTAGCGAAACACCAACTCAATACATCAGGCCTCATTTCATCGTGAAACCCATCCGAAGCATCTGTCTTTCTCTTGAGGTTCAGATTATGTGCATGTGTCAGTTGATCTGAGGGTGCAGCGAAGAGGAAACTGATGATTTCATTTCTTGTAGAGAGACGCCCCGGGGTGCTCTGCATGCTGCACTCTGCTGCAGCACAGTGAGATCTTTAACATCACGTTAGCCACGGTCTGGTACACTGTCTGCTCCACATTTTGACTTTAGCACTCTGAGTACTGTAGCTCTTCCGACCAATCTGGCTCCTCCCCGCCTTCGTTTTTGTCACCGGCTGCCTCAAGCAGACACTATTACATCAGTGCTGCTGTCCTCTTTCTGGCCCTCTCATCTGGAATCTATTCTAGTTCTTAAAGATCCCCTCCAGACATGTTTTAAGATGTATATAAAATACTATGAATAATAATTTGTCTGATATGGTTTTGCCACACAAAAAAAGTTCAATTATCTTGTTAAAATCCTTCCTTAAAATCCTACTCCTTCTCCCTCATTAAAAATTCCTGAATCTATGAATATACAAATATTGTTCATTTCAGACGTTTAGCTGTTGGACACAAGATGTCTCCTACTTCACTGTAAAGTCCATTCTCAGTGTTTGTGCACTGGAGGCTTCAAGTTTCCACATCACACTTGTGTAAATTGAATATTGGACCAGAATTGACCTCCAAACTATTTTTGATTTGATTGATTTTGTCACAAATCATGTTCGCAGGCTTGCCCCTTAAAATCAGATTTTCACTGAGCTCAGAGAAACTTTCCACTGTCAGTAGATGGATGTGAAAACAGCCTTTCTAGTGTCAAACTCTGCCCATACATCATTCTGCACAGTGAAGCTCAAACATCCAACTGAAGGAACAAGAAGAAAAACACATTATTCAGTGGAGGGCGACTTTAAAGATATCAGCTCGCTCCAGTGCCTCCATTCATCCTAATGACATGTACCAGTAATGTAACCCAGTGGCCTCCGTTGACCACTGGTGGCCCTGAGAGCAACAAAATGAATATAAAGGTTTTCTGATGTACATTGTGCATGTAAAACTGCATAAAATAATAAGCTAAATAAGCTAAAGCATGAGAGGCTTTAATAGGGTGTAAGACCCAAGCACAAGCACTCTACCCCGGGGGTTTCGCCTCTCCAGCTGGACAAGGCTGTTTGGTGCAGCTTTAGTAGTCGACAACAGTCACATGCCAGCATTAAAAAGCCTGTTTTGACATTTTAAGATGATTTGAGAATGTGCAAGTGAGTAGGACATGTTGTGTGGGGTTGAGAAGATTATTATCAGTGTGAACTAGTGTGACTTGTTTGTGTGAGTTCCTTCAGCATCATATTTATATCCACTGATGTTTTCAGTCCAGTCTGGACAGACACATGTGTTGACATGTTTGTTCATAGATAGCTAGATGCTATTTGAGGTAGAGAAAACAGTAATTGGCGTTGGTAGGTGTGACGATATAAAGGCTAATGCATGAAAAGAGAGATTTGCTGTGTGCTGTACATCATCTCTGACTCCAGCTGAGGGTGAAAACAACAAAGACCAGTGGCTGCTTCCCTCAGCTCTTTGCAGTCCGTTTCTGCCCATGTTTACTGCTTTTAATGATACGACCTGAGTGGGCAGCAGTCCGCCACCGAGGCGACATTTTAACCCTCACTCCCTCAAGCAATATATTAAATCGTGATCCCATGGAAACAATCTGTGTCCCTGTGTAGGTGTCTGATATGTGATAGAGTTATCAGATCACTCGTTTCAACTCTATGAGCACATGCATTTATCTAACATGCAAAAGTTGAGACCTTCCACTCCACTCCCCACTGGCAAACAGTTAGATGAGATGAGCGCCAACACTCCTGCCCCGTGTTGACCTTTGTGGCTGTTTTGTGGGTGCTTTCAGGGTCACATTTGAGGTGCCAAAGGTTATTTCAAGGTCTAAACTTTCCCGAGCCTGATTTATCTATCATATGCTGACATTGTAGTGAGGACGTTTAACAGAGATATGTTTGATTTTAACAATGCTGCTGGCAAATGTCTCACAGATACCTAACAAACATGGCAAAACAGTCGTTTTTTTTAAGTTCAGACAAGCACACAGCACTGAGAGGTGAGGTGTGAGAGGAGAGCTTATCCTGCTAAACTATTTCACACTTCAGCATAGGAACACAGCTGCAGACAAATGTTGGGACTCTTGAAATATAATTATTGAAAATAATTAAATAATATTAATGAATTCAGGTCTATTCAAGTTGACTGGGTGTACTCGCATTTATGACTCATTTATGGTATATTACTGCCACCTAGTGGCTCATCTCCCCAGTTTATTTTATGTGGTTAAATGAAAATATATTTGTTTTGTCACCTTTCTGTAATTTCCAGTATATCAGTAATCACAGAAGTACGAACACACTGAGTGGGAGAACTAATATGTGGGCACACATTGCATTATAATTAAGTGGTGGTCACATTTTCTGGTTTGTATGCGTGAGTGAAATTAATAAAGTCTGGAGCCTCCATCATCAGGGGAAAATTATTTAAATTCTCAGCACAGAATTTATTTTACTTTATTTATTTATGTGCATGTATTAAGCCTTGAATGCAACTTTGAATTGCAGTTTGCCACCTAACGTGACCCTGAAAGCACCCACAAACAGTCACAAAGGTCAACATGAGGCGGGTGTGTGTCTGTGTGTGTATCAGTCTAATTTGCAAAATGAAGGCAGCAAAATCTTACATGTTAAAATACAGACAATAAAGATAATTCTACAATATATACAGTATAAAGCTGTTAGACGATAAAAGATATTACCAAATTTGTGCAACTAGTGAGAATGCATGTCAGTAAAATATAATATATTAATATATTATTTTATATTATTAAAGTATACAAAATGGTCATATCGCCTCCTGTATTCTTTCAGAGCATTATTATCCATCGTGTTGACTTGTATGTATAATTGAACCAGTGTGTGACAAAGTGTAATGGACTCTTGGCGTTTTAAACACAAAACAACACTTGCCTGTAAAAGAAATGCTTAATCTCCACTAATGATTAAAAACCTATCAATTTTAGATTTGGAATATGTGTGTGAAATAAAATCCATAGTAATGCCGTTTGATGAGCAGCAGGGGGCGCTGTTTCATTATTTAAAAATATCACAGTAGTGATTTCAGTCATGTAGCCGGTGTTCAATCACTTCCAGTGTTGCCTTGAACACGGACGCGACATTTCGCCCGAAGATATAATCGTTTTTGGAAATGCTTTTGTGATATGTGCCGCGGATCAGAAGTACTATTTGAAGAGAAAGCATCAAAAAGAACTGCGTTGTCGGCAGGATTCGAACCTGCGCGGGGAGACCCCAATGGATTTCTAGTCCATCGCCTTAACCACTCGGCCACGACAACCTGCCTGTGGAAAGGTGGCACAGAAGTAATTGAATGTATATTCCATGTGGAACTAGTTTAAAGTATAGTTATATTAGTGTTATATCATTCATCTACACAGTCATATGATTAGTGTGCTGGAAACAATGTTGAGGAAGGACACAAGAACTCAACTTACGTTACATTTTTATATGTGCAAACAAATGTAGCCTTGTATCTTTATTATGTATTAAATACTGTATCAATGAAATACTATTGCCGGTGAATTTCGTGTTTTGGTAGTAATTAAATAAATCATTTTGTAATAATTCTCTCTAAATTGACATCACGCTCAAGGCTGTTTTGCTGTGTTTGCATTTGTTAGATTTGATATTGTGCAGGGAAGACAACGCTGAAGTTAGCTTCCGAGTCAGAGCTTCTGATTTGAACTTCCGGTCCACCTTAAAAATGGCATAACGCCTGTAGATGGCGCTGTTCAGTCATTATAAAAGCTAATTCATGAACTGAGGAAGATGAAATGAGAATGAATCATAGAATGAAATGGTCTTTAATTGATTTACAATCCTAAATTTTGATCATTTTAACTGCAACATTTTTTTTTATTATTGCCCTTACTAATGTAAACTGATTTTCAGTCTTATTGCCATTTCTGCCTATTTACTGTGGTCCTACCTGCTCAGTATTAAAAAGTCTCAAGAAACCAATACTCCAATATTACATCTAGACTACATTGGACCAGGTCCAGATCAAAAACCACTATACTTAGAGTGGTCAAATCGGGACTAGATTATCCCAGAGAGGCTTGAATTACTCTGAATTATGATATTTCTAACACAGGCCACACTAAAGGCATTGTCACAAGTAAGGGGCATGCCTTGGAAGATGCAGTGAGAGAGGTTAACCATGGCCAGTTTAAGGAAAGGTGAGAGAGCGACAATCATTTTGTATTTATAAGAAAAATTAGAGGAGTGAGTAAAGAAAATGTATTATATAAAGATATTTTGTGATTGTATTTCAAAAGGTAAAAATGACTTTTCTACCTTGTGTTTTTAAGTGAAAAAGATGAGCTGTACATGGCCATAACCAATGAAATGGAGAGACATGGAAACACTGTTAATTTCTAGCCAGCCAGTCAGTGAAATCGCCCTTTTTTCCGTTTTCAAAAATAGAATAAAGGTTTCACAAATCTGAAACTGTGTTTTAAAGAATCCTCTCTGGGATAATCTAGTTCAGATTTGACCAGTCTAAGTGTAGTGGTTTTTGATCTGGACCTGGTCCAATGTGGTTCAGACGTGAAAAAAAGCAGTGAAATCTCCCTCTTTTTTTGAATAAAGGTTTCGAGGTCAATAAGAAAAAAAACGATACAGTAAAAATGAATAAAATTTAGGATTATGAAACCCTGCGATGTCCCCTGTCATATTGGAGTATTGGTTTCTTTAGACTTTACTGAGCAGGACCACAGTAAATAGGCAGAAATAGCAATAAGACTAAAAGTCAGTTTACCATGAGTAAGGGTAAGAAGAATAAACGCTACAGTTAAATCATGATCATGATTTAGGACTGTTTAATTCATTTAATTCTATGATTCTTTCTCATCTTCCCCTATTTGTTACGTTTTTTACTTCATGAAGTAGCTTGAAAATGACTGAACAGCGCCATCTACAGGCGTTATGATACTTTTAAGGTGGACCGGAAAGTTTAATTAAGAAGCTGTGACTCGGAAGCTGGAATATCTAACGGCTGAACTTTGCAGAATAATCTTTCACATACAAAACATATGATAAACTGAACATAATGCATTTCAAGTTATAGTTTAACTCAGCAGTGTAAGAGAAAGATGCGAGACTTTGCGCCACATTTATTTGACTGCTGTTTCTTTTTTCAACATATAGCCTGGTTTTGGGTATATTGCATCAGTGACATTGTATGTTATTGTTTATTGTGGAAGTATATAACAAAGGGAGTATACTAGTATTTCTCCTACAAAAAAAGTGAATGCATCCATATTATATGCATCAAACACTATACACTTTCCAGAAATAGCCCATACATTTTGATTAAAATCTTGCACACACAATTCCTGATCCCCCACCTGCAACTCCCTCTGCTATTCTTTATATGTGCAACAGAATATAATTTATTTATTTTGTGTTTAGATAGCTTTGTGGAGTGATTATTAAAATGTATCTTTCTAGAAAAATGAGTCAAAATGTGACTTAACATGAAACTAATAGTCATTTCTGTCCTTGTTGCCACTGAGCTGGAAGCAGTGTCACCACGTGACCACTATAGCGAGGGCCTGCTGTTTGTTCAGCCAGAGAGGCAGAGAAGAAGAAAAAATGGCGGCTCTGGGTGAACCTAAACGGGACGCCGGGCTCACATTTTGAGCTTTCACACCCGAAAACACGCAGGGGCTTCACGGGGTTACTGCACCGTCTGAATCCCATCCGAGCCAGCTTTGTGGAGGTGTCGCTCTCGCTCGGGTCCGCGCAAGCTAAACAACCGCAAACATCGGGATTGTAAAATAAGTCTTCGCCTATCATGAGAGGGAAAAGAGGCAGGCCGCCCAAACCGCTGCCAGCCGCGGAGCCGTCCGCTGCGACGGCCCGGGGCTTACGACCCAGGAGGAATCTGAAGCCCAGGGCGAGGGACAGCGGGGAGGAAGACGTGGAGAGTCCCACAAGGGAAACTACCAAGCCGGGCAGAAAGAGGAAAGGGGGATCCGTCACGTCAACACGGGGCAGGGGACGAGGTAGAGGCGGCGGCAGAGGAGGAAGAGGAGGAAGAAGAGGAGGAAGGCGGACGGCTGCGTCCAAAACAGTGGTGTACGACGACCACGAGAGTGAGGAGGAGGACGATGCTGTCAGTTTGAGGTCGGAGGAGGACGACTTTATTGAGGAGGAACCCCAGTCCGAAGAGGACGAGGCCCTGAAAGAGGACTCTGACTGCCTTGATGATGGTGATGATGTGCTGGACGAAGAGGAGGAGGAGGAGGAGGATGATGGTGCCAGCTACTGTACAGAGAGCAGCTTTCGGAGTCAGAGCACACACGCCAGCACTCCGGGTAACAAACAGCACGTCTCAACACACACCGCATGGTTTGGAAAATATACCCCGAAATGCTGCAGATGATTGTTTTTGATCATCCGCGGCAGGAAGCAGTGAGGTTATTGTTCAAAATGGAGAATGAACACAGGCCGCAGTCCGCTCACTAATGCTGCTGCAGGTGGACTGAGTCGGTAGCTCTATCACTAGCTTACCTTGCTGTCAACACACCATTAAGCACACCTTTCAAATAATTGCCACTTGTCTTATGAATAACGACGAATTGCCTGTAGCTCCAAATATCACCCAGTTGCTTTTAAGTCAATAACTTAGCTGCTAACGTGCTAACGTTAGCAAGTAAAATTAGCTCATGCAGCCTGCTGTCACAACGGCAACTTAACGTTTTTATAGGTAGCTATCCTCAACACTCAGTGCTTCTTGGGCGAATACGAAATTGCAGTAATTGGTTGAAATTGATTGATTAAGAGAAGGATGAATGAGCTAGCTCACTAACTTAGCTAGACTAGCATGCCTGTCATTTTTGTCACTTTGTCAACTTCCAGCTGTAGTTCATCGCTCCAAACTCAACAAAAAACTCACATGCTAATGTCGTTCACAGTGCAACGCCAAGCAAGAGGGTTTGTAATGTCTGACTAACATTTACATTATTGGACAGCTGGTGTTTTCCTGGATACAGGAGGCAGCCTCGTCCAGCTAATAATGACACTGGCCGTGTATTGAGTCAAAGTAGCATACTTAGAAGTTTTGCCTGCAAATTTTTAACCAGACTTCACAATGAAAACTGTTCACATTTTGGTGCAAAATATATTGTATTTTGGTTCCTTGAATAGTTCTGGCAAGCTGCACGTTTGAAAATAACGGGAATTATAACTTTTTTAGAAAGTATGCACTATATATCCATCTGTATGTTGGAACTATTGGTACACAAAATAGGGTTATTGATATGCTGGCCTATAGAAGAGCTGGTTGATAGGATCAAATATAACAGTATTTCGGCACAATACTTCAATATAGATATTGTGACTATATTTAAAGACTTTCACTCCTTTCATACTCATTCAAGTTATTTCTTTGGCTGTAGTCTATGGATTAGAGCAATGTAGTCATGGTTTACTAATATCACTGTGTATCCCACAGGGAAGAAAAAAGCACGGGCTCCCCGACCTCGCACACCCATTCTGGAGGAGAAGGAGATTCCCGCTCTTGAGCTTCCTGAGACCTCTGAGGATCTCCTGGTGCCTAATGAGGAGCTGCTCAACGCCACCTCCATCTACGAGGTGCTAAGGAACTTCAGCACAGTGCTGCGTCTCTCCCCTTTCCGTTTTGAGGACTTCTGTGCAGCACTGGTAGGCCAGGAGCAGTGCACTTTAATAGCAGAGACCCATATTTCCCTGTTGAAGGCCATTCTACGTGAGGAGGATGCCTCCAACACTACCTTTGGCCCTGCTGACCTCAAGGACAGCGCTAACTCCACTCTGTACTTTATTGATGGCATGACATGGCCAGAGGTTTTGCGGGCATACTGTGAGAGCGACCAGGAATACCATCATGTCCTGCCATACCAGGAGGTGGATGAGTATCCCTATGGTCCACTTGACAGTAAGATCAAGGTACTACAGTTCTTGGTGGACCAGTTTCTCACTACCAACATCGCTCGTGAAGAGCTGATGTCTGACGGCGTTATGCAGTATGACGACCACTGCCGCGTGTGTCACCGCCTGGGTGACCTGCTGTGCTGTGAGACCTGCTCAGCAGTCTACCACCTGGAGTGTGTGAAACCGCCACTGGAGGAGGTTCCAGAGGACGAGTGGCAGTGCGAGATTTGTGTGGCACACAAGGTGCCCGGTGTCACAGACTCTGTGACGGAGGCACAGAAGAACAGGCCTTACATCCGCCAGGAGCCCATTGGATATGACCGCCACCAGAGGAAATACTGGTTCCTAAACAGAAGGATTATTGTGTAAGTTAGGACCCTCGCTGCCCCCTTTTTGCTTTCTAGAACAGATGAATGTGCATTAAGGCAGCACCACAAATCAAAATAAATGGTAGTTGTAAATATCTTATCATTGTTATTTATTTAACCAGGTGAAAACATATTGACAAAGCACAATGTCATTATCTTTGACTGACCATAGTAGCAGCTAAGAGTTGCAGTTACAGTAGTTAGTAGAAGAGAGAAAAACACAAAAAAGCAGCAGCAGCATCACCAATTCAGTGCTGGTCAACTTGGTAAAACACAGTGGCATGTTTAATTCACTAACTCTTTAGCAAGTTATTCAAAGCAGAGGCCGCAGGTAGGCATGTGGTAGGGCTGGGCAACAATAACTCAATCAGAACATATCAATTATCAGTGGAGGTATTATAATCAAAAACTAACACATTTAATTAACTAACAAAGTATTTGTGTTACATGTGTGAAGAGGTTTGTCAATATATGTTGATATTTGATTGCATTGTGGGAAACAGTTTAAAGATTTGAGGTGCTGCTGAGCTTAAGTATTCATGCACAACATGTCACCATAGTTAAGCAGCAGCTATGTAGTTACCTGTGACCCGTGTAGTTAGGTGGCCTTATGAAACACCATAATCTCAAACGTTTGTGTTGCACTTTTACCCTTATATATGGCAAACACTGGCCCCACGTTTGGACAAATGTTGCCAGTTGAATAGTTTCCTAAAAGGTCCCACATTACCAGACCAATCTTGACACTGTATGTGTGCTGTTTGAACCTTAAATGTGAAACAGCTGGGGAGTGAAACTGAAAGTTACCGGGAAACACGTTTGGGGCATAATCATGTTTATTGGCAGTGATGCTTTTCCTGAATGCCAACACAATGCTGTGTTTGAGCATAGCCTTCACAAGAGTCTGAGTTCACCTAAGCACCATCGTTAGACAGTATCTGACAGAGGCCTTTAATGTATTTGATTTGGAGGAAAAGGGGACTTAATGCTTGAGCTGAACTGTTGTGCACTAAGAGAATATTAATGAGACATTTGGAGTAGATGAGCAGTCTACTCCACTGTTTAACTTGCCCCTTGACACTCAGTTTTATCACAGATTGCTGGTTTCATTCTCTATGAATCAGCTGGGTTTTGCAATTAAATTCTAGTATGTAAATGTAATTCTTTCAGCTTGCTTATACAGGGTTCCCCCTACCATGTACAGACATCTCAACAGAGTTCATTTAATTTGTCAGGTGTTGTAGAACTTAATGATAATGTTTCTTGAACTAAACTTAAAAAAAAAAAAAGTTTCAAAGTAACACCTGTGATATTATTATACTAGGTATTGGTAATATAAATTACAAGTTAGAAAATGAGTATAATGCCTTGTTTTATACAGTGAACATGTTTATATTGTGTTGTACACAGAGCCATGTTACAGTGCTTACAATGCTTACAGTGAAGTGATTCTGCATGCAGAGACAGTTTGTTCTGATATTCAGCAGTTTGTCTAATAACCTATCCTGTTATCCCTTCCCAGCGAGGAGGACGGGGAGCATGAGAAGAAAAAGATCTGGTACTATAGCACCAAGGCACAGCTGGAAGAGCTCCTGGAGTGTCTGGACAAGGGGTACTGGGAGATGGACCTCCACGCCACTCTGGAGGAGATGAAGGAGGAAGTGCAAGCTCACATGGACATCACAGAGGACCTTACCAACAAAGCCCGTGGCAACAATAAAGCCTACCTCACCGCTGTCAACGGTACAGATTTGATATCATCTCTCATCTCGATACCCCACAATTGTGTTCAATTTTTTAAAAAAAGAATCTTGAAGTGGTGTAATCGTGTTCTGGTGAAGAGATTAGATTCATGCGAGCAGCACTTGCAGGTGTGTCGTCTGACAGTTAATGATCAGGCAATGTGTGCCTCAAGCTGTGTAACAGTGTGTTTGTGTGCTGCAGGGTTACATTCTGTGTCTCAGCTCCAGGTAACATATTGTAGTTCTTCCCCTCAGGCAGCAGCGCTCTGCTATGATGGCAGTTGACACAGAAATGTTAGGTGCTGCCTCTTTCTTCCTGCTTCATGTTCTCTCAGACAACCAGCAACTGTTTCCCCCCGGAACCTTCCTCTAAGGATTGGTTAAAAGACTTTTGATTACTGTGCCAGCAGTTTCCGTTTCTTTTTGACAGACTGCCATATCTGTCTGTTTTTGTAACAGTTTTCCTGTTTATGTCACCAAACTGCCTGATTCCAGTTCTCAGAAAGACAGGCAGGCACTATGTTTTATGTGGGATGTGTTGCTGGCATTCTGCCAATAACTAAAGGTTTGGATAGGTATTCTGTGGCCCAAAATGGAAGAGATGTTTTGCAGAAAATATTTTTTTTCTTATCTTTTCTGCCTTTACCAATGATTTATGGGTAATGCTGGTATTTTTCATCCGTTAAAAGACCACTGCTGCTGCGCTACAATGCAGCCTGCACCTTGCTTTTCAACTGCTGTTTCTGTCCCAGTGAAAGCTGTAATTATAATACGCAGTTCTCTGGAGATTTTGGCCTTCTGGGGAACGGAAATCTGCATTGTTTTAATGCATGTAGATGGGATTTCTTTTTTTGCAGTTGTAGATTCATGTTACAGCTTATATTGAATATAATCATAAGAAAGCTAGCATCTAAAACCCAGTCCCAAGTGGAATCATATGGAAACTGAAGGAACAAGGAATTTTATTATAATTTTAATGTTTTTGACCTAATAGCTGATCCAGTATGATGCAGTATGGACTGTATTTACAGAATGTTTCAAATAATCATGTCAGTGATTTTGTTAAGCTAAAATGATCAAAAATGGCTGGTTTCAGCTTCTGAAATATGATGATTTTTATGCTTTTCCTTGTCATACATGACGGTAAACTGATTATATTTGGGTTTTGGGTTTTTGGTCGGACAAAACAAGACATTTGAAGGTGTCACCTTTGACTCATTTTGGCATTTTTCAGCCCTACACAATATAACCAACATAATTCTTTAACCAAACACTTCATTCCCTCTCAAGTTGTTTTGTTTTTCTCACTTGTTGACAAAGAGAGTTTTTTTTTCCTACTACTGTATTATGATCTCAGGCTCATTACGAAATTGTCTTCACGTAGAAAAAGCAGTTGCTCAAGACAATGTTTACATGTGTGCAAATGTTATCGCTTTATGTCAGCTGTTTTGAAAGTGTTGCAATGGATGTAATTGTTTCCTTTTATTTAAAAAGATTGATATGTTTTCCTTTTTGTTTGTAGATGTGATCCTGGAGCATTTGAAGGTCAGGCGGGAGAGACAGGAAGCAAAGAGGCGAGCCGAGGAGACGAAGCAGGAAGCAGAAACAGGCTCTGTTAAGACAGCGGAGGACACTGCCAGGCTCACTTCGCAGCTTGACAACGGGCAGCACAAAGACACTGAGGCCAAGGAAGATGCTAGTTCACAAGGTAAAAGTGAGTGAGGACAATTTTATATACAGGATTTTGTTTAGCAGTCGACTGTAGCTCACTCTGCAATTCCTCTAAATAGAGAGACCCAACAGTACTGGTAACAGCAGGTGTAGTTTTCCCACATGTGCAAAGTGAAGTGCTGTTCTTACACTGTATTGTACAAATGTGCCAGTGACGCCTCTGCAGCGGTATCAAGACAGATTCCTTTACCTTTTGCTTGACTTGCTGATAAAAAGATATCCTGACTCCTGGTATGTATGCCATGCTACAGCAGCCGCGGTTCCCCCAGCTGCAGAGGAGAGCTGCGTGTCTGATCCCAACCCCGGCTCAGCCACCCAGGACGCAGCCGTGCCTAAAACGGAATCTCTTGAATCAAACAAGGAAACGCAGCCTGCCCAGGAGAGCGGGGAGTCCCCTCCAGTGGCAAAGCAGGAAAGGACAGGTACTCATGTCCGGTCCGGTGTCCTGCTATCACCTGCATCTCTAGCCATTCAACTCATCCTCCGCTTCTTACCCAGCTGCACACGTGCATCCATCCTCCATCTGTCTGCTTGTTGCCGCTGTTTGCAGCTAACCATACCCTGTCCTGCTCATTAGCCTCGTTGGGTGTAAAGAGGCAGCTACACTGATCTGTTTTGTTTGTATACATTAATAATTTTACAGTCTTTTTCATGGAAATGTATCATGTCTGGACTGTGCTAATGATGTTTCCGTCTCGGCCAGGTTTCCATTTGTTTTAAGCCAAAATTGGTTTAAGTTCATTTTTGGAAGCACAGACTTGTTGTCACTGTTTTTGCTAATTGCTAGTTGCAAGGTTTTGTTTTCGGATAAATTATAGTGAAACTAAACACCAAGACCACAGGGGGGGCTGTAATTAATACAGTTTAAACCATCTGAGGCAAACCTGGCATATTATGAGGATGATTGCAGGTGCATGTCTTTGAATTTATTATTTTTTCTCTCTAAAGTAGCACCACTAAGATCAGTGTTTCTTCTTGTACCTCTGCCATGCCTGCAAGGTTTAGATATCTCTCCAAAATTCCGTCCCCGGTGTGAAAGATCAGTGTGGCTGTTCCCTCCGGGGTTTGAATATGTTGCCATGCTAACTCTTTATTACTGGTCTCAGTTTGCTGTTGTTCAGCCAGTTTGCATTTATTGTCCTGGCAGGCTGCTGGTTAATGGAACATCTGTGTTTCACATGGCTTCACTCTACTGTGTGTGAGTGTGTGTCTTCGAGCATTTTATTACACATATTCCCTGTTTGCACTTGTAATTGTGCAGAGAATTCTGTTTCCTCAGCTGAATTTTCTAAATCTATGATCCTCCATGTATGGCGCACACAGTGAAAGACGACTTTGAGTCTCTGTGTTTGTTCCCGTGCATAAAAAAAACATTTGAGCCTCCTCAAGCAAAACATTCAGTTAAATGCTGTTCATTTGTACAAACTCTCCTCCTTTTTTTTTGAGTAGCTCAACCAAAACAATTAAGCTCTCATCACTGATGCAACACTGGAGTGACCATAATTAGCCTGATCTTTTGCAAACTCATCCCTTCATTATCTTCACTACACATCAAATTAGATAGTGAGAAGATATTTTCTCCTTTGGTTTAATTGTTCCACAGAGACCTTAAGCTGTTGCAGGCCTTTTTCTGCCATTTGTCTTGTTTTGACTTACTCTAAACATAAAACTAAAGCTGGTGCATTCGGCATCTGCTTTGGTAGCTAAATGTTCCATTTGTGGTGCATTCATTTTTTTTTTTTTGTCTTGTGTTATACATTGTCACCTGCGCTCACGGTGTTGAAAAGCCTGCTTTTGGCAGTGTGGTAGACGGCGTCCCTGGCAGCAGTTAGCACTCCACGTCTCTCACAACCAGCTCCTTATTCTCATTCCAATTTATGGGTATTTGGGTGCGTTCCTGTTGCTCAAACAAAAGGCTTGCTGCCTGGAAGCTCCACCTGCTACCTCATCAACAAAAAGATGCAAATATACAGTATATGCAGAACTCTCCTGTAACAACTCAGCGGTGGAGCTTGTGTCTTAATTTGGCTTTGCAGCAACTGCATAGCTAATACTGAAATTGTGCAGCTTTTACTGTCCAAGAGGAGTTTGGTTTTTATAGGCTTTGACTGATGGAGCAGTTAATGCTCCACTAAACATTTTTATTTTTAAAACAATTTGTTACTCATATTCTGACTATTTATTTCTGAATTATAGTGAAGTTGTCATTTTTTGGTTCACACGGCTGCTGTCTTTACTAGGAGCATGTTGCTTGCAATAATGGCGCTCACTTTCGCTCCTCGCACCACTAATACTCTGTTTTATACCTGTACTCAGTCTTTCCTACCATATTTTTTTTTGTAGATGAGGACATGAAAGCAGAGTCTAGCGGTGAAGACACACACTCTAATGAGACGCAAGCACAAACTCAAGATCGGCTGCAGCCATCATCTCAGCCAGACTCGAGTAGTGGCGGCGGCCAGGTTTCTGGATGTGGGAGTCTCAGGAAACCGGAGCAGCCCGACCTGGCCGATAGGTCGTCTCAGTCCTCTTTTACCAGCCAGGATGGGACAGGTAAGCATGAGTCAGAAAGGACATTTTGGAGTGCAAACAATAATACACACTTTGGAGCCAGTTCAGTCGCGTTAAACGGTCTTTCAGTGTCTCCATTTGAATCAATGCTGGCTTTGCTGTTGCCCTGATGATGTCATCTGCTTTCTGAATGACAGACGAGTATAACGAAAGGGTGAAGAATGATAGAGGGACAGCAGCACGGGAATCTAATAACCAAATGCCCAGAGGCAGCAAAGAGGTGAGTCATGAGTGTGGTTTTTGAAACTGCAGTCCAGAACAAAGACTCTGTTTAACTGTACAGTTACTTAAAATGAAAGAAACGTGAATACTGAACATGTCCATAGCACCTCTTGTCAAATACAATGTTGTTTCCAAATGCTTGCTTATGTTTTTATTCTTGTTTATTTAGACAGTTTGGACAATAGTAAAAAACAGCTTTGCATAGCTTATTTGATTAAATGGCAAAAAGAGGTTTGTAAAAAAATGATATCCCATGTTTGTGCTTGCTATCAATACTGATTTTAAAAAATCATAAAGTTTAGAATTGTTACCAATCTCTGGTTATTAAAGCTGCTTGAAGAGAGTATCCTTTAAAAAGCAGCTTCTTCTTCTTCTTCTTCTCCATGTCTAGTAGTTTGATTGAATGTTACGTCTCCTTGCATGTTTCAGTCATCTCCTGCACACTCTGACGGTGAAGCTTCGCGTCTCAGCTTCTATAAAAGGGACCTTGCGGTGAATTTGAACAACTTGTTCAAACTGGGTCAGGAGGGTAAATACAGGGTCTACCACAACCAGTACAGCACCAATGTCCTGGCCCTCAACAAACATCAGCACCGCGAGGACCACGACAAGAGACGCCACCTCTCCCACAAGTTCAGCTTGACCCCCGCCTCTGAGTTCAAGTGGAACGGCTCTATCTACGGTTCGCGGAGCCTGACCGTCTCCACCCTGCGTCTCACCATCATCCAGCTGGAGACCAATGTACCTGCACCATTTATGCACCCGAACTGGGCATCGCACAGGTACAACTTAGATCAGGTGTCAAGAAATTCAATGTTGTTCCACAGGCTGCTACACAACAACACTTTTTGAGTTGATAAGGAGGGATTGGGACTGTTATCTTTATTCTTCTATACAGTTTTGTCTTTGTGGTTCTTTTGTTTCTAGGACCAACTGGAACAAAGCAGTGCAGATGTGCAGCAAGGCCAGGGAATTTGCTCTGGCCTTGGCCATACTGGAGTGTGCCATCAAACCAGTGGTCATGCTGCCTGTGTGGAAAGATTCTCTTGGACACACGAGGTATGTATGACAGTGAAACAGCACACACACTCTACTGTATAGCACATTAACATGTAGTGTGTTTTCCAAAAAAACTAAACAGGACTCAGTTACTCTTCAGCCATTCTTACATCTTGGTTATATACTGTATGTTCTTGCTTCAGGCTACATCGCATGACCTCCATGGAGCGGGAGGAGAAAGAGAAGGTGAAAAGGCGAGAAAAAAAACTGGAGGACGAGGAAACACTGCAGCAGGCCACTTGGGTCAAATACACCATCCCCATCAAACACCAGGTAAAATAGAAGTGTGTGTCATCAATAGGTCATGTATTTTACATCATACTTACTGATACAGCACTGAAGGATCAAAGCAGTGATATATTGGGATAGTATTGATATTGCTATTGGGGCCTAGAACTTGTGTGGGATTTTGATTTAACTATTACAGAGCTTTACTGTTTTGTTGGTTTTGTTTCTCATTTTTAATGTGCATCTTCTGAAGCCATCCATATATGTGTGGTTTTTCATCTGGAAGCTTCATTATGTTGTGCCTCACCTAAGTGTTTTTCTGTCTAGGTGTGGAAGCAGAAAGGGGAGGAGTACAGAGTGACTGGGTATGGTGGCTGGAACTGGGTCAGTAAGACCCACGTGCCACGTTTCGTTCCAAAGCTACCAGGAAACACAAACGTAAACTACCGCAAAGAACTGGAGGGTAAAGGCTGGTACTAGTTTAATTTTCCTCAATATATTCTCCTGCTGCTGGCACTTTTGGCTCATATGCTTATTTTTTTGCTGTCTTCACAACAGCTAAACTGAGAAAGGAAAAAGCAGCAGCTTGCACAAATAAGCAGAAAAAGTTGCTGGAAAAAGAGAAGCAGACTACTACAAACGCAGTGGATGAGGACAAGGAGCAAGCGTCCATTAGTGAGTCATCTCAGAGCACTTCATCAGAGGATGGACAGACCTCGAAAGAGGAAGACAAACCCACAGAGGAGGAGCAGGGAAAGAATGTGGAAGAGAAGAGAGAAGATGAAAAAATGGAGGTTGACCCCTGCCCAGAAACTGCTGCTTCAAGTGACGAAAAAGGTAAATGTTTAATTCTCTAATTTATCTTCGGATTTTCCTTGATGCTTTTTGTGAGCAAATATAGATTTTCACTCCTAATAGTCCTAAAAAGGACTAAAAGAAAAAGACTGCACATTGCAGAAACTTCTCTTAAAAGTGCGAGCGTTTGCTTCCATCATCCACTGACCCCTGTGACTCTTTGTTATAGAGAAAGTTGAAAACAAAAGCCCTTCCTCGCCTGCTGTGCAACCTGTGAAGGAAGAGCCAATCCAGAAAGTCGAGCAACCCAAGAAGGAGGAGACTGCTGCTTCGAAGCCTTACTACGATGTTGTGAATGTCAGTGAGAGCTTCCAGTTGCGAACAGCTTATAAGAAGAAGGTAAAACCCTCCAAACTGGACGGGCTCTTGGAGCGCCGGGTAAAACAGTTCACCTTGGAGGAGAAGCAGAGACTAGAGCGGATGAGACAGGCGGCCCTGCAGTCAAAAATGGCTGCCACAAAGCCTCCTTCCGGGGTTAAAACTGAAGGATCCACACTAGCCAAACAGCAGCCTGCTGTGACCCCGTGTGTTAAAGTAGAAGAGAAGGAGGAGGGCATACAAGTTAAAGATCATGTGGTTAAAAAGCTTGACTTTGAGCAGGAGCAGACGGAGGTCAAAACAGATAACATTGATGTCAAATTAGACTCCACAGCACCCAATAACAGCAAGCAGACCGAGGTAAATCCTGTGCAGGGGAATGGTGGGGAGGCCCCAGCCCACAAAGAAGTGAACGGAGGACCATTAGCAAACACTGAGCTCAACAGTAAAAACAACTGTATATCAGAGGCAATAGAGAACAAAGAGAAAACACAGAAGCCAGAGGTGGCTCGAGTGGGAGAGAATGCTAAGAAACGTGGGTATGAGGAAGTTGAGCAAGGCAGTGGACAGAACAACACGGAGAGCATGGAGGTAGAGAATACCAAGACCAATCCGGTGCAGGTAAATGGGGAAACTGTGGCCACTGCTCCTGCAGACTCAAACTCAGTCCAAGGTGATATCAAAGAGCCTCCGAAAGAGCCTCTGGTGAATGGAAACCTCTCCCAGAATGATGTATCCAACATGGGTCATCCGCCTCCCCTGAAAGTCCCAAAGTTAGAGAACCACGTGACGGAGAAAGGAGACTCTGTCAATGCGGTAAGCAATAAGAATCAGGATATTCCCATGGACAAGCTTCCATCTTCAAGCCCTTCTCGTCTGAATAGCAATAGTACTGACAATTGCAGTGGTAGCGAAATTGTGAAGACTTCCGCACAAGGGGCCGTCACAACTAATACCACCACAGACATTAGTAAGGTTGCTGTGACGTCTCAAGCAGCAAGTAGCGCAGTCTCCTCTGTTACCACTTCCACTTCCTCCAGTACCCAGCCCAGCTCCTTGGCTGCAGCTGTTTCCCAGAAGACCAAACCCATCACCACAGCGGACACCAAGATGGGCAATCTTGGTTCAACAACAACCAGCTCCATGACGATTAGCAAAGAGTATTCCACCAGAGACCGAGTCAGTCTTCTCAGGTTCTCCAAATCCAAGAAGGCGCGGTCAGGAACAGCCCTGCCGTCTTACCGCAAGTTTGTCACCAAGAGCAGCAAGAAGAGCATCTTTATCCTGCCAAATGATGACCTGAAGAGGCTGGCGAGGAGAGCAGGCATCAGAGAAGTGCCCATCTTTAACTACAACGCCAAGCCAGCCCCGGATATATGGCCCTACCCTTCACCTCGGCCCACGTTTGGGATCACATGGAGGTCGGTAACACAACTACACCTTTTTAACACATAAATGCTTCTTAATTGTTTTGGACATTTAAAGATTACATTTTAAACTGGCACTTGTAGTATACATTTACAACAGCCTGGTGAAAATCTGTCTTTAACTTTTTTTATTTCCTTTTATAACTATGGCAATTTTCAACAGCATTTCCCATTGCTGATGTTTTTTGTTGTCCATGAAATTTAATTTTGATTCATTAGTGTAGTAAATTAAACTGTGTATGTAAGTACGCTTACTGCTGTTGGAAAAAGTATCTCAAGTTTTTTATTACTGTGTCAGGTACCGTCTCCAGACTGTGAGGTCGCTGGCAGGGGTCAGCTTGATGCTGAGGCTGCTGTGGGCCTGCCTGAGGTGGGACGACATGGCTGTGAAGCCCTCTGCTGCTGTAGGGACAACTCGGAAAGGTAAGGAACAGCTGAACCCTTCTTTTGCGTCACTTGTATTGAGCTTGTCCTTCCTTTAGACTCTTCTCTGTATGTCTGTATGTCTGTTGTGATAATTAAACTAGAGCAGTAGTATAAACTTTTCCAAAATGTATAGTTTTATCAGTTATCATCCCCTCCCTAAAAAGGTTTGGTGTTAGTATTCAGGATGATAAACTTGTGAACAGTGAATTAACATTTTACTGCACTTATTATGTTACGACAGCTTCAGCAAGTAGCAAATAAACAAGCTCATATACCAGTTGCAGTCATAAGACCAATACAGAACTGCTCACAAGAGAGTCACTAATCAGATAAACTGGCATAACTGACAATGTACTGACGAGTGATTGTAGTAATATGACTATTAAGTGTTGCATTATATTTGATTCTCTTCACAGAAACTACAGACACAGACATCACCACAACAGAGATTATAAAACGAAAAGACGTGGGGCCTTATGGCATCCGCTCAGAATACTGCATCAGGAAGATCATCTGTCCCCTCGGAAACAGAGATACCCCCAAAGGTAAAAGACAAAAGTTTGTTGAGAAACAATGCAGGATTTTTAAAAAGTGAAAATGCATATTTGAAGTATGACTGGAGGAGTTTTATAAAGATAATGAATAGTTTGTTTCTCCCTTCCTATGAGTAGAAACCCCCACTCCACAGAGGAAAGGCCTGCGCTCAAGCGCCTTGAGGCCCAAGAAACAGGAGCCAGCCAAGCTGACAGGGCCTATTGCTGTTGAGACATGGGTTCCTGAAGAGGAACTGGAGCTGTGGGAGATCAGGGCCTTTGCAGAAAGGTAAGAACCACACAGCTCACCTCCTCTCCTTCAACAGCATCATTTTGGGGAACACTGAATTCTTCTGAACCACACTGCTTTCCAGAGTGTCACCTTTTTCCCTTGGTGTTACAGAGTGGAAAGGGAGAAGTCGCAGGGTATAGATCCCTCCAAGACTGGCAGTACTCTGAAGACAGCAGAGGATGTCAAGGCCCATTTGGAGAATCAGCTGAAACAGGCTCGAATGGCTGCCCAGCAGGTGGGAAGACTGTATACTGTCAGTTTTTCTGGTGTAATAATAAGACCTTGTTCGGGTTTAAATGTCACCAAACTCAATGTACTTAAATTGTTCTAACGTGTGTTTCTAGAAACGCCTGGAGCAGCAAAGACCAAGTACAACTGTCAGCACTTCCACAGCAACAACCACCACCACCTCAGCCAGCACTCCCATTACCCCAACGTCCACAGGCCAGAGGACGGGTCAGGTCACGTCTGGAACCAAGATGGTCCTGGCCTCCAAACTGGGCTCTCCAGTCTCCTTCCAGCAAGACAAGAACTTCCACCAGTCGTTTGCTTCCTGGGTCAAGCAGGGTCAGAACAACAACAGCTCAGGTAAGCCGGGGGAAGACAAGGAGAATTTGAGTCATCTGAAGCCCATCTGAAATCTTTCATAGAGGGGTTTTGTTAGAGAACTATGTGCCTTTCATCATATTCTGTTAGAGACGGGCGGACAAACAAGTTTGTCATAAGAGCCTCTTTTGGTTTTCCGTTATCATTTTTATATTTTTCCTTTTTTTCCCGTTTTTTCCATCGTTGTTTGATAGTCATATCAATTTGTAAAAAGTCAATCATCGGCATGACTTTTCACAGCTTTTCTTTTTTGTGTCATTTTTCTACATTGGTAAATGTGATTGGCTTGCCAAAATGACTTTGTGGCTCGTGGTGTCCACTTTCAATCCTGTGAACACTAGATTTAAATTAAATGAATTTATATCCTAGTTGGATACATGAGCCTGTGTGTTACACAGAATTTAAACACATGGCAAATCAATAATCCCAGACTTTCAAAATATCAGCCCCTTTGTTGACTCAAGCCTTCCAGTGGACACCACAGCTGTAGACTGGCTGTTGTGGTGGCCTTTGTGGGTATGCGTGACTGCAGGTGGCATGGTGTGTCTTGCAGCCTCCACTGGCTCGGTGGCCACCATGGCCAGCAGCATCACCACCTCAGAGCAAACCTTCCAGATCGCTGGCAGCCCAGTGACTGTGGCTGGCCAGGTCCTCGCCGCCAAACTACCACTGCCAGCTAACAGCAAGATTGTCACGCTCAACATGCCCACTACTCAAGGAGGTAGGGAGCCCGAGTGTCATCCATTTCCACTGGTTTGGGCTTGCACTTGCCAAAATGGATGGAACAGCAAAGACTGTCTTGTGATAAAGACAGTGAGCATGGATGATTCTACACGTGTTTCTTTTGTTTATCTTTTTCTTTTTTTGTAATTTTTTGTAGATGGAAGAGCTTCTATGGCGACAAGTTAGATTGCCATTTTTTTTGTTGATGTTTTGTACAGCAGCTTTTTAAACCATTTCTGGTTTCTGAGTTGTGTATAAACTCTTAAACTGAGTGTGTTTTGAATTGCTTTAGAGATGTGCATGTTTTTATTTAATTATTATTGTTTATTATTATTGTTGCTATTGCCCTCATGTCTTAGTATTACTACCTCTGTTAATGTTGACCCCATCCTACAGAATTTAATTCTGTCATGTATACGAGGGTTCATGTATGTGTGTGAAAGTCTTTATTGAAAGTTCCACAAATAAATCGGATGTAAAAAAAAAAAAAAAGAAGTGTGCATGAGCATGTCTTGCCACTTCTGTACATCCTTGATGTGTATCACTGCATGTACTCAATGTGTATTTGCTCCTTTCCTTACATAATTGTTCTTATCAACAGGTGTAGTTCAACAGAAAGTCCTGGGCATTTTCCCCTCTGGGCCTCCTGCGAACCTGCGGACATACAGCACACTACATCCAACGACTGGCAACATCAACCTCAGAGCCACCAACTCTGCTTCAACTACTCAACAACAGGTATTTTGAGTTTTCATCCTAATCTTTCCAATTTTTCTTGAAGTTGAAGTGAAGAATGTTAAGCATGATGATTGATCATTTTTCTGTTGTGCTTTGTGCTCCAGGCCATCAAAGCAGGAGGCCAAACACAGTCTGGCACGACGGTGAACCAGTCATCTACCCTGTCTACCTCTGTGGGCACAACAATGGTCAGAAGTCCAGCGTTGGCTCAACAAGGTGTTCTGTCGATTTCCATTCTCAAATATGTCTTCAGCTCTTGTGGCTCATGCCTTACAAATAAAAGATACACATTCTTACCCCCTCTTTATCCCTTCTAGGCCAACCTCAGCAGGCTTTGTCCCAGATAGGCCGTGGCCAGCCTGGATCCACAGCTGTGCCTGGTTCTACACCTGTGCAGACAACTGCAGGACCGAGAGCAGCGGGTCCCGCAGTATCCCCTTCTGCAGCCACCTCAGCTTCTGGACAGTCCCCTGGAGCTTCCTCCCAGACCAACAGACCACAGCAGGGTCAAGTCAAACTCACTATGGCACAGCTCATGCAGCTAACACAGGGCGCTCAGGTGGGGTGCACTTTTTCTTCTACTCTTTGGACTTTATAACCATGCTGTATAAATAAAGTTTATAATTATTAAATTATGTTACAGGGAGGTAATCCAGGTCTGACGGTGGTGATCCAGGGTCAGGGCCAGACTCAGGGCCAGTTGCAAATCATCCCACAGGGTGTAACAGTCATCCCTGGCCCTGGTCAGCAGCTAATGCAGGCAGCCATGCCCAATGGCCAGGTCCAGCGCTTCCTCTTCACTCCCATGCCCCCGTCCTCATCAGCGTCAACTTTAGCCCCCACCACTGCGACCCCTCAAACCCAGATGTCAACTCCAGTTCAAGCCAGAGCCCCTGCACAAGTCCAGACAACTCCTTCAGTCTTAGCCCAGGCCCAAATGGCAGCCCCTCTACCCACCCCAGCACATTGCCCAGCCTCAACACAGATGCCAAGTTTGGCCCCCACCCCAGCCTCGATCCCCGTGCCTGCCCCAGCACAGGTTGCAGCCCAGGCCTCAATGCAAACACAAGTTTCCACCACTACCCCTTCATCTGTACTGCCGCAAGTTGCAGCCCAGGCCTCATTCTCCACACCAGCCTCTGTGCACACACAACCTCAAGTTGTAAGATCAGTGCCTGCCCCAGCACTAAATGCAGGCCCAGCCATGGCCCAAACCCAAGTCCCCACCCTTACCACTGGTTCATTCCCTACACAAGCCCAAACTGCAGTGTCACTACCTGTTGTAGGACAAGTTGCACCCCAATCCCAGGTCCAGACACATGGCTTCAGCCCTGCCCCTGTCCAAATGCATGTTACTGCTCCTGCCCCTGCTTTAGCCCCCGTCTCAGTCAAGGCTGCTGCCCAAGTTGCTGCTACAGCAGCTGCTTCTCACTCGGCCCAAATGCCTGTTTCTGCCTCTCTCCCCTCACCTGTCCCAGTTCCAACCCCTGCTCTTGCTCCCGTCTCCACTCCTGTCATCGCTGTTGTGTCCACCCAAATTGCTGTCCCGTCCCCAGCCAAAGCTCTAACCCAAATCCAAGCTACAGCTCCCGTTCCCCTTCATGCTGCTGTGGCCAATGCTGTTGTCACACCAGTCACAGCCACCTCTACAACACCTTCAGTGCCAGGTAAAGAACCCACCACAAATCCCCCAAACACACACAGTGATCACCATCAACATCATGTATACAATTGTTGACTTTGACTTGAAAAATTGTGTCGTTTAATACTTTTTTTTCTCTCAACTTCTCCCGCTTGTTGCAGCTCTGACAGAGCGGAGGGCAGCTCAGCCCCAGGTTTGGACTCCAGCCTCATCTCAAGCCCAGACTCCAGTCCAGCCAGCTCAGCAGGCTGCAGCTCCCGTGCAGCCACCTGCCCTGGCTACTGTACCTGCCTCCACCCCTGCATCGGTCTCCACACATTCACCTGTTACCCCTCTGCCTCAAGCATCTCTTCCTTCGCAATCTCAAGCACAAGTCCAGCACCCTGCTGTTGTATCCATGCAGCAGGTATCTCAAATACCAGTCTCAACAGTGCAGGTTCATATGAAGGGATTACCAGTCTCTTCTGTTGTTACTACCGTGAGACCCACCCAACCTCAGCTCCAGCCCCAAGCCCATACTCAACTTCAACCCCAACCTCAAGTCCAAATCCGTGCACAGATTCAGGTCCAGCCCCATGGCCAAGTCCAACAAATGCAGCATCTCCAGGGCCAAGCACAAGCCCAAATCCACCCCCAGGTCCGAGTTCAGTTTCAGCCACAAGCTCAGCAACCACCCCAAGCCCAAGTACAGCCACTTGCTCAAATTCGACCTCAGGTGCAGTTTCAATCCCAAAACCAAACCTTGCCCCAGGCCCAGGTCCAGACCCCAGCCCAGACCCAGCTCCAGTCAAGGGTCCAACCTCAGTATCACTCACAGGTACAAGTTCCACTTCAAACACAGGCGCAAACACAACCCCAGGCTCAGCAACAGCCTCAGGTCCAACAACAACCCCAGGTTCAGTCGCAGCCTCAGGTTCAGACTCAGCCCAAACTCAGCTGCAGTCCCAGATCCAAACCCAACTCCATCCCCAGGTTCAGGTCCAGTTCCAGCAACAGAACCAGATTCACCCTCAGCCTCAGGGCCCACAGCAACCCCCAAGTCCAAACCCAGCCCCAGTTACAAGTTCAGTCACAGCAGCCCACCCAGGTCCAGCAACAGCTTCAGGTCCAAGCCCAACCCCAAGTCCAAGCTAAGCTCCAAGTTCAGTTCCAGCCTCAGAACCAAACTCAAGTTCAAGCGCAGCCTCAGCTTCAGGTCCAGTCTCCAATCAGGCATCAGCTCATCACTGTTCCAGGGCTCCAACAACCAGTCCAGCTCCTCTCAGCCCTGCCACCGCACGTTGCAGCCCAGATCCAAGCCCAGATCCAGGCACAGGCACAGCAGCAGGGTGGCACAGTTCCCCAGCAGATCAAACTGCAGCTGCCTATCCAGATCCAGCAGACAGGGGGGCAAATTCAGGCCCACCAGATTCAGAACATGATGACCATACAGGCGCCAGCGAGCGTGCAGGAGCAGCTCCAGAGGATGCAGCAGCTCAGAGACCAGCAGCAGCAACAGCAACAACAACAACCAAAGAAGAAGAAGACTCATGATGCTAAAAGGGAACAGAAAGAGCTGAATCAGCAGACCGTTAGCCCCGGGGATGGCATCCAGAAACAGGTGGGGCTCAAAAACATTTAGTAATTATTGATTTCTTACAGCATCCATACATAAAGATATGAAGATACTATGAATATTAATGGAATGTGTTTTGGGTTTTTTTTTTTTTTAACTTCAGGCGGTAGTGAAGCAGAACGCTACAGCAGAACAACTGAAACAGAGGAAGACCCTGGCTGCAGCTGAGCGAGAGGAGAACCAGAGGTTTGGGTCTTAATCACACAAGTGTTGAGCTTTATGTCAAATAATAATATTTAATTTTACTGAATAGCCACCGCTTAACTGCACCACCAACTGAACCAGAATAACTCTGATGTATCTAATGCTCCGTCATCTTCTTTCTTCAGAATGATTGTGTGCAACCAGGTGATGAAGTTCATTCTCGACAAGATTGAGAAGGACGAGAAGCAGGCAGCTAAGAAGAGAAAGAAGGAGGAGGTGGTGGAGCAGAAACGCTCCAAGCAGAATGCCACCAAGCTGACTGCGCTGCTGTACAAGCACAAAGAGCAGCTGAAGGCTGAGATCCTGAAGAAGAGGGCTCTGCTGGACAAGGAGCTGCAGCTGCAAGTGCAGGTTAGCAGGCAAAATATTTTCTTTGTCAGACATAAAATTTAGAGAGTTTAAAATCATTGAAGAGGGATCCTAAACATTGCGTTACATATCTTGTCTCCCTCTCAGGAGGAGCTGCGGCGGGACATAGCCAGGCTACAGAAAGAAAAGGAGAAAGCCCGAGCTGCGATTGCCCAGGCTGCCGCAGCAACTGTCAAGGCAGCCTCCCACTCTTCCCACTCCTCCCACTCCTCCCATTCTTCTCACACTACTCATTCCTCTCACAGTACCCACACAGTGACCTCACCCTCCTCATCCCATAAACGCAAGAGGGAAGAGGAGCGAGACAAAGACAGAAACCGAGACAGGGAGAGGCATCATGACAAGGACAAGAAACGGGACAGGGATAGGGACAGGGACAGATATAGAGACAGAGATAAAGACAGAGATCGGGATCGAGAGAGGGAGAGAGACCGAGAGCGGGATAGACATCGGGACCGGGATAGAGACAAGGACAAGGACAGAGATAGGGACAGAGACAAGGACAGAGATCCCAGCTCATCAAAACACAAGAAGAAGAAGAAGCTCTCCTCTACCTCAAAGGATCACAAGAAGGACACCAAATTGTACTGTATCTGCAAAACAGCCTACGACGAGTCAAAGTAAGCTCTCCGGAAAAACATTTCGTACATTTCAACATACCTCTGTGATTGTAATGTAACGCTCACATGATGATTTCAGTGACACAAAAATGATCTTTTCCTCTCAGGTTTTACATAGGGTGTGACCTGTGCTCCAACTGGTTCCATGGCGCGTGTGTTGGCATCACAGAGAAGGAGGCTAAGAAGTTGGAGGACTTTGTGTGCAATGATTGTAAACGTGGCCAGGAGGGAGGAAGCAACGAGGAGCTATACTGCATCTGCCGGACACCATATGACGAATCACAGTATGGTTCCTAACACATTACATAACTGTCATCAGCTAATATCATAATGTTCATAAAGACGGTGTGATTGCCAGCAAGGATATCTGTCAGCATATACTATATCCAACACCAAGCAATGTTGCCAAATCCAACCCCAGCATTTCCTTATACTTACAGAACATGTCACTGGTGTGCTAACCGGGGATGTATCCGATTTTTCACCTGCAGGTTTTACATCGGCTGCGACCGCTGCCAGAACTGGTACCACGGCCGCTGCGTAGGCATCCTACAGAGTGAGGCCAATCACATCGACGTGTACGTGTGCCCGCAGTGTCAGTCAACAGAAGATGCCATGACAGTCCTCACGCCGCTGACTGACAAAGACTATGAGGGGTTGAAAAGAATATTACGCTCGTTACAGGTATGGAACCTATTTCAGGCTGGTTCAAATGATATGAAGTAGAAACGTAGCTGAAAGCAAATTAAAAAGTGATTTCCAAGATGACAGGAAAAAAAGAAGCAGTTAATGTATAAAAATGACCAAATATAAATAAAACTAAAGTATAATAAAACACATTAAAAAGGGGGTAATATTAAAGTTTACATATAATATTTGGTTTGGAAGTGACTTTCTCATGTGATATATTCTGTTTGTTTTTTATGCCTCCATGCCGGTGACAGCTGTGGCCGGAGGCATTATCTTTTCGGGTTATACGGATGTACGTCCGTTCGTCTGTCCAATTCCAATTCAATATCTCAGGAACGCCTGGAGGGAATTTCATCATACTTGGCACAAATGTCCACTGATTAGATTTTGGTGGTCAAAGGTCGAGGTCACTGTGACCTCACAAAACATGTTTTTTGGCCATAACTCAAGAATTTATACACTAATTATGAAGTTTCACACAAATGTCTAATAGGATAAAATGATGAAGTGATGACAGTTTATATCCAAAAGGTCAAAGGTCAACTTCACTGTGACATCATAATGTTCTGCAAAAACACTTTTCTGGACATTATTCAACGCCAGGAACAGAAGGGGAGACTGTGACCATATTTCACATTTGGTCAGATACTGAAGTGGTGACACTAATCTTGGGTCTCCACCTTGAAACTGAAAAAGTGTGTGAAGCATCCACATTTTAGAATTTGTAGCTTCTTTTCATTTTGCTTTCCCAAGGTATGAGTCCACCCTCTTCACTTCCTCTTCCTGGATGACAACCAGGACAGGGGGCCTCCTGTTCCTCGGGTAGTCCAAAACAAGCTTATTGTTTTTGCTGATATTGAGCTTCAGGTGATTATCGTTGCACCATGTGACGAAGCTTTCTATCAGTCCTCTGTACTCCTCTGTAAACATAATCTCTAAGTGAAAACAGCATGTTTCTCACTGGAAATTATTCACTGGAATCATACTTGCAATAACTTCCATTTAGCCAAAAAATACACTTAATTCCTTTTTATGAAATTCCATCAAAGTCTTCACTACATATATTATGAGTCTGGACAGAAATGGATGTAAACAGCAACTTGGTTGGTGGAGGTGAACAAATGCAAGGCGGTATTTCCAGTTTAAACATTATACTAAATTCATCAGTGTTTTTCACTTGTTACAGACTCTTTTACTTGTACTAGATCATATCTGGGACACCCAAACCACCTTTATTTTTTGGGCAAAGTCAACTTTTTATGGTTTATTCTAGGTTTTTATCCCTCCATATTAAACATGTCATACTGTCAATCTATTTACAACATTGTGCTCAAACCTTACTGGGTATGGATGAAATAAAAAGATATTCTAGGTAGTATATTAATTTTATCACTGCTCCTTGATCCCATAGTGATCTTGTCTTATTTTTTTAATGGTCTAGAGCATCATTTTTGATTATTATTATTATTTATTTATTATTATTATTATTATTTAATTGATTATTCATACATACCTATATACCTCACACCTCTCATTGCAGTTTACTTTATACCCAGAACACTTTCCAAATTATTTAATGATGTTAAGAGCACATGATATTGAACGGCATGTATCAAACAACAGTAATAATATAACATCAGCATAAAGATTTATCTTAAAGTCATATCTACCAATTTTGATGCCTTGTTCATCTTTAGCTCTTCTTGCACATTCCAAAGGCTTCAGTACCAGTGGCTGCTTTGCAAGGACTGTGCTTGTTTTTCTGGTTTTGGTTTGGTTTGGGCAGAATTGCATATGACCACAGCACACTTCTGAACATTGGATTTGACTCTAGTTTTCACCAGTTTTCCAGCTTTATGTGTGCTGATCGGACGTGACCGAGAGATCCTGTGAGACGCTCATCATGGCAACAACAACGATAGGAACACGTCTCTCGTGCTGTAATCCAGTTCATAATGACTGGGCCAAAGCCATACTTAGATAAAACATACAACAAATGAGGCCATTGTACCCTGTCAAGAGCTTTTTAACATCCAGTGAAACAGCTTTCATGTTGCTTTTTCTAGAGCATTGCAAGAATATTTCTAAATAATTTATAATCATTACTTAGCAAACTTAATGGATGATAGTTACTCAATTGCTTATTTTCCTTTTGTGGTTTTGGTTTTATTGGTACTCATTTTTAAAATGTACTCTGTAATAATTTCTTGTTGTTTCAACAGTCTCACAAAATGGCATGGCCTTTCCTTGAACCAGTGGATCCCCATGACGCACCTGATTATTATCGCGTGATCAAGGAGCCAATGGGTAAGATAGAACAAATGATAGCAATTGTTTGTGATGTCCAATGTGTCTGCCCCATAGTACTTTTTCACAAAAGACCATATTTTTATATCTCGCAGTAGGGAAACTCACAGGTAAAATATTGATGGTTGAATTCCATTTAGCTGCTGTGGTTTCAGGGTCCTGGCATTGTGTACGCTGGCTGGTTTCTGCCTCTGCTTTTCATACTATGAAGAGTCAACTGCTTAGCTAAACAAGGAAATAGGAAGATGCTGATTAAATGATCCAGATAGAAAATCATTTAGCTTTCCATACTGTGTATTCCATCATATTTTGTATTGGAAAAGGCAATTTTGTGTGTATATTCTTCTCACACTTCACATATCTCTCTGTCCCTTTTTTTTAGACTTTTCCACAATGGAAAGCCGTTTGCAAAAGCGACATTACCACAAGCTCACCGAGTTTGTGGCCGACGTGACCAAAATCTTTGACAACTGCCGCTACTACAACCCCAATGACACGCCCTTCTTTCAATGTGCCGAGGTGCTTGAAGGCTTCTTTGTACAGAAGCTTAAATGTTTCAAAGCGAGCAGGTAAGGTTAGGAGCTCTTACTTAAGCGCAAACTCTCACGTTTCTATCTCCTTTTCCATGCTTATGTTTGTGTGTGCTATAAAGCTTTGACTCTGGCCCACACCGGCATATTAAAAAGGTTCTGTCATGTCAGTTTCATTTGTTCTTTTCTTAATTCGCATTTATGCCTGCCATTCACTTTTTACTTTTGTTTGTACCACTGGCATGTGTGTTGTAATGGTATTTTGCACTAGAAAGGTCTTTTCTTGTAGACTAGAGTTGGCTTTAAACTATCAAACAATTCTAAGGGTTGCTTGGCCGTACTAAAACCAAGAAAGCTGACAAGGGTTAAGACATTATGTCCAGTGTCTTAACAGAACTTAGTGTCATGTTACATCGTGTATCATCTTGCATTTGTGTCTGTTCACCTTTGCTGCATGCCTTTGATTTATGCCATCCCATTTTCTTCTTTCTTACAGATTGTCAGATTCTTAAATGGGCCAGTCTAGCTGGAGTCTGGACTGGATGCAGGGGTCTCTAGTAATAATGGCATGGAAACTTTGTTTCAAAAACGACAAAAATATCCATTACTAAAGAAAAAAATAACACAAGAACACACACTCAAACACCAAATGTGCTTTCACGCAAATGCCACCAATTTGAAAGTTTTCAGTTACCAGTTGTAATTAGCAGAAAATAGCAGCCATGTTGACATTAGTTGATCTTGTAATTGAGGGACATGCTTTCTTTTCATCATTTCATCAAATTTAGGATATTAGCCTTAATTAACAATCCATCACAGTCGTTTCTTTGTTTTCAGTGAGATTTTAAATGCATTTTAGTTCTTAATTTGTATTTATTTTCTGGTGTACATCTAAATTGGATTGAGTAATGTATGAATAATGACCTTCCAGTTATAGAAATATACAAAGCTGCATATTTTATTATAGAGAAATATTTATGAGAGGTTTTGTATGTTCCTTCCCCTTGAGTTTGATTTAGCTGGTTGTTACAGTGGCTGTTTTGAATGTACATACTTTTTATCATGTACAGTGGTTGTAAGATATATCTGACTCTGTAAGTGAATGTGTGGATGTTTTAAATAATTGTGAAACAAATCATTTTAGATAGTATTATTTTATGAAACTAAAATGTACTACAGCGAGTGAGGAATTTGACCTAAAACCTCATCATTTTCCTCACTTCCTCACAAAATAACCTCAGTTTGTAGTTGTGGAAAGATCTCTTCAGTAATAAAGGCATTTTACACCAACATGGCTGCAGGATCATCCGCTGACCCCTTTGCATCCTCTTTGTCTGTGTGATCATTGTCGAGATGTCACAACGATAAACTAAAAAAAAAAAAATGCAAAGGGCTCTCAACTTTCCCCTCTCTCCGCATTCTGTAGGTCTCATAACAACAAGCTACAGTCTTCTTCAGCCTCTTAGAAAGCATCGCACATTGCTGATATGCTGAAACAAAATGCACTTGCCAAGAATATGGCTTTTCTGAACTGTAACTCTGTGACGGACTCTGCCTCATCCTGTGTTTGGGATCTGCTCCTCTGACTGACTGTGCAACCAGCACTGCTGCTTTCACAGAACTGTCCAGGCAGAGCTGCCTGCTGCCCGTTTCAGCTCTAAGGGACCTTTTTGGACCGGTCTTCATCGGTGGGACTGTACTGAGGAGCGTGAACAACTGAGGCATTTCAGAAGAAAGTTTACCTCGGAGAAAAGACTCTTAAGGAGCTCTCATATTTCCATGTACTTTATTTTTGATCACAGTCTTTTTACTTTTTCTTTCTTGTTAAAATTCCCCAAGGCCATCCTTGTGGTTATCATGTCCAATGAGAAATATGGAATTAAATACTGACATACAATGGCTGAGTTTTACTGAGCATAATGTATCACGAGTTTTGTGTCTAAATTCAGATATCACAGCAGAACAACTTTTTTTTTCTCCCCCATTTCCACTCATTGTTTAGTCTGAAGTGGCATGAAAAGACAGTTGTACTAAATATCTGGACATCAGTAGTCTGCTTGGTTAAACTTGTATAACCTACTTAAAAGTACGGTAATAAGCTATTGTAACTGAAATGCTCTGCAGTAGTGACTGACTGAGAAGGACAAAATGATGTATTTGAAGGTTCCTGCCCTGTTTGTATAAATCTGTCAGATTTTGACTTGATTTCTTTTTCCTTTTTTTGTATTCCAGCTGAAGAAATATTGATGTATATGGAACTTAATAAAATGCTAAAGACTGATTTCTTCCTCTGTGTATTTGTGGCAGACACATGGGGGTGTTTTTTGAAATCTTTGTCAAACTTTTAAATTGTTTAATATAATTATAGGGCACATGTTATTTTTTACCAACAACAGGGGAATGTAAGACAAAGTTCTGTGTATAGTACCATACAACTGATTGAATTAATTATAATAAGTAATAAATTAAAAAATGACACATTGAAAGTGTCTTTCAGTACAGTGGCAGTTTTTGTGCTTTTCAACTGGGCTTACAGAGATTGTTTTGACATGCATAAAAATGTTGTCAATTGAAGAAGTCAGGGATTTGTTGGGCTCCTATCCAGACGGTAACCCCAGACCTGCGAAAGTGTTCAAGGGTAACCATGTGGACACGACTGTTTGTTGGTTGTTCTTGATTTATGATTGGTATTTACCTGACAGACACAGTCAACAACTGTATCTGTTATTAGTATGAGTAGATAAAAAGTAATTCAGAATAAACATATTTGTTTGCTAAAGCAAACCAAAGAAACTAATTTTGAGTGGCAGCAGCAGTTTCATTTTACAAAACAAGCATGAAGGAAACATCAATACATTGGTTTAGAAATGTGTCATCCTGCATGGACGATTTAAAAAAGAGGACGTGACGTACGGCCTTCTTTAAAACTAGAACCGAAATGCACCGATCCGGGAACAGTTATAATCCACAGAGAAAACACAAAGAATGCAGCATACTGGTCTCTGACTGGTCCAGAGTCAGATTCATTCGCGTTGCTATCGAGGAGTGACGTCGCTTCCTGTGCGCCGTGTGACGTGTTTTGAACAGCCCAATGAACGGAGGCCGCTGGATGCTTCAACTCGAACAGCCCAATCAGGAGGCTTTGTTGCAGGAATTTAAAGGTCTGTGCGGCTCTTTCTGCATAGTACAACCTTTGCGAGAGAGCCAGGTAAGCGTGTACCGACAGCTTATGTAGTTTTATTAAATTTTATGTATTTTTCTTCTAAATAATTTAAATTTGACATGTTTTTCTGTGCTGGTTATTATATATTCAACTTGAACTTGCTGGCAGTGGAGCTTTTTTAATGTCAAACAGGCGGATATTCGGCATTCTATAGAATCACGAGGCAGCTACAGGTACTTAACTTTTTTTTTTAACTCTATATGCAGGAATTACTCCACAAAACTTCATTTCTACTGCTGCTAAACTTCCCCGTCACTTGAAAATGTCTGAGAACGCCGCTCGTCTGAACAAGTTCAAGAACAAAGGCAAAGATGCCACTGTAAGTTTTTATCCCGAGCACGTCCAATTTTTATTTCCCCATCTTATCTGTATCGTTAGTGGCACTAACACATGTGTGACTCTGTCTTTAAATAAATACAGGAGCTCCGACGCAGGAGGGTGGAGGTGAACGTCGAGCTCCGCAAGGCGAAGAAAGATGATCAGATGTTCAAAAGACGAAATGTGGCTGCATTTCCTGAGGAGGCGACTTCTCCTCTTCAAGAGAAAAGCCAAAACAGTCAGGTAAGCCTGTAAAGCCTTTATTGAGATTAAGGAAAGGTTCATTTTATGGTTCAATGTGGGGCATAAATTAACTGAAGATAAATTAACCTGCAGAAAACTACAGTTTGAACACTTTTACAAGACAATAACACCACTATAATCCAATAGAATAGCCACAAAACAACATACTATATGTGGCTAAGAGTTGTGAAGAGGAGTTTATTCAGCTCTATGGTGATCTTTGAGATTGTTAGTGTTATTAAACTGACATATTTTGTCTCACTGGGACAGTCCAAAGGGAAGTTGGACAAAATAAGAGGAACCTGTGTCAAAATGTCACAAACTTGGGTCTCCAAATTACCACAACTCCTTTCTGATAGATGGGGGTTGGTTGGAAGAGATTTCATTGGTTTATGATGTATAATATAATGTACAGCCTTACATGTATCCTGTATTCCTCAAAATTCATAACTCGTGGTGTGTAACAATTGGCAGACTTCCAGGCAGTGGACAGTTGAAGAGATTGTCGCTGGAGTGAACAGCGGTAACGTTGAGTCCCAGCTCCAGGCTACACAGGCTGCACGGTAATGTAACCTAACATTTAAAGAACACTTTACATTGAGCTTTACTACAAGGCCAAAAACAACAAAACTGCTACGATGACTCACTTTTACTGTATTGTCCTGAATGCAGGAAACTGCTGTCACGGGAGAGGCATCCTCCCATTGACCAGATCATCAGTGCCGGGCTGATCCCCAAGTTTGTCGCCTTCCTGGGGCTGACTGACTGCTCTCCAATCCAGTTTGAGGCTTCCTGGGCTTTGACCAACATCGCCTCTGGGACGTCTGATCAGACAGCTGCTGTTGTGGGGGGCGGGGCCATCCCTGCCTTCATCAGCCTGGTCACATCCCCCCACCAGCACATCAGCGAGCAAGCTGTCTGGGCCCTTGGAAACATTGCTGGTAATTGACAGAATTTATTTTATTTTTTGTCTAATTATAGTCATGACTATTTGGTTTGAATAAAAGGTCATTCTGTTTGTTTTTGTTCTGTTATTTAGGTGATGGATCAGCTCTTAGAGACAGGGTCATCAAGCATGGAGCTGTGGCCCCTCTGATTAGTCTGCTGGCAGTCCCTGACCTGACTGTATTAAATGTGAGTAGTTTGTATAAAACACTATACTCCAGTTGTTTCAATCTAATCCAAATGTTTTTTTTTTCTAATTATTTAATGAATGTAACTTGAAATGGTCACATCACCTTATGCACATATATTAACTGCATTTATTCTCCTTGGTGACCACTAGGGGGCACCCTAGCTCAAACAAATGTGCTGATACCTGCCCTCCTCTTACTTTATTTCTTTGCAGCCTGGCTACCTGAGAAATGTGACATGGACGCTGTCAAACCTCTGTCGCAACAAGAACCCCTACCCTCCTATGACTGCAATCCAGCAGATCTTACCCACCCTCATTCGTCTCCTACACCATGATGACAAGGAGGTGTTGGCTGACGCCTGTTGGGCTGTGTCATACCTGACAGATGGCTCCAATGACCGCATTGAGCTGGTGGTCCAAACTGACTTGGTTTCTCGTCTGGTGCAGCTGCTTGGCTCTAGAGAGCTGTCTGTCGTAGTACGTATGAAGTCTCACTCATATGGTGATATGCATTTCTGGTAGCGTCTTTACATAGTTCATATAATATGGTACACTGTTACTAACCTAAGGGCAGCTTCCTAGGATGTTATGGGTAGTAAAATAACCTCTTTCACCCCCTTTTTTTCAGACCCCCTCACTGCGTGCCATCGGCAACATTGTGACTGGTACAGATGAGCAGACTCAGATGGTACTGAATGCCGGGGCCCTGACCTTGTTCCCCCAACTGTTGCGCCACAACAAAGCCAACATTCAGAAGGAGGCGGCCTGGACTCTGTCCAACATCACTGCAGGGAGGGACACCCAAATCCAGGAGGTCATCAATGCAGGCCTCGTTCCGCACTTGGTTGATGTGCTTGCGCGGGTATGGTTTTGTGTTGGATTTGTTTTATGGGGGGGGGGGGGGCTTCATTTTTACCAGTATACTGTTGTCAAAAGCAGATGCACATGTGAGGCATTTCCCTGTTTTCAAGTCAAATAGCTGCCATAGAACAAATGGATTGTTACTGACTGTGACTTATCCTCCCCTACTTTTTTTTTTTTTTTTTTGCAGGGTGACTACAAAACTCAGAAAGAGGCTGTGTGGGCTATTACAAACTTCACCAGCGGGGGGACTGTCGAGCAGGTGGTTTACCTCGTCCAAGCCAATGTGCTTGAGCCTCTCCTGACTCTGCTCTCCTCCAAGGACAGCAAAACTGTCTTAGTCATTTTGGATGCCGTTACCAATATCTTCTTGGTAAGTGTGTTTTTTGTCATGAAACAACAGAAATGAATTAAAGTTATGTGTTTAGTTTTGCCAGATCTGAGTCAATGTGGATTGATGTCTTATGTACGCTTTCCCATCAGGCTGGGGATAAAATTGGGGAATCAGACAAGCTGTGTCTAATGATTGAAGAGTGTGGAGGACTGGACCGGCTTGAGGGTCTGCAGTGTCATGAGAATGAGATGGTCTACAAAGCAGCCCTCAACCTGATTGAGAAATACTTCTCTGGAGAGGTACGTGTCTTTAAGACATTTAAACAGATTTTAATTTATTTAATTTTTTTTTTCGCCCATGAGTGTTCTTACTTTTTTTCTTTTTTTTTCTGATTTTTAAAGGAGCAGGAGGTGCAGTCTGTGGTCCCAGAAGCAACCTCTGACGGTTATGCATTCCAAGTCAGTGACAGCCAGAGCACTTTCAATTTCTAGATTGCTGTCTCCTACTCTCAGCTATACTGTACCCTCATTTCTACTGTTTGTCTGTCTGTCTGTTGTTCATGTAAGTGTGGAGTTCTGCAGGTTTTGTATGTAGTGTACATACTGTTTTAACATGATTGATAAAACATGATTGTAAATAAAGTTGTCAGATCATGTGCTGGGGTTTTTTATTCAAACACCATGAAGTAATTATTGTGAGGAGAATGATTTGGGAGTATACTTAAAGGTCAGCTGCTGTAGACTCACCAATTATAGACTGGGTTATTTTATAGCCTCTCCATAAATAGCAACATGTCTTTAAAATATTACATTTCAATTATTTAATGTGTTTTTACAATTACTGTTCAAATAAGGCCACTCATTGTCAGCCTTTGTGGTTGATTCTTTCTCATCCCACCTCAGCTCTACAGTCTGTTGACCAAATTGGCATTTTATGACTAGTAATTGCCAATATGGTGGCAAGCAATAAATCCTGTGATGTCACAAGTTCTACATCCTTTTTTTTTTTTTTTTTTTTTTTTTTTAAGTCTGGTTTATTTGAGATTTTTGATGGTAATATTCAAAACAATGTGCAGTAACCTACAGGAGTCAGGAAAAAAAACAGGCACTTTGTTTCTCTATTTTCTGGCAGATATTGTCATAACACAAGTGTTATCTGAAGAGTTCAAGATGAGAAAATTGAGCATAGTTGAGCAATTTGGTTCAAATCTGCTCCTCCAAAACTAAATCTGGCAGCCAGTGCTTGGTTCTGGTACTCCCTTCTCAGCTTGCTACCTGGGGGAAAAGGCCATACATCACTGGTTCAGACTGACAAAAGCACCACAGTTGTTCCTGGCCAAAAATGTTCGACCTGGCTCAATTTTGCTGCAATGCATGATTCAACATTCCAGCAACACACCACGTTGGCAAATGAACTATTTTCAGTTGTTTTATTCCTGCTGAATTATTTGTAACATGATACCTGTGGGGGATACAATTAGTCTATAATCTGCATGATACTTTTTCAGAGTTGTAAAATCCTGTCTCTTTGTACTCCGGGTCTTTTAATCAAGTAATATGCTTGCTTTGAACTTTTAAGTAAACCAGGCGAATATATTTACATGAAGACGGAACTTTGACATTTCATCATGTCAGTAAGAAAAGCACATGTGTAATTAATTATGTACTTCTGCTTCAGAGGAAAACATTATACTACTACATTTACATGACAGATAAATGTTACTGGTTACATTGCAGATTCAGATTTTACTCATAATCTATAACAAAATATGATGCACATTCATTAAACTATCCAGCATATAAGAATTAACATCTCCACTTCGAACACAACTTAAATCAATTTAAGTACATTGTGCTAATAAAACCTCTTTTTCACTCTTCACTTTTAAAGATCCCCTTGAGACATGTTGTAAGATGTATATAATATACTCCACTTTGAATAATAATGTGTGTCTGATATGGTTTTTCCCACAAAAAAAAAAGTTAAATTACCTTGTTAAAATCCTTAAAATGACATTTATTCCTTCTCCCTCATTAAAAGTTCTACAATCTATAAATATTTAAATATTTTTCATTTCATAAGTTTAACTGCTGGACACAAGATGTCTCCTACTTCACTTTACAGTGAAGTAGGAGACATCAGTGTTTGTGCACTGGAGGCTTTAAGTTTCCACATCACTGTTGTGTAAGTTGAATATTGGACCAGGATTGGTTTCCAAACTATTTGTGATGTCACAACTCATGCTCATAGGCCCGCCCCTTAAAACCAGATTTTCAGTGAGCTCAGAGAAACTTTCCACTTTCAGCATTGTACACATTTGATCCAGTTAGTTAAGGGTTCACGCTGCAATTATGCGAGCGCACTAAAGAACTTTACATGACATACCTACATCCTGTCGTCATCACCTATGTGGGCTGTGTCTCTCTATACTTGATTAGTTTGTAGACGGGCGTGTGCCACTATGATAATATCATTATGGCTAACCCAGCTGAAGCCGGGGAAGACTCCGCCACCTTAATGAGTGAGCTTGTTGGGTGAATGCCCAGAATGCTATCCAGGTCGTCATAAAAAGGAAATTTGTCCTTCTCATTGTCAACACACTGTTTTTTTCTAATGGCATCACGCACCTTAGTAGTGGTTCTCAAAGTGGTGTCTGGGGACCCCCAGGGGTCCTTGAGGGGGTTCCAGGGGGTTCGCAGCAAAAAGGGGAATAATTTCTTTTCACTATAATTCCATCCATAAGTAAGACAATGAAAGAATTTATTTGGTCATAGATTTCATACATTTTCTGTAATAAAACATCTCAAATCTTATCAGGTGGGGGACCCTGGGACAAAATCTTATCAAATGGGGGTCTGTGGTCTAATTTGTGTCAGTTTAGGGGTCCTTGATGTGAAAAGGTTTGAAAACCACTGCCTTAAAGAGCCCTTAGTTAGAGAAAGGGTGAAAATAAAACAAGACAGGAGCCCCCAAATCACTAAATCTGCCCCTGATGACATTGTCCTCATAAATGAAATAACTGTGGTGGTGAAAGGGGTCCTAGAGTTCTGTATATTCTGGCTACGCCCCTGTGTAAAGTCATAAATTGTCATAAACACAGGGAGTGTTTATTCATGCCATCAAAGTAAACCAAGGACACAGTGGGAGCTGTGTGTGAATTGCAGCTAGGTGCCACATGTTGAGAGAGAAATGTTTCACTCCCCCAGAGTGTGTTGTCGTCACTGGTCAGCTCCTAGCAGCAGCAGCAGCCTCCTGAGGTGGGATCCGCACCGCAGGACTCAACAGTTCAACTCTGGACGAGCGGAGAGGAGGCACAGGCTCCTTCCGAAGATGTGAAGACAAACACCGCGTTACAGCGCCGCGACTCCCAGCTAGCTCGGTTATACGTTTTTTTTTTCTCGGAGAAATAATTTCTAGTGAATGCAGTTTGCAGCAGTGCTACACTTTTTTTTTAATTATTATTATTTTTAAATCTTTTGCATTTGTGAGCTCTCGCTATGGCAGTTCAGTCCACATCCGGGCCACAATGCCTTGACTCCATTATTGTCTAAAACTGGCGGAGAGGTTGATAAACCTTGTCAATTTTTTTTTACAGTTAACGTCACATTTTTATTATTACGTGCAGTAAAGGCTGGAACCAAGAGGAGATGTCTAACCAAGGAGTTCGGCGGAATGGCCCTGTGAAGCTGCGATTAACAGGTAGCTAGCAATGCTTTTAAATCCCCAAGTAACGCTGTATTCCCCCCACACACACTAGCTAGGAAGGCTCCGTGTATTTGCTGGATATGAACAGTTCCCATGGGTCATGGAGTTGGCTTACCGCCGGTTCTGTCTCCCGTGATTTCCACGATTTTGTACAGCTATAGTGTATTTTAAATATATATTGTTTTACAGTGTTAAGCTAGCTAATATTAAAAAAATCTCAGCGGGTTTACTTGTAGCTAGATAAAGCTGAATGTGGATATTATTGTTCTTGGAAATAGTCTGAACCTTGTGATTGTCGCCAGTAACCACCACCAGGTATAAGTCGGGTCCCGGAGTAATGTAGCTAGCTGTATATTGTGTTGCCCTCCCATTGAGTTGGTTGTCGCTACATGAAACCAAAATGTGTGGTGATATCTTTCATTTCTATGAATTTAACCTGTTTCATGAATGTAAACATTTGCAATGTAACATTGCTACCCAACTATCATTACTGTTCTGCTGACTGACCGACTCTCTTAAAGTTGGCTAGCTGTCGTTAGCTTAGCTAGATAGCCTGGCAGTTAGCTATAATCAAGCCTTTATGCCAGAACAAGCCCCGGCTGAGACGACATGCAGCTCCACAGGTCACAAGAGTCTGCAACTGCCACTGAACAGTGAGCAGTGTCCTATAACTGCCTACCGACGGACAGCTGCCTCCTTTGTTAGTGTTGTTACAACAGGTCACTATTAAGTTGTGTTCCTGCAGTATAAACAGCATCCTCCATAAGGCAGCTCTGCTCTGAGTTCAGCTTTAACCAATGAACAGTTAATAGTCCTACAGTTTTATCCTCTTTAAACACTTATCTTTTTTAGACTGAGTAATGTGTTATGAAGTAACCTGCAGTTGTGCTGGTCTGTTTGGACATCTCCCTCTCTCCCTCCCTCCCTCTCTCTCTCTCTCTCTCTCTCTTTCTCTCTCTCTCCCTCAGCTGTTTGGTTTGTGCCTTTTCAACACAAACAGCAAAAAGGTTTACATGAGAGCACACTGTTTTGACTGAGAGAAGGGGCCGACAGCTGCCCTTTTTGATGTACGTCCAGCATCTGACCTGAATCAAATTCCAGGGCAGTCTATTCTATCTGGAAGTGCCAAATTAAATATTTAAGCTGGTGCTGTTTCTGATAGGAATAAGTGGAGACAACAAGGAGGGATCTTAATGAGATGGATTTAATGAGCTGGAGATGCTAGATGGCCAAGGACAGCAAGCTTTCAGCAATGTTTTTTACGGTTGTCGTAAGTCATCCAGGGTTCACTGCACAACCAGAAGGGTTTTGCACAAAAATTAGGTACCAAGCATTCATAACATGATGATGATAACATATACTCTATAGTTTGAAATTGAGCACTTTTAAGTTGCTTTCCTTCCGAAACAGTTGTCATTGTTTATTAATTACGTGTACAAATTAATCTTGGAAAAAGCATTTTGCTACAAAAATTGTAATTGTTGTGACAGTTTGAATTGTGTTTATTGTGAAATAACCTTTTTATGTAATTATTGTGGACAACCAAGATTGCTAGTTTCTGGTGCTGCTTGAAATTTCCAAACTGTTTTTCTTACTTGGTTACTTTCTTTATCACTCAGTGATGTCACTCAGAAGGACATCATGTTAAAATCCAGACAAGTTTGCTAGACTGTGAATTAGTTTGTCACTGCAGTTTGAGATGGACCGCAGTGGTCTCCTGGTGGAATGCTAAGAATGTGAGTCCACTATGGAAAAATGGCGAGAGCGGGACCTCACAGACCACCTCTCCTCTTGATGCTGAGTGACACTGTACACCCCTCCAGACTAAATGTCACCCCTGTTAAAAAGAACAATAGAAATTTACCACTTCTTAAACATTAGATTTGCTCCTCTGACAAAATCTTTTTTATGACTGCCCCTCTCTCTCTCTGTACATTTTTCAGGGTACTGAAAATTTCTTCAACAATTATGTAATATTGTGCCATGTCATCCACATGGTCAGCCCTGTCTCATAGCTGAGCTCACTGCCTTTCCTTTCCCTTTCTGTTCTCCAGCTTGGAGAGCAGTGCAAAGCAAGGCTGAGAGCAGGAGAGGAAGCTCTATAGGAAGGCAATCGTCTGGTGGTAAAGCCCAAGTGCTTCATTACACAATGTCATTATATGTTTCTTTGTTTAGCCCTGCACAGCTGTGTATACCGGGCTGATTAGATTTCTGCATAGAGAGTAATGGGCCCAGAGAGTGTCATTGCGACATTGTAGCTGCATGTTGTCATCTGTAGTCGCGTTGATTTTTGACACATAGCTGCCGATGAATTTGTTTCCAGGCAGGTTGTGAATGATGAGCTGCTACATTCAAACAGGCCTGTAGCTGTTTGTGCTGTAGGCGTCTCTCCTTGCTGACAACCCCCCTGTCCATTTGAACCAGATGTTGCAGATGTTTGCCAGCTATTAAACTGGAAAAATATGGCAAGCAAGCTGCTAAAACTAACACTTGGGGTGAGAATTGCCCCTTGACTACACGGGACAGGTTTCCATTATACTCCACAGCTGATCATTCCTAAATTATGTGACACACAAACACAGCGAATGGCATAACATGCATGATCCACCGAGTCAAGAATTACATCATTAAGTCACGGCTCATTGGTTTGTCTGATCATTCTTAAATGCTGTCATGCAGACATAGCTCATGGCATAATTTCCATCACTTTCCATGCAGCCATAAATTTGATGACATACAGCAGAATGCCAAGTCACAGTTTCCTCCAATATGATTTGAGACTTTGCAGAGAAGACAACGCATCCGTCAATCTGTCACAAACTGTCTGTCACTTAGAAGTGAAATCACAAAAGTCAGTGACAGATGTTTTGTCTTTGCCTTTTAAATACAATTTTTGCAGGTGCAGTAGAATTTAAAAAAAAAAAAAAAAAAAGAACTGATGTTTGTTTTTGAGTTCTCTGATCTGATTCGGATTCTTCGTGTTTATTGCTATTTGTCTTAGCTAGGAGTTTACATGTGACTTGTTAAGCATATGGTTTGCTCATCTGAATTCTTTGGCGCGGTGCAGACTAGTGAAGAGAGCTATCTCAGTGGGATTCCCTAGAATTCTCCATTCGCATTCCCACCTCTTCCTCTCTGAGTCACTCCTGTTCTTTCCGATTGTAAGCTTCTTCCCCCTCAGACCGAGTCCAAAGTATATTTCACACCCACCCTTACTAACTAAGCTTCCTCCGCACTCTGGTTCTCTTTCTGTCTGATGGACTATAGATAGTTTTGTGTATTTCTTTCCATTTAATCAGCTGCCATTGCAAATTAACGGGATTTCTACAAATAGCAGTGCCTGCACTATTATTTTCGATGAAATAGTTGTAAAATTTCCCTGCTCTGCTCCCTTGTGAGACGACTGACAGTTGAATGGACACAGATGCTGCTTGAGAATAAAACAGACTTATTTTAAAGATGCAACAAAGGCCTTGGGGTTTCACACTGGCCCACTGTGTGGCTTTGAGTGAAAGGCTTAGGTCTCTCCTTTTTAGTGCGAGTCCTCGCCTTTTCAATGCAGCTTGGTCTGACTGTAGTCTACAGATGGGGTCTTTGGTCGTTGGATAATTGAAGAAGAAACCCCCACAGCTGGGCACAGATGGGGCTGTGAAGGCACAGGACCTGATGATCAAGAGGGGTTTAATGTGGTCTGAGCTGGCGCTTGGTACATTCATGTGGTCTCAGTCAGAGCCATTTTTACAGATTGGCTGTATGGAAGTGATTTGGGTTAATCTGGGTGTTCAGACAGGATACATTGTAAATACAAAGTGATTAGCTGCATGTGGTGAACTGTTGACTGTACTGACCCATCATAGACATGAATTTTGAGCAAAAATTTTGCATTTAACAAGATGTGAAGGAAAAGAAAATTACAGCAGCAAAAGACCTGGGAACAAAAGGGGCGGGGGAATAAAAAAGGTAAGGTAACGAGCAATTATTTCACATCATTTGTAAACATTTTCCTTCCCCTCGCTGAGAGCCTCCCATCATTTTAAATTGTTCCATCAATTAATTGACTGGCTGGGGTTGGCTTTCCTGTTGGTTCAGCTGCTCTTCAATGAGGACAAAGCCTTCTGCGGTTGCTCTGCCCTCAACCGCCGCCAGCAACGGCCCGGAGGAGACCAGATGTAGCAGGGGGAGAGAGAGTGGGCAGCTTCTTAGAGAGGAAGTGCTCCCCAGACCCGAACACTTGTCCAAACGTCACCCCTGACAGGTGGGGAGCAGAACAGTCCAGAACACCCCCCCCCCCCCTCCCCTTTGAGGTTCCCCTGTAATAATAAAGTCAAGAATTGCAGTAATATTACTCAGCAGGATGTTAGACATCTTGTGTGTTGCTTAATGCGCTGGGTGGCTTACAGGTCTATCATGTCACTGCATTATAACAGCGTGCTATGGCTTTGATTAGTGGGCGGCATGTGTGGTTTGGGGAGACTGGCTCTTCCTGCTGAGTAGAGCATCAACACTTCAGAATGGCTGCTTTGTAATATTAGCAACAGACAATATTTTCCTGTATCCACACACCCTGTTTCATTTGGAGCCTGAAAGAACAGAGAAAATGAACCACCACGTTCTCTGTTTGACTGTCCTACAGCTTCTGTTGACTGGTGATTTTGTTGGATGTAGTTTTATATTATTTGTTATTGTCTCTCCTATCACGTGGTGCTCAATGGAGAGAGTATAAATGTCATCACAAGTTCATGGGATGGGACTCGGTTCGTTGATTTTCCCCCCATGCTTCCTCTCGTTGTGCTTTCATACTGTTTTTATCCACTGAGAGGCAATCCAGCTGGGAACTGATGGTAATGGTTAAGCTTCATTCAGACCGAAAACGTGTTAAAACAATGCGAGGGGCTGCGTTGCTGGGGGAGTGTTGTTTAAGGTACCGGTGGTGAAATACGATCTTGGACGCCGAGTTGGAGCTACAGATTATTGTGTTTAAAGGTTTATCAGACACCAAAACACAGCAGTTTGTAATACTCACAGACAGGATATTACAACTCTGGAAAGTCATCGCGGAGGCAACTGTTTTATCCTTCGTCGCAACGAAGCTTCGAAAACACGGCATTCACCAGAAATGTGTGCTTGCATGTATGTGATTGGCCAATGCAGCGTTTTGTCCAGATGACGTTTGCGTTATGTTGCTGCAAAAGTTGAGCCAGGTTCAACTTTTTTGCTGTAGTATCTCTCTGCGTTGGCACATCCACTGCCGTCAATGCACTGCCCCAGTCAAATGAATAAGAGTAATGATGAATTTGTAATGATGCAAGACAACATTGCACTATTTTTTTTAATGAAAGAAAGTGCTTCAATACACAGTACACACACATTTTTGTGAGTGATCACAATGTGTGCCATAGAAAACAATAATCACAAAATAACATTGGTAAAACGAGGCTTATAGTGAAGGGATTTGAACAGTGATTTGCTCATCCTCCCAAAGTCAGGGCGAAGCCACTAATCAGCTGTAGGGATGGGTATCATTAGGATTTTATCTTATCCATACACTTATCAGTCTGGTTCATACTCTACGGTTCTTTTTCATTAGTAAAGAATTGGGGTTTTTTGAATTATTTTATAAAAAAAGAATAAAATCTGAACAGGATTAGAATTGATTTATATTTTAAATATAACTAAATGTTTCTAGAGCAGCAACAGTAAAGTTACAACAGCAGAAAGTCAATAAAATAAATAATATTCCCGACATCAAAATACTTTGTGAAGTTTAGAAAGAATGAAGAACACAGACATCAGTATCAGTGATTCATCCTGTCCTCTGTCCTCCTCCCTCTGCTGCTGGTTGAGGGAGGGGGGGCTGGTTTGAAGAGGGGGAGGGGGGGCTGTCGTCTCAGCTGGCAGCTAAGTTTACAAGAATTTGCCACATTTTAAGATTCGTGGCAAACTAAGCTAAACTGTTAGGCTACATAAAGACAGCTTCTGTTTTAGCTTGTTCATAACAATTCGCTACGGACAAAGCAGTTGAAAATATCGCTTGTCTACATGTTTATGCTTGTGTGTGTGAGGAGCTGAGCCCCGCCCTCATTGAAACTCCAACACAGACAGCAGAGGACAAAAGCAGCGCGCCCGCAAATGACACCAAAACATGGTAGAGACTCTCAGCATAGTTTTTTTTTTCCTGTTCATTTGGCTTAAGTGCTGTGAGAAAACGCTTAGGCACTGTGCCTAAGTCTTATAATGGTGGGGAAAACCCTGATTTTTATAAATTGCATCCACATTCTGGCAAACTCCATGATATTCCGCCTTTTACAGTTGATTCCATTTTTCTTATCAAATTCCACGATTCTGTCCGTGTTTTCTGCAATGTGGAAATCATAGGACCCTGCCTGTGTGGTATCCTGCACATATTAGCTATACTGACCACAGCTCATCCTCTGCTTATTTAATATACAGACACAGACTTATACTGGTATATCCTTCTGTACCTTTGCACCCTCCTGGTAGAGAAAAAGTTGGGTGTCCCTGTTCTCGCACCTGAAAGTGTCCTCTTTTATGTAGTCATTATGCTGTGAGCCACAGTTAATTACAGTTCATAAAGAATTAAAATTATTGTGGTGTGTTGAGCCAGGATGAGTCATATGACTTTGTACATCTCAATATACAATGTGTCACATTGCAAGCTTGCACTGCTTGTGCGCCTTCGTCTGCACCGTCAGGGAAAGAGTGCAGAGGATGAGAGTCTCGTTGGCCTTGGAGAAGTGCTAATCCTCCTGGGTGGTTTGGGAAAGACCTGCTTCAAAGGCCTGCTCTTTTAACCTGGCTGTGGTGGTTAATGGGTCAGAATTGGATTAGCGGTGACTGCGAGGGGGGAGCTCCAGTGAGAACTAAACTGATTCTTGTCCGCAGGCTCTTCTCCTATCATTTCTGCCTGGCTGTTCTCCATGCTGTCCCTCCCACTGCCCAAGCCCCTCCATTTCTTGCCTATTTCCCGAACTAGTGCTGCCTTTGAAGTTAGAAACTCCACTTGGGGGTGTTTTTTTTTTTTTTTTTTCTTTCTTTCTTATCAGACGTGGCTGCATGCATATCCAATGTCAGTGTTGAACCATGTTTGACTTTAGATGCTCTTAGTTTTCTTCAGACAGTCTATACGAAGAGGAATATACTCTGCTTTAGACATTTTTCATTACAACTTGTTTTATTGACTAGCTGAGCTTTAGAGCGTTGTGTGTCACTGTCACTTTGGAAAAAGTAACTTGTACAAATAAATTGTGATCACATAAAAAAAATCAAGCTTTCTAGGCTTGCATACTATGGAGAAAACATGCAGTTCATGTTTTTGCATATTAAATTAAGTCACACAGTACATTACAAAGATTGGATCATTTTTGTTTGATGCTGTGTTGCTTTTATGACATTCCCTTGGCTGTTACGCAGTTTCAGTCACATGCTGAGCATATAAGTATTCAGTTACCCGCCAATTAAGGGTTAATTAGGGGGTAATTAATTCCACAGTCTACACAGTCGATCTAAACTTAGATTTTTTTTGGGGGGGGGGGGGGGGGGGGGTGCTGTTCATTTTGGAAATTACACTGGAGAAACAGAATTAGTTGCAGATCAGATGAAGCAGAGTGAAGGGAGAGCAAGAGCTACCAGCTTTACGATTTTAAGCTGTTCCTCAACCACAAGACCTTGCTGTTCCTAACAGGAATGGAGCGGCCCGTTACAGTGTTTATTGTGGACATTTATACTGCAATGGTGATAAATGCAGTACATCTGCTGCTCTAGAAAAGCCTCACCATCTCACATTCATCAACTGTCTCACGACATCTCTGGTAGGGGAAAGTGTAGTAGTCTGCCATCACACCCATCCTAGGCCACAATGGCGTGCTTGCTCTTATCATTATATTGGTCAATGTTTCACACCTCTCTAGAAGGTTAAGGTCTTGGACCACTATACCAGGAAAAGGCCTCGGCTGTCACATTCCACTTCTGATACGTGACTGAAGCTATGACATTAAGCTTGTTTCCTCCTCCGTTTGTTTGTAGGGATGTCTGTGATTATTATCATCTCTGAGCAATGTGCCCAGGTGAGATCACTCAGCAAGTTTGCACAAAGTCTCATTAGCTCTGATAAATATCCACATGCAAGGGTTGTTTCACTTTCCCTTACAAACAGAGGTGGAGACAGGGTGGCCAGAATGTTTCTGCCCAGCTGTCTGATGGAGGAGAGTAACCTGAGATTAATTCTTCGACGTGCCAGCTCTGCTTTAAACCTGGATGGACACGGGTTGATACGATTAACTCTGTAACTCTGACTAACCTCAAGCAGATGGGGGTGTCTCAAGTCTCCAGTGTTACTGGCTTAAAGGTGGGGGGTTTGGTGCAAAAGCCGCAAGACGCCAACAGCTGACAAGAGGCGTCTGTCCGTGCCTGGGCCTGACGTTTGAGCCCCTTCAGTCCTCTGAGGAGACAGGATCAGAAGAGAGATGTTTATATTCACACCGGATCACATTTCAAATGGCATCTCTGCTGAAGTTGAACAAATACACCAAAGGATTCCTGTGTAGTAAAAAAAAAGTTTGACTGCATATGCACAGAGAAGCAAATGTGATATTTCAATCCTGTTTTTTTTGCTCCCTAACGCTCTTTCTCTAGATGTAAAAGAATCCTAAATATGCACAGCAGGCCATAAGTAGTCAGTATCCATTGTCTGTTCGCGATGACTCTTGAGATTGGCCATGATGATGTAACTGTCTGGTTGATAAGAGTTTGCTTCTCAGGAAATTCATAATGAAACTAACTTTCAAGTCAAAAACAGGGAGTGCCAATGATTCATATGTTTCAGCTCTCCAGCAGATGCTACAGAAACCTCAAGTCACTCATGTCGGGAATGTTCAGAGATGTAGCCTAATATTTACTCTTATAAACCTTAATATAGACAAAGCACTTGATGTACTAATTTTCTGTCGAGACCTTAAGGCTAAAAGACTTTGTTGGTCAGCTTAGAAGTTACTTCTACCTAGGTTTTCCACAACCGAATGAAATTATTGTTTGGTTTTTGGATAAATAAAAACACTCAGTTCAGGCTTGTGATGGTCACATGTAGCATTCTACACATCAACACATTTTGCGCTCAGTCTAACTCAATAGCAGTGAAACTTAACCTCAGCGTGACCCTTAAATATGGCTTTATTAGACAATCTAGAGGCTCAGAGGGATGATTTCATTGATGCTTGGCTAATTTTGGGACAGACATGAAACATGTCCTGTAGACACGTGCAGTCCACTTTAAACATGATTCCCTGCACATAGTAAAAGCTGTTTATGGCATGCACCTGCACACAGCAGCATGAGGTCATGGGTGTTGATCGAGAGAAAAAAACCATTGCATCTCAATGAGACATCAGGCGTAGGTCATGTTGACAGTTACTGATGATGAACACGTCACATATGGCATGAAGGCATAGTGGATAAAGTAGCTTCATCCTTTTTATACCTGGACAGCCAGGTCCGCCAGTCACTCTAGGCTCAGTATAGAACTACATCAGCCTTCGTCATCTACATTTTCCATTAGAATGAATTCTGTAGACGTTAGTAGATGGCTGCGCAGTGTTTTTATCTACGATTATGACGTGATTACTGTACTGATTCTTAAAAGCGAACCTCTCAGTCCAACACAGTCACTGGCAAAGTAGACGGTATAAAAGGAAAAATATGGCTGGGTGGTAATGATGTAACTCTGCTCCCAGTTGAAGTTGTGAAATCATTCTTAGAAACCAAAACTCCCCAGGACTGGGAGGGGGGGGGGGTGTGAAGTGGAGAAGCAAAGCAATATTTCTGGCTCCAGACTGGGCAGTGGTGGTCCTCAACTTCTGTTAAACAGGTTGGTACTATCCACCCTCTCCGCTGCAGCTCGGTCCAGGCCTTTCCTCTACTCTCCTCCATTACATCAGAGAGGGCAAGGGAGCCAAGAAGCTAGAAGAGCCGTGCAGCCACTCAAAACAGCTCGGGTCCCAGCCAACAGCAGTGCAAGCTTGCAGAAGCCTGAGCTGTGCTGTGCTCTGCTTTGCTCACTGTTTTGACTTCTCACTATAGCTGCAGCGGTGATGGCACTGTGGAAGACTTTACTCGCCTGGATGACTCCCTGTTAGGCACGTTGTATCACACAGAGTGGAAAGAGAGAGTGATGTACTATGCAGGACTAACAGGAATGCCACTAAAAATTGCCATTGTGGCATGGTTTCCCACTATTTGGAGCCGAAAATAGTTGGGGTGGACTCCTCTATTATGCAATTACAGTGGACTGTATCACGGAGGGAAAAGGTGACGTGAGATGGATGAAATGTTCTCACACTAAGAATGTTGCCAGTCTCTTTCCTTTCACGTGTGTATGTGTGTGGTGAGTTTCCTCATGTAGTCAAACAGTTTTTTTGCAAAGGAAGATAAGCGCTTCACTCGCCTCCGTTGTGGGATTTGTTAGAATTGTGCATCTTTTTATCTGCACCTTTTGTCTTTGTTTAAAGACCGGTTGTAAGAAAGCAATCTTTGTTCAACAACACTATAGACAGTGAGTGTTTCTCACGGGGTTGTCGGTTTACTGTCGTGGTGACATTTCATGTGTTTCATATGATGTTTTTGTAGGCTTGTCTTCAGGTTTTGTCGCCACAGATGCACCACTGAACAAGAGCCCAGATGCCTTGCATCATAGACACAATGAATTATGTCATTGTTGAACACATATCACTGTAGTGACAGTCCTCATTCACTTAGCAGCATTTGATCCTGTAAGAAAACTCTGTTGGTTACAGCTGCCAGCTTTATGTATCATGGCACCTAAAATTAATTAAAAACCAAACTTAACTTCCTGGCCAGTTATTTATCTTGGCTGGTTGCCCAAATATTAACAATGTGTAATAATCACTGGGCTTTGATGCCGCACCGTTCTCTAAGTGCAGCATGTCATCTACAGTACACAAAATACCACCTGGCAGAACAGGTCTGTGCTTCCTCTGAGTGTCTCAGTGTGTTTCACGAGATCTCTCATCACTTTTCCAGCAGGTGCTGAGTGTGATGAATAATGATATATGGCTTCTCTTAGTCATGGCCTTTTATCCTTTTATGAAGAGAAGCTATGGGGGATATATTATGTCTCCTGTCTTTTCTTCTGATTCCACAGTTTTTTTTAACGCTTGTGGTCACAGTGATTTTGTGCAACAGATGTCCCCAGACGTCCTTTCCTCAAGTGTGTAACAGGAGTCCTGGGAATCTAAATTTTCTGTGTTTGCTTTGTGGTATTTATTGCACGTCACAGGGACTATGAGTTCCTTAATACGTTTCACTGCTGGTTTCCTCTCCACTCCTCAATTGTTGACAAGATTGTTCTTTCCCCTCTGCACTCAGGGCACGTGCGAGATGGAGAAGGAGCATGTCTTTGAATGCCTCCATAATTTTTTGAAACTTGGAAAGTGGGGATCAAGATCTTTTTCCCCTCATTTTTTTTGAAGTGTTCCTCTCTGTTTTCCTCTCGGTATAAAATGATGCAGGGGGAGATTTTGTTACTCTTTTTCCTTCCTAATTTCAAATCTTGGAAATTGCAGGTCTGTTTAGAGGTATTAGAAGATTTTCCTGGCAGTTAGTAGTTCCATGATCACTCTGGTACCAATGACTCTAATATCTGTATTATGTGACCAGAAGAAGTCTTATCAGATTTGCGTATTTACATAAGTGGATTTGCAAAGATATAAAAACCTGCCAAAGCTGGGATATTTCCCATTGCCTACAAGTCAGTTTCCCTTAACCACATTTCCACAGTTAGCCTGCACCCCGTGAAGAGCTGGACTGAGTTCCTGAAATTCTACCCTGCTTCCTCACTCTGTTCTGCCTGTCTGCAGTTAAGGGCTGAAGTTAAGTGGTATAGCCAGGTCTTTAAAAAGTAACCCACTTTTGTCATGAACAGGGCAGCGCTGAATGCACTCAGTGATGGGTGGTGTGGTTGCCTCTGTGGCAAATGTACTGGACTACCCCACAATGCAAGCCTTTTTTTAGAGGTTGATTGACTGGTATCAGCTTTTGAGAGATTACAGTTTACATGAGTCAGAATATGGAAGTAGACATTAAATAATTAAGAATTTTCAGTTTGTCTAAATAATCATTTTTAGTTCTGACTATGGCACGCAGTAGCTCGGTCACTTGTCATTTGCTGAGTTGGTTCAGTTCAAAATGAACTTGGACTTATTCCCATTGAACTGCGCCTTATTTCCTTCCTATGTCAGACTGAATGCCTGCATGTCTGTACGGTTGCCATGCATGGAAGCTCCAGCACCCAGCTAATATCAGCTTCCCTCCACTGCAGGCCCAGTGATAGGTGGTTTACAGAGGCAGTGTTCAAAACCAAACATTACCCAACATACTGCCATAGGAGATTGATTAGGAGATGTTTCAGAGATTAGCAAGAGACAGATAAAGAACAGGTTCACCAGCACAACCATCCGCACTTGTCAGTCACAACTCACCCTCTCAGTTTTTCTCCCTCCCTTTAAGTTTTAAGTCCCACAGAGGTTAGGGAGGAGTGGAAAGGGGAAAAGGAAGCCTTTTGTTTATAGAAGAACAATGCTGCGCATGAGAGTGCACGGTCCTAGGCCTGGAGTCAAAACAGGGCAGACAGACAAACAGGCAGACAGGCAGAGGAAAGGTTGGGGGTTGGGAGAGCGTGGAGGAGGTAGGAGAGTACTGTTCCCTGAAGATGTGTCAGACTGTCTGGCGGGCTGGGTCAGTGCACTGGACTGGAGGAACCAGGTGGACAGGAAGGGAGGTTCAGAATGGGGTCAACCTGAGCTAGTGGGCCTGAAGAGATTTGTTTAGGTTCACACACAGTCATGATTCCACGCAGCCAGGGGAACGGCTGATATTTTGAAATGCCTCCCCCTCTCCCTCTTCCTCTTATTAGGCTGTGTTTCCAGACAGTTTTGACTCTGGACAGGGATGGGAATGGTGGAATATTACCAGGCGGTTGTCTCTGTTCCCACACCCCCATTTCCTCCCCTTCATAGGCTCCAGTGTAATGGTTAACCGCAGAGCAACAGACTAGAGGCAGTGTGAACCCTCTTTTCCCTACAGTGCTCTTTTCTTTTCCCATGCTTCTTTGTGTTTGTGTGTGTGAATGTGACTCTTGATGTAGACTCAGCTTATATGTCACTTCACAGCAGATGAAAGTAGATTCCCAGTTGAAGTGTCATCCTTCCATCTTGTCTTGACCAGTGATTGCTGCCATGGTGACGCCCCCTCCTCTCCCTCCCCTAGACGTCACATGACCTCTCCTTCCCCAGGTGTTTGGCTTGCGTCTGGCGGAGTTCATTGATTCGCCTGCACAGTAGGGCTCTTTGTGTGCCAGCCTGGGAGAAATTCGGCCCATCCTCTCCCCACAGGTGGAACTTTAACTTCACCCCAAGGTCTCCGTCTCTGCCTACAGGGAGCTGCTGTTACCACTCAGAGGAATTGATTTTTATTAAGGGATGGCCTGGCTAAGGAGGGAACTAAATCCAAGCTGATAATCAGTTGTGTGTGGTGTTTGTTTAGCTTTCCCTGCTGTCCTCGGGGAAGCAGCCCTGTTTGGGCAGTAATGTGGAAAGCCATTATGTGACTAATAAGCTGCAGTCAGCCGAGCAGCCACCGAGAGCATACACATGACACCCCTGCTCCCTATGTGAGCCACCAGGTTTTATTTCCACTTAGTCACTGACGAATTTGCCAAGCAATTTTTCCTCCCGGTGGTGGTGTGTGACGATGTAGGTGGTTGTAAAATGATGTTGCGTTTTTTAACAGTGCCTTGACGTGTTTCAGCCTTTTTGTGTGGGTGAGCCTGTCTGCCTCAGCCTGCCATCACTTCCTCACATTCCTTACCCTTCTTCTGTGGTCTTTTTAAAATAACAATGCTTAGTAAAAGTGAAGTGGGCCTTCAGCCTAAAAGGTTTTGGTCATTTATCAGATGGCGGGAATTGTGCGTGTGTGATCCCAGTTCCCACTCAAAAGTGTTTGCGTAGAAGATATCGTGAGCAGGCTGAGGAGCAATATGTTTAATTTATTACTCGGTGACTAATTCGAATACCTGTGTGTTTGACTTGTTTGGATGGCCTCAAACAAAACCAGCTGGCGGTGAAAAACTGAATGCTGGCTTGTCAACCCCATCAAAAGTCCGTTTGGGTCTAAATGATGGCTGTAAGTGGGGAAAATGCCCCTAATGCTGTAATCTTAGTGTATTGTCATTTTAAAAGTTTTGCTGTGAATATCTCAGTGGTGCTCATCCTGTCTGTCTCTCTGCGGTCCTTTTCTGTCTCCGTCTTGCCCCCCCCCCTGCCTCAGCCCCATCAGTCAGCGCTGCAGTCCCTGGCTGTGTGAGGCAGTGCGACCGGAATGAGAAACACAGGCGACACAGAGAAACCCTTCTCTCAGCTTTGCCTCGATACTTGCCGTCGCTATGACGACAGAGAATTTTAGATGGGCCCGAGATGCGAAGGGTTATTTGATGCTTTTCCGGAGTCTGTGTCGGCGTGTTTTTGTGACAGAGAAGGAGAAAGGTAGAAACCGCCAAGGAGTGAAATGATAGTCATCTCACGGTTTAGTACAATATATGATGCAGACTTCACTGCTCATGATTAACAGCACATTTTGACAGCACCAGATTTCTTACTACTTTGTCTTTAATTATTCTTCTAATGCTTTAACTGTTTAAAGACAATTGAACAATTTATCATTTTTATCGTTTTTCTCATACATTTTGCTAAAATAATGAATAACAAAAATACACATAAAGTAAATCTGAAGTGGAAAATAAAATTGCCAGATAAGAATGTCATCATTATTAAGCAAATGTCAGAACTTTGCTTTTCTAAACTACTTAGTTGTCCAGGGCAAACTAAACATGTTCAGAGAAACAGTTTTTATATTTACCACCAGGGACAAGCACATAACTGTCAAAAATCCATAAGATTTAGTTGATATAACAGTCCATTTTTGGGTTTATGATGCATATTGTCACATTTCTGTATGGTGAAATATTGTGCCATAATATAATAATGCACCCCTGTGTCTCTCCAAAGTAACAATACAACAGTGATTGGGTACAGGCTAAGGGAGATGCAAATATATAATATCACCCCCCACCACCACCACACTTTGAAAGACCCCTTAAGAAATTAATTCTGTGTATTTTGTCGCTGAAACAAGTCTTTTATAGAGGCCGGATCTGCAGCTCTGATTCTGGCACTGCAGTTGTCCTGTCTAACCCCTCACCCCATATTAATCCTGGCAACCGGCTACATCATTTGGTTGAAATTGCCACTCCCTGAAAACAGCGTTCTGCTCAGTGCAGCCATGGAAGAGAAATGATGTGAATGTAACTGGCGTCTGAAATGAGGTTTTAATGTTCCTAGTTTTCCCATCATTTTAAAAAAAATTTTATTCTTAGGGCTGTGTGTGTGTGTGTCCCTCACATTGTGAGGTTGACCATGTATGTGTGCTGACGTATGTGTCTCTCTTCCATCTTTAAGTACGAGGGGAGAGAGCGCATAATTATATTTGTCAGTGTGTGAGAATGAGAAAGCCCGTCCAGAGTGACCAATAAAACAACTGATTTACGACGCTGCTCTGTAGGTGCAAGCTCTCCCACTTCCTTTTCTTGGGGAAGGCTTCTGTCGTCAGGACCCCATTTCCCATAACGGCATAAATTTTGGGGGATTTCAGTATGCTGGCAGGTAAAGAGGCGCTGCCATTTCTCTTAATGCCATTATATAAAGCTTTTTCATTGGGAAAGAAAATGTAATGACTTTCCGTGCATGTTGGGTCATTTAGCCGCTTATGATGTATTTCCCCAAGGGGTTTAACATTACTGAGGTTCTCCGCTGAAATCTGCCAAACACATTGCCCGTTTACGAACTTAAATAATGGCATAAAAATAAATATTTTGTGCCACTGAATTTAATTTTTCACATCATTGGATGAAAAAATTAAGCCTTTTCTTTCATTGTTTCCCTTCCTTTTGCTTTTCACTCTCCCGCCTGCCTGACCTACATTCAAATCCCCCTTGCTACTCCTCTTTCTGTTTATTTATTTGATTTCTTTTTAGAAGAAATTCAGTTAAAATTAAAAACATCATTAGGGACTTTTGCGAGCTGGAGGTGTGTTAGAAATTCAGATTTATGCACACAAAGAGGGAAGAGGTTTGTCAAAGAGAACCCCTATCAAACATAAATGAGGCCAATATTGCCACAGAGGGTGACACGACAGCTCTAACCACAGGTACCAAAAACCCAGCCCACCCTTCATGTTAGAGATCTGAGAATGCCTCAAGTCCCCGACACTCGCAGCATCAGTCACTCTACCTCAGAAAGAGAGCGAGAAAGACTGAAACTTTGCTGATACTCTCAGTTAAGCCCTCAGCTTTACTAAAGGAACTAGTTTCCTCAGTATGGCTTTTGATCCTTGTTTTCCCCCTATTTGGGTGTGTGGACTGGGTAGTCCCACATTTTCTCTTAATGGAAGTTCAGGAGTAAAAGGAGAGGCCCTTACAGTGTCTTACAGATATGAAACATTGTGTTATTTGGCTTGGCAACATCAGACATATTAAGTTATAAAAGTTGGTTTGCTGCAAACAACTAAAGAGCTGTAGAATTAGCATCCTTCATACATGGGATGTGTCTTGAAGTTGCGGACATTGTATCTTCCTCAAGCAAATCGCAATGAATTCACTTTTATGTCTCAGTATACCTGCTTAGATGGTAGTGTAGAGCTATTGCCTGATGAGGATGTTTATCTCAGGCAGATTTGTCATACTACTTCTACTGGATTTCAGATAATCACGTGTGGATGTATGTAAAATTGTTTGCGTCTATAAAATAAAGCTAAGTTTATGTACATCATCATTACATTTTATAATGACTGTGTTTTGTTGAATAGTTTTCGTCAGGGTGTAATGAGAGCTGGATTCTGATGGTTGGATTCCACTGCATCCTGATTGCTGTCCTTGCACTCTCCTTCTCGCTGCTCTGCAGCCTCAGACTCCTAATTGGCCTCCCTGCTAGCATTGTCTCCGTGTCTACCATTCCAGCGGTTTTCTCTCCATTTTCTGTTTTCAGCTGTAATTCGGCCCCCTGTATGTTTGTATAAGAAGCCTATAGGTCTAATTATAGTTTTGACTTCCTGCTGTGTGGCTAGCTGAGGACTGCATATGTACTCACAGGAGGGTCTGCAGGTTTTCCTCAGCTTAGCTTGGTTTAGGCTGAGCTGGCCATTGTGTGGGCTGTTTCGTGTCTTGCCATAACCCACAGTTGGTCTCATTTTGTCTATATTGTCATTTCTGTATTCCTGTCTGGACTTTGAATGTAGGTTTTGCCACTGCCATGCTTTGCTTTAGAGTTGTTCACTATTCTTTCTTTTCAACTCGTGGATTTATTGCATTGTGACTTCTAGACTGGGGAGCATAGTACTTGATGATTTTTTTCCCCCTCTGGAAACGCCATCAAATCACTGTCAAGCTTTTCTTCACATTTTGTACATGTTGTCGGAGGCACGTGGGCAGAAGCATTGTGGCAACAAAACAGTCACCTGTTACTTTACTCTTTGCACCTTTTTCACCTGCCTGAAAGCATTCAATGGTGCACACACACACACACACACACACACACACACACATACACACTTATTCCTCTGTGCCTGTTAATAATTAATTAGATCAGAGTGGAGAGCGAGTTGTCTCAGGAGTCTGCATGTGTGTGTGTATGCGTCATTTCTTAGCTCCTGGTTAACGTTAGGGTTAGGCTTAAATTGGTTATGGTTAAGGTTAGGGTAACGGTTTGGGTTAGGCTGTCCGCAATGAATGGAAGTCAATGCAATGTCCTAACAAGGATAGCTGCGCAAACGTGTGTGTGTGCGCGCACGCCTGTGTGTTCAGGAAGAGCGCGACCAAAAGCGATGCATACCAGATGTTTTAGAAATGAGGTGGGTTTCACTGGAACGTAACACATTCCCAGGGATGTTTGCGGAAAGAAATTCTTCCTCATCTGTCGAGCATGTTCTGCACCCCCCTCTCTCCCCAGGAGGGTATGCATCCAGTTTAGTCGTCTGTTTTCGCTCCTCCCTCTGTCTTTTTAATGGGGTTCTCGTCATTAAACCCTCAACCTCACGTGTGTGTTTGTCCCTTGTACGCCAAAATTGTTTCAGCTCAGACCTCAAGTGATTCAAGGTGATATTTGAGTATGTGTGGCATGAACTGAAGGGGCAGATAGGCTGCGGCTGCAGAATAAGTAGCTTAAGGCCTTTACGCACCGGGGGCGTTTTTTACCTGCGATTAATTTGCACGTCAATATATTTTTTCAAAACGTTTGTTTTTGAGTACTTTCACAAAGAATGTGAATATTACACGACAATAAAGAAATGTAATTTACTTTTTTTTCGGAACGAGGTTGATTTTTGTGAGCTTTTCCATCGCAAATAAATGCATCAACCTATTCATGTTGTGCAGAACGGACATCACATCACAACTCCTAATAACGGTGGCAGACCTGTTGATCACCCTGTACTGTATAACAAAGGACGAAGGACATGGAGTCTGTTTCTGTTGCGTTTAGGATAAGCATAATCTGAGCAGCAGCTGTTTAAATCACACAAATTTCCCACTGTATATGTGTTTTGAATTATTATTAACGGTTTCTATATTGATTGATCAAGGCTCCCAGTCTGTCTGTAAACTTGTCTGTTTCACTACAGGCAGATTTCCCTCACTCGCTACGGTGGGCGGGAAATAAAATCAATGAATCAATAAAAACAAACCCTGTTGATTTCTTCCCGTGGAGCCGACATGAAAACTATTTGGTGCAGTAAATTTCTGCTGTCAGTCAGCCTGGTGAAGGCAATTTGGCTGGACGCTATCTTTAGCTCCCCAGGAGCTGCAGCTGACAGAAGGCTGCTTCTGTGGACAGAGACACTGATGATCATCATCACTGGATGATGTTGAATCCATCATTTTTTTTTAAAGAATGAGCTGTTGCAAATTCTTTCGCAAATTCGTGTTTCCGTCGGAAATTCGTATTGCTGCCAGTATAAATAGTTTTGCAGGCGAGTATTTCATATTTTCGCGTCGTTTATTCATCACATCCTCCGGTGTGTAAAGGCCTTTAAGCTGCAGTCTGCCACTATGGGTGTGCCATTTGTCTTTCTGTATTAGCACACATGAGGATAGTGGGCAAGCCAGGCCAGAAAAAAGGCTAGACTAGACGTCAGGCAGATCTCACGCATGACGGGTGTGAAATGAGCTCATATGGTCGCATGATGCCTGTCACATTGTCTTCTTCAGACCAGTCTGTTTTTATATGAACAAAACTGTGACTGTGTGTTGTGGGTATTATTGTGGATTGGTGAAGATTTATGTAAAATTAATGGAGCAGGTGGTGCCTAATTATACTCCCAAAATATGGTGTTTTAATACATATTCTAATATAATTTTACTGTAGGTATAAGCTGAATTATTTCAGCCTTGCAGTCATATTTTAATTAGCATATTTTAAGTAACCTAACTCACATTCTGCACGAATACGAGTTGTAATAGTTACCCGCACGTTGTGAGCAACAGTAGCCAGTAACTATGTGAACAGGTCTTTACAGATAGAGAGGAAGTCAGCAGGTGGAGCAGCATGTCATATGAACTATTTTGAACAAAATAATGACATGATAGCGATGAGTTCATTGTGTCTTACTGAGGTCTTGTCTTGAATCCTTCCACTTTCTATTTCAAGTGTTGGCAAGTAGATGTTACAGCTTAGACTGTATCAAATTCTTTGACGCAGTGAATCTTTTTTGGCACCATTTCTTCAAAATGGTTCAGCGCTTTGGACAACTTTGTTTTCCTCATTAGTGACTATAATGAAATATAAAACTATAGTCTCACTGTCTCACTAGGTTTTATCAAGATATACATTACAGTTATACTGATTATGATCTCTTCCCTATTCAAGCCAATAAAATAGCCACATCAGTATTCAGACCAATTAGTGTCTGTGTTTCTTCATCACAGATAATAAGCTAAGCCAAAACTGTTTCCGTTTGCCTGACTCACTGGCTGCAACTGTAACTCCAGACACCCAGGTGGTGTCTGAGCTTCTTCATCCATCCACACATACAAATACACACACACACACACACAGAGGAGGAGGGTGTAAGTGGCTCTGCATCATCACCTCAGCAACAGCCTCCATGGCTCTCAACAGGATCAATCTCTCTGCTGCAGGCAGGCTGGTTTGGGGAGAAGAAATTGTTGGGAAATTGTTGTTATAAAGTGCAATCTAACTGAAGGAAAGAGGTGGTTTGTGTAATCTGTATTTAAGTTAGTCCGTGTTAGACTCATGGCTCTAATGCAGTTTTTCTCAGCACACCGTTTTGCGACTTGAATCGTGAACTAGACAAATGATTTCCTGCTGCTTACCCGTGCACATTCCTGCCACTTTTCTAACATATGCTTCTAAAGCAAAAACTGAACATAAAAAAACTTAAAAGCAAGTAAATGAACAGTTTCAGGCAAATTAGAGATTTATAATGACTTTTGTTCTGCTAAATCGTATAAAGGAATGTCAAACATATAACCCTGCTTTACTATTTGTGAGTTAGTGTTTACCTTAAATTAATGCTTGACTCTCCCTTTCTCTTTTTCAGTCCTTTGTGCCAAAAACCTGGTAAAGAAGGACTTCTTCCGTAAGTATCCGCCAATCACTGCTGTTCATGATAAACCTATATTTGCTTTTCAATCCCTGTTTGGTTTCCCCTTTTGTGGGTATATAATGCATGCACTGCCAAGGTCTCTTGAGACTGAGAAATGTGGGTCACTTTGGTCTGATAAAATGCCTGCTGTTAGCTGGTGCTAGCCTTCAACAACACTCAAGGATCTTATTTAGCCATTTGAACAGATGTGGATTGTTTACTAACTATGTCCTTGGAAGTAGGAGAGTGTTGTCTACATAGTGCTTCATCACTTTAAACACAAAAATGCAGACTAAGACTCAAGTGTTATTCCCGACATTCTGTATCTATAATAAAGTTTTGTTCCTTTAGACAATTGCTCCATGTAGGATACAATGTAAAACAGTGTTTCCTACAGGTTGATAATTTACTTTTGGCAGTGGGTGGTGTGGCGTGTGATGGGCGGGTTCAGTAATAAACTAATTAAAGGTTTATGAATAGCAAAGTTAGAGGTCTTTGTAGGAAAATACAAAAAATTAAAAAACACTCAAGATTCTCTTATTGGGAACATTTTTAGAGCTTTCGCCCACATGTTTTGGCCTTCCTCAGTGGATGGAGTTTGTTCAGACAGCTGATGTCTGTTTCTGGTGTTCATTCAGCCTCTTGTTCAGGGTCCTTGCTGTTCTACTGATGTAGTGATGTAAATTAAGTTCTAGGTAGATTGTTTCACCCCCCAAAAAGTCCCTGCTGGGGGGCGGGGGTGGGGGGGTTAGTACAGGAATTTTGGCGGCAGGGTTTGTAGGGATGCCCGTCACTGATCACACACAGTGTGGCTGCTTCAAGGGGAGGCCACACGAGGGGAGGACATTTCTCTTCGTTTGATAATGTTAAAAGTAAAGTTAGACTTTGTTGTTGGCCTACCCACTCATTTTAAAAGAGAGAGAAAAAGCGAGAGAGGGTGACCGAGCTGAGAGCACAAGCGAGAGATAAACAGACAGAACGGTGGTAGTCGAGCGAGGAGAGGGAGCGGCGGTAGCGAGAACAAAGCCTGTGAATGAGAGAAATAAAACGTTTATTTTCTAATTGTTTCATGGAGGTTACATTCTAAAGCAGGAATAAATAACCATCAAACACTCAACAGATAATTTACTGTGGAGACTGGGGTACCCAAAGCTTTGAAGCTTTGTTCGTTGCCATAGTATTCGAAAGTTAAAATCAGTATTCGAATATTAGTTTTTTTGTTGTTGTTTTTTCCCGGCGACGGCTGTTTGATAGGAAGAGGGGTGAACAGAGCGATGAGAGGGAGAGACGACGGAGGCAGCGTGTGGAGGACAAGTCTCATGGTGCAGGTACCTCCTCCTCCTCCTCTCTGTCCTGCTGGCCGTGTCAGTGTTGCTCGTCAGCTTGCGCTGAAGCTGCTTCTTCCGATAGGGAAGCAGGCTGCTGCTGTTTCAGACAGACAGAGAGAGAGACAGTTGTAAGCAGAAACACAATAGGGAGAACAGGGTAGCAGGCGTGCGGCACGGAGACCCGCCAGAAGAAGCAGCAGCAGCTTCAGCTCGAGAGGGACACAGAACACAAAGCACCAGCGGACGGAGAGGAGGAGGCACCTGCACCATGAGTCTCGCTCTCCTCACCCCTTGCTCCTATCGGACCACAACCACAACCGCAACCACAACCACCCCCATCCCTCCCCCCTGTAGCGAAGCTTAGAATAAATTGTAATTGCTGCCGAAGCTTCGAAGCACAAAAAAAGGTATTCGGGACAGCCCTAGTGGAGACAGAAGCTATTTCTTTCCTTTTCCTCGTCTGCATTTCTCCTTCATTCATTACATCCAAGACAACAGGACAAATCTATGTTGTTATGAATTCGGATTTTATCTACTTGGGCGGGTCTTAATCTACCTGGGCGGGCCGCCCAAGTAGAACCTATGTATGGGAAACGCTGAAAGATGATGGTCACAGCTCAGGTCACACTTGTTCTTAATGGTAGTTTGTAAAAGTGTAAACTGAGAACTGAGTGCTAAACAGCATTAGTTAAGTCTTTATGTCCAAGATTAAAAAACAATTTTCCAACTTCAGTTTGAAGAAAATTATACTCACAACCACATTATTAATGTGCAACACGATATGCAGCGTAAAGAGCAAGGTAAAACCTATAGCCTCTAAAATTGCAAAACTAAAATACGGTGAATATAATAATACAGCGTACAACTTTTTGGCAATTTTGCATAAACTAGCCTGTTCATTTTCTCCTCCAAAGTCTTAATAGCTACTTGGGTAGGTGTTTATAGTGTTGTGAGTGTTTTGGTGTGTTTGGGTCAGGCTGTCATGGTGAATGAACATGTAAAGGTCCTCTGCTCACTCAGGTGGTTTCTGTGGTGCCCATTCCTGCCATTCCAATGCTCAGGAGCTGAGCAAACATTCAGTCAGGGAGTTGGTGGAGAGCTGCACTGAAACCATATATAAAAATGTCTGTGCGTGTCCCTATGTATGAACTAAATCCATATAGTGCTTGTCTGTTTTTGTTGTTATGCACATGTTGTGTTTGTGCATACTTCAACCATATCTATGTTGTTTGCAGAAAGGAAAATGTCACACACAGGATCCACCTATCATTTACAGACTTTAATGATTTGCATTATCAATTAATCTCTTAAAGGTCCAGTGTGTAGGATTTAGTGGCATCTAGCGGTGAGATTGCAGATTGCAACAAACTGAATACCCCCTACTCTTCCAAGCATGTAGGAGAACCTACGGTGGCCATTAAACTAACGAAAAACGCAAAAGGCCCTTTCTAGAGTCAGTGTTTGGTTTGTCTGTTCTGGGCTACTGTAGAAACATGGTGAGCTCCATGAAGGGGACCCGCTGCCTATGTAGATAAAAAGCTCATTCTAAGGTAACGAAAACACAACGATTCTTATTTATAGGTGATTATACATTAATTAAAACATACTACAAGCTGATTTTGTATTCTGCTTCCAATAAAACAGAGAAAAGCAAGCAGGCCCACACAGTATTGCAACTGACACATGCGTTGCAACTAGCAAACATTTGGTGTTTTGTCCTGATAAATGACTAATTGACTTGTGACTAATTAGTCACATAAAAATCAAGCAATTTGTTTGGTGAGTGATTATTTTAATCTGCTAATAGATTCAGCAAAATCATGTGGTGCATTTTCATAGCAAGGTGACCAGCTTTATATATTCTGAGAGCAACAAATTTAAAGCATTTTTTTGGTATGCGCAGCTGTATTTTTGTCACCAAAGGACACCATTTGGCATCAAAACACAAAAAGTTTGTGGAAGTAAATAATGAGTAATCTGTGACTAATCTGGGCTGGTCCTGTAGTGAAAGTGTTGTTGACACCACAGCATCTCTGCCATGTAGCAGGGGTGTAGGGGTGTAACGGTACACAAAATTTACGGTTTGGTATGTACCTCGGTTTTGGGGTCACGGTTCAGTACGTTTTCGGTACAGCAGAAAAAAAGAAAGATGGAAAATAACATTTTCGTCCTTTATTTTGAAAAATGTACCTATTCAACAGTGGCTCATTGGCCAAAACTATTACTGAAACAGTTTAGTTGTGCTGCAGTGGAAACTATTACTGAAACAGTTTAGTTGTGCTGCAGTGGAAACTATTACTGAAACAGTTTAGTTGTGCTGCAGTGGAAACCATTACTGAAACAGTTTAGTTGTGCTGTGGAAAAGGAAAACTTTTTCTGCAAGGAGTCAGGAAGACACCTGCTGACAGCTGTTTTATGCTGATTCATGGTCGCTCAAAACTGGTTCTTGCGCTGTCCGACCATGTCAGAAATTTAAATGTGTTGATCGTTGTTCAGATTCACTCAAAGGTGAAGTAAAAAGCTGACCGGGGACACGTAATATTGTTTAAATACGGGGATAACAGCGCATATTTTAATAATAATGATGGCAGCGACACTACATGAGCATGGGTAACAAGGGTAACTTGGCTAAGCCGGCGACCATACATCCATAAGCTATCCATGCTACCCGCATGCTACAGCTAAGTGGTGCACCGCCAAAACATTCCAGATGGAACTCAAGCGCTAGAATTATTGTTCCGCACGCTGGAGTAAGTGGATTATTAAACTATTTTGGCAGTAATTGTTTGGGTCAGGGAGCATACTGAACTGAGGAGTTCAGTTGCTTACTGAACCGAACATCCTGTACCGAACGGTTCGGGACGAATACATGAACCGTTACACCCCTAGTAGCAAGCTAATACCGCTTTATAATGTTGTCATTTGTGTCTTGTTAAACTGTTTATCTGTTATTTATTTTTGGTCAATGTGGCTGAGGCTGAGTGTGGTGTTGTTCTGTTTTCTTCCCTCCCTGCAGGCCTCCCTGATCCCTTCGCTAAGGTAGTTGTGGACGGTTCAGGGCAATGCCACTCTACAGACACTGTGAGGAACACACTTGATCCCAAGTGGAATCAACACTATGACCTGTGAGTACCAGAGCATTTTCATGACATGTTTTCGACATCTGTTTTCAAAGACAAAAAAAAATCACATTTCTTCTTGGTTTATTTGAATACCTCCCACCTTCACATACCTAAGGATTTAATCTGATTACAAACAGCAGTTTGAGGCCCTGTTTGGACTATTACAATGTCTCACAATTTTTATGTCTTTCTTTATTTAACCTTGATGAATGAGAGCACTGAGAAGTGTCAGACTTGGCCATTAACAGGACTTGAACAGTTACAGATGTAAACAGCCCTTGCATCTGGCGTCTCACTTATCTATATACACTGTAATGACACAATCCCTTCAGTGCCAGCAAACAGTCTAAAAATGTCCCTCGGAACAGTATTTAAAGCACAGAAAAGGAGGAGGCGTCTCCAATAGTATTTTCTTCCATTGACTGAAACACGTGCATGTCTTGTTGTACCCTGATTGCCTTTCCCAAAGATGGTTTGTCCTGTGAAAGTAACCTGGAAAAAGCAGAGACGGAGCGCGTGAGTGAAAATGTGAGAGTGAAAGTTTCCAGTATTCAGCCGGTGTTTATCCAACTGTCATGCGTAGCCAACAGCAAGAGGAAGCACATGTCTCCGTTTGTTTGGTTGCTCGGGATACAGGACCCTCTCTGTACATGGCTGTTAAATTAGCTATTTATGTCACATTTGACAAGAGGGAAAAAAGTCACGCGCACATATGCTCACCTTGAAGAGTACACTTGGATTGATGGAGAGGAGATGACAGACTCGTGGCTCAATTTTCTCATGAGCCTGCAGACGTAGCTGACTGGAGTTTGTGACAATTACTTGTGTTTCTGTGCCAGAGATAAGTTTAACATCACTATACCCCCTTTACTGTCTGTCAGTGTTAATTGTCATGGCCAGCAGGACTCCCAGGTGGTGTGTTGCAGGAGAGAGGTTTTAATTGACTGAGAGCAGCCTAGCTAGCTGTCTGGCTGGCTCACACTTATTAAAATAGGGCCTGCAACACCTGGTGTTCCAAATACAGCCCGAGTGCATTAAAGCTGTTGGCAGTGACTCTTTTTTTCCATCTGTTGTATGTGCTCATGTGAGGGTGTAGAAATCCTGTGTAAGTGTGCCTCTGTGTGTGTGTGTGTGTAAAGGGCCTCACTGGTCAGCCTCAGCCAGCAAACTGGCCCGTGAACTGTGACCCTTCAGCATTGTTGCAGGATGTGGCCAGCATGCCAAGGATAGCAGGCTGCCTGCCTCTCATGCTCCTTCTGCCTGCACCAAGTCACTAAGAACTACAAGGTTGACATTAAGGATACATTAGCATAACAACCACTCCTGTTTGTAGAGGACAAGGGCACAGTAATTATTAATCATGTAATCATTTTTTTTTTTTTTTTTTTTTTTTTAGAGGACCTTAATTTTTATATTGAGTGTCATGAAGTGTTTTCAAGCATTTTCGGAGCCTCCTGTCAGTGTGCACTCAGTCACATTCGGTTAATTAGGAGTCCTTATTTAAAAATACATGTGCAATGTGAAGTGTCTAGGCTAGACTCACATCCAAGCTGAATCTCTGTGGAAGCATCCAGTTAAATGGCACCACCTTCAATGGCTTTATTAGGCCTGAGTACTGGTATTACTATGTTGTATAATTAGAGCTGGGCAACAGGAAAACTAAATGTCACTAATATCACTGTGTATCAAGCTTCAAAATACTTACAAATATCCATGATGGTGATAAATAAATGTTAAATGTCAATATATATCGTTCAACTATACAGATCATTTTTAACTGCTTTCATGGAATGAATGTGATCCTTTTAGCCTTTTCACATGTGTGATTACAGTTTGTTTTTAATCTTTCTGGGGTTTTTTGTTTGTTTTTTTTGAACAGCATCAGAAAACAGATTTACTCCATGTATTGAAACACCATCACTCAATCAATTTCAGAGCAATTGCAGGTTCTATTCCTGCATTTTGAATAGTAGTGGGCCTACCATTCTGTTACATTTGTATCTCAAATTGTGACTTAGTGTTGCTGTAATGTAAGGCTTTTCTTTCACTTTGACCATTTGTTCTTGGCAGTAACTTGGTGCAGGAAAAAGCAACTAAAAACAGTTCCAAAGATGCCTCTTGTATGAATACAGTCTGCCAAATAAAAGGATGTATTTAGAAAGCACATCTGACTCTTTAAATCTGCTGCTTTTTCCTTTCTTTATTGCAATTTTCCCATTGTCTCTTGGGCGGTATGTGTGTTATTGGCTATGACTGGTATTAAAAATCTTAGCCAGACTAATGAATTTTATTACATGGAGGGTGATCCAGATGACTGGGGTTTGGTTATAATACTTCCCTCCCGTCACGTCTGTCTGACATAGCGGCTCTCTCACATCGCACCCCAGACAGGCATTTGGCATTGACTCAAAATGTCCAGACGTCTTACTCACAGCCCCATTGTTTCATATCCTTTTTGGTAAGCAGCATGATAATTACACTGGGATGTAGTACTGCGAATTGTACAGATGATTAGTTTGAGGCTGAAGGAGGGAGCCCACCCGAGCTGATGTGCCACAACAGGTTCACATGGTGCAATTTTTTTATCACACCCTGGTCTCGCCTGACACACGAGGAGAAGGAGAGAAGAGAGCAGCACTAATGCACTGAAGGAGAAAAATACAGATCTCTCATTCCCAAAACATCTTTGACTGTGTCTATACAATAATTACCTGATGATAAAGTCCTTTACTTGCACAGGGGCCAAAGAACTTTTCACATTATTGTTTTTGTTATCTTTGAATCTGTGATTATAGATTGAATCTCTTACTATGCGATGTTAATTTACTCCATATTAGTGCAATCATAACTCACAATGTTTCATACCTACTACTATGTAGTTTATTCGCAACTTCTTCAATCAGAGTTATAATTCTTAAGATATCAGTTGTGGTTACTGCTGGTACTAGCAAGTGTGAGTTAAAACACTCGTTGAGCAGCTAATTTGTCAGAAATACAACGGAATGCCAAAAATGTTTGTTGATGAAAGATTGTTGCCGGCACTAACCTCAGTGACAAATACTTTGTGTTTCCTGTGACTGCTTCACAGTAAAAGCCATTCTGTGTTTCGCTAGTTGAACATTTGTAATGTGAAGCAGCAGCAGTAGGAAATGTTTGGCTTGCATTAGCAGTGCCGGTACAACATTAGGAGAGTGAACAGAAACAGTGAGGCTCAAATAAAATTACAGTAACAATGTATTACATTCAGGCCTTCTTTCCTAAAGATATTATATAGAGAGTTAATTACTGAATGTAATGCATTAAATAGATGTAGCTGAAAAAAACCAACCATAAGTAGTATCAAAAATGGGTTTTGATTTCATGAACATCTTCATGTCTGTGAAGATAGCAATCAAAGTGATTTTACACATGCAGTATGTCTCATATTGTATGTTTACAGTATTATTTCTGAATGTCACATTAACTGCTTCAAAATAGTTTACTTAGACACAAACAACCCTCTAATATTACAACCCAAACCAAAAGGGGCTAGAGTGCTGAAAGCTTGGTGATAGCCTAATTTAAAAAGACATTTATTAGGACAAATGTAGACACTTTTTCCACTGTCGGACAGACTCTTGGAAACAATGTCACATTGTAGTCAAAGTATTTTCATTGTTGCAGTAGTTCTACTCATCCGGTCGCCGTAGCTAAAATTTGATGTCGCCTCCTCACTGTATCTCTCTTCCCTTAGTCCTTTGTCTCATTCCCCCTGAAATGTGGGAAGGGCTGCTGTGAACATTGTAAATGATCACGTTTCATACTCAGATGCTCGGGTCGGATTCACACATTCACGTACGCTGGATGGAAAATCCCTCTCAGCCTCCGCACCTTCCTCTTCCGCTTCCTCTTCAGCTGCCTTGTCCAAGCCCTGTCTTGTAATGTGTCATTGATAAGGAGACTTAGTGGTAGCCTCTGTGGCAGATGTGCGTCTCCCCTGCAGTGACATCCTGAGTGAGACTCATAAAATCTCATGTCAACACATTAGCTGTTACATGCTGACATTATCAGTACTTCTCTAATAATAATAATATGTTTCACAGCAGACAGTATCACAGAAACTTAAACTGCAGTACAGACGCTGTCTAGAGTTAATTAAAACTTGTCTCACAATGATTCTCCTGGTGTCTATGAGATAGCCTATCGTTATTGATATTAATTATCTCTCCTTTTTATGTTTTCCCCCTCAGATACATTGGAAAATCAGATTCCATCACTATCAGTGTGTGGAATCACAAGAAGATTCACAAGAAGCAAGGGGCTGGCTTCCTGGGCTGTGTCCGCCTTTTGTCCAACGCTATCAACCGCCTTAAAGACACCGGCTGTAAGTGTCAATGTTACTTGACCTTTTTATGTGCAGTAATATTGTCATTATTTCTAATTATTATGTTTTGAAATCTCTAAGTTCTGGACATTAGTGGAAGGAGCCATGTTGCATATTAACTAAATACAAACAAATTTCAGTAAATTGGTCAAAGTTTGCATCCTAAGATATTACTCCCTTTTGGATTCTTATATTTTTCCCAATATCTGAGTTTGGGAATGTCCAAAAGGTTGAAATATTGGTTATTAAAATGTTTAAAGCATTGGGCCAACATAGCGTGATTGCTCACATACATTCAGAAAGATGTGATGAAAAATGTGCCCTATGTTTAGCACAAAACATTACCAAATTACCAAAATTTCCATGGAATATAAGAAGGTACAAAAATGGATATTGACAGCTTCTTGTCATAAATATTTGATTGTTCATTATCGGTATGAACAGATGGAACTTTTTGCATTTGAGCCACAAGCTCCTAAACCAGTTAATAATTAAATTAATTTTTGTTCGATTTTTTTATTTATTTATTTTTTTTAATAATCTGTAGAAGAATGTGTTTTACCAGGGGGTTGGAATTCATACAGGTCATATTTACGTCTTATTTTTTTATTATATAAAATTGTAATAAGATTTGAGTTTAAAAGTATATTCCAATAATTTCCTGAAGTAGCTCTAAATTCACAATCATCAAAAAAATATTTTTCTTAGCTTTTTTAAGGGTATCTACAAATGTGCCTGTGTTACGTGGTACTATTTCAGTAATTGGTACACATGCATTACTCAGTGCATTGTCAGGTTTTATAAATGGAAAAAGACATTTATTTGTGCTGTTTTACTCCAAAGATGTTGACTTTATAGCATAGTGTGTTAAGACTAAATCATTGTGGATGCATGCAGCTGTAATGCAGTGCTGACATCAGATGTTCTTCTCTACTGGAGAGGAAAATGACAATTATTCATGGGATGTCAATCATGACAGATTTTAACATTTGCCACAGCCCTAATGTATCCATCACGGCAGTCTTATACCTGTAGTGTGATAAGAACCAGAAGGTAATGACACAGTGCTGCTGTCAGAGCTAAGTGACAGAACATAGAGTAACTCCTTTTAGTGTCCTGTCTGCTTCACTAGGTCTGACAGAGGCCAGACCAGGGTGTGAGAGGGGTCAGCATTCTGCCCCTGCCAGAGCAGGAAGAGCTAATCAACATCACCCTGCAATTACAGTAAAAATGTCTCATGTCAGAAGCTAACTGGATAAATGAATGGAGGCTTTAGTAAATGGTTCCCAGTAAAAGCAGTGACAGACAATTGTAGCAGCTTGGAGTTATTTTTTTCCCTGTGTGGGGTGTGCTGGTACCTGTTCACTGTGCCTGTGGGCTTTTCGTCCGAAAAGGGAAAGAATCCCACTGCTTTTCCTAGAAGCCCCTGACACTGTTGTTTTCCTGGAGCGACACAGGAAACCTGAACCTTGTGCCACAGCTGCGAGTGGTTTGCCTCTGCATTTCCTCTCTCTCCTGGCCTCCTCCTCACCCCTTAGTTTCCCCTTCAGTCTCCCTCATAGACTGGCATGTGCACACACACACACAAAATGCCATTGTGACTAACCTCCCTCTATCTCCGTCTGCTGATCTAGACAACCGGTCATTTCACGCAGACATGCATAATTGTACAGCTATTTAAGTGTAAGCGTAGATTTGTTGTGCTTCCTCTGTTGTGGTCTCTCTCCCTGTGTGCATTTGTCATTCTTTTGTTTTTTGTGTGCATTTACCAGCAGTTGCAGTTTTGTCCGCTCCACAGGCCTTAGAGAGGGCATTGGGGTTGATTCCAACATTTGTGTATAATTGCAGAGTGTCTTGGGTTGACTGTAACATTTATATATAATTGCAGTGTCTGTGTTTCTTGTCTTTGTGCGTACGTCTTGCAGTCATAAGTATTTGAATGTATGTACTTTCATGCATCTCAAAGTGTGAGAGCGTTCTTCTGTATACATTTTTACTGTCTGTGTGTGTTTTCTGTTTTCTCTGCGGCTGCTGACCTCCGGCCAGCCTTGTAACGGTTTGACCATCGCCTGTTTTGGTCCCTGTTTAGTCTAGACAGACATCCTGAGCTGATCTGCATGACACCCAGACAACAGAGAGCAGATAGTGGCATTTCTCATGTCTGCAGGCAACTTGGACATTTTTTTTTTCTTTCCGCCTGATCTCTCTCCTTCTCCCTCACTCTCAAATTCCGCAGACTTTAAGAACTTCAGACAAAGAGTTTCCAGACTTTGGCAGAAGTTCATGTCCATGCTAAGACTGAGCGGGATAGTGCAGGCTTTGTACTGAAATTTGTCAAATGTTTGACCTCTGCATTTGAACTGAAGCCTGCTCTGTACCGATGCTCAGTGAGATTTTTACAGCCCGTGGCTGTTCCACAGACCAGACCATCTGTTTCGGGGCACAGCCAATATGTGGTCTACAGACAGAAGAATGAGAGACAGATAATGACTGAGAGAGGGATTGACTCTGAGTGATGTAAATGATACAGAGCAGTGGGATTTGTCCAAGGAGGAAAAAAAATGCATCGCAGCACATGCTAGTTTACATGCATCTCGGTGAAACTGATGAATCCTCTCTTTTCCTTTTCTCTCTCCTGTCTTCTCTCTTTTCTGCTCCTTCTTTCATCTCTATTCTCATTTCCTGTTTGTCTTATGTTGTTTTCTCTCTTTGTTTTGTCTCTGCCTTTGCTTCTGCGCTCTCTCCACTTCCTTCTTTCTGTTTTCTCCTAAGTAGACCAGCGACTAGACTTGAACAAGCTGAGTCCCAATGACAGTGACACAGTCAGAGGCCAGATAGTGGGTGAGTACACATTGACAAACATGGAGGCATTTGGTAGCACAAAAAGATTCACTAATTCACTAATTAGAAATTAAATGGCATTTCAAATACCTGAAACAGTCCTACAGTGTATTCTACTCATTATTCTTCACCATGAGGTCAGATGTACGTGTGTTGTCCTTCATTTAGTGTGGTATACTAACCACTTATGTGGCAGTGTACATGGGCAGCATTTACAAAAAAGGCAAAAGGCAACAAGTAGTTTCAGTCATCCTAACAATTTCCATTAAAATATCTAGTCACCCTTTTTTGGTTCTTTTAACAGTTATTGTAAAAATCATAGAGTTTGTGATAACTTTCCATATTCTGGTAAGTCACAATACTCTTGAGGATATATACATAAATGTGAAGTATTTTTAGCTCTTGTCTGCCAAGAATTACCCATTATTGTTGTGACATTTATCACAGTCTTCATGTAAAATTTAGTATTAGATTTCATAATACCAGTCCATCCCTACAGGCGGAAAAAATGAAGCAGTAGAGGAAAATGCAACACACGCTTCCTTTAACCAGACCCTCCAGTATACCACTGATAAAATTTAACCCTATTCCTGTTACTCATAAAGATATATAGCTCCATTTTGTGCTCCGATAAACTATCTGTGTCTGCACCGTAATCTGCTGTCTAGTAATCCTGGTGTGTGTGCATCTGTCTGCCATGTGTTGCTGCAGTGAGCCTGCAGTCTAGGGACCGGATAGGCACAGGAGGCCCTGTGGTGGACTGCAGTCGGCTGTTTGACAATGATCTTCCAGATGGGTGAGTCAGTTGGGGGAAATCTCTTATCATCTCAGAAGGAGCTTTTTTTGGAGGCTGTTGCAAATCCAAAACAATAAATGCTGCCTTGAAGTACGGGGGTAAAGATAGACCGAATATGATATTTGCATGTGGTGAGACAGTGCAGTGAGACAGAACACTACTCGATGGTTCTGCGGCTGCTTAACCATGTCCGCTCACTGCTGTGTGTGTGTATGTTTCTGCTGCCAGCTGGGAGGAGAGGAGGACCGCGTCTGGACGAATCCAGTACTTGAACCACATCACACGCACCACACAGTGGGAGAGGCCTACCAGGTGAGTACACTGTACAGCCCACAGAAACTCAAATCCAGACCTCTTAAATCAAACAGCAGCAGGCCTATGGAAGACCTCATCTCTGACCTCAGTGCTCCCAAACAGGGGAACTGTGTCCAAAACTTGAGTGGGCTCCTCAAAAAAGGTGTCAGACAGACTGCTCCAGACAGTGGTGTTAAATGACGTGGAAGAGCCAGGGAAGTCACGGAGCTGACGAGCGGAAATAAGGGCGTCTCTTCCCAGCGCTGCCTCTGTCTTTTCTACTTATGTTCCTTTTTACTGTCTTTATCCACTACCTTGCTCTTTATCACCCAGTTCTTACCAAAGTTAACCTCAGGCAGCTCTAATTGCTCATTACTTTTGTTTTTGGTCGGTGCTGGCTTGAATGGCTTTCTAAGTTAGTACATGAAGACTTCCTACATATAGATTTGCTGCTGTTTGTGTTTGTAGAGATGTTCCTTTTCTTTTTCTTCCCTGTCGTTGTTGTATTCCCCTTCATCCTCCTTTTTAACACTTCCTTCCACCTCTCTGCCCCTCTCAGACCTGCATCAGAGTACTCCAGCCCCGGCCGGCCTCTTAGCTGCATTGTGGATGAGAACACGCCCATCAGCACGAACGGGGCCACGCCCACCACAGCATTGCCGCCAAGTGACGGTGACCAGCGGGCCCAAGAGAGACGCGTCCGCTCCCAGAGACACCGCAACTACATGAGCAGAACCCACCTGCACACGCCCCCAGACCTCCCTGAGGGATATGGTTAGTGGGAAGCCAGTACCAAAGAGTGGACTATATATATGAACACACGAGCATGTGAAAGACTAGTATAGTGTTACATTTACATACATTTTGCAGGTTGCCTGGCAGCTAAGAAAATATAAACCCGATGAGCCTTATTGCTCAGCCAGCATTAAAATGATTACAACAAGGATTGTGTTGTGTATGTACCGTTCTGTATCATGATATAAATTGCCAAATATGAGCAGATCTGAAACCTGCATGCAGTCCAGCACCTCACTAGAATAGATGTGCATTTTCCCTCAGTTTTTTACAGATCTAAAACCACAACACCTAGTGGAACTAATGATGGAAAGGAATTTAGAGGGGACCTCAAGTTCAGATCAACATTATCCTTAGTTCCCCCAAATTCACTGAAAATATATTGAAGAAATACTATACCAGTGATTCCCAACCAGGGGTTCCAGTACCCCAGAGGGTACTTCTGTAAGTACCAGGGGTACTTGGAAAGATTGTGGAGTAGCCCAACTTATTTGGTTGAGAAATATATTTTTAAAAAATATATGCAGTGTATATATATCCACATATTGAGTCAGCTGTCACATCTAAATACCACATGTTGCGACTGAGAGTGCCCAACAACTAGTTAGCAAGCTAGCAGAGAAATTGAAACTGAACTGAAACTGAAAGTGTAAATGGTTGAAATAGTTCACTACAAGTCATGGATAAATGGTAAAACATACAGCTAAAAGTAATAACGATTTAAATAGATGGCTAAAAGTACTGGTTAAATGGCAGTGTCCAACATTTTTTCCCCACTGGCCCACTTGACCAGTAAATTAGTTTGTATATTCTCACTGGCCTGGCAGCCAAAAAATGAAAATAACTTTTTTCCATTATTTTGGTGATTTATTCATTGTATACATAATACGTACAACAGTAAGGTTGTTTTCCTTTAGTTATGGATATGTAATGTTGATATATTACACAAATATGCAAAATATAAAATTGGGCACATATTGGATCAGTAAATGGTATATAAATGTAGGTTTCTCCATATTTTGTGTAATGCCAGCGAGTATGGAATATATAGGGGGAAGAGAGCAGAATTTATGATAACATTTCAACGAGTATGGATGACCTTGATGATAAACTCTCGTGTCAAGGAATGAGACAATGCTGAGAGATCTGCAGAAATGTACTCGTTAAGATAGAACAGTGAGAAAAGAAACATAATGGCATTTGATTTTGTGTGCGTGTTCACTCCAAGCTCCTTCTGTCTGTTTCTGCGAGCCACCTGTCCACTACAGACATGGAGTTGAACTGTAATGAATGAATAAAAAAAAGGAGAAATGCAGAGGAAGAAAATGTAACAAAAACTAAGAGAATCTGTCTCCACATAAATTATCTGTTGAGTGTTTGATGGTTATTTATTTCTGCTTTAGAACGTAACTGCCGTGGAACAATCAGAAAATAGTTTTTTTTTCTCTCATTCACTGGCTTTGTTCTCGCTACCGCTGCTCCCTCTGTTGCGCTCGCTCGTGCTCTCTCTTTCTCTCTTTCTCTTGTCTTTTTTAAATGAGTTGGGAAGCCGACAGCAAAGCCTAACTTTACTTTTAACGTGACCAAACGAAGAGAAATGTCCTCCCCTCGTCCTAAACTGTATACCCATGACTCTGATTGCCAGTCACTGGCCCATGGTCAATCAACTTGCCCTGCATAAACTTTTACTGGCCCCAGGCCATCGGTTATGTCAGACTCTGAATGGTGTTTTGGCTAAAAGTTATTGGGGAAATGATTGAAACATCTAGCTTCTGCACTAGCAGTATGAATGCAAACTTGACCAAACCAACCTAAACACTGAATTATTATATAATTATATAATTAAATTATATAAAAAAATATTGTAACAAACTTATATATAGTTAATAGTGTTAAAACATCCAATTCATCTGCTCATCTGATAGGGCTGTGGGGGTACGTCTGATAAAAATGTTGCAACCACCACTATACTAATAATACTGCATGTTGACTCCAGCTCTCTAATCTTGAGGCAGATAAATATTCAATATTCTGATTACATTGGAGTATGCTGGGTTTTTTTATCCCCTATGAAAGCCATCTCTACCTTCCACTAAGAATCGTGTCATCACTGTAATGCTGTTGTGTTAATTGCTTCGCCTCCGCCCTCCTCCCAGCTCAACACTGGGCTCAGTAACCCAGCTAATCTGTGTCCTCATTCAGTCCAGCGCCTCTCTGATGATGCTGCAGCTCCATACAAGGAGCCTGAAATACTGGCTCCATTTTAGACAATCTAATTGAATTGATCTAGCTGTTAAAGGCTGGCGGCAGCCATTCATTCCCTCCCTCCCCCTTCTCCTTTCTGCACGCAGTCAAACAATCAGACGCATTCATGTAAAAGCAAACACACACACACACACACACACACACACACAAGCTGCGATCCCCCACACAGCCCTGGGGAGTCTTGTTTATCCTCACAGTAAAATCTTCTGCAGGATTTTGGAGCCAGAGTCACAGAAGCATATCAAAGCCTTGCCCTCAGTCCTTCAGATTAGGAGGCTCCTCGCCTCTCTATGCTTGTCTCTTTATCTCTCTTGCTCTCTTTCTATCTCTGTCCTTACTTCTTAATTCTTGGGCAGTTCCTATAAAACCTGTGAGCTGCTCTGATTCTTCTCATGTGAACACACACTAGCCAAGAGGTGTCACTCCATGTTTCGAAGGTATAGTGCACACTCATGGGGCGGATGTGGGTTTAGAAGGTTATGTGTACATGCATGTTAAAGCAGGGTGGTGGGTTTATAGGGATGCCAGAGAAGAGCACTCTGGCAGGCAGCTCCATGGAAATATCTCTGTCAGGCTGTGATGAATGAGCTCACCAACTCAAAAGTCAGACAACCCCATCTCTCCTCTCCTTTCCTCTCCAATGTTCGTCACCCTGTCTCTCACCCCCCTCCCCCGCCTCTTTCTGGCTGCCTTTGGGATCTCCACTGACTCAGGCAGTCCTTTTATCTCCATCTGTGTGATTTTTCTCTTACGCAGACAGAATATAGGCACAATCTATATACATGTGGCACATGAATTAATTTCATTTCCCAAATATTTTAAACACATAACTTTGACATACATTTTATGCCAAGGTTGAAGCAAGAGTTTTTCTTTTTAATTTTATTTACACCATCAGTTAACCAAAATCTCCAAATCTTGCATTGATTAACCCCCTTTTCTTGTCTCCCTACAGAGCAGAGGACTACGCAGCAAGGCCAAGTGTACTTCCTCCACACTCAGACAGGTGTCAGCACGTGGCACGACCCCAGAGTACCCAGGTACATCCCCCACAGGATCTGTGATCTCATTGTTCTCCATTATCACTTTGTATTGTTTTGCCCTCTTCACTAGCCACCATATATACTGTAACATATATAAAACATAAGAATAATAAAATATATAAATGAGGAATTGGGATTGCCACAGATGCTTAAATCAGTCATTTCACAGCCCATCTTGAATTTACCAACCAACGCCGACATAACTGACGTTACCCGTAGGTTGTGTCATGATAGTCTCTTAGTCCTGGTCCCCTTGTCATTTGCCATAAACTTGCAGCTCATGTCAGCATGTCAAGTTTGACATGCTGTGAAGACCCGTGTCTCTGGGTTCTGAGAGTGATTCAGTCCTCACTCTGGGACACATGGCCAAAAGCAAACAGGTCTCAATCAGCCATACCAGAGGCTTTTGGGCAATATTCACTCAGGCATGTGTTTCCAGTTGATTACCATATTCCAAGAGAAATGCACACGCACACAGATCTGCATGTGCATTTGCAAAAACGGGCTCTACTGCACTCCAGACGCTATCAATAAAACATGACTGATATTCTAATACCTGGCCACTGCTCTCTTGCATTCTATCTTTTATTGCTCTTGATAGGAGGCTATTGGTCACGCCACACCTTCCTGGGTGCTCTTCAGACAGCTCCAACATTAGCAAGATGGCTGAGCTGCCAAGCTCTCATTGCTCGTGAGGCTCCGGTCCCTTTGGCTTTAACCCTGCAAAACAGAAAAGTCAGCGCCAGCGTAGAGAGCCTGCTGTAATTTCTGAAGCTTTTTGTCTCCATGGAGTCCAGCTGAAAGGGGTTGCAGGGCAGCAGTAAATAATTTAGATGGGAGGAAGAAGAAAAATAGAATAAAAGTGATTTCTCAGACATCTCGGAATCTTGCTGTCCGCCTGAGTCCAGTTAGTCAGTGCTCTGGTATGTTTTATACCTAGAATTTTAATGTGTGTGTGCTTTGTCTCTTCCCTCTGTCCCGCCCTGAGTTGCCTCTATTTTTCTTAAATTCTTGCGCACTTAATGCTTTATTATGTGGTCTTGTGTCGCATTTCAGAGATCTGAGTAATGTGAACTGTGAGGAACTGGGTCCCCTCCCTCCTGGATGGGAGATACGGAACACCGCCACCGGGAGGGTTTACTTTGTCGACCACAACAATCGAACCACGCAGTTCACAGACCCACGCCTCTCCGCCAATCTGCATCTAGTCCTAAAGTGAGTCCTATAGCATCCTTAAGCCAGGAACCAGTAATAGTGAATCAATTACAGTACATAAAAACATGGTATACAAGCAGAGTATTGAGTGTCTGTAACTGATTTATTGACTGTCTTCATGTTTTCTTTGTTTTGCGTCTGTAGTCCAAGCCCCAATGGTTCTCGAGGAGGCATCGAAAGTCAAAATGTCAGGTAAGGTTTGGGCTTCATGCCAGTAGTCCTTTCTGCACACAGACAGGAACACACACAAGCACACACTCTTTCAGACATTCACAGACTTACTTGCTTTGCCTCCCCCTCAGTCAATGTTTTACAGTGGGATCCTGTGCCAAGGTGTGTTCACCACCTGTAGAGGTTCAGCACTTCAGAATAGCCGTCTGCTGAGCAGACGTTTGCGCGCACACACACACACACACACACAGAAATACCTACACAGAGTTAAGTGCACTCCCCCTCACTCTTTCTTTCCACACAAAAATTCAAATTCCTCAGCCCCGCAGAGGTTTTGATCATAAAGGCGTTTTAGCACACAATCCGTCACAAAGCTGGCTTTGGCCAGACATCAGATAGCAGAGTGGAAACCAGGGCTGCTGTGTCTGTGGCTGAGGAGCGTCTTACGTCCAGGAAACGGCGCATAAATTCGATGCCCAAGTCAATGAATGAACTGTGTGTGTGTCCATCTGTGTAGGTTCGTGTGTGTTGGTTCATCCTTCTGTGCTTGGTACATGCCTGCGTGCATGGATGCATGTGTTGAGAATTTCTTCCCCTTTGCAGCTGTTCAAACACATACTGTGCTGCGATAGCCGTAGAATTACCCATAGGTCTTTGCTCCACAAAGGTGGAGCAGTGTATGGGTGCCTTGGAGGGCCTCCTCCGCCTGACCTCATTCCTTCTCCGTGCAGAGAGAGACGGAATGCATCGACGGAGAGATCAGATTTCTTTTTTCCCCGTTCAAATGGATCAAAGAACGTGTTTTGGATTTTGTATTCGTTTTGCTTTTTTTCATCTATGGTTCCCTGAAAAGTCTTATAAAAATGTAGCCTGGCACGCCACATTTGTTTTTAATGTAGGATTTTGTCACAAGCATGATTATGGCCAGATGTGTGAAAATCTCTCATGCATAGAATTTCTTTTGTATATGTATTCTGGTAAGATAATTGGTTCACATCAAAGCCAGGGAGCGAGAATGTTTTTTTAAGTAAGATCACAGGAATTATTTTATATGTGTCTCTCTATAGTGATTAGTGTTACATGTGTTGTGCCATTTTCATCAAGTACATTTGTGAGTTTTGTTACGTAGTTTAATGTAAAGTGAAAAGTCTTTATCACAGCCTAACATAAAGTGTTAGATTTGTGCTGTAGAGCGCCATACATCTCCTGGTTATTCAAGGGCACATAGACCTTTGCTTGAGATTTGTGAAATAACTTCTTAAGAAATTGTTCATGATTAAGGTTTACCTTACCTCAAACCATTCTAATTATATTAACCCTATAATAGATGATCTATTACCTTTTTTGGTGCAGTTTCTGTCCTACCTTACTAGCGAGGAGCTTTGAAGCTGCTCTTTAACTGCAAATCGAAATAGATTTTGGAGGGACTTTCTTGCTTGTGACAAAACTCTGGAAAAGATATCAGTCGTCATGGATTTCCATCAAGACATCTGCCTTTTATCAAGTTAGGGATTTCAGAAATTTTCACCCCTCATGTGCCGTCATCTCACAAAAATGTCTGATATATATATGTCCGTCAAAGTTATAGTTTATTGCCTTTTTTATTTGCTAAAGACATTGCCTGAGCATCTAGAGCACGGTTTTGGTTATATTCCCCGTATGATGTTGCAATCTTCTGCTGAATCCAAGCCCCCTGACTGGTCAAGGTCACTGTTCAATAGGTAACTGAATCCTTGTCTGGGTTTAAAACCTGGCTGCAGAACTGCCCTCTGTACAGTTGCATGTGAAATAACTGTCATTTCCAAGAAGCTTGTGATTTGTCACTTAGCTAAAACATTGCTTTTATTACAGTGACTTGAGGTCACATGGACCAGAGTTCTGCTCATCAGTTAAGGAGTTGCATAGAGAACTCTGGGGCATGTTTGCCTACAACCATGAGAGAAAGAGCAGGAGAGACAGAGCAGGAATGTTTGATTTATGGGTGAAAGTGCAGGAAGAGATGCTCCGTGCCTCTTCTCTCCTTCCTTCCCCTCCCACCCTCTGAGTTGTCTACAGTGTTTGGGTGCTGTCGGGAAAGTGCCCTTCCTGCCCCCCCCCCAGAGTCTGGTCTGCAGGAAATAAAGGGATTCAAGAGGAGGTCTCGAGTGTCTTATGGGGCCCTGTGGCTTTCTGGGATAGCAGGAAGTGATTGAAAAGCCAAACTGGATTTGACTGGGCAAACACTGGAAACCAAACTCTGTCGCTTTGTTAAAGAGAAGTTGTCATTGTGGTTGTGGAGAATGCAAGCCATAGGGCGGATACTTGAGAGTAGAAGTCTTCAGCTAAATTAACTTCTGACAACTGTATTCTATCATGAAGTGAGCTGGCTGACAGTTTCACTTCCTCCTGTATTTGTTTTCTCTTTTGAAAACTTGTGGTTGTGGTGATCAAATTAGTCAACAAATGTCTGTGTGAAAATGTTTATCTTAACCTTGGCATCTCTTTGAGTATTACAGCCTACATATCCATACTGCATGCACACATACTGATACGTGTATGACTCCACCACCCTCTGTGTTCGGCTCTCAAGTCTGGTGTTTATGACCCTGCTCGCCTGCTACCCCCCACTGAAGTGCAAAAGGCCATTGTGGAAATAATCCTTTAGTGCCGGCCCCATAAAGGGTCTTTTGATTCTGTGTGTGTTGTGTGCCCCCCTCCCTACTGTGCCACCCTCTGAGGCCTTCTTCCTAAACGCAGCTTCTGGTTTAAAAGTTGTATTCTTCATCCGGTGAAGTCAACATTAACCACAGATGATGTTGACAGCTACGCTATTGATACTGTGGTCAACCGCTTTTTTGTTACTGTGCTTGAAATGTTTCATCAAATGCTGATTTCTTGAAATTCTTCTGTTTTTCAGCATGTTTTGTCTTTTTTGTAGTATCCAGTAGAAGGAGAGGACACTTAGAAAATGATTTGAAAGGCAGCAAAGTTTTAATTAAATGCTTTTACATTCAAATGGTACTACAAAATGGTATGAGTTTCTAAGTTAGCAGGTCAGCCTATCTATCTATCACAGTGCCTGAAGTATTCTCTCATTTCTTAAGAAAACTTCTAGACAAAATGTGCCAGCATGCCTCTGCGATGTGTTCTCGATGACCCGACATTACCTCAAATGTACATGACGAGTCAAAAGCAACAGAGGATCTATTTGTAGAACTTTTTGCTCCTCAGTCAAATTCTGCTGCTCCACTGTAAAAAAAAAAAAAAAAAAAAAAAAGTCTTATTTTAGTTGAGCCATCTCTCTGTGTGAGACCACCAGGCCTCTGCCAGGTGGAGAGGAGGAGAGAGGAAGGTGTGTGTGTGTGTGTGTGTGTGTGTGTGTGTGTGTGTGTGTGTGTGTGTGCGCGAGTGTGCGAGCGTGCGTGCGTGGGAGATGTCTTACCTCCAGTAACCCCACCTCCACCTATGTCTGTCTGTCTCTGAGGGGTCGAGGCAGCTGTTTGACTTGATGTGCTTCCCAGATGACCTCAGTGTGTTTACTCCTGGTTCTGTGCAGTCAGCAAAGAACAGAGACACAACTCTCATTCTCAGAAAACTGTATTCTGAGTTTCTTGGCGTTCCTCTTGTTGTTTTTGAGAAATCACTTGCCTACTTTTTTCTCACAAGTAAGCTTGTTTGAGATCTGTATTGGTACATCTAAGACTTATTATTTTTGTGTTTCATCTTGTCTCTTTCTTTTTCTCCCCTCCCTCACCTCTCTCCCATGCCACTCATTTCTGCCTCTCCCTTCACTGCTCTCTCTCTCTCTCTCTCTCTCTCTCTGCCTGTCGTCTGCCCTTCAGTCGTCAGAACCAGTTGAAGGATCAGGCCCAGCAGGCTCTGGTGTCCCCTGGTCAGCTCCCAGAGGAGGCAGAGTGCCTCACTGTGCCCAAGTACAAGAGAGACCTTGTTCAGAAGCTCAAGATCCTCCGCCAGGAACTGTCCCAGCAGCAGCCTCAGGCTGGCCACTGCCGCATAGAGGTGTCCCGTGAGGAAATCTTTGAGGTGAGGATGGAAAGACACAGGCTCAGTTATGTCATCATATCATCTGTGTCTGTACAGAGGCACGTTATTAAAGATAGTCTGAAATGGGTACATAATTGAACCCAGAGGGAAATTCAGTTGTCACAGCTGGAGTATGCATGAAACAATTGAAATGGATCACAAAATGCTAGAAGGCACGGAAATTATCTTATATTTCCTTCATTGCACAACCACCTGCCCCTTAAAACATCCCCCAATTTACAAATAATGCCAGTGCACTGCTTGCCCTGTAAGTGAAGCAAACAGCACAATATATCATTCTTTTGTACCTGCTTGTAATTGTACAAGTTATTTATAGATTCACCCAAGTTATGTGAAGGTTTTTTCCTCCCTTCTTCATGTCTACTCCCATAAAGGTCATTGCCCATAGCAATTTGGCTGTGACAATGATTTCTCACACACACGGTTATCTATGATGTGTGAAGGTAGTCTGTTCAAAATCTAAAGCAGACCTCTTGTTTGGGATGAGGATTTTCTCAAGTACATTCGCTCAGTGGGGGAGTTTTTCTGCATCAAGGAGGCGCAGGGCCTTCATCAGAGCAACAACACCTGCAACAGACTGCGTGACCCTCATAAAATATGCACTGGAATGTGCTGGAACAGCCGCGTCTGTTAATCTGAACGAAGACATTTTTGTTGGCTGATCTCAATGTTGGGGGGGGGCGGGGGGGGCAGAGGACGTCTTGAGGTTGAGCGAGACATAACTGCATAGCTTCTCCAGACCAGCTGAAGCATTAAATTATGACTGAATAGGCAAGTGTTAGCTGGTGGACTGTCAGAACTGTCTCTATGTGTACTTTTTTGGTGTAGATAAGACATTCCCATCTCTCTCACAGCACCTCTCAGTTGTCTGCTGTATCTGGAGGGCATAGTGGAAGCTGCCTGTGGAAGAGGCTGTGTTATTATAGTCTTATGGCTGTGTTTATTATAACTGCCCCTAATCCACTTTAAATGAACCCTCCCCCTGACGCTGTGAGCCATCTGCACGTGGGATGAACACTGATTGAGGTGGAGCGATCTCGGCCTCACAACAGAGAACCAATTGGAAATGACTGCTGTAACACCACACTGCAACCATCTCATTTCTCACGAAAGTGCTACAGTAGAGAAAATCTTGGTGTACAGCACTTCCAGTACTCTCTTCTGCTGCAGCTCTTTAGTTCAGTACTTTGAGAATAGGCTGGACCTTTTTGTGTAGCAGTTGTATTTTAAGTAAGATAGACCCTGTAGTGCATGGCACAGGGCTTTAATGATGGGACGGTAGAGAGTGGGTGCATCACTGGCATCACACATGATTTTTGCAAACTGATGTCTTTTCTTTAACTCCTCACTGCGGAGGTCCTAGCAGGGCAAACACAGTAAGGTCACCAGCTGTCTAACTGATGCTTTTACTGTCTTTGACGAGACGCGCGCGTTTGTGTTTGCGTTGCAGGAATCGTATCGACAGGTGATGAAGATGAGGCCGAAGGACCTGTGGAAAAGGCTAATGGTGAAGTTTAGAGGAGAAGAGGGGCTGGACTACGGAGGAGTGGCCAGGTAAGTAGTCATAGCAAAGAGCAGCACGGTAGATGTAACTCAGATTTTGGTTTTGTAAATACTGCATCACTTTTTCCACTGAGGTCTGCCTCCTAGTGGAAGAGTACCAAAGCACACAACTTACTCACTGTTGTTTTTGAATCATTTCTTCATCAGCTGAAGTTTTTTTTTTTTCTCTGAACTCAGAATTACAGAGCAGAGGATGTAACTGGTATCTCTGTCTTTTTTCCCCAAACTTCTCCCCTTCCGTGTACTGCCTGTCCTCTCTGTGCGGTGTGCTCTGTGCAGAGAGTGGCTCTATCTGCTGTCGCATGAGATGCTGAACCCGTACTATGGCTTGTTCCAGTACTCCCGCGATGACATCTACACCCTGCAGATTAACCCGGATTCTGCTGTCAACCCTGTAAGTCACAGTCTAACTAACAACTGTTGTGTTGAGCGCAAATTTACTGCTTGTATCATGTGGATGGGTTGGTCTGTCAGAAGGGGAATTCAGTGTCATAATGGCAGTGGTTTAAAATTGTGATATCTTCTTCGTCTATGTAATAATCTGAAGCACAGTGCAATCAAATCGTAATGTCTGAGAAAAGTTAATAAAAATAGTCTGCGGGAGAACTAGACACTCAGCTCTGCTGGTAACTCAATGCTGTCTCATTTAGAAACTGAATATTTTGTGTCTACCACCAGGAGCACTTGTCATACTTTCACTTTGTGGGCCGTATCATGGGGATGGCAGTGTTCCATGGCCACTACATAGACGGAGGCTTTACCTTACCCTTCTACAAACAGCTGCTGGGTAAACCCATCACCCTGGACGACATGGAGTCTGTAGACCCTGACCTGCACAACAGCCTCGTCTGGATCCTGTACGTACATTTGTAGAAAAATCAATAACAGAATTGACTTTTCCATGTAAATGAAAAGTGACAGAGGATTTTTAGACCAACAAGGTCAGCTCGGTTTCCATGTTTTTTCTGTTATGTTCTGCACTTCGCTATGAGTCGATCTTGTTTGACTTGAATTAAAAAGGGGGAAACTGTTTGCTACACATCACACAGCGTTATTCTCAGTATCTCTGTGCACAGTTAACATAACATACAAGCACACAAGCTATTTTTAACTGTGCTCGTCAAAGAAAAATATGCAACTTTAATGTAGATTTCACTAATTAAAAGCACATCTCACATTCTACCATCTGATGAGTTGTTTTACCTAAATAATAAAAACCTCTCTCCCATACAATGGTGACAGCGCCCCCCAGGGTTTTTGAACATTTCTTACATCATTGGTCTGTAAGCACGTGTCTTCAGGTCATGTGTTTATGCCTGTTTTCACTCCAGCTGAACATCACATCTGCTGCTTTCACTGATCAGCACACATTCAAGGACATTCAAAGCTGCATTGAATATGATTTTTAATCTAATTTAATATATTTTTTTACCAACAAATTCAAATGTTTATCTCTCTTCAGGGACAATGACATCACAGGTGTGCTGGACCACACCTTCTGTGTAGAACACAACGCCTACGGAGAGATCATTCAGCATGAGCTCAAGCCCAATGGTAAGAGCATCCCCGTCACCCAGGACACGAAGAAAGAATACGTCCGGCTCTATGTCAACTGGCGTTTTCTGCGAGGCATAGAGGCTCAGTTCCTGGCTCTGCAGAAGGGTTTCAATGAGGTCATCCCCCAACACCTGCTCAAGGCTTTCGATGAGAAGGAGCTAGAGGTACTTTCATTTCTCTTTTTCACGCCCCAAGTCCTATTGCTTGATTTAATTAAACACATATGATTTATATATGATTTCATGACTCTCCTCTCTCTCCTACCTGTAGCTGATTGTATGTGGCCTGGGTAAAATCGACATCAATGACTGGAAGTCCAACACGCGGCTCAAACATTGCACCCCAGACAGCAACATTGTTAAATGGTTTTGGAAAGCTGTGGAGTCCTTCGACGAGGAGCGCAGAGCCCGGCTGCTGCAGTTTGTCACCGGCTCTTCTAGGGTTCCCCTGCAAGGCTTCAAAGCCCTCCAAGGTAAGGACGCTCATGATGTAAAGTGTGCACACTGTGTTTTGTTATGTAAATATATCCTTAACATGGGAATTGCCAGAAGGTCCTACATACTGTATGAAGCTTCCTATGAAGTAGTTTGGCTTTCTTTGTGTGATGGACTCAATTCAGATTAAGCATTCAGAGTTATTGGCCAGGTCATGCATTTTAAAGGGATACTTATGCTAATGTCAGATCCTAAGTGTGAGAAGGTGTGGTGGTGTAGTCTTTTGTTGCACAGAGTGCTCCCCGTTCACAGGCTCTGTCACCATAATCTAGAGTGTGTGTGTGGGATTCTTTGCTTCTCTGCGTGTGTCTGTGTCTCTGGGTTTCTCCGACCTGAGATGAACTCTGAGTCTGCGCATAGTGCAGTGGTTCAGTGGGTCCATCCTGGCAGACAGTGCAGCCCAGAGACAGAGCAGCCCAGAGACAGAGCACCCAGGCATGAGGAGTACACCGTGATCCACAGCTCGTCTTGTCTCCCAGGCAGACGGAGCCCTTCCACACCTTATATAACATGGCCATCCTTTCTTGGTCAAAACATCACCAGAGGCCAAAAGACCCAAAAACAACACAGACACACACACACACTTGGACTTGCAGTGGCTGTGCCTCTGGCATTGCTTTGATTCTAAAAGCTGGACACATGGCTACTGTCAAGTGACAAAATCAACACATTTAGTCTTGTTGCTATCTAAATACTGTACTCTTTATTGAGCTTTCTGTACAATAATATGCATTGTTAGACCACTCTAAGGAACAAATTAATATATTTTTATTTTTTTGTTATTTACTTTTTATTAGGTTTTCTCTTAAAGAACACAGATAAACAAAAGTGATGTATATGTGCCAACCGGACACAAAGCACACACTTTAAAGAAAAAAAAAAGACTAAAAAACGGTAAAAATAAAATGAACAATGAGGGGATGATCTTAAATAAACAAAACATATACATATATACTTACACACACATATATGCATATTCATATGCAAGGAAAAGAAATGATTATAAATTGGAAGATATAAGATCTAGTTTAAATTTAATTCTCTCCATTGTGTATATATTATAAAATAAGTCGATCCACTCATCTATGGTTGGTATGTCTTTCTTAAGCCATTTTCTGGTTGTAGCCTTTTCACATGCCACTAACAACACCCTCAACAAATATTTCTCTCGCTTTGCATCACCAAGGGAAATGATTTTAAAATTAAAATAGATTTTCATTTAAAAAACTGCCTCCAGGACACCGTGGACACTTCTCCAAAATGGAGTGGTTTTGCTACAGCGCCTCCACAGGACCTCCAGCAGGCAGTCTGATTAGAGTAGTTAGTCTTTTGCGCTGGAGTACAGAAGAATCAAGTCACATTCTTCCAGCTGAAATCTCTCCAGGAGGGAAGAGCTTGTCATTAAACATTGCTGTTTGCAGATTCTGTCCCATTCTTCCAGTGTCATTGTGAAATTACCCTCTGCTTCCCATCTTGCTTTAATATTCAGAGTATGGTCTCTTTTTACATTTTGAAGAGCAAAATATAATTTAGATGGTATAATTTTATGGTAAGTAGCGTCTTTATAGGCTTTTTGAAAAAATATGGATTTATTTTCCCATTGTGGTGTCATCTTTTGGAAATTTCTTGTCAATAAAATCTCTGATCATCTGAATATTTAAGAAAATAAACGGATTTGTCTTCAATAAAGGAAAACATCACACTGGAAAATTGCACCATAAAAAGACAGTCAGTCGCTACTGTTGGGTTTTTTTTTATTGCTTGCTTGTAGATCTAAAGCATTAAGATGCAGATCAAACCATTATTTTCAGTATTGTCACATGTAAGCAACAGACAAGTCCAACATAAAACTTGTTACAAATGACACACCTCAGTGTACAGTGACTCATCAAGATGCCTTTTGTAAACACTAATACCTTTGCACACATTTTTTGTTCTCTTCTTGTTGACTCAATTTTACTGACCTATTGTTTTTTTATACAGGTGCTGCTGGTCCACGGCTCTTTACCATTCACCAGATTGATGCCAGCACCAACAACCTGCCCAAAGCCCACACTTGGTGAGGAAACTGTAAACATTATAATATTATCCAGTCATGCAACACAGTGCCTGCCTTTGAGACAAAGGGGAAGTGTGCTGTTGAACCTTGACAAACTTCCTATTGGTTTACCCATATTCAATCAATTTTCACAAAAGTTAAGGAATTATCTATCAAACATCTTTATGTTTTAAATTCTTTCTTTCTCCTCTTCCAGTTTTAATCGGATTGACATTCCTCCCTACGAGCACTATGACAAACTGTACGACAAGTTGCTCACTGCCATCGAGGAGACATGCGGTTTTGCTGTGGAGTGAGTCACTGGTGCAGGCAGAGCTCAGCAACAACCAGAAGCAACATGGTTTGGCCATGATCAGCCCCCACTTTACAAATCAGTCCACTCAGACGGGGGTCATCTACGGTTGCTTCACCCAGGGACGCCCTAACTTCCCGGGGACATGTGGCCAAGATAACGGAAGGTGTGCAAAGAAGACCAGAAAATATCATCTAACTCTGGGGTTTTTTTTAGACCCTCCAGCCCTCCTTTATGTCTTTTTTTTATCATTGAAAAGGATCTCTTCAGCTGCTAATAACTCAGACTATTTACTAACTTGTGGAACCTGCAGAATTTGCTGGTTCTTCCCTTTTTTCTAAGTTCATTTTAGCATTTAAAAAATAGACTGTATTCCATGTAGCAAATGCTCCCTCTCACCAAGCAGAACACAGTCAGCCCACTCAGAAACAATACCCGCATTAACAAGACTGGTTTGTTTACTAGAGTACAGAGTTATTAATGGTTGCCACAACCACTTGGAAACACTAAATTTGGATGTGGAGTGTGCATGACTCAGGCTGTTTGGTGCCTCAGAGTGATCACATTGAAGCTATCAGTTATGCCAAGGCTGGAAAAACGGGGATGTGTGCGGATGAGAAGGCAAGACTAGAGACTGAATTAGGCCGAGCCCGACTGTTTACAACCCTCTCCAAAGACAGCAGCAGGGATCTCTGCTCCTGAGTCGCTGCCCAACATCTAGCGTTGCATTCCCAGACACCTATTTCACACGTTTGACAGCTAGTTTTGTTTAAAAATGAATAAATGAATGAATAGCTTGAAATGTGTTATTTTTATATAACAGGGAAAACTGAAAAAGAATCAATAAAATTCTATATAATATATATAATTTATTGCTGTTATATTTCAGAAACCCCTTTCCATTGTTTCAGAAAAATAAAACCTTTTAATGTTAAGTGTTGCTGTTTAAATTATAGAAGACAATTTGTGAAAACAGAATTAAGCTTGACTGAATTTCAATTAAGAATGCTGTAGTTTATTTCTTGGCATCACCTCTCATACTGTGCAAGGAGAGGGATGTCTTAAGGGCAAAAAATCTTAAACACACAATGTCCTCTGAGTGCCATAATCATTTATGAATGAATGAACCTTTGCAAATATTGAGCGGACCCTTTAAATTCTACTGATTTCATCCTGGAGCTACATATGGTGATGTGATGTTTCCCGTCTATTACAATTTTTTAGCAGTTTGTCATTTGTAGCTGGGCTATATTTATGTCACTAGCATGAAAGCTACCATGAATTTCTAAAGTTCTGTTCAGAATCCAAGAGTCCAAAGTCCATCATAATCTACTCTGTGCTGCCTCCATATTGTTGTTGGGGGGGGGGGGGGGGAGAAAAACCTCTACTACCTTCTAGCCATGTGGTGCTAAAAAAGCATTAACGTTTGTCTTATATTGGTAACCTTACTCATTGACATACTACTGTTTAAAGTGCACAACACACTACTCATGCTCATACCTGTTTGTGGCCACAAAAGAGCTCTACCTAGCCACATTCTCAGGAGATGTCATATGTAGTTTGTAATGTCATTTGATTTGACGACTGACAAGAAACTAATTCTGACCATTTGTCTTGATTTTTCTGAATGTTAAAGAGGTTGAACAGTCTTGTCATGTGCATCGTTTTGCCCACAGCAGACCATTAACATACAGTAATTCTTGCATGTCTCCATATGTGCTTTTGATTGAAAGTGAACTGAATGAGATGAACTCCTGTTTTAGCCTGCTACACAGTCCTATCAATAATGTTTTATTTAGAGAAAGGGGAGGGGGGGGGGTTGTTTTCTACAATTGAAAATGAAATTCTTGAATGTTTTCAAAAGATGCTGCCTGTCTAGCAATCTCTATGACCGTGGACTGTTCTTAACGTTTGCATACACACAAAAAAAGAACAGTTCATTTTTGTTCTTTTATGTAGACAAAGTGTATGCAAAGTGAAAAGTGTCCTCAGATGGTGCTTTGTACAGTAATAAGATATTGTTCATATATGTGGATCAAACAACCTGTAATTTATCTTTAACTTAAGTAGAAAAAGATTTTCTTGAAATGGAGAGAAAAAAAAAAAAAAAGGAATTGCACACAAACAGAACGAGGTTGCCGTTTGTATTGAATGGTGACCTCTGTACCAGATATTCATTCACCTATAAGTCCAGTGCACAAGCTGATCGCCCTACTGTCTGTTCCTACACTACATCGCTCAGCATCGCCCCGTAGCTGCCTCTCACTGAAGAACTGAACTTTTTATTAAACACGTCAAAGTCGAGAGATGGCGCTCTTGTTTGTTTTTTTTGTTTGTTTGTTTTTTTTTAATAGCATGATCCACTAGCAGGACTATATCTCTCATAGCTGACTGATGCAATTTGATGTATGTTAACACTCATTTTGTAAGAGTATTTTATTTTTGTGTGTAATTAGTTCTAATTAAACTTGCCTTTGTCTAACAATGTAAGGCCTTGTATAAAGATGACTTGCCTCTTTTTTTTCTTATTGAATGCTTGTTTCAAGTGTCATAAGGAAGACAGCTTTTTAATCATAGTTATTGTATATATAGTAGTTGTGCTTAAGCAGGCTTGTTGATATCGTACTGGCTGAGAATACATTTTAAGTGGGGATGCAAAGATGGGGAGTTCTTTACATCAGAATGGCAAATCCACCCACTGTGTATTCACTGATACTACACTGGATTAAAATGTCTGGCAGATGGTCACAGAGGGGGGGTGGGAGGGCAGGAAAAGGGGGTAAAATGCACTGAACGGGGGCTGTTGGTGAGAAAAGGTGTCGAACTATTTTTGTTTTGTAGATATGTACATACAACAGAGAGGTTTTGACAAACTCTACACAAAGAGGAAAAAGGACAGGAGATTAGACTTTACCAGGATAAAGGCATTGGTTCATAATTTGATGCTTCCAGAGCATCAGTCAAAAACAAATCTAATCAGTATCAAGAACAAGTATGTCAAAGCTAACAAAACATAAACAATGTTTGTATTTCGTCTTACTTTGCTTTTATACAGAGTTATTTATGTTTTTTATGGTATAGTACTCAGTATAAATGAAGGTGCAGGCCCATAATCATGTAACGAGAAAGTACAGAGACGTCAGAAGTGGCCTTCATGACCCCTGTTTCTTTTCCTCTGGGAGAAAACTGCTTTCTGCTACACTTTCAACATCCATGTATCCATTTTCTTTGCCAAAAATAACAAACAAAAAAAATCTTTAATTTGCTTTTTAACTTGTTCCATGTTCCGTGAAAATTCATCACGAGTCACATTTGGTGTAATTGAAAAGTAGAAAAGAGAAAAAAAAGGACGTCTCTTTCATGTTTGGGTTGGTCCTGTTGACGTCACTTACCATAATACATCGGAAGCACAGTCAGAAGCCGGATTACCAGTTTCTGTCTAGTACATATTCATCCGCTAACATTCGCCGTAATCATCAACTAGCAACAGTGGTTTTTATCAAAAGGGAGCACCGGAGAGTGAGAGTTTTGTGCTTTTTAAGCTGCCACTCCCTTAAAGTGTAAAAGAAAAAAAATACAAAACATGGGTTCAGATTTTTCAGGTTTACATAATCAATGTTTGTGTGTGATTTTTTTTTTCAAAGTGTTTTTTATGTTCTTCTGTCTGTCCTAATTCAGATAATTACAGTATATTCCGTTGACATAGATCTAGTAAAGCACAGTTTCACTGCTCTATTTGTCTGTGGTGTCAGTCCTGAGCAGCTGAAGTTGAAAACCGTATGGCGGATGAATACATAGGAAGGGGGACTTCCTCATGCCATATATACCGGGCCTCATTTTTTTCTTTACCGGCATTTCAGCAGCACTGCCGTTAGGATTTTTTTAGTCGGCGGTTGAACCATAGTATAGGGTATTTATCTTTTCATTTATACAGTTTGTTTACAATATGCCAGGATATGCCGACAGAGATCGTGGCAGGGACCGGGACAGAGACAGAGACAGAGGGTAAGTACCTTTTCTTACATGTTTTAGACGATCTTGCCCTCGTGTGATCCGTAATGGCTGACTTTTTTATAACCAAGACAAAATGAACCGATTAGCTAAATATTGTAGATATGATTTAAGGAAATCGACATTGAGTTTTCGTTATTCATTAAGAATATACTAATTGATAAATGTCAGCTGCTCGCTGTATTCACCCACACAAGGCCCAGGCCGGCGGACGGAGCCCGTTGTAGTTGTGATTGGCCCTGGGCCTTCCGTTAGCTACAGGATAGCATATCGTTACCTAGCCTGCCGTTACATTTCACGACACGGCCGCGACACGGTTATTCAAAATAATGAGGGCTATGTTACACACACTTTTCTCACGATAAACGTAATTTAGTCATGATATTGATTTATAGCGAACGTATAATATGTGTCGCCCCGGCGCGGATTAGCGTTGCTAATACAGTTGGCTAGTCGGCTTTTCGCCATGTGGCAGCATGAATGCGGATACAAAATGCCGGGTGTTTTTCCATTGTTCCTCTGCTGGCTGGAAAGTATATGGCAGCTATATCATTTCACAGAATGACGCAGTTAAGTCGGGGCTGTATTCGTCTTAAACTGCGGTTTTTGATGCGTTAAACGACTTGACTGAGTCGATCTTGACTTTGTAAAAACACGACTGTCGTTTATTGCAGCTATGGCGGCGGTCCTCCTCGCTTTGGTGGCAACCGTGGTGGTGGTGGTGGCGGCGGCGGCGGAGGGAAGTTCGGTAATCCCGGTGATCGGCTGCGGAAGAAACACTGGAACCTGGACGAGCTCCCCAAGTTTGAGAAGAACTTCTATCAGCAGCATCCCGATGTTGCCCGGAGGGGTCTGGTATGTAGTCAGCATGCTTCATGAAATGTTATGCAACACTGCCAGAAATGTGCTCCCCGCACGTGTTGCAGTTACACAATCGGTCATGACCACTGCACTAAACTTGACTCCATTATTCTTATCTTGTAGCAAGAAGTTGAACAATACAGGAGGTCCAAAACAATTACAGTGAAGGGGAGAGACTGCCCAAATCCAATCCAAAAGTTCCACGAGGCCAGCTTTCCCTGTAAGTTTAAAAATTTGAATAAACACCTCAAAGGAAGTTTTGTGCATCTTGACTAACTGTTGTCCTCTTCTTTTTTTCCCCCAGCCTATGTGATGGATGTAATTAACAAACAGAACTGGAGTGAACCAACACCCATCCAGGCTCAGGGCTGGCCTCTGGCTCTCAGTGGCAATGATATGGTCGGCATTGCACAGACGGGCTCTGGCAAAACGCTTTCTGTAAGTTACACGGTCTCTCTTACTTGGAATTAGTTGGTATGTTCAAACAAAAAACTGCATTGATCTGTGCTGACTGGGTCAGCTCAGTGAGTACATGGTTTCATTATCACTATTACACTTGTTTAGCTCATGAAAGTGACTGTTGTGCGTTTGCTCTGCAGTATCTGTTGCCCGCAATCGTTCACATCAACCACCAGCCTTTCCTGGAACGTGGAGATGGTCCCATTGTAAGTAATTTTATAACGTGTCACATCGGTTACACGCTTTTAATTTGAGAGTTTTTAGCATCCTATGGTACACATTTTAATTATGAATTTTAGAGCAACATAGTGGAAGTACTGACTTAAGACTCAGAACTTTTTATTAAAAATGAAAGCAGTGAGTGGTCTGATGTTGCCACATCACTAGAATTCTGGTTTCCTGAGATGTATTTCTTCAGTGTGAGGTGATTACTGTTAAATGTGTAGCTGCCTGTTGAAGTTGAACTTAATCATCAATCATTTTCTCCCTCAACAGTGCTTGGTGCTGGCCCCGACCCGTGAGCTCGCACAGCAGGTGCAACAGGTGGCCGCAGAATATGGTAGAGCTTCTCGCCTCAAGTCCACCTGCATCTACGGAGGAGCACCTAAAGGACCCCAGATCCGTGACCTTGAAAGAGGTAGCGTATATAGCGCTATGTTTTTAACACTTAGTTGTGGTTTCCCACGACTGCATATACTAAGCCGTGGTTCTTCACCAGTTTCATTTTTTAAGGGGTTAAGTTCTCACTAAGACTTTCTCCATTTAAGGTGTGGAGATCTGCATTGCCACCCCAGGCAGGCTCATTGACTTCCTTGAAGCAGGAAAGACAAACCTCCGTCGGTGCACTTATCTTGTGCTGGATGAGGCTGACAGAATGCTGGACATGGGCTTTGAACCACAGATTCGGAAAATTGTCGACCAAATCAGAGTAAGTTTCTAGTTTCTTTCAACAACATTCTGCCCTTTCAACTTTTTTTTTCTTAAAGGTTTCTTTAAGTGAATGTATTGCTAATTGTTACTGTTTTTGCAGCCTGACCGTCAGACTCTGATGTGGAGTGCCACTTGGCCCAAAGAGGTTCGCCAGCTGGCAGAGGACTTCCTGAAGGACTATGTGCAGATCAATGTTGGAGCTCTGCAGCTCAGTGCCAACCACAACATCCTCCAGATAGTAGATGTCTGCAGTGATGGAGAGAAGGAGAACAAGTGAGTAATGTGTCCCTGTCAGTAACGCCAAGTGTTGTTGAAGCAGATCTTTTGACAAGTGACTGTGATGCTTTCTTTACAGTATTTATTATAATAGTAACTGAGTGACTGTCTTATTCATGTAGACTCATCCGTCTGCTTGAGGAAATCATGAGTGAGAAGGAAAACAAGACCATCATCTTTGTGGAGACAAAGAGGCGGTGTGATGACCTTACCAGGAGGATGAGAAGGGATGGGTAAGTTTTGCAACTAAAATATGGATTCACAGCAGGGCGTTTCTGTTCTGTTTTTTAGACTTTAAATTTAGGGAGTACTTCTATGAAATTAACATTGAAACCTTCAATTCTGTTAGGTGGCCAGCTATGGGAATCCATGGGGATAAAAGCCAGCAGGAAAGAGACTGGGTTCTCAATGGTAAGATTGCATCACTCATAAATTGACATCGCTGGTTAATTTGAGCTGTTCCATCTACAGTCTACATGTCTGATTTTCATTCATTTTACTTTTCTAGAATTCAAATATGGAAAGGCTCCGATTCTCATTGCTACAGATGTTGCCTCCAGGGGTTTAGGTCAGTATCCTACCTGAACTGCTTTTGTACTCTAATGTATTTCAAAAAGAAAGTGTATTTGCTTTCTTTAACTCTTCTGCTTCTTTCTGAGTTTCTCCCCGTACCTGAAGGAGCAGTCTTTGTGGCAGGGCCTTGGCATGACAAGCCCAGGTCTCCAGAGGGGGAAGGAGGATTCTTGGAGGTGTCCTGACTGGCGAGGCACGGGTCTCCCAGTTGTGCAGATATACAGAGGTGACCAGGCCCAAGTGCAGCATAACGCGCTGGCCTGCCTAAAAGTGGGGGCGAGTTGAGGGCTGGCCACAGTTCCTCCCCCATATGCTCGTCTGTTCTCTGGCAATGGTTTGGACTGCTTCACACACCCAGGCTCTGTAACTGTCCCAGCTCAAAGCCCAGCTACACTGTCTCCTATTGCCTTGCTTGTATGTTTGGGCACTGCATTGCAAGTCATTTGAGTCATTTGGAAGGTGCTTTCTGTTGTGTAGACTCGTTGTAAAGCATGGGTGGCGTTAATGTTGCAGTTAAACTCCTGTCGGAAGAGCAATTTGTCAGATCGATCATACCTTCACCTCTGTAATGACATGGCTACTGGCGCTTTTGGTGACAGTGGGACATGCTAGTTGGACACACTTGGACAAAATCCAAGCCCACACTCCTCCCTCGCCTGCGTTTCAAAGTCATGTCGAGACCTGCCAACGAGAGACATTATGATCAAGTGAACACTGGGTCTGGAAAAATCTTGCCATGACGAGAGTGGGGATGCACTGTTTGTAGGCATCCTGCAAATTGGTTCAGATCTACAGTTTGTTGGCAAGAGACACTGCACTGCGCGCTTTATAGCAAGCATCTCCATGAGTGTGCGTGACAAAGGGACCTTGGTTAAATGCTAGTTCAGGCACACTAGGAGGCAGTAGTGTGCATAGCAGCCCTACTGTATAGAGACACCTGAGGGTCACTTGACAATATGTGGGGCGTGTGCTGCAATGGGAATGGACTAGTGAATGCATACTCCAAAAAGGGTAAGACTTCTGATCCATTCTTTCTGAGGGTGGTTTGGCAGTGGTTCAAGAGGGGAGGGTTTTTATTTTATCCCACTGGATTGGAAGCTAATGGAGTGTGCATCGTTTCTCTTTTCCCACCGTAGTCTCCCCGTGGACTAAATGTTTGTCTGTAGTTTTGTCTAATGCCAGTTTTTTGCAGCCTTGTGGAATTTGCCATCCATTACCACCTCACGACAGTACTAACTTGGCCTTTTTGTTTTTGATCTGGTTGTTGTGGTGGCGCCGGCGCACGTCTTTTGTGTGCTGTCCTCCTTTTCCTTTATGCCACACCGCAACACAATCTTACAGATGTTGAAGACGTGAAATTTGTCATCAACTTTGACTACCCCAACAACTCTGAGGACTATATCCACCGCATTGGCAGAACAGCACGTAGCCAAAAGACAGGCACAGCCTATACCTTCTTCACTCCGAACAACGTGAGGCAGGCCAGTGACCTCATCTCTGTGCTCCGCGAGGCCAACCAGGCAATCAACCCCAAGCTCCTCCAAATGGCGGAAGTCAGAGGAGGTAAATCTAATTGGTGAGATACAGAACCTGTGCCACTTTCTACAAACTGCAGCCACTTATATTTCTGCTGCTCTCCTTTGTCTGTTCTGAGAAGTGGATGGGTTCATCACTATGAGCTTATGGGTATCTCAGAACAGTTATTTGTTAAACTTCTGCTTTTAATTTAAAAAAAAAAAAAAAAACTTGATTATTGCTGTGCTTGTCATAATTTTGCTTTTAATTCGTTTTTTTTGTTTTCCTTTCCAGGGCGTTCAAGGGGCGGCAGAGGTGGTGACTACAGAGATGACCGCCGGGATAGGTATTCTTCTGGAAGGCGTGATTTTGGCAGTTTTAGGGACCGGGATAGTGGTAGAGGTTTTGACAACGGACCAAATAAAGCCTTTGGCACAAATTCGCAGAATGGAGGCTATGGGGGCAATAACAGCAGCTCCAATGGCTTCAGCGGAGGCAGCTACAACGGTAATGGACAGCCCAGCTTTAACAGCCAAACAGGATCTTTCGGTGGCCAAAACAACTTCCAGGCCCCGCAGTTCACCCCTGGTAAGGGTGGCGCACAGAACGGTGCAAGTCATCCCCCTTTCCCCTTCCCCCAGGCACAGGCTCCGCAGCATCCTCCCCCACCGCTGGTGCCGTACCCCATGCCTCCTCAGTTCACTCAGTAAATTCACAAACACTTGAAAGAAGTAATTTATTGCTTTTTTGACTTGTTTTAAGTTCTATACAATCTAGATTTGTTTTTGTTTTTTTGTATTTACACAGGGTTACAAACAACTTCAACCTCTATCAAGCCTTTTAAGATCTGCAGTGCAGCAATAGTGACGTTGCACACGTTTTCCTATTATTTAATTTTACATTCCTCTGTAATGTTTAGTTATGTTTTGTACTAGGTAATTACAAATGTATTGATTTTTCATGTGTATCATTGAAAGTGATGTTAAGCTCCTACCCTGGAAGTGCACTGCATGATCTTTCAAATAAAACAGAAAAAACAGTCATAAGTGTTGTGTGGTTTTTTTTTTTTTTTGGTTGTTTTTTGTTTTTTTTCCTAAACTTGATGCAAGATGCCAGTATCCCTCTATGAATCCTGGGTAAAATAATACTAGTACCACCTTCTGTCCAGCAGGTGTCATGTTTTACAAAGAGACCTCCATGTATCATGGTTTGAAGGATGGTAACCTCTTGAACTGGCATTGCCATGTCATCTGTAGTGTATAACCTTTACCTCATATGTACAGTAGATCTTATTACAATACAGAAATCTGTCTGGTGTTGCCAAAACATGTAGCAAATAAATCTGACATGTACATCATGTCCTTCCTCCCTCATACAGTAGCATTCCTGTTTCCCAGCAACTGAGGGATTGGGAACTTGTTTCCCCTGTCAGTCTCCCTTCTGCCTGTCACATACTGGTGAGGTTGCTTCCCGGCAACTAATGAACTTATGACTCATTGTAGCTAAATGTATTAAGCTCTTATTGGCCAAGATGTTAAATAAGGCCCATTAAAAATCACCTTGTTATCTGTGACTGAGGATGCCAAGTTTTGGGAAATGGGAAAAGAGATGGTGTAATGTCTCTACCTACTGGTAGAGGATCAGAATGCAGTTTCCCTCAAGAAAAGTCTTTACACTAAAACCAGTAGGTTTTTGGCCTGGTTGCAAGGATTCAGTCTGATATGAGCACACACTATATATATATATATAGTGTATATATATATATATTCAGAAGGAGGATCAGACAGGTACCTTGTCTCTGTGTTTTAAGGCAGTGGTTCTCAAAGTAGGGTCTGGGGACCCCCAGGGGTCCTTGAGGAGGTTCTAGATGGTCCCCAGCAAAAAGGGAAATCATTTATTTTCATTACAATTCCATCCATAAGTAGCACAATGGCAGAATATATGACTGTTTTGGTCATGTCTTTCATACACTTTCTGTAATAAAACATCTAAAATCTTATCAGATGTCAGACCCTGGGACAAAATCTTATCAAATGGGGGTCTGTGGTCTATTTGTGTCAGTTTAGGGGTCTTTGAAGTGAAAAAGTTTGAGAACCACTGCTTTAAGGATCTGTTGAACCACACCTGTGCAGGCGGAGTAGGTAAAGATAACCAGTTGATAACCAGAGTGACAGGATGTAATTTCAGACTGTGGGCTGTGCGGTTTGTAGTTATGTAGTTGGCATTAAGTCTGTTGATTTCAATGTTTCTGCTAGTTGAGGTTGAGTTGAGGTTAAATAGGATCCCTCCCTTATGTGTCACTGCTGCTCCACCACAACCATGTAAATCATCAAAGTCTAAACGTTTCTCACAGTACCCAGTGATTACAGATTACACTCAGAGCTGTGGGCGTGGCTGATTGAAATTGCTTTCTACATATTTACAGAACCCAGGCCTGGACGTATATGTGTGGAATGCTTGCCGTGTAAATACTACTGAGCGACCTTCATTTTAGTCAGAGTTTTTCATCCTGATGTGTTACAGCCACACCCTGCTGTTGACAGTAGCATTTGCATAAAAAAACATTAATGAACTGTTTGCAGGAGAAAAAAAAGCTTCTTGACATCGAGAAAACAGAAGAACCAAAGTATAACTCCATCTTTGTTTGCCATACAACATACTGTAGGTCATCAATGATTAATTCAACAGTTGAAAAAGAAGAGGTGGACACACAATGCTTATCTCAGGTGAATTGCACAATGTGGAATTTAAACAGGTGATTGAACTGCAGGTGTGGACACAATAACGTGAACACCTGTACCATATGATAAAAACAAATACAGAGGCCTTGCTATTAATACTATTTTTGTGACGCATATAGTGTATCAGAGAAATGTTAAATCAACTACAGTCATTTTATTTTGATTTGTTTGTTGGAAATGTGTTGGATTGCATTATACTACACACACACCTTATCAATACATGAGGCCTAACACGTACTTTGTGTGATTTTTTTTAAATATTAACCTGTAGATACTTTCAATTTCCAAACTAGTAACAGAAAGTAGAAACGTCTCTCTCTAAATGCTGACATATTAATGTCAGTTACTGACTAAGATGACTATAATATTTACATCAGTACAGCTGGTGAGAAAGATCAAGTCCAAGAGAGACTACCCTGCACCTCTTGTTGCCACTTTCTGATCCTGTCACTCACTCCACTGTATCCGCATACCGTCGAGTGTGATCTCGGTTCCTTTGTACCTCTTTGTTGCTTGTTCTTAATCCCTCTCTCTCCCCGGAGGTATGAGGGCGTTGGCTCAGTGTTCTGGGTGTGCGTTAGACACACCTACTGCAAGCATGAGACGGAGCAGCATGCTGAACTTATTTCTTCCCACTGAAGCATGAAGTTGCATTGTTCTACTCCTCAAGCCGAGGTGCTTCCAATTCCCACAAACACAATGAAGTAGAGCATATTTGTGCTAACAATCATGCTCAGTAGTTATGCATGCTATCTTTGCTATCTTTATTATCTGTGTTTTTCTTTTGGCAGGAGAGGGACGTTAGCATTCCTCAAACTAGACCTTGACTCCTCTCAAAGGTAATTTCACAGGGTGTGTCTGATAAGCACTGATACTTGAATATGAATACGCTCTTGATTATGAAGTTAATCAGGCTATAAGACACATCAGGCATTTGGCTAAACTCGGATGTGAAAATATCTGGCTTTGAAAAACAAGTTCAACCTTTTCCTATTCCACGATTATTGGTCTTTATTTCTATTATGGTTAACATTGTTACAGTGTGTTATCTTTCTGGTGTAAAAACTACTGTACCTTAATATTCTGATGCTTTACGCAAATCTACTCAATAAGAACAAGTTACAAAACTCAGAGACAAGTTGCTTCTGTTATTATATAGCTCATATTAACAAATAATACATGGCACATAGAAATCTAAATCTGACATTTACTGTCATGTCTGAAGCGCTAATGATGATCTGATATTCAGCCATCGAGTGACTCGTTCTGCTACATTCCACCATGTATATGTGGAAACAGTGAGTGTTTTATAATGTCCTGTCACGTCTTGTGTTTCATGGAGCTGATAACAGAGCAGCAGCTGTATCAGATTCAGAGACCATGTCTATAAGCAGCCAGTTATGTAGAGTAAGACAAAAACTGAGGAAAAGACTCTCAGACTTTCATCTGAACTCTATGAAGGACGTTTATCTCCTGAAGTGTGACATCAAGAGCATCATAACGCTCCCTCAGGGTTCATAAACTGTTTACTGATCATGCATTAAAAAAAAAAAAGAACACATTTCTTAGAAAGTAAAAATCACAAGAATGAACACGCAGGAAAAAAGCCTGGAAATATAAAGTCACAGCAAAGACTGTGAAGCAGTTGGAGTGTGTGTGTGTGGAACAGGTCCGCCCGGTCTGCTCGTCCACTGCTTTTACTGACGACACACCTGCTGGCTTGGGAGGAGCTGAGACAGGTGGACGCTCCTTAACTGAGGGGAGACGTCACAGGCGACGAGGAGTAAAGAGGAGAGAGTGAGGAGTTGGAAGAAACACACTTGGACTCAGATTACAGACACGGGTCTGAAAAGCCTCCCAAGATGTCGAAGCAAAAGGAAAACAGTCCTGTAAAGATCAGCAAGTGAGTTTGGACAGTTTCCTCTCTCTCTCTCTCTCTCTGTGTGTGTGTGTGTGTGTGTGTGTGTGAGTGTGTGTCAGGTTTCCCAGTGTTATGTTACTGTCTCCTTGTCTTGTCTCCCCTCCTTCAGTGCTGCCTCGCACTGTTTTCCCCTGAAGGGCTGACCTGAAATGTGGTTTATGCTGCATGTGAGCATGTTTTGTACAGTGATCCTCTTAATGTTTGCACAGGAGGCTGTTTTATTTCTCTGAACAAAGTGTACCACAGGAGTCAGGTGCAATATGAAAGCAACAATGATCTGACTGTTATATTCGATGTGTTAAATACAAATATCTGCCTTTCATTCATTCTTTGCTAAATGAATGAACTTTCCAACATGTCCTGTCACAGTCTTTGCTCTCATAATACCACCACTGTTTTTACATGCTGAGTGTCACAGTCCATTTTACTTTGTTGATTCTTGTCACTTCACCGACTCCTGCACTTTTGTCTTTGCCAAAGGGGCGTATCATCAAAGTTTACTGACTGACTAAATCTATTTGTGATGCCAGTCAATAGGCTGGAGTTCTGACTCATTAAGTTAATAAGTCAACAGAGAAAATATTATAATAGAGTGTTTAATTTGTTGTCTTTATTATGTGGAGGAACCAATGATACAGCAGGGGAGTAGTGTTTGAGTAAAGGAGTGTTTTATGAAGTTCCTCATGGCGATAACTGTGTGAAAGTTGTGCAACCTCAACCCCTTTCCTGTCAAAGTGACTAAGCAGGTGTTTGTGTCGGTGTCCTTTCGGTGCGAGCCGTCACCTGGGGGGGACACATACATACCGTGCGGCCGAGAGGCTGTAGATTGTGAGCGACAGAGGGCAGGAAGGGCTGAAGGAGTGGCAGGGCAGGGTCTCCCTGCTGCTCGGTCTGTTTGTCTTAAGCAGCACAGTGACACTTGAGCTTGAACGGAAGTGTGTGAGTCTGTTGCCTAAATACAATCACATTGCTTCGGATACACTGTACATGGCACTTGAAAAAAATCTTAAAGAACAGGTTCACAATTTTTCAAGTCTCTTAAATCAACAGTCAGGTGCCCGAATGAACAATGGAACAGGTTTTCCTCGCTGTAATCATTCTTTCTGTTCATACTGGCTATTACAAGATCCCTTTCAAATGCGCTTCAATGTAAGTGATGGGGGACAAAATCCACTGTACAAAAATGTACTTAAAAATGTATCTTAAGGCAATATGAGTCAGCAGTCTGAGTTTGTAGAATCAGGTGGATACCTTCAAGTTTCTTTCTTTTTACAATAAAAATCCCTCTTTTTGTTTTCCTGATGCAGTGGAAGGATTGTAACAAAAACTGAGAATTCGGCACTAAAAAGACAAAATTTAAAAGATATCCAATTTATTTGACTAACTCAGACTGCTGAAGCCTCATATTAGCTTCAGATAAACTTTTAAATATATTTTTGCATAGAAGTAGGACTGTGGATTTTGTCCCCCAATGGAAGTGCATTAGTAAAGGATCTCTTAATGTCCAGCAAGAAAAACCTGTTTCAGTGTTCATTTGGGCATCTGACAGTTATTTTAAGACAGACATGAAAAATTGTGAACCTGTCCTTTAATCATTATGGCAACAGGCAGTTCAGCTGCAACAGTGCTGTGTGTTTGAAGTGTCGCATGCTGTGAATAAACACATGTTGGACTTGGCTATTTCCACACACAGCACAGATAAGTGACTGAATGAGTAAAGGAGCAATAAAAAGAAGTAATCCTCCAGCACACCACCTACTATGATACAAGCCATAATGTCTGCCATAATGACTACTGGAATGACTCTGGAATCTAATAACCCCACTCATTTGATAAGAGCTGAATGGTGCAGTGTGACAGGTTTGTCTCAGGAGGAATGTCACACACAGACAGCATTCCTGGGGGCACTCCCCCCCACAATCTATACTCTGGGTCCTGACCTGGGTGTGTCAGAATAAGGAGGTGGAATGACAGAACAAACACCCTGAGAGCACAAACAGGTCTGCAGAAAGGCTTCGTGAGTGACATGCTGATGAAGAATTGTGCTGAGCAAGTGAAGGAGTCTTCGTGCTTTCAGGGGGTTTTACGTTCACATCTGAACCTCTAGATTAGGAGTCCTCTCATTCCATGTGTCTGATGTCTCATTCAGATTGTGACTGACAGAGTAGCAGGAGTAACGTGTTCAAAACTACTGGAGTAGAAGCGCAAAGCAGCTCTGTTGCAGTAACAGTAACTAATGGATCATTTTGATATAACAAACCTGTCCCTCAAGTACAAATACACAACATGCTATTTAATCAAAGTCAATGTCTTAATGTCTTAATCATGCAAACAAACATCTCAAGACTCAAGTTTCTGCACAGAAGTGTATGATTGGCTGTCATCTTTCTCTCGGGTGTGTTTGTACCCAGGAGCCAGGTTACTGACTTGGCTGCAGTGATTGCTCGCATGCAGAAGAATGCAGACCAAGTAGAGAGGAATATCCTGCAATGTGAGGAGCTGCTGACTTTGGTAAGAAGCCCCCACACACACCACAGCTGGAGACCTGAGGTCACACTCAGATCACAAAATGAAGACGTATAACTTGACTACCGTGATAAACTTGATACTTGAAAACAGATACTTGATTACTTTAGAGTCAGGAAATCCCTGCAATGGAACTCATACATTTTCTTTGACCTTGAGCATCATGCTGCCATTAACGGTGAAAATACAAAGTGTGCAAAAGATCTGTTTTGTTTTGTTTTGGAACCCAAGGTTTTTTGCAAGATCTCCTTTTTTTGCTATTTGTTTATGAAGATTTGAGACTTGACTTGAATCTTAAACAGTTCAAGACACACGTGTAAAGTATATACAATACACATATTCATACTATGCTTCTAATTTAAAGACACTAGACACTGTAAATCAATTCAAAAACAGCAAAACGTCACCTGAAAAACCTTTTCATAATCAGCTAGGTAAGCTCAGACTCACATAAGTGTCAAGACTAAATCAAGTCTTTTCTGCTTAGCTAAAAGATTTTAATGCAACATCAACATGGTTAACTCTCTTTTTGCTCCTGTGTAGGACGCAGAGCGTGATGGGAAGAATCAGCCCCTGATCTACCAGAAGGAGAACGCAAACAACCTGGCAGAGGCTGAGGGGCTGCTGAAGGATCTCTTCATGGATGTGGACAAGGCCAAGAAGCTGCAGCACCCGCAGGCTCATGAGATAGAGAGAGAGTGAGTTTTTTCTGTACCATCACAGACAAAACAAAGACATACAAACACAGGCGGCAGACACACCTGAAACTTATTGCATACCATCAAGATATGCTTGCCACAAACTATGATTTCCACATTCCCTTTTGCTGCTCTCCACCCGTCTTCTCACTGCTGACTGTGTCTGATTCTTTTCACTCTCAGTGTGAGAAATCTCCATGACCGCTGGTCTAAGGACTGTGCGGCCTACAGGGAATTGTATGACCAGGTGCAAGATCTGGTGCTGACACAAAAGATCGACTGGGGTCCTCTGCTGGATGAAAAACTGGTCAGTTGATGTGACAAAACTTATTCAAGTCAATCTTGAGTTTTAGTCAGTGAACATCTTCCCCATGCTCGTCAAGTGTCACGTGTTTAACAGCTGTTGTGTTTTATAGAAACAGTTAAAGGCAGAGGCATACGGCCCCAACCTGGCTGCTGTGGAGAAGGAGATTGCAGCACATAACATTCTGCACCAGGAGATCGAAGCATACAGCGCCCAGCTGCAGCCCAGCACCACCGCCTCACAGGTAACAACACAACACGACACATCGTGCACACACTCTGCAAGAACACACGCAGGATGGATCATGTCGGTTTCTCAGGTGACAGCGGAGTAGTAACATTTTCCTGTTTCTACATCTTCTTTGTTTGCAGGAGCAGTACGCCGCCATCAAGGAGAAATACGCCAAACTTTTTGTGAGTTGTTTGTTGTTTTCACTTCATGACTCTGAGGCTTCAATGTGTGCTGTTGGATAGAGATCAGTCAAGTTCAGAGGGATGTGTATACTGTATGTATATAATGCATCTTGTTTGTTTTGCAGGAGAGCTCCCAGCAGAGGCGCAGCCACCTAGCCTCTCTGTACGAGTACATGCAGAGCTGCAGTAAGGAGCTGGTCTACCTGTCAGGCCATCAGGGGAGAATCCTCCAGACAGACTGGAGTGACCGCATGATCGACCCCCCAGGCGTCCGCATGGAGTACGAGGTGAGATGCACTTAATGCAGATGTCAAAGTGGTGCATGTGTCCAGTTGGTGAGATGTGGTGACCTATTTTAATTTAATGGCTTACTGTGTTGTCTTGTGATCAGAAGGATGTGCTGGGTTTAAAAAAAAATTTAAAACTTTGTTTGTCAGCTTGCCTTCAAGCATAATCCTATGTACCATACTGGTGTAACCAGTATGGTACATAGTAACTACTTAGCTGCTGGGAGAATCTGATTTGAATACTTGAAATACTATATCATGTCTTCTACATCCCTGTTTGATATTTTTGTTTGTGTGCAGAAATTCAAAAATAATGGACTGCTATCACATGAGAGTGAGGTCAACGAGCTTCAGGAAGAAGGAGAGCGTCTGCTTCAAATGAAACACCCCGGCAGCCCAACAATAAAGGTACATCTGTCAGCTGTGTCAGACTTTAGAAATGTACGATAACTGTGATAAATCATCATAGTCCTCTATGACATAGGATTTCTTATGGTTGAATAAATGGAAATCATATTAAACAGAATATAATCGATTATATTTCTATCAAATTACATTGAATTCGAATTTAACTGAATTGAGGCTATTTTTTTGTGTTTTGTCAGACACACAAAGAAGCCGTGCAGAGTGAGTGGCAAGCCTTTCTCAACTTGTGCCTAGCACAGGAAGTTCACCTGGAAAACATTGAAGACTACAAGAAGGTAGAGGGTCTCTGACTGCACCGCACTATGACCGACTATGATAATATTTCTTCTTCCTGTTCACTTCAGCTCGTTGTTAAGATATGACTGTTTGTTCGTTGCAGTTCCAGCTGGATGCAGAGACGCTGTCAGAGTCCCTGGAAAGACTCAGATCCACTCTGGACCCAAAGTCTTTGTTTGCCAAGAGCAACTCTGAGGTCCTGTTGGAGCTGGAGGTACAAGTGATTTCTGGTGTCATGGTTGCTATGCAACTCTAGAAAAGTATAGAAACATTCAAACACTCCGAGTTTTCTAGGTCTTGCAGAAAAGTTTTGAAAAAAAATCTTCCTGATACATGATTAAAGATTTTAAGTGTGCATGTTGTTGAAACCTGCAGTAGGTTATATTATATTAGAAATATTAAGAGATCATTTACAATCCTTTGTCATACATTGATTAACCACCCAATGACTAGCTTTTGCTCCTCAACACTGACCTACTGATCAAGGTCTGTATTTATCAAACAAATTCAACTTCAGGATGCTCTAAAGAGCCAGTTTAGAAGTAAAAAAGTTCTTCACTGAGAGTGAAGAATACAATTTATCAAGCTACTGATATTTAGAGAAGCATTTAAATAGGAATCAATAAGTAGGAATGAATGACAAAATTGGCTGAAACAAAAAGTGAAACAAACAAACAAAAACAAAAAAACAACACCAAACTGGAGCAGGAACATCGAAGAAAACATTGACCAGCACAGACGATGAAGATGTTTAGAAAGTGATTGGACAAAAAATCATTGCCAGCTTTTTTCTTGTTGTTTGCACCCCTGATAAATGCAAAATGTTCAAATCAAATGCATATAAAAGGCTAAAACTACCCTCTTTCCAATTATACATATTGCATTATACATTGAATTTACATGCGCATAACATATTTTTCATCATGACCAATGATATTTTTTATAATCCCTCTTAAAACATGTCTCAGCAGGTGTCTGATCACCTCCATCACTGTAGTCATCTAGGATCTGCTTCTCACTAGCATAAGAGACTTCTGGAGCAAGTCACAGGAAACGTCATAACTTATATATTTAAGTCTGCAAGTACGAGTAAAAGTGAAGAATTTTTATCTTTCACTTAAGCAATATATATATATTTTTAGCTCCTATGTCTGTGAGAAGTGCCCTGTTCAGTTCTACAAATTTTAGTCACAATATTCAGCTTCTGCCCGGCCCCCTCCTGTGTTGACATATAATATTTGTTGTAGCGTTCTGTTCAAAGGAGCAGGTTTACTGAGTTACCTGGATAACTTTGCAGAGTCAAATCCAGAACAGATCTTTTTAGATGAGTTCATTTTCCTGATTTACTCAGCATCCAGCTCTCATTAAACCTGCTTCTTAGAGCAAGACTCTGGTAGTTGAAGATGTCAGGCTGCACTTTTTAAAGTTTGCAGACCTAACCTGCTTTAAATAAGATCAGCAAAATCAGTTGTGTCACTTTTGTTTTAATTTGATAATACCTTCAGGGAGATGAACCAGCAGTGAAGAGGAATGAGCAGCGCCTAGCTGCCCTCAAGGAGCTCAGCAGCAAGGTCATGCCTCTGAAATTACGCCGAATCAAGCCCACCAAATCCACCACTGTAGTGTCCCTGTGTGACTGGGAAGATGGGAATGTAAGAGAAGACAAGTATGGCAAAATTTTGGAAAACATTCTTGGGGTCATCATCTCTAATTTATCATCTTCTCTGTCTGTTTTAGGACACAGTGAGGCGTGGTGAGAAGCTAATCCTGAAGTCCAACTCAGATAATAAGAAGTGGGAGCTTCAGAACAGCAGTGGGAAGATCAAAACCCTGCCTGGTGTGTGTTTCATGGCCCCACCACCTGATGATGAGGCCTTGGAGAAAGTAAACAGGTACAAAGTGACAAACTCACCACCTCAGTTTGTTTTCCCTCCATTGTTCAAAGCTTAACCCCTGACTTTGTGTCTGTTTGTGTTCAGTCTGGACAGAGAGCTGACAGACTTGAAGAGCCGTAGATCTGCTCTAATAGCCTCCTTGAAGAACCCTGTTGTGGAAGTGGTTCGCCCTCAGAAGGCAGGTCAGAAGAAAAACATTTTCACAGGGCAGCTTCTTTTTTTCAGTGAATTTCAGACCATAAAAGAGTCTTTGCTGGAATGTTTGGGCCTGTCTAACACTATTTCATTGTGGTTGTCTTTGCTTCTTCCCAGCCACTGCAGCCAGTGCCCCAGAGGATCCTAAAGCTGCAGAGCTAGTCAGTAAATTAGACAAGATCAACAATGCCCTGGATCAGAGTAAAAAAGAAATCCTAAACAGACTGAGGGCCCCTCTAGACAACCGCAACCCAATACAAGACCTGACAAACAGGCTACAAGAGCACGAGGTGAACATGAGCAACATCATGCTTTAATAATATGATCTAGGCGACAGTTTCATTAACTTATTAAGGTTCTAAATGTCCTTAGCATGTTCACACGTGTCTGGCTTGTTGTGATCAGTAACACTACATAATTGCCCTCCAGGAATCTGCTCTGACTGTACGGAAGCTGGAATCTGAGAAGTCTGTGGTCCAGAGAGAGATGGCACCTATTCTGGCCAAGACACCCCTGGGACCCACCGCTTCTACCCTGCCCCTCAAACTCAGTGCTACCAACAACAAGATCGATGACATCAACACCTTTATTGATCTTTATAATAAAAAGTGAGAAGATCAGAATGAAATTATAACATATTGCAGTTTTTATTCAAGGCAATTCTTAAAATATAAAAACATTTAACCTAATAGTTTGATATCAGTGCAGCTATGTGTACACATTTTTTATTATTATATTCAGTTTTCTGTTTTATTATTAGCTCCTGTGTTTCTCTTTCCTTCTTTCACCAGAGCTACAGCCTCCATGTTCCTAGAGAGGCAGATGCAGAACGTGGAAGGCATTGTCTCTGGGTTTGAGGAGAAACTGGCTAAAGATGGCGTCATTCTTGACCAAAATAATGCCCTCCCCATTTGCAACCAGCAGCTCCAGGTGTTGTACTTTATAACACAATCAAAAAAGTCAAAGATTTAACAATGTCAGGATAGGCTCATATGATCCAAACTTGTTTTTTTGTTTTTTTTTTGTATCTCTGTACTTTCTCCATACACCATCAAACAGCTCATGCGTAAGGATGTTGCCTCAGAGAAGGATGAGTTGAATAAATTGGGCAGAGACTTGGACCTGACAGAGCAAGCGTGCAGCACCCTGCAGCAGAGTTTCAATGAATACTGCCCCGACATCCGCCGTCAGGAGAATAAGGTGAAACATCTGAAGAACCGTTACACAACTGTCGACAATCAGCTCCAGGAAAGGTAAGAAAAATAAAAATTGGGCATTATTGTACTTGTATTGTATGTATGTGTGTTTGTGTGATTTGTGTTAAGTGCTGTTTATATTTTGCTTCAGGTCTGCTCTCATACAGAAAGCAACTAATCAAAACCAAGACTTCCAGAATGCTGTCCAGTCACTGGATTTCTTCTTGGTCAATTTGCCCAATAACAAAATCAAACCTACTGATGATGTGGCACAGATAACGGCCAAGCAGAACTCTCAGAAGGTGAGTGAAAGTAATTATTTTACATACCCTGTTAACTTGTCTCCAACATCTACAAACAAACTAACTCAAGTCTGTTTCAGCAGCTTTGTCTTATCAGTTGTGGTTATTAAATCATGTCCCTTGTTTAGAGAGTGATGGAAGACATTAAGAGGAAATCAGGGGACTTAAACCGAATCAAGGTTCTTTCCTGTGATCTGCAGAACGTCTTAAATGTGAGTTTCATTTACCATTTGTGACTGAAATAGAGTAGACTAGCACTCCCAAGTACTAAATCTTTCAGTATCAAATGTATTTCCATTTAGGAATATGAGGTTAAGTCAAACACTTACCGTGGCACTCTGCATGATGCCAACGATGATGATGATGATGATGATGACAACAACGACGATGATGAACCAGTTCCAAAGAAACGTCAAACTTCAACTATGGCACAAGCTGTACAGAAAAAGGTAGAGTGATAGACAACTGTAAGGCAACTTTTTTTCTAACATTTTTGATCTAACACGAATTTTTAAACTTATGTTGCCTTCTGCTTCTACTACAGGAGAAAGATCTACTGAACCTTTTCTCTGAGGTGTCTGCAGAAAATGACCAGCTACTTAGCCACTTGGGGACAGCGAAGAATATCATGGCCAGGGTATGATACTATGGAATGAAAATAACATTTAGCAACAGCGATGCTAAGGTAGAATAATTCTCGGTGTTGTGCACAAAATCATCATTGTTGTATTCTTTGTCATTTTATTCATGTGCAGAATGAAGAGAAAGTAAGTCAGGTAGTCGTCAGTCAGCAGCTGCAGCTACAGAGCCAGAAGAAGACTGTGGAGGTGAGTGACAGCCTGAAGAAAGACCTGAGCGAGGAGATTACCAGGCGCTTACATGCTGAAAATGACCTTGAAACATACCGGAAGAGGTTCATGTCTCTGAAGAGCAGGAGAGGAGTGGAGAGGTTGGAGGAGAAGGAGGTAGTGCAGTACTACCGTGACCCCAAACTGGAGATGGAACTACAGTCCCTGAAAAACAGGATCCAGGATGAATCATTGAAGAGGTCAAGAACCAGTTCAGAAATAGAAATCATCAGTGAGAAGGTTATGAAACTGGAAACACAGCTGACCAAAATCGAACCTAAACTGGTGACCAAGATACTGACTGAGTACGAGAGAGACCCCCAGCTTGACAAAGAAGCAGCCAAGATCAGAGATGAGATGCAGAGGATACGACTGGAGCTTCAAACAAGAGACACTGAGACAGTTCATGTGAAAACTGAGCTCACGGCTCTGGCTCAGCAGAAACCAAAAATCAGGGAGAAGGTTGTGAAGAAGGAAGTGGTGAGGGTTGAAAAGGATCCAGAGATGCTGAAAGCTGTTCTCACGTTCCAGAACGACATTGCAGAGGAGGAATCCCGGTGCAAGTCCCTCAATGATAGCATTTTCAGCACAAGGAGCCAGATAAACACACTTGAGAGGGTCATTCCCACCATCCAACCCAAGGTAGTCACTAAGGTGGTGAAGCAAATACAACAAGATCCAGAAACACTTGAAGAGTCAAACAAGCTACGTATGGCCTTGGAAGAGGAGAAAGATCAGAACGTTATCTTGATGAAGGACCTGACCACATTGCAGCTACGTTATGGTGAAGTAGATAAGCTCATGCATAAAGTCGAGGTCAAGGAGATCATCAATGAAATTTACAGAGTCGATCCTGAGACAGAAGTCGAGCTGGTACGTCTGAGAAAAGAGCTGCAGGAGTCTGGCCGAAACCGTACGGATTTAGAGAAAGAAATCAACACAGTGATGGCGACTCTGACTACCCTGCGTGCTCAGAAACCCAAAGTGGAGTACAAGGAGGTGACCCAGGAAGTGATCAAGGAGGAGAAAAGCCCAGAGGTCATCAGGGAATTACAAAGGCTGAACAACCAAGTCTCCCGTCTGCAAGTCAACTGTGACACCATCCTAGAGCTGCGGACCCATCTACGTAAAGAAAGAGATGAGCTGAAAGTTGAAAAATCCAAGGTGGAGACAAAGCTAGTGAATAAAGAGGTTATCAAGTATGAGAATGACCCTCTCATTGAGAAAGAGGCTGACAGACTTCGGAGGAATGTTAGAGAAGAGATACACCAACGCCGCAGTGTGGAGGAATGTCTCTTTGACCTTCAGAACCAATACATTGTTCTTGAACGGCAGAAGCCAGAGGAGAAGATCGTAATGCAGGAAGTGGTGCGTCTTCAGAAGGACCCCAAGCAGATCCTGGAGCATGACAAGTTGAACAAGTCCCTGGACGATGAAGTTAAAGCCCGTAGAAAGCTTGAATTAGAGGTTAGACAGCTCAGAGCCCTGGTTCAAGAAAAGGAGCATACCCTGGCTCAGATGGACGATCGCCAAAAGAAGATTCAAGTAGAGTCGGAGCTTAGGCAGATCAAATCTCGCATTCTTGAGCTGGAAAGTTCTCCACCACCCATTGAGGAAAAGATCATCATTGAGGAAGTCCTGAAAGTGGAGAGAGACCCGAAGTTGGAGAAACTCACTGAAGGTATTCGTGTTGACATGGAGACTGAGGGCACCAATATCAATCGTCTAGAGAGAGAAATCTGCAACCTGAAACTCAAGTTGGAAATTCTGCAAAAGGAGAAGTCAATTGAGAAGGTTGTTTACAGAGAAGTTGTTCGTGTAGAGAAAGATCCAGCAGTGGAGGCTGAACGGGAACATCTAAGAGAGCTAGTTATGCAGGAGAGAAATCTCAGGCGTGACCGGGAAGATAACCATCAAAGCATCAACATCAAAATGACCCATCTCCAGACATCTATGTCTACGACCTCTCAGGAGGAGAAGGCTCTCATTACCAACAAAGATGCTCTACAGAGAGAGAAGGAGGATCTCCTCAAACAGCTCAAAATGCTAGAGTCTCAAAGACAGAACATTAGCATAGCCTTCCAGCAACAGTCTAAGCTGATAAGCGAGAGAAACCAGCTTGCATGGAAGAGGAGTCATAAGACATCTTCTGAAATACAACAGTTGGAGAAAGACATCCTGAATGAAAAAGACAAAATACACCAAAAAGAGACGCTCATCCTTGAGCTGCAGGGCAGCATTAAGAAAGAAGACCAGTCTGAAACTCACACCAGAGAGACTAATCTTTCCACGAGGATCAGCATCCTGGATCCGGAAACTGGCAAAGACATGTCTCCCTATGATGCCTACTTGCATGGGCTTATTGATCGCAACCAGTACATTCACCTGTCAGAGCTGGAGTGTGACTGGGAGGAAATTACTTCAACTGGTCCAGATGGGGATACAACAATTCTGCAGGATCGCAAGAGTGGGAGGCAGTTCTCTGTCAAGGACGCTCTGAGGGATGGTCGCTTGACCCAGTATGACTTGATCCGTTACAAGGAAGGGAAAATGCCCATTTCTGAATTTGCCCTCCTTGTTGCAGGGGAAACCAAAAAGCCCTATGTTCCTGTGTTAACAACCCCAAGATCACCCACCAAACCCACCCCAGCCTCTCCCTTAAACTCCACGCCAACTTCTCTGAGGTCCTCTTACACCAGCCTCAATGCTCACCATCGTGGCAGTTTGGACAACCTCAGTGTTTCAGCAAGTGATGATCACTTCCCAATCTCTGGTATTTTGGACACCACCACTGAAAGCCGTATGTCTGTGAGAAGTGCTATGACCCGCAAACTCATAGATACCGACACAGCTCTGAAGCTGCTAGAGGCACAGGCAGCCTCAGGTGGAATTGTTGATTTCACCAAAAAGGACAAACTGTCTGTCCACAAGGCAGCTGAACATGGTCTCATTGACACAGTTCACATGTACAAGCTTCTGAATGCCCAGAAGGCCTTCACTGGAGTCGAGGATCCTATGACCAAAGAGCGTCTGGCAGTGGGACAGGCAGCACAGAAAGGGTACATTCCCGACGAAAATGCCAGGAGGTATATGGAGGCGCAGTACCTGACTGGTGGGTTGGTAGATCCCACTAAAGCTGGACGCCTCACTGTCCAAGAAGCTCTCGCCACCAATCTTATTGACAACACAACAGCTAATAAGCTGACAGATGTGTCTTCCCACACAAAAGAGCTGGTAGACCCCATCACTAAAGAGAAGATATCATACAAGCAGGCAATGGACCGGTGTAAGAGAGACATCAGCACAGGGCTCCTGCTGCTTCCTGTTGCCTCCACCGATGCCACAAATGCCCCATCATACTCAAATTTTCGGTTCAATTCCTCTCACAACAAAGTCTAGATATGCAGTTTGAAATGTGTCACATGATCAAGGGTGTATGAAAATGCTAACAGATACATGTAAAGAAAAAAATGGAAATTGTTATGTTTATACACATTTTGAACACTGCAAAAAAAAATTTGGGGGGCTGAAACTGTACATGTGGATCTGCTCTTTTTTCAGTACTATTTTTGTGTTTGCTGTAAAAATGAGGGTAATGTTTGTTTTATATGGTTAATTGTTTTTTCAGCATTCTCAAGCTAAATCCTCCATAAGTGCCTATTAAACTCCACAAGCCTCGCATTCATTTTTCTGTCCTGCTGTTTGAAATATTAACATTTAAATCATTACAACATATGCATATAATTGAGTCAACGTAATTCGTGCAGTAGACAAGGTTTGGGGTATTCACAATACTTGTAACAGTGTTGACTATCAAATGATTGTCTTCATTCTGACATCTGGTTTTTAGCCGTGCTGGCTGCATGATTTTAGGGATGGTAATGTAGGTCGGTCGGTCAATTGGTTGGTCGACTGAAATGTCTCATCAACTGCTGGATGGATTGCCATGAAATTTTGTACAGACATTCATAGTCCCCAGACAATGTATGAAAAGTCAGAGGATCATCAAAGTATTTTTCATCTAGCAGTGCCATTAGGTTGATATAAGTGGTTTTGAAATGTCAACAACTATTGGGTAAATTGTCGTGAAATTTGGTACTTACAAAACTAACAGGCATCAGCCTCAGCTGTACTTTGTGTTTGGTGCTAGTTAGCTAATTTTAGCATCCTAACACACTGAACTAAAATGGTGAATATTAGCCATCTACACATCAGCATCTTAATATCACACTGATGTTAGCATTTAGCTGAAAGCACTGTTGTGTCTAAGCACAGCCTCACAGAGCTGCTAGCATGGCTGTAGACTCTTAGTCTTGTTATTAACATTAATATGGGGAATATACAATTTATGACACATATCTTCACATTCCCAGAAATGACTTTGCTCCACAAGACAGTGAATCATCTACGGTATAAATAGAGCATACTGCATGTACACAGGGCAGAGAGGTTTGAATTATGTGGGAATAAATTTTACACATGATTTGACTTTGACCCTGGTGTGATTGTTGGTGCCAGTCATAGTCTGTCCAGAATCTCAAGAACAGCCAACCTCCAAGGGTTTTGGTGGATTAATGCATGACTCAAATAAATCTGCTGCACTGTGTAACTAGATATATTTTGCAGGTTTGACCTAAATCCTACTTTTTACATATATAAGTTATAAGTATTCCTGGTTGACATTATGCTGCATTAACATGTTCAATCAAAAGATTTTTCTGCTTTAGAAGCTGCATCTCATGGCAAAATGGCTGTACTTAATATACTATTCTCGTAAACCCTGATGAGTCATATGCTCGGAAATTATGGATTGAGGATACAGATTAGATATGACTCACATACAAGCATGTAGTGTATTAAGGTTAACAAGGTCAACCTCACAGGTCTACAGGGATCAGGCATGCATCTAACAAAAGATTGTGAGGGCAAATGCAGACATTGGAAACAGACATAGACTGTTCAAATTTTAGGATTGGGAACTGCTGTTCTTTATGTAATACCATAGCTCACCGCCTTGTCAGCAGGCATGCTTAACACTGGCTCCTTATCTAGCTTATCTGGCCAAATAAGTGTAATGAGAAAACCCACAAATTATCTGGTCTTTTTGGCATTTCTTTGGAGTATTTAAATCTGTAGAAACTGATTTGCCTCCCTATGGAGACTATCAATAGTGCGCCTCACATTAAATGTAAATTTAAGTCTAAAATCTCCTTTTCCTGTTAAGGATTAGAAATTGATATTAGTTGGAGGGATTGTCTGAAAGACCCCATCAGACCCAGTGGCGGAGGTTACAGTAAATGGGGTTGATGTGGGAATATGCTGCCACTGTGCTGGGATGTCTGCCTGGCAGATTACCTGGTGACTGGAAGGACTTTGTGGGATTACTGCACATGAGCCTGTCTGGAGGCTGAGGTGGCCCCACTCTGTGTCTAGAGGGGGGGTGAAGGATTTTCCCTGATGGTTTAGTCATCTCACTTAAAGTAGTTAGCAAGCATGATGCTGCAATGACAAAACCAATGTGCAGTGTATAGTGTTGTCCTCTTATTACTGTGTTTTTTTTATTTTTATAACAAATGTCCACGTTTTGACAGCAGAGTGTACAAGCTTTTCTCATTGGTGTAGTGACCTAAATAGTCGCACTGATGCCACAAAGTGCATGTGTGATGGCTGCATTCCTAATTAAAAGCCTGCTAAATAACCCAGAATACAACAGCATGACATACAGTACATAGAAACACAAATGGCACATTTTCTCTGATTGGACCATTGCCTGACTGATGTACATGATAATTGGTAGCTCCTTTTTGTTTTGCAGGATTATTATTTTCATAATACTAGACTGCTGCACTGATGGTTTAAACCCTGATAATCAGCATTTGCACATTTGTCTTTTATTCACTCTATAAATGACAATGACAAAGCCTCCTGTACGCCTGCCCTGCAATCTTGCCAATACATATAAACCAACACACTTATTCAGCGAGCGCTGTTCTGTATTTTCCCTCTAAAATAACAATATCAGGAAAAGGAAAAAAAACCCAAATGTTTCTGGGTCAGCCAGGTTTCAGACAGACTTTATTATTGCTATTGGAAAGCCTTGATAAGCCTTAAAAGAAACAGCACCAAAGGACTCCTAAATATCCTAAAATACAAAAGTCAAGCAATTTTATACACTAAAAAGGCTCTTCATTCCATTTTTCTTGCTCTTCGTGGCTCTAAACCCTCCGCCAGAAGGAAGAAACTCTAGTAAAGCTCAGACTTCACTGACAACCACCTGTGCAAAGATGCCAGCTGGCTGCATCAGTCTGAAACAGCAATGATGCTGCAAGCCATCTTCATTCTGCAGTTTTCTCTCTAGAGGAGAAAATGTGACTACATTCTTTATCACCATTATCCTCTACAAAGTTCAATGTTTGGTGTGTGCCTTTTCTGACAAGTGTCTGACAGTGTCTCTCTAGTAGTAGTGTGCGATACGAAAAATGTGGTGAGTCAGTGTAAGAACAAAGTAGCACTGGCCTGGTGATACTGGTGTAGATTGATAGATTTAAAATATATACTTGTTAATTTGTCTGTGAGCTGCATGAACACAAATATAAAACCTGCAAATATAAACATTTTTTATGCATAAAACTGTTTCCTCTGCCATGGAGAGTAGAGGCAACTATTTCTGCTGCTATAAGCTGCTAACCCTGGGATTTTACTTTTCAGTTCATTTTTCAATTTTAGTTTTTATCTGAGACTTTCATTGACAGGCTGAGGTTTCTTTCTTGGTGGGGAACAACAAACACTTTGGCACAAAATATTTGCTGCTGGCAGTATTGGTATCAGACCTTCACCCTGCTGACTGTGTGCTGATGCTAATTGGAGTTCTGGGTCATTTTTGAGGTGACCACTGAGTGCCATGTTTGTCCTTGAGACTTGAGCGCAGAGGGAGCTGCTCAGCCTGGCACGTTAGTGGATTAGACATGAGTCGGCGACTGTGTCATGGATTAAAGCTCCATTCAAGAGCATAAGGCTTCCCACTGGCAGGACCGTGTTTCTACTGGTGCAGTTCAGATACGGCTGAAAATACTGACATAAAACAGTGACACTATACTACAGGAAGGCTAAGGAACCTCTCATTATGAATAATTGTGATAATGAGGTATTCACTGAAATCTGAAGTAAATCTTTCATTAGATAAACAAGACAAACAGTAAATGTCAGTCAATGCATGTATTTTGGTTAATGTTAGCTTTTGGTTAAAACAAAAAAAAGTGAACAAATCAAATCAAAACCTTTTTCATCTTAAAAAACAGTATAAAACATTTTATTGAAATTGTGATACTGTAACAGATACAGGATCCCAAGGGGAGTAAACCTTAAAATAAAAATCACAATATAAAGTCTGGCTTCACAAATTGAAATAACTAACCAAAAAGTATACATGTTGGTTTAAGTAAGGTCATTGGATCTGCAGTCTAACTAATGAGTGGATCCTCTTCTAAATCCTCCACGGTTTGCAATAGCTAAAGCCCCCTAATAGAGCTGGAGGAGCTACGGTTGAGCGGCTAAAGCCTGGTCGCTGACGTCAGCCCATAGTTGTGGGAAGCCCAGAAAGGTGTTAAGCAGGAGACAGCTTACAGCCACAAATCCAAATGTCTACTACAAATGCAACACCTGATCGATAATACAGAGTTGTTATTGTACTCCTCTCACAGGTGAGCGATACACACAGAATAGTCTAACAAAGTGAACTTGGTTACATATAATACATCACATCACAGTTAGTACATTCTAGTTTTTATTGTACAATCTCACAATGGGAGAATTTCACACAATATAGATTGACAAGCTTAAATAAGAGAGAAAAAAGTCCAACAAAATAGAGCCTGAAATACTCACCAAGTGGTGAACTTCCTACAAAGAGTACAACACTGATTTTTTTTTGTTCCTTTTAAAATTAAAGACAACCTGTGCTGATTTATCATCTCAGTGAAAAAAAAATGAAACCACCATGTCATACATCAACATGTTCATCAGTCTTTTGCAGCGGCAAAGTCAAGGGATGCTGAGGGAAACGAATTGCTTCACTGTTGCGCCGCATGTACGCGTGGCCGCTGATGGGGTACCACATCTCTGTGAAGGTCAGGTTGGCCACGGTGATGGCACAGCGGCCCAGCACCTTGAAGCCCGACTTGCGGTAGAAGGGGATGAGGATGTCTTCACACATCAGTACCGCTCGGCGCACATTGGGCAGGCAGCGGAGATACTGCAGGTAACGCCACATCAGAATTGGACCTTTGCCCTGCTGCCTGAAGGTGCGGTGGACCGCCAGTACGTGGATGTGGACGGTGGAGCCACAGGGCTTGTGTAGAGTCAGTGCTTCCTGGAGCAAAGTTAAAAACACATGGTTGGATGTCATAATTACTGCTCATATGTATATATGCATTTGTTTTTAGGAGGTAGCTAAATGATGAACTGGAAAGGTGGAGACATGCAGGATGTCTTACTGTAGTGAGCCTGTCCTGGTCCCACAGAGAGCCGATGATAAAAGCCACCAGCCTTCCCTCCTCAAACCAGCCCATGGACAGCTCCGGACACAGCGTGAGGAAATGACGCACCTCATCCAGGTGAAGGGGACACTCACCTGACACTGAGATAAATGCTGAGAGAAAGAGGGAGAGAGAGAAAATGAGAATAGCCCATGCGCAAAATTGGTTTCGTACTACTTTTACGCACACTTAAGGCGGCCAAAACTGCCCAATAAACGTATTGCTGACTGAGGAATGTAGATTTAACACAATATCTTTAAAAGATAAATAAAAGGAATATCTGACAACTAAATTAAAAGCGAAAGGGAATTCAATCTGTCAATGCGCCAAATGGTTTTACGCAAAACTCTCCATTGTTATAATACTTCTTTTGACTCAACAGAAATTCAGAGCGGATTTCTGCCTCAGCAGAGCGGATTTCTGCTTCAATATATGACGGATAAGAGGGGTCTCTTACCTTCACGCTCGATTTCAAAGACGCTTATGGCATCTTGTGTGTTGAGCGGTCGGACTTCGCTTGCGGGAAGTGTGTGTCTCCTCTGGATACCAGGCGAAACGGAAGGTGATGACTGCATTGGTTTGATGAAAGGCTGGGCGCCCACAACGGACATCATACGGTTTTACACTTCTCCCTCTAAACAAACTTCTCTTGTCCTCTTCTCTACCGCTCCGCAGGAAGCACCTCTGTCGGGCCCTGCGAGGAGAACAGGATGGTTTGTGTCCGTATTTATAGGACAGCTTCACCGGCTGTGATTCACTGGCCGATTTGCATTTGAATATTTGATGTCAGACTGAAGGTCACAACTGTGTAGGGCAATTTGCTGAAACCTACAATTAACTGTGTTCATTGTTTCCGTTTGGTTTTTGTCTCTAAAAGGAATTGACAGATAATGACTTATTTTGAATTCTGAATTATTTTCACTGAACCACCACCTCCGGCCTATTTATAGCAGCTTTACCACGCATGTTGATGTCCACAGAGCCAGGAGCAACACAGCAACAGTTGAAAAAAAGTTTCACATTTGACAAAGTGACGCTTGTAGTTACACCACATCTCAAGATATCACAAGTAACTGATCAGTGCAATGAAGTAGCCTGTATGCACAAAAAGTGGCACCGACACACATCTATTGGTCCTCATAGCTTTCAGCTCCATCACTGCTTCCCAATTTCATGAATAAAGCAATTTAAAAAAAACAACTACTAAATCATGTCAGTAAACGCCACCTTGCCTCACCTTGAGCCCACTAATTATTGTTTTTTGAGCGCAGCTACACGGCTGCAGTGACACTTACCGGAGGAGGTTGAGGTGTATGACAGGGAGGTTTTGTTCTCCTGGTTGAGCAGCTCTCCTTCTCTGCCTCCGTCTCTCCTACTCCACAACAGACGTCTCTTTTCATTATGGAGTGATTATTACTATGAGTCACATGATGAAGGATTACAGAAGTTATTTCCACAACTCGGCGCATTAGAGACACTTTATCTCCTCTCTGCCAGAGCGCATAACGCGTTACTTTGGAGAAAGACACCTTATATCAGAAACATTTGGGGTCTTTGATTCATTTTGACACCTTCTTTGGTCAAGCTATTTCTGTCTTCAGTAGGTGTACCATAATGCTCTTGATCAAATGAATGGAGACATGAAGACAAAATGAACACTACAGTGTGGTGTATCCTTTGACCAGTGACAGCAACCAAATTATTTTTAATTTTATTCAGTTATTTAAGATTGCCATGATTTTATGTTTCCACAATCTGGATCTGGATATTATTGCCTGTGCATTTTAGTTTACCGTACAAACACACACACACACACACACACACACACACAAACACACACGCAACAAAATGTGTGTTTGCTGTCATATAGATAGATTTTCTGCAAATGATTTTGAAAATGTATGACATTACTACTGAAGTGGATGATTACTCATCATGGACTGATGCACAGTTGACTGTCTAATCCCAAGCATTTGGAATTTCGACTGGAGTTTGTACTGTTCACAGCTGAGTTATAAATACAATGGAAGTGAATTGGGCTCCATAGACTTTAATGCATTATATAACCCCTACTAATTTATAAACTGTACACAATGGGCATAGGTACAGTTTATCATTGTATAATACTGAGCATAATTGAAATATGAATGGAGTTTTTTTACTGTATACAATAGCAGAGATATAAATACAGTCGGTCTATTGGATTGTTTTTAAATCTTAATAACTCAAAAAGTATAAAAGTTATCAATAAGAAAAGTCGTAGCACCCATCTACACAGAATCCTGCACGGTTTCACATACAGTATGAATCACTGTTGTAACATCCAAGCAAAGAAAATCAGTTTTCCCACTAACATCTCATTTCATATGCAAATTTATGAATATTTTATGAAAATACATTGACCTTCACAAAATTACGCATGTTTCAGTATATGAACAGTATATGTGGCGTACATGTGTTTTGAGTTTTGAGTAAGCGAAAAAAGGCACAGAAGAAGAAGAAGAAGAAGAAGAAGAAGAAAACAAGAGAACATGAGTGATTGCTGCTTCCAGCACTCACGCCAAATAATTACAAGTCGAGACTGACCTACTGTCAAACATCGGAGAACCCAATACTGGTCAAGAGAGCAATGTTTCGTAGCACTGAGGCAACAAGGCAGAATACAGTCACATTTCTATATTCATATGCAAGCAAACAATCCTAGCATAGGAGTGGAAAAATACTATTCAGTTACAGTTCAACTAACATAACTAAACTGATTCATACGATGGATATGTTGTAGATTGATGAAAAAATAAAGTCAGAAGGTTGTTTGCTTTCATCATCATCTGTTCCTTTCAGATATTGCAATGCTGTTATTTTAGCATTCGGAAGCAGCTAAATACTGGTCCAACTGAGGATAATTATCATGTTCATCCAGACACGTGTGCACTCACTGCATTATGAGCAGGTGGATGAACTCCATTAGGAAAGGTTTACTTATTTCTACTGTGTGCACAAAGGGATTTAGTCGGGGTTTCTGAAGTAGTGTATACTGAATGGAAGTTGCTATTAAACAGCCCTGCAGCTTGACAAGGAGGGGTAAGGCAGAGTAGGGCTTAAGTGGGATCCAACTGCTGGTGTCTGCTAAGGTTTAGGGTTGAGAAGTAAGGTCAGGAATATGGTGTTTTAGGTATTCTTGCTTTGATCATGCAGCATCTATTCAGACAGGAGCTATGAGGGATTTTAAGTGCTGAGGGGCAACATGAGGGTCCCTATTGAAGCTGGAAGTGTCTGTGTTTTTCTGGTGGGGCTGAGAGGTGATGCGTAGATGGGAGAGCAAAAGTTAAGGCTTTTTTCTCTTCTACTCTGGCTGGGGCGCTGGTGTCTCGTTGGCGTTGTTGTCAGTGATCTTGTTTTCCAGCTCATCATCGGACAGGAGGTCCAAGGAAGTTCCCTCCACCTGCAGCTGACGTCTGCCTGAGCGACTGGAGGAGAAGCTGATGGGGCCGCCGCGCCTGCAAGAGGAAGAGGTGTAGATGTTTAAAAATTGATAATGGCCAATATTGATATGTTGTTAAAAGAATAGACATCCATGAATATAGCTTTCTTAAAAAAAAAAAAAAACTCCACAGAATAAAATAGAACGATAAATAGTGAATGTCAGATGGTGGATGCTTTCGTCTGCTTCACCGTACCTGAGGCGGTTCTTGAGTGTGTGCACCTCACGGCTCAGACCCTCGCTGGCCTCGGTGGCGTCATCCAGCTCTCTCTGCAGTTTCCTGCGTGAGGCATTGGCCCTCGTGGCCTCCTCTTCAGCCTCCTCCAGCTGACGCTTCAGCTGCTTCATGCGGGAGTTAGCCTTCTCCACCTTCACACACAAACACAGAAGAAAAAAAAATAATGAGAAATTTAAAATGGGTGCACAGGCCAGCATTTTAGGGCTGCAGGGTTCGTTTTTGGTCTAGATTAGAAAGAGATGCTTGAAAACAGGTAATGACAGCAGTGTTCATAGCAGCAGTGACAGACATACTTGTTCTTTAAACTGGTCGGCATGGCGGCGCTCATCCTCCACCTGCATGCAGATTTCTTTCAGCTTCTTCTCAGTCCTTCTCACAATCTTGTTGGCTGTTGCTCGCTCCCTTCAATAAAGAACAGGTGAAGGTTAGAGAAAAGGAGCGAGATTAACATGGGTAAACCTATCAATGTGTTTCACACAATTATCTTATGAGCTTGACTCAATTTTGCTCTCAATAGGATTTTGAAAAGTGCTCTACAAATAATGTTCATTCATTTCAGCAAGGAGGAGAGTGTAATCATTTCTCACTTAGCCTCCTGCTCCAGCTGTTCCTCCAGCTGTACTATCTTGGCCTCCAGGGCAGTGATGGAGGCCTTAAACCTGCTCTTCACTGAACCCTCGAGCTCGCCCAGCTTGGCCCGCAGCTCCTTGTTTTGACGCTCCAATTGCTGGCGAGCATTCTCGCTCTTCTGGCCTGTGCTGCGCTCTGCACTCAGCTCTGTAGTCAGTGTGTCCACCTGGAAGAAGGAAGGAAGAGAGAGAGGGGGAGCACATAACAGAGAGAGGAGGGTAGAAAGAGTATCATGTGTGAACCTCATGTTATTTATGATTTGACCTTAATCTTTGTGAAATGGATAAGCACAGGGTAATTCAAACTCTTACAAATCTCTAGATGTAGTATTTGTCCAATGAAAATAGGGACGAACAAAGATGGGTTAAAAGAAAAGTATGAACACTACTATTCTAATATAACACCATACCTGCATGGTTGTCTTTCTGAAGCGGTCATTGAGTAGCTCCATGTTACCCTGCTCCTCTTCCAGCTCCTCTTCCAGCTGGGCAATACGAGCCTCCAGCCTCCTCTTCTCATCCATCAGAGCAGACCTGAAGCACGAAAAGTAAGAGAATTATGTTGTGACTTCAATAATCTTCTATTGACAGAGAAGACCATACAAATACCGCATGTCCTGGCTGAGAGGAGCATCTTCAAAGTGGCAAAAATTGATGCAAAATAAAAAACAGTACAAGAAAATTGAGAACAAGAGATGTCATGGTGGAGCAGGTGAGTGTCACTTACTTTCCAGAGGTGCTGTTGGAGATTTCATCCTGCAGCTCATCCCGTTCCTGCTCTGCGTGGCGCCGGCCTCTCTCAGATGCTGCCAGGTCCTGCAGAAAGAGCAGAGAAAGGTCAAAGGTGAACGCAGGTTATCAGCACTTCAGTTGTGTATCATTGATGTTGAGAGGGACTGTTCAATGTTTTATCATGAGTTAGAGTGTAGAGTATACAGTACATACAAAAACCTAGCTGCCATAAATCAACAACACCCTACAATCAAGTCTTGTACCTCATGTAGCTGCACAATTTCAGCCTCAAGACTCTTGAGTTTCTTCTCATTTTCCTTGGACATGGCAAAAATATCATCTCTAGAAGCTCGGGCATCTTCCAACTCCCGCTGGTAGTCCTTCATTTGAGCCTGAAGGAGACAACATATTGCTGAGAATGGCTGCTTACTGGAGTGCTTAGAATGGGAATGGTATGAAGTATGAAGCGTAACTGATTCAAACATATGTTTTAAATCCATACCTGTAACTTGCGCAGCTGTTTGATGGCTTCATCTCGAGCCTTGTTGGCTCCTTCTATGTGACCCTCTATATCCTTCAAATCCATCTCCAGTTTCTTTTTCGCAGCCACAGCCAGACCTCTCTGCTTCCTCTCGTCCTCCAACTCCGCTTCCATCTCTCGCACCTGAGGGGAGCAGCCAGAGCAAGATATTAGTGTTGTGGGACGTATAAGATATTCTTCCATCATGACTTTACTCTTTTAAGTGTTATCCTGCACCTGCTTGACCAGCGCTCTCTTCTTTTCATCGTTCTGGTCATCGCGGCCCTGAAGGTCTCTCTCGTACTGAGCCTTCATGGCCTGCATGTTGACCTCCAGACGCAGCTTTGCGTCCTCTGTGGCCTGCAGCTCGTCCTCCAGCTCCTCCAGCTGAGTCTTCATCTCTTCCAGCTGCTGCTCCAGAGTACGCTTGGATTTCTCCAGCTCATGGACCTGATAGGGAGGAGATACACAGAGGGTGATTGGTGAAAGAGAGATGGACAGTGGGGAAAGTTGCCTTTTGTGTAATGTTCATAAATTTCTTTAATAGATTTTTTTTTCAAATGTGCTTTATTGATCCCAACACTCACATTCTTGCCCACATCGTCCTTTGAGCTCATCAGATCTTCCATTTCGGCGCGTAGCTGCTTATTAACCCTCTCCAGCTCCTCTTTGGCCTCCAGTGCCTCGTCCAAAGCTCTGGTCATGGACAGAGCTTTGGTCTCCTTCTCCCTGGCCTCAGCTTCGGCACGGTCACGCTCCTCAGCATAACGAGCTGAGATGCTCTTCTCCTCAGCCAGCATCTACAGAGGAGGACATCAGATTGGAATTTTATGAACATGATCTTTGTAATTTGTGAAGACGGTGTTTTGAGGAAATCTATAAAATCTATCAATAGTAACATTTAAAATATATTGAAGACAAATTTTAAAAAATTCACTCCATTCCAAGTTGTTTTCTGAACAAAATATCTGTAAAATTTAGAATTTCCCCAATGAAGTGTGTAATCACCTGGTCAAACTTCTTCTGTTTCTTCTCTAGGTTGGAGACAATCTGTCTCTGGTGATCTAAGTCTACAGTTAGATCATCCAGCTCCTGCTGCAGACGGGTCTTTGTCTTCTCCATCTTTTCAAAAGCGATCGTCTTCTCTTCCAGACGCTGGCTGGCCAGCTCCATGTCTTTCTGCAGCTTCTTCTTCGTCTCCTCCAGGCCCTCGATTGTTCCAACATCATCCTCCAGCCTCTTCTTGCTCTCCGACAGCTGCAAACAGAAAACAGGAGATATTCAGAAAAGAATAAACAAAAATATGAATATTAAACATTGCTGATCATCTGTCCTACCTGAGCCTGTAGGGTCAGCATCTGTTTCTCCAGATTCTTGCGCGCCTCCTCATCCTCCTCCTGCTGCTCCTGCAGGGCGTTCTTCTCCTCTTCTAACTGGCGTATACGACTGCTGAGGTTTAGTTTCTGACGGGTCTCCTCCTGGAGCAGCTCCTAAAAGAAAAAAATGAAAATGAATGTTTGTCCAGTTAGTTTAACAGACAGTATTCATTAGTTTTCAGTTGATGATTCATGCTCAGAGACGCTCTACATCACCTGTGTGTCTTGTAGCTGACTCTCTAGTCCAGAGACATCTTTGGCCATCTTGATACCCTTCCTCTCTGCATCTTCCAGCATGGCTGAAACATTGTCCAACTCAGTCTGTATGGAGAGGTACAAAGGTTAAACCAGTCAATTTAGGTTAAATGTATTGTTAAAACACTGTCATAAAAATAGGCTTGTCAAAGAATAAAATCCTTCACTTCAATCTTTGTGCTTGAACTTATCTGTGTTTTGTAATTTTATCAAGAATGTATGATTTAATAATCACAATATCACATTTGTTCACAAAAAATAGTGCAATTACAAACACAAACTATTACCAACTTACCAACTCTGACAATGACATATCACAATGTGTGTTGTTCAACTTTGCACTTAACTTTTCAGTTAAACTGTTAGTAAGAGTCTACCTCAAATATAAAGGAAATAGAAATGAAATTTTTTAAGTATATGGCAAAGTTTTACAATCAAGACAATAAATTTAAGCCAATGTTTGGCATCTTCTGTTAAAAAAACAAAGAACATGAGGATTATACATCCAGAAGTAGACTCAGTCATTCTGGAGAAAGATTGTTGCTATTTGAACACCCAAACAAATACACCCCTCCCTTCGTGCTCCTTCAGAAGCTTCGTCCCCCAAATTCATGGACGCTTATTGCCATGGCAACGACCAAAAGAGAAATATGGTGGAATCCAGAGTGTCACTTCTGTTCCTCTCACACTTTATCACGAGCAGAAAAAAAAATTTGTCTCATGTGAGCACAACAGTCCATCCACACTCTCTGACTCTCTGCAGCCTCCCCACTTCTCACTTGACCTGCGTTCATCGTCTCTGTCCACAGAAGCAGCCGTCCATCAGCTGCAGCTCCACCAGGAGCTGAGAGGACAGCGGCCGGACAAACTGCCTTCACCAGACTGACTGACAGCAGACATTTACTGAACCAAAACCTTTGCATGTTGGTTCAATGGGAAGAAATTGTCAAGTGTTTGTATTTATTGATACAATTATTAAGTTCAAAGCACATATACAGCAGGATATTTGTGTGATTTAAACAGCTGCTGCTCAGATTATGCTTCACTAAATCTGACAGAAACAGACTTGATAGCGTAAAAAAATGTGGGGGGTCTTTGTAACACTTTCTCGGATTCAGTGTGGATTGACACACAGACAGCTGCTCTGATGACTCCCCCCATCACACATGACACACATATATTCCATCACTATTTTGGGGAAACAACACTATTTTTGATTGTATTCATTTTTCTTGGACTGATTCCCCTCATTAAATCAAGCATGTTTGCATCTCCACCCCTCACCTGCAGTTTGTGTGTGCGTTCGGCCAGTTCTGCCTTGGCCCTGTCTCCCTCAGTGACCCTGGCCATGTACTCCTGCAGCTGACCTTCCAGTTTCTTCCTCTTGTGCTCGGACTCCGTCTTCGCCTGCTGCAAGCTCTTGACCTCGCTGGACAGCTCCTTGTTGGCGCTCTCCTGGCTCTGCTTGGTCTTTTCCAGATTGGCCTTAAACTAGACATAATGAACAGCAAACATTAGTTTAGTCACATGATGAAGTGATGTCACTCTTTCTTTGAAGGATTTGATAATCCTGTGATATTAGACTGTAGATTGTAGAAAGGTTTTTCACCCTCTTGGCCTGTTCCAGCTGTTCAGACAGCTCTTCCAAGGCAGTGGCGTGCCTCTGTCGCATCTCCTGGATCTGACCCTCATGGTTTTTAGTCTCCTCCTCAATGGCTTTCTTCAGCTCTGCAACTTCCTGTTCACGCTTGGTCCTACAAAGAATAAGGACGCAGAAAAGACTTCCTGTTTCCTGATACACCACTGTCTATGATATAAATGTAAAATAAGGAGTAAAATGCATTACCTAAGCTCCTGCTGGGCAGCGGTTGTATCAAGGGTGTCCTCCAGTTCTGTCTTTAGGGCCTCAAGCTCTTCACTCAGGTCCCTCTTGAGCTTCTCGGCTTTGTTCCTGGCCTGTTTCTCAGACTCTAGGTCCTCCTGCAGCTCAGACAGCTGGGCCTGCAGCTCCCTCACCTGTTTCAGAGCGTTGTTCTTCTGGCTAACCTCGTCTTCACCCCTGTTCCACATCAAGAACATTGAAGAACATGTAACAAGATACAAAGTGACTGTGATGATATGGTTGAAAACCATGAATGACCAGGGAATTCACTGCAATTTCACACAAAAATATGCTGCAGCCTGAATTTTATTTTAATATCATTAGAAAAATGATTTCTTCTAGCTATTCATTCATTTTACATATATGTCTGAGATTACCTCTTGAATTATGTTTTATTATTACAATTTTTTTCTCCCTGCACAACCTGGTGATGTAATAATTCTGTTTAGTTAACTTTTGTGTTTATTAATAAATTATTGCTTGAACAGATTTTAAAAAACACACACATTCACTTCCTTGAGTGAACTCGTCTGCTGTGTGGCCAGTGGGTGGCAGCAGAGACAAAATCATTGTTTCATAACGCACCTGATGCCTAGTTTTCTTATGATGGAGATTCCTAAATGAGCTGCATGCAGCTGCTTAGATGCATGGTTTTATACTTACAAAGACTCATTAATACCACACAAATTACTACTGGCACATACAGTCACACAACGCAAACACATTCCAATGCAGTGAGAATCAGTGAATAAATATATTTTGTTGATTCAGCCTGCAGGACAATGAGTCTCACAGGCTATTTTTTACTATATTATAAGATCTCTGCTGTATATGTGTCTGGAGTGTTGTCAGTCCAATAAAATGTGTCATATAAACTGGCAGGTGTGAATGCATCTTGCAATAATGTTTAGTGTGATGACTGTTCTGCACAGCTATGCAGCACTTATCTCTGACTGACTCATGTAGCAGAATCTCAATGACTCAGTATTAAAACTCTGGAGCCCATATTTAGCTTGCATGAGGTTATGTAATACTTTTGTTGGTGAAGTGATGTGACCTGTACTGAACAGTTTTGCTCCATTGTCCTCCAGGTGGTCCCAGTATCTCCTACCTAGCCTGCAGTATCTGCTGCTCGTCTTCCTTCTTGCCCAGCTGAGCTTTTAGCTCCTCTGTCTGGGCCTGCAGTTCGGATATCTGGTCTTGAAAGTCGGTCGTTTCCCCATCCAGCTTCCTCTTAGCCTTCTCTAGCTCCTGACGGGTTTTCTCCTCCTTCTTCAGTCTCTCTGAATTAGAAATAAGAGGATACAATGGTTTATTAAATCACAAAGATTTAATAGATTTAAAGTTGAGTGGTAAAATGAGTATGGTTTAAAGTTTACAGGCTCATGTATGTTACAAGCTTTAAGTTTATTCTGCTTTACTATTCTATGCATTCTGTATTTTAAGTTACTCCTTTACCCTCCAAGTCGACTATCATCATCTCCTGCTTGTTCTTCGTCTTGCCCAGGTTCTTGGCCTTCTCTTCCTCTTCAGCTAGCACCGAGGTCATCTCATTGATTCTGTCCTCCATCAGTTTCTTTTCCTGAAGACGGGAAAGAAGTACAGGCAGGTTAGCGCACAGCTAGCCTCTCAAATCAGCGTCAACATGTTTCAGTGCTTCGAAACTTTTGGTTGTATCTTATTATAGAAGAAAAGGTTCTTATAGACTGTGAGACCCTCCATCTCTAATTTAAAACCAATCCTCACAATTCTACACTACATTTCTTTACATCCTAAACCCTTAGTTTGAATGTAGACCCTTTTCTCTCACCTTGACAAACTTGGAGTTCTGGTCCTCTAGTAGCAAAATGTCCTCTTCCAACTTCTTCATTTTGGCCTCGGCTGTCACTTTCTCCAGCTGCAGCTTCTGCCTGGCAGCCTCCTCCTCATCCAATTGTTCTTCCAGATCCTACACACACAAGTATTTAATCACAGCAAACATACTTATGTTTTTAAGTAATTTGAAATACTAATCTTTTGAAATATATTCCCAACAGTGAAAACATTGTTTTTCAGCAACCAGTACTTATATTTCCACATCTCTGGGACACACCTGGATATGGGACTGCATCTTCTTCTTCTCGTTCTGCAGGCCCTGGCCTCTTTCTTCTTCTTCCTCCAGCCTGGACTCCAGGTCATGGAGGATCTCCTCCAGCTCTTGCTTTTTGGAAGCCAGTCGAGCTCTCATCTCCTCGGCCTCTGCAAACAGCTCTGTCTCTGCCTGAAGCTGCTCTGCGAGTATGTTCTTCTCCTCCATTAACTGCACATAAATAATGTTAATGCTTTAAATTATGCATCATAAAAACCTCAAAGTAAATTCATGTCGTTAAAATGTGGCACTAACAGAGTATTCCTGTGGTTGTAACTGACCTGCTGGTGTTTCCTCTCCATCTCCACCAGCTCTCCCTCCACCTTGGTCTGCTTCTCCTTCACCTTGACCAGCTCCTCATCTTTAGCTTGCATCTCCTCCTCCTGCCTGGTCACCTGCAGCAGGGGCTTCACCTGCAGGTCCAGATGAACAGAGATGTTTCAGAGGATGAAACACATTCTAGCTGCCATATTGGAGCTTATAAACAAGAAATTATAGTATCTCTACTGATAAATCCGACCAGTTCTCCTTTGAACCTCACTGTTGGCACAACCATCCTTACAAGGAGAGCAGTGACTTCTATAGGCAAACACGCACTGCACAAACATTCTTGATAGCACGCATGTATATACACAAAGGCACACACCTTGGTGAAGAGTCTCCACCACTGCCAGTGACGCAGCTTCAAGTATGCAGCGCAGTTTCTCTGGAGAACCTTCAGTGCACTGAGCTGCTGCTGCTTCTTAGCAAAGGCTCTGAAGCATTACATTGAGAGAGGAAGAGAAGAAATATTGAGACAACAGTCAAATCTAATTTTTTCTGATAAAATCTTCAAACTAACTCTGGGTCTTTATAAACAAATAACTCAGTAGACAGCCCTTACTTGCGTGCCAAATATCCTCGACATACGGCCTGAAAGTAAATTATGATGTCAGTGATCTTCAGGTCCCTCTCTTCCTCCAGGTGGGCCAGGACTCCAGCCCTGAAGAAGATCTTACTCTGGCCGATACGAAACAAGTTGCCATCCAGCTCCAGGGCTTTGATCTAGGGAGAGACATGAGATGGCTTAAATTAATAACCGTTCTTTGTTGTGTGGTAATGGGACTAGATCATTCACAAAATCTATTTTATATTATATTTAGAAATCCCTGCTTTTAAGATAAGGTGGTTCTTAATACAATGCAAATGATGAACATTTGGATTATTTCATTGTCCTATAACAATGAGAAAGTCATAATAAATGAAGTGCTTTGTTTCAAATGTGAGCCTTGTGACTCTGAGGCAGCAGTTGAAATAATTTCCGTTTGTTCTAAACTGAGACACAAGTCCTCACCATTCTCTCGCAGGCCTGCTTGCCATCCATGAAGCCCTTGGGAATGGCGTTAGGAGTGAGGATCTCATACCTGGACAGAAAGCAGAGAGGGAAGTCCATTGTGAGGAAAGAGAGTCACTAGGACAGTGTTAAATTTGTTGCTCCATAGTGGGTAAAGCTATAAGAAGTAGAACAAGGGAGAGAAAGAAGTGGCAGAGGCTTGTGTCTCCTAAATGACAGTTACAGAGCTACAGAGATCAAACAACTTCACAGAGGTGAAAGAATATCAGAGACCAGATCCATCTTTTATTAACAGAGTGCAAAAGCATACTGCTGGGTTTATGAGAGCCATATCATGTCATATTTTATACCCCATCATTTATCAATTTATGGCAATTATCTATTAAGGCAATAATATACTTTTATATCACACTAGTCAAGTTATATGCTTTACTGAACTAAATTTTCCAGACTTTTACAAGACATGTGACGACCAGACATTAACTGAGTCAGAGGTAAAGCATTACCTCTGTCTGAACTCCTGGAAGACGATGCGATTAGGGAAGCCCTGTCTGCAGATACGGATCCCCTCCAGCACACCATTACACCTCAGCTGGTCCAGAACTAGGTGGGGGTCCAGTTTTCCAGCCTGGGTGAGGAGGGTGAAAAAGAAAGGAGAAAGCAGGAAGGGGATGGGGAACAAGAGAAGGTGAATGAAAACAAGAGGAGAATGAAAATGAAAAAAAAAAAAAAAATTCAATCAGTACATATATCAATATCTATCAGTCCAGCTTGTACAGAGGGTAATTGTGACAATCTTGAGACAGACCCTTTTTTCATGGTTCGGGATGATGCAGCGGACAAAGTTGGGATTGGTGTTCCTCAGTGTGGCCATTAGCTTAGACAACTGTTCCTTGTACAGCTGTCCCACAGTGCGGAACATGCCCTTCTTGGTCTTGTAGGCAGCACCGAACGCTGTCTCATTCATGCCTGCAACCTGGTCCAGACCCACAATCCGGTCAACTGGTGATGAAAAATGAGATGAAAAGAAAGACAGATTAACAGAGGGGTGGATACAGTAGCTGACGTGATTTTTGTGATGCTGGTTTTATTGATATATGTGTGTAAAATACATCAAAGTGATGCACTGGGGCAGTTATAATATGTAGAAAAGAGAAAAGCCAACAAATTATCTTTTAAGTTTTGTATTAGTGTTTAAATCCAATGTGGATATTCATCAGAAATGTTAAACTGAGCAGGATTTGCTCTTTTCTGTTTGTGATAAAGCATGAAGACAGACAATGATGTTGCTGCTGCTCTGAAAACAGTCACATCAGCTGTGATCAGAGACCATCAGCTGCTTTGATTCTATAGGCATAGACTAACATTATTGCAAACACACAGAGCTGTTTTCTCCCAGCCAGTCATCTCCTGAACAGTCCTTCATTCAAAAATGATATTAAAACTGGATCTACCTGATTTGTCTTAATGTTCATCAAGCAGCAGTCGATTACTAATATAGCCAGGACACAGAGATGAAATATGTAACATACAGTACATTTGAATATTGCCAAACAGGGAGATTATCAAGCATTTTTATTTCAACCACTGGATAAAATCTGATCTGAACAAATAGCAAACCTAAACAACAGGAATGAGCATGATTATTCCACTGATTTACTTTGAGTGAGTCCTGCCACTCTTCTGTCCAATAAAGGGAAACTGACAATAAAATAAATAAAAACATTTTATTATATGGTATTTTTTCAATTCTTTTAATATATGATCTGAACCAGTACTCTGCTTTCAAAATATGAATATGGCCAGGGGTAAAATGACAGCAGAGCAGTTCATTTAAAAATGTAGCACAGCACTAAAAGGAATAAATACTGGTGACACAAGATGAGACTTACTGGGCACCTCAACAGAAACATGTCATATCAGCGGTATTTGTGACCAATTTGCACTCTGAAACTGAAAATAGTGCCAATGCTACACTGCACATCTAATTGGTTGTATGCAACTAAATTTCAACAGCTTTGCACTGTGTATCACCACAGCATTTAATCAAAAATTGTATGCAAATTAGTTGCATTGAAGTTTAACATTCACTAATGTTATAAAAATTACATCTTATCCCTTTATCATCATAGCAATAATCAAAGCAAAGCAAACAAAAAAATACATTTTGTTTTAGTTTCTCTTTAATTAGTATACAACTTCTGCTCAAATCAAGGACATGACCCTATTAAGATTTTCTTGGTTAAACCTGTAACTGGATGACAATCCAGCAACACTACATTGCTCAGAAATGCTAATAAAAAAGATTAATAACAGTGAGATGGATCAGATATCTGGTGTGCAGGCTCTTCAAATATTCCTTTCTTTTAGTTATTGCCAGCACTAAGTAAGAGGGAACTTAAATCTAACCTGACGCGCCAGATGGTTTGTTACACAGAACCATCTTAGAAGTCGTCCCTGGAAACTGTTTGGAAAAGGGCAGACACTTTCAAAAAATACTTGGCAGGTGATTGGATGAACCATCTGTCTATAACCGTCTATAACCCGTCTTACCTTGCGAGGCAGCTGCATTCGCGAGATCACATGAGAATCCCCATAGGACGCTGATTGGTCCAAACCACCGGTGGATCAGACACAGACGCATAACTTGAAGCCTGACAAGATGGATTCTCGCGTGATCTCACAAATCCAGCTGCCTCGCAAGGTAAACTTAAATCATCTCTGGATCCAATCATCCTCCTAAAATATGGACACTGCTATTTCTTTCCATCTGCTGTTTGCTCTGACATATTCTGGGTTAAGTCTGTTGAATGCAAACAATATTATTTAGTCACTGTAATATATTTAAATATAATTTTATCAGTGGATTTCTAATCATTGCATAAAGTGGATAGAGGCTATTTGCCCTTTTTAGGTATTGTGACACTTCCTTTGAACATGGCGTCCCACCAAATCATTAAAAAAAACTTTTTAGTCAATATGTACCAGGCCCTAAAAGCAGCTTTACAATTCATCCATCTGACCGGCCCGAGATAATATTTACTGTCTCAGATTTTTAACCTTTTGACAATAATTGTATCATCTGTTTTGCGTTGTGTGAATTCACTTTGTCCAACAAAACAAGTACAAAAAGAAATGCCTTCCCTGGCCTGGCTTAACATTTAAGCAATAGTTATTGGAATAATAATAGTTGGAGTAACCCATCAGCATTGATGGAAGAAAGAAAGTTTTTGACATCAGATGTTTTTAATACAACAGGTTTACAGCCATGCAAAGCCACAGGGGAGCTTTCAGAGGGGTGCACATAGCAGCCATGACAGGACGGGGAACCAATGATCCCTCCAGAGCAGAGGATGAGGAGAAGCCAGTGGTACATGAAAGTTAATTGTTACTATTAGTCACCTGGAGCTTCATGGAGCCCAGACACATTGTCATAGAAAGAGGCTCTCTGAAACGTCTGAATGTCTACAGCAACAGAGACAAAGACAGAGAAAGAAGACAGGAGAGTGAGAGAGAAAAAGAAAGCCTACAAACACCCATTTCACACACTCACGCTAACATACAAACGTTCACAAGCATTCATTAGTTGTTCTCTGTGTTAAAAAAAGAGGACTGAAGAGTAAATGTCAGTTCATCCACTGGAATACTGTAGTACATGCATAATATCAAAGCCTTGTTATTATTTAAAGTTAATGTTGGGTTATCATAGCTGATCATTAATCAGGAGGAAGATTAGTCCAGAAAGTGTTTTATAACCATTTGCTTTCCATTTGACCTGTTTGTGATTCCATAGAAAACAAAAAATAAATTAAAATAAAGATAATTAAAACCATGGCTCACTTCATCTAATCTATTAACGATGTACTCGCTGTGGGAGAAAATACAGTATTAGCAGTTAATCAGTCATTCAGCTCTGGTTTACCTCACTTTCATTTGGTGTTTTTGTTGGCAAAACTCCAACATTAGAGAAACCATGAAGCACACTGGAAGTGTGAGAGAAGAGAAAATGTATTTCCTGTTTTCATCTAATACAAAGTTCACTGAGTTATGATATGCATAACTCACACAGCCGCGCTAGCAGCTCTGGCTATTTAGGCACAGGTGGTGTGCTTTGAGCTAAATGCTAACCTCAGCATGCTAACATGCTCACTATGACAATGTTAACATACTAATGTTTAGCAGGTATAATGTTTACCATGTCTGTTCCCATCTTAGTTTAGAGCATTAGCATACTAACACTTGCTAGTTACCACTGAACGCAAAGTACAGCTGCGCCTGATGGGGATGTTTTACATGTATTTGCCACATTTACAATTTCATGACAATCCATCTAATAGTTGTTGAGATATTTATTAATCTGGACCAAAGTGGTGGACCAGCTGATTGACAGACAAACCAACATTGCCATTGCTAAAGAGATAGAGACAATAATGCTTTTCTTTTTGTGTCTCATTTTTTTCACTACACAATATGTATGATGTGTCCCTCTGGGCAGATATGGATAAATGCAGGTTCATTAGAATTTATACAGCAGATAAAATTGTATTTTAATACAATTTCAATAAAATTGAAAGCTTGATGAGCTCCCACATAGTAAAATATTAAGAGGCTCACCGTCTTTCCAGAGCTCAGCTACGAACTTGTCAGTTGACTGGTGCAGCAGCGTGGCCACATTGTCATTCAGGGGATCCATGTTCTTCATAAGCCATTCATCAGCTTTATAGTCCACCTAAGTAAACACAGTGATTCCTCGGTATTATTTTAATAGTTGCACAACAAAATGTTCTACTTCCATTTTCCTAAAAAATCTCAAACACATCCAGACTCAACATTAAGAAACTGTGTTTTTCTAAAAATAAAAAAATGATAAAAAAGAGAATATTTTTAAAGCAGTGACATGCACTTACAACCCAAACAGGCTAATGTGTACTGTACTGTATATGCCAACAACGACCACACACACCACCTGTTATAATATTGAGACAAAGGAAAAACTGCAAGGTTTGGCATCCTGACAGCGAAAAAGCAAAACAACTCAGCATCAAATCAGATTTCATTTGTGAACTTTGTTATATGTCATCCCATCCTCTCACCTTCTTTACTGTTATGCCTCAGTGTTAACAGTGTAAAGGGAAACAAGGCTTTCAAAATACACTTTCAGAGGATTGGCTTTCACTCTCTGATTAATTGCTGCTGGTCTGTTGCTTCACCTGTCTGCAACAGTCTGTGTAGTATGTCTAAAGTGACAGCTAGGTCTGGCTCTAATATAGTGCTTCCAAATACCACTTGTTTCAACTTACAGGAAGTACCAGATGTGCCGTATTTGTGGGACCATAAAGTAAATAGTAGAACATTCAGATAATCATATCAAATAATTGCATACAATACTGATGTAATATAAATCATTGTTGGGTTATACCTCAAGCATCTGGTAATTGCACCAGGGTTAAAATAAAAACACATTTTATTTGACTGACAGCACATTGCCCACCTGGGATCATGTCAGGTCTTACTTGATCATAGTGTGTTGATGGCATTAGTCTCTGTAACATGACATGACTAACATACTAGCACACTATAAAGAGTGTTGGAGTACAGAAGTATACATAACAAGTAATTGACACGGTCAGGAACCTGAGATGAGGAATGTAAGATCTCCATATGGGTTTCATCAGAATCCTGGAAAAGCAAACTCACAATGTTTGCACTTATTTTCCTCTTCAGTATCACTCTGTCATGCAGGATTTATTTTATGAAGTTCAAATTTAATGTTGGCTCCAGTACTGAATACTTGATACTTAATATCTGGCTAAATCTGAGGTTTTCACCTGTTTGTCATGGTAAAGCTCAGGTCCAGGACTGATGTTTAGACATGACTGACTGATGCTCTCCACTGTGTTCATACGCACATGTGCAAGAGAGGAAAAGAAAACAGTTAAACCTAATTAAACTATCAGTCTAGAGATGATATCAGCTTCCATGCGGCGACTGACAAGCGTCCTCTCTGGAAGCGGAGTATTGTTTTCGCTTAACAGATGGCAGACCACCACACAAAGGTGAAAGTTGAAAGCCTCCGTTATGTAACCACCAGGCACCAAAGACTCAATTTCACACCGATGTGAACCAGATGTGGGTTTCCTCCAGCAGCAGTACGACAACTGGGCTTTTGTTTTCAGGCAATGACCTGGTTAACTATGCCTTCAGAGGAGCGAAGTCTGCTTCCGAGAAAGGTTTCAAAACACAGGCCAGACAGAGTTGTTGCACAAAACAAAGAGAACATGGAAGCTATAAAGGGGACATGAACTACTATAATGGCTTTCAAAAATGCACATTGCATTTTTTAGTTTTAAAGAGACCTGCTGTCTGCTAACAGTAGTAGCATACTACTCTAGTTCTCAAGAGAATAGTCAGGATTCACTTTAATGGGCCTGAAATACATACCCTCCCTGCGTAGTGGATGATGCAGAAGTCAGCCTTGTCCTTGAGCTGTCGCGGCTTCTGAAACTTCGTGTGTGTGCCCTGCTCCTGGAGCACCTTGTCTACAAAGGTTTTGTCTGTGGCCTTAGGAAACCAGCACTCCTCATCCAGCAGAGCGAGGATGCCAGGGGGGTTAGTCTGAGAAGACAGATTTCATTTAACACACATGTATTCATAAGCAGACAGACACAGTCACACACACACAGACGAAGGGCACTGACCGGCCTCTCGATGAGGTCAATGCAGGGCTGCAAGTCGAGACCAAAGTCAATGAAGCTCCACTCGATGCCCTCCCTCTGGTACTCCTCCTGCTCCAGGATGAACATGGTGTGGTTGAAGAGCTGCTGCAGCTTCTCGTTGGTGTAGTTGATGCACAGCTGCTCAAATGAGTTCAGCTGAAAGGAAAGCATGAAGCAGAAGTCAAGTTAGTAAGTAATTTTGTTTCCTTGTTTTTCTTTAGGTGGCCCCTTCACAAACAGTTGATGTTTTGTTTATATCATCAGATTAAGTGTGTTCAAGAACTCTAATGACCAGACAAGCTGGATCATTGGGTTCTATTTAATGTATGTCTGAAAGAACAAATCTACAATAACACAAGGTAGTTTGTGTTTTGTGGAAAACTACTGTAGTTTGTTAGTGTTAAAGCATCACAATCAGCACCTCAAAGATCTCAAAGCCAGCTATATCCAGGATGCCAATGAAAGATGCCCCCTGGCGTTTAGTCCTGTCTAGGGCCTTGTTGATGCGGTGGACCAGCCAGCGAAACAGCCGCTCATATGTTGCCTTGGCCAGGGCTTCAATAGCAAAGTCAGCCTGAGGGAAAAACAGAGAGCATACAACCAGGGAGATTAACCACAAAACACACAAATAATAATACAGAGCCTATTGAGCCATGGGTGCAACTATAAGAATATTAACGAGTTGCTGTTTTCGTTTAAATAGAGTGTTGTGGATTTATGATAGTATGATGTCAGACCACGAGCTACAGTCAGGACAAACTATTATCCAGATGGTCTAGATGACCTGCCTAAACATATCCTATGTCCCGTGAGTTTGCAAAAGTGAGGTGTATTTTAAACAGAAAGATATCAAAGCACAGATATACAACTGGAATTGAACTTTTTCAGGTATGATGTTTTAATTCATTGAACCGCTGAAAAATTAAACCTCATTAATAGTGTTAGATAGTGTTTTACCTGTTCTTTGGTCTGTGCCTTCTGCACATAGTCTCGTCCCACCTTGATCCTCGGGGTGAGAATCGCTCTAGTGAACTCCATAACATTCATTCCAAGCAGGTGGCAGAGCTTCTGGGCCGCTGGGAGTGCAAGGAAGCAGGGAGCATGTAACTTATTGCTTTAATATAAATTCAGACTTCATATCAGTTCACATATACAACATCACATTTCATAAAAAACAGATTTGTGTTTGTAACTATCTTAAGAATCCGACTTCAGTTTGATGCTAGGTTCAAATAATTAAGTCAAAAATCAAATAAATAAGCCTGAAAGCAACACTGCCTTTACTCTGTTTTAACAATCCAGCATATATGAGCAGTATGTTTAATGACCCAAGACAGAATACTGGAACCAACTATGTCATATGTATATTTTATGTGACTTCCTTCTAGTCTTATACTGAGTTGTATGTGACTAGAGTATAGTCCAGACTGTAAGGACATCTGATGGTGGTGACACTCTGATATGTTGCCTGCCAACAGATCTGAAGGATAGATTCACACATTACAAGCATTCCAATACCAAGAGACACACAATCTAACTTCAGTGTAATTATGTGTCAATAAAGCATGTGCTCACAGTCAATGGGAAAATTGTGTGAGCATGTATGACGTGGATTTGGTTTCCACACCTGTTGTGGTGGAAGCTGAGGGGTCACAGTCATCTCATTTTGTAGATTCATGAATCATGACTGACACTAGCGATGGAGGTGTGTGTAAGTTTTGACTGGATGTTGGGTCTTTACCTGTGTTCTCAGGCATGGAGGCCTGGTCGGTGTTTCTCTCTTTCTTGAAGACAATATTGCCGAACTGCAGCACTGCAGAGACCACCTTCAACATGCCTGCCGAGGATAAGATAACACATTATTGATCCTCATGGGGGTGGGGGGGGGGGGGATTAGGAAATGGCAGATTAAGAGAAGAAAAGAGGTATGTAATTATAGAAAGAGAAGGACAATGAGAGTGAACTGTATATCGTTGCACATCTGGAACTACTACTCACAGATAATCTCGTCGTGGGAGAAGCTCATGATGTGCATGGCCTCCAATGTCTCCTGGAAGTTGTCCTTGTCCTGCTGACCAGGGATTGGAATGTTACCATTTGACAGGAAACGGTAGTTGTTAAAGCCTTCGAGGAGCAGGTCCGCTGAACAAGGAAATGAAAGAATAAAAAAAAAAAGTTTAATTATTTTAATGGTAATTTGAATCAATATCATCTTATTCACACTTTTAGTTGTTTGCTATTAGGACCATGATGCATATTGTTTTTACCCTTAAAAGTAACAATTTAAATGATTGAAAAATGTCAGAAATTGTCAGAAAATGATCAGACTACAGTGAGGTAGGTGTTGTATTTGTATCCAGTTTCAGTCAAAACAAAGCAAACAAAACAAATCTAGATACAGTGAGTAAATGCATAAGTGAGGGAGAGATCAAGTGACCTTTTAAATCCACTAGGTCATAAGAGAAATATGCTTTTAAGTGTCGACTTGTGAGAGTCTAAAACCCTTCTGCATCATCATGAAACAATGTACTAACAAGCTAAATTAAAAGTTAACAAGAGAAAGATTAGTTGCCCGGTGCTAATTCAAACCAGCTTTCTTTAGCTTGCTTTCTTGCCTGAAGCAAATTAGCACAAACATGAAGCCTCACTGTTTTTGCTCTTTGTTTATTCTGACTGCTCCTTACAGCAGTGGTTTGACACTCACTTCGGAGATGCTCCCCAGCTCCTGCCAGGAGGCGGTAGAAAATGTGGAAGGTCCTCTCATCTTTGGCCTGTCTGATAGCCCTCGACTTCTCCAGAAGGTCTGAGAACAAAGGTTAAGGACTGACCAGGAAACATGACATGACAATCAAGCAACTGATGCTGTCAAAACTATTAGAGAAAATGTACACATTATTATTAAATTTCTAATAATGAGAAAAGACAGCTCAATTTAGCCACAGACAAGACAAGAATTCTCCTAAAATGCACATTCAATCGTCTTAGAAAACATGGATGCTAGAGGAACCCTACAAATCACTGGGTAATCAAATCTTTACTTTTTCAGTGTTGCAACAAAGAAATTTTATCCCAAGAACTTTAACCATTGTTCTCCTCACCGGGCATAAGTAAACTTAAAGGGAACATATTGTATTTCTTTTTTGATTATAAAGCAGATCTAAGTGCTGTACAAATACTGTTAAAGTATCAAAATGCTCAGTCCATGGAGAAATGCACACAGCCCGTTTCAGGCTGAGTGAGACAGAGGGGCTGCATCCATGGCTTGTACAGCTGTAACTAGGTGCTTTTTGACCATAAAAACATGCAAATGTTAGACCACGATAGACCACGAAAATGAAAATATTACACTGGGAAAGGGGCATAATATGATCTCTTTAAATAAAATTGAGGAATTACGATGAAAACTTGTTTTCTTTAGAGCTCTGTGCCCTCTAACTCAGTGTAAAGGGATTGACAGAACGGGAATTGCATTCTTGTGGTTAAGAATACGCTGTGGTGAGTCGTGTGGCCTAACCCCTGCTCTCAGCTCTAAACTCAATGTGTATGCTATCTTTTATGTCTTTGCTGTGTTTGAAACAATAATTTGTCCTTTTGCTCCTTCAGCCTGTCCCGGTAATGAGGATACAAGTTTCAATATTGGCCCCAACAATGTAGCCTGTGACGTCAAAGTTGATTCTGATGAACTTCCCCTGCAGGACACAAGATGCATATTTATGTTAAAACATTGCTGAACTTGTTAAAACTTCACAGGTTAATTAGAAAGCCTATGTTGTGTACTGTACTGTATGTGTTTATGTGTCTGCATCTGTCAGCTACTGTATATATTTCTTTAACCTTCAGGCACTGTTGGTTTTAAATACCACTTTGTGGCTTCTTGCACATGACAGATACACAGTGAAGAACAAAATGCCTATATTAAGAAAAGCCAGGTTAACGAGTGAGAAAGAATCTCAGGCATGTCTGCGGTTTCCTGACAGTAAACGTGTGTGTGTGTGTGTGTGTGTGTGTAAATGTGTATGAATATGTGTGCCTGTCTGTCTACTGTTTTCATGGCTTCTCGTCTGAGCCTGTGATTCATGTGGACTGAGCACCATGGTGGTTAATCTTGGCCACATGGTTAACTTAGTCACATAAAAAATATTTTAAATGCTTTGAGAGAGAATTGTTGTGATTCTGTAAGTCATCACTACATCATCAGAGATAAGAAAATATTAGAAGCACTGAATAAATTCACTTTATAACAGTAGATGTTTTAGGAAAAAAATTGAGAACAAACATTTATGAGACAAGATTTAAGAACAAAAAACATTATTTTCAATCTAATCTGCTAAAAAGAAACAATTAAAATTATTATAGCCACAAAGAAATATGAATTAAACATTAACTAATACTAGTGCATACAATTCAGGTATGTGAAAATGAGGAGGCAATTATTATACTGAGGAGAAATGGAACCTCTGTAAGACAGGATAAAAAAGTATTTTTGTAAAGATATATAACTGGTTTAATCAGATTTTCTAATTTTTATTTTCATGTACTTCTGGAGGCAAACCTCTCCTATTACAAATGTTTAACATGTAGAAATACTGTTATCTTTGGGAAGTTGTGAATGAAAACATAACACAACTGAAACATCTGTTAAGGCAAATGTAAACTACACTGACAGTCAATGTGGAGTTGACATAAATCTTTTCCCCTACTGGATACCATCTGTCCACATGTTTAAATCAAGAGAATGATCAATTAAACAGGAAAAGAAAACTCACAAAGCGGGATGAGTTGTCATTTTTCACTGTCTTGGCATTGCCAAAAGATTCAAGGATGGGGTTGGCTTGCAGGAGCTGGCGTTCCAACTCACCCTGTGGAGAAAGACATAGAGGTAAGAAGCCAACTAGCCGTCAAACATTTCCAACGGCTGGCACGTGATGAATCTTTTAATCACTAGTCACATTTTTATGTGTTTGCCAAAACATACATAGGCTGGCAAGGCAAAATCAATTCTCCATAACAGAGTAGCTAGAGAAAAATGTAGCCGACTCGATATGCTAAACCGATCTTTCAGACAGCCAGTAATTTATCATGGCTCTGTTGGCTTTACTTTAGTTAACTGCAGTACAATGTGATTTTTGTCAAGGGAACCCTACAAGTTTAAGGGGCCAAGACAACCAAACAGTTTGACAAAACCCTTGAAAACACAAAGGCAATACAGCAAATGTATTTCGAAACATGCCCTATAGTAAGTTGTTAGTCTGGGTTGATGAGTGAGAGCCTTCTTCTGGCCTGCACATTCCTCTGGTGGTGATGATATACACTATATATCCGCAGACTGTACCACCATGGTGGTAATGATGGCTTCCTCCCAAATTTCAAAACCTGGGTTGATAGACGGTTGGGACATTCCCTACAGCCCTTGAAACCTCCAGTTCCCCTACACATGACGCAATCTCCTCTATCGGGGGCACTGGCATTACAGAAATAGCCCCTACTGCTAGTGTCACCACCCATGGCGCAGCAGATCACATCCTGCCTTGAACAGACTCCAGGATACTCCTATAGACACTGACTGCCCAGTAGGAACAAAGTCAGTTTCGAATTAGTTCTGACTTGCTGCCTGGCTGGCTGATGCTGTGGGCCGTTCAGCACTGGCCATCAAAAATAAATATGGGATGAGATGTGATGTTAAGCAGAAGGCCAAATAAGTTAGATTGACAATATGAATTCCTGTAGCAGAGATAGAGCAAGGAAGGAGTACAACAGAGAGAAGCACAACCAATATCTAAACCATGACTATAATCTGATCCCATAACTACACTTTAAGTCCCACTCTTGGACCCATCTACTTCCATCATTACCAAAATCTTGATAGCATCAACTCAACTTGCTTGAAGAAGTTGGTTGGCCAAACTTATAGGCCGGGCATAGAAATACAAGTATAAAGAGTAATTTGGTCTTTTATGCACTATTTTGACATCTTTGTGCCATCTCCTCTGTCTGTCTGATGTGTTGATATCTAAATGCAGGAGAGCTCCAGTAAAACTAATATGGGATTTACTGACAGAAATAGGGAGTAGGGAACTATCTCTCCAACTATGCTCCTCCACTCCCCATCTCTCCTTTTTTCCCCTTAATCTTTCCAGCTCTAATTGACATTTAATAACACAGAAACCAGTGCATGCATCCCTGTATAACTATAGAATAAACAGGCATTCCCATTTGTCCTCTTCTGATCTGCTTTACATCTTCTCCACTACTTTTCACCCGCCTCCATACTCCTCTCCTCCATCATGTCTTCGCTCTCCCCCCCCGATCCCTGGTTCTACATTCCTCTGGCCTTTGCTCAGAGACAGCCGTAATGCAATACAGAAGGAGAGCAGCATTAAGGAGGTCAGTGTGGATGGTGTATTCTGGCAGGGGGAGTACCGAGGCACTGAGTTTCAGCTACTCACTTACAGCTACTGAAACGCAGCATATTAAACAAGCATTCACCTGGATTGTGTGCGCTCAGAGCTGCAGACTATAGGAGTCACTCTGCTTCTATAGTTATTAGATTTACAGAAGACACAGAAACATCAGGTATTGGTTTAAAGGGGAGAAAGAAAAATAGCTACTGGATAAATCAAACAGAGAAGAGGTGAGCCAGAAAATATCAAGTTATGTAGAGAGCATGTGAAGATGGGGTCTCAATCATATCTGGGACAAAACAATTGTGAATTTAAGTCTGAAAATCAGGTGAGGCTATAACATCTGAGAACAGAGAAACAACTCCTGTGTTTGGTTATTGATTGTGCAATAAAAGCCACATATGGATTGAAGGACAGAGTTGGTTACAGGAGTAATATTAATAATTTCTAGCTTGGCTATAGAATAGGCCAAGCTAGGCATTAATTATTAATTATTATTATTCATTGAAATGCTTTTCAAACTAAACACATGCATCTAGAGTACATCAACAATGGAAAACATGCATAAATATATGAAAGGTTTGATCAACATCTTTGATATCTCCCTTTTTCACACCTGGGCTAAAATGTAAACATGAAGCTTGGCATAAAACATTTGAGGAGAGATGTTTGTGGCTGTGGTCGGATTTTTACACAGTTCACGTGTTTTTCCTAAAGACCGTGTTCATTTAAAATGTGAATCACAGAAACATAGGACTGACACACATACAGTACCAGTCAAAAGTTTCCCATTCCCTTGAACGAGAAAGTGTGTCCAAACTTTTGACTGGTACTGTACACACAAAGGCCACACAGAGTCAGTTATTGCGCAACACTTTTAATGACAGCTACTTATTTGCACTTGACTGACATATGCTTCTGATAAAATTTCTTAATTTCCACTGTTCTACCAAACCTGGACCAACTGATAAAACAAAGTGTTTTATTATCATGAGCCTGCTGGATTAATGGCAGATTCGCTGGGCTTCAAATAATCATGTGAGGAGACTGAGCCAGCACAAACAAATACCTCATAAAGAAAGAAGCTTAGATTAGTCTGTCAAAGTCATTATGGAAGCAGCGGAGATTTAGAGAGAAGAGCATGCACATACACACACAAACACCAAAACTGACCACACACTCTCTTTGAGACAGCAGAAGATACACTTGCCTGTAGCTTGAATGCTTTGGGAGATTCGGGCTGTTTGTTATGGATAAACAAATGCAAGTGTTAAAACCTGAAGCGCTTATGTCAGACACAAGCCACAGGAAACACACCACCAGTACACACTGGTTACACTCTCACAGAGAGGCATTGGACATGAAGCAGGAGCAGTGATCAGTCAGGGTACATTAAAATCTGCTAGGTTAGCTGCTGATTAATACACAACTCTTTATCAGACAAATATGAAATCTAAGCTATGCACTTTAGATTTGACTAGAGCAGTGTAAAATTACAGTTCAAATAAAATAATGATGTGTAGGAAGAGAGGAGAGGAGAGGAGAGGAGAGGAGAGGAGAGCAGAGCAGAGGGGAGGAGAGGAGAGAAGAAACAGAAAGCCTAGACTTGGCAAAATGTGGCAAAATGTAGGCAGTGGGGCTCTTACAGGAATGTTGTGGTCTTTGCGTCCTTTGTGTGAGGAGGCAACGTGGGCCAGGTACTGGATGACCTTCTTCGTGTTCTCGGTCTTGCCAGCGCCTGATTCACCTCTGAAAACAAAGGGGTTAGACAGCATAGACGCATGGACCAGTGAGTGAATGAAGAATGAGTAAGAGAAAATAAACGGACTTTCCTTTCACTTTAGTTTCTGCCTTCCTCATCACTTCCAGAAAATAATTAAACACCCTTTGTTTGCAACCATGAAGTATAAGCTTTTACTTGTGAGACACAGCCAAATTACAGGAAACAATCTGTGTAAGTTACCCGCAATTTAGCAAGGTGCACACAAAACACTGTAAAATCCTAAACAAAATAACTCATCATTATGTCGGTTAAGAGTGGTTGGATGAACTCCAAGGAAACAATGAACAAAAAGAAAAGGAAGAGAGGGAGAAGGAGAGACTGAATGACCATCAGGCTGTCTGTTGTTGTTTTCTACATCTATGTTCGTCTGTCTGTTTTACTGGAGAACTTTGTGGTTTGGTGGGCCAGTCTCCAGAGTTTCCAGGCTCTGCTTTCAGGCTGTCTCTAATGATAGCTGTGTGTTCAGGCAGGGCCATCCACAGCTCCCACAGTCAGGTCCCAGAGCCCAGAAAACCAGGGCCAACACCGAAACCAGGCCAGCAACACAACAACTAGCTACATGCCGGTGGCTTTAGTCTAGCTGGCTATTAGCTCTGCTGCACATAGGACACTGCAGTTTTAAATGCCGCACTAGAATTCGATGGGCGAGTCCTCGAACACTGGATACAGGCATAGCAATATAGGTCAAGTCAGTTAAACATCACAGTTTGGCTTGATGTCTTCATAGTTTTACAGGAGCCAGGGAATCTCATGTTGGAATATTTCTCATGGAAATAACCACTTACTGACTTTCTCACATCTTTTCTCCTATAGACAAGGTGTGAACATGTGAGGTTATGGTGTCACTTACGGCAGAGCTCCTCACTTTGTGAACTCTCTGGCTCTGTTCACACCTGGCATTAACAAGCGTCTTGGGTGATCCGATGATAAATGGACAGCTCTAAGTATATCAGTTCACACCTGGCATTAGAATGCGTCTCCACATGCCTCTCAAGTGACCACTTGTGATCGGATGTCACATCGCCATTCTATATGCAAATAAACATGTACATCATTTCCGATTGCAATGCAGTAGAGACTGAGCTGAGCTGAAATGAAACGTGTGTACATAAATGAGGTAAATAACATAAGTAAACATAGTCTCTACTGTGTTTTGCTGTCGTTTATGGTCATGCTAGGTTTTCTCTTCTCTCCTCTGCTCTCTGTGTTTCACTGAGGGTGGGGCTTAGCCCCTCCGGCTCCACACACACACAGAGCGGAGCAGAGGAGAGACAGGTAGCGACAACTACACTTTTTATGTTACGTTCAGTAAAAGAATAATTTATTAATGTAATGAGGGTTCAGTGCAACCCAATTTCGCACTTTAATATGATGCCGTTGGCATGCGAATGAGTATGTACTTAAGCTTACGCAGAGGACGTCAGTTGAGTAGGCGGTCCTTCAGTGTGGCCCAGGATACATTCATGTACACACTGCTAAAAGAATGTGGCCATATGTGGTCCTCAATGTGTCTTGGGTGTATTCACACCTGTACTTAGAGCTGTCCACTTGTGATTGGATCACCCAAGACAAATTTTTAATGCCAGGTGTGAACAGGGCCTCTGCACCTCTTGCCTCACATCCTCTGCTGATCACTCTCTCACAACTTGTCTTTCTCACACGTCAGAGGGTCAACAGTATCCTCCACTCTTAAGTGAGAGATTCTACAAGTTCTCCGTCTCGTGGGCCACTCCCTGTTCTGTTCTTTTGGATACAGCATATAGACATAATGCAACATAACTGCTACTTTTCACCGGTGTCTTTCATTACAGTGTCATAAGCTAAATCAATCAAAATATAATCTCTGTGGCTTGTTTTGATTGTGATCTAGGAGTTAAAACCTATTTTTTACAGACCACAGCAGAGGCTGTAATATCTCCTTCCTTTCAAATCCTGTGTATGACACAGGATAGTGAACACAGGTTTGATCATTTATATGAGACTAGATATATAGATATAGTACTTTATTAATCCTGAAGGGAAATTGCAGCCAAAGAGAAATTGTAGATTTGCAAACTATTCATTAGTAAATACAGAGACACAAGTAAATACCAGGTTTTGACTGTTCACACAAGACCACGGGTCTGCAAATGTTTTGCTGAACACATCACTGCTAAACCACATACCACATAGTGAACAAGAAAGACCTTCTATAATTCTATGCTATGCTGAATAGGCTTGTGGCATTTTAACTGGATTAAAAGTGGTTGTTGCGAAGTTCATGCAGCCTTTTTTATTCTAAGACTGAGGAGAGTCAGACCTGCATAAACACAGGTGGTGAGCCGGCTTGCAGATCCTGGTCAGATTAACTTGTGTTGATATATTCACATATTTTTCCTTCTGAAACAAATATCATAATAATGTTTTTTTCTTAGTTTTCTTCTTTTTCTTAGTGTTCCACCAGGATTCATCTTCTTTGTAAGAAGTGTAGCATCTGAAACAGCAACGAGACCAACTGATTCTTCATCTCTTCAATTAAATGAAAGTCCTTTCAGACCTACTATCACAGCACATGATCTACTATTACTACTACTACCAGCACATGATATTCAGATTGTTCTGGGAGATTCAGCTGTGAGGGTTCATGTTTCCATGTACTGAGTCTACTCTACTTTTATCTTCTATCTCCTTCTTTCATCTTTAATCTTCCTTTTGAAGATGATTTGTTTTGATGGAGTATAATAGTAGTAGAAGTATTTCTCTGTTGTTATCTCAATAAAAAATGTATACACTTCCAACTGATGTCTCCTCAATGAAATCAACAGAAATATTTTTACAGTGAGAAAGCAGCTCTAAACTGTGTAACCACCCTACTTATTAAACTGTGGCTCCACTGTCACCAACAGGGGGTGTAGTTTTCCGAATTTAGGACAGATTATGCAAGAGCTCTTGTCTGTTCATTGGCAGCGTCAACCCAAGCCACACTGAAGGAGTGTGGCACCTAATTACTCTCTGCCATAGAAGATGAAGGCAGGGCACCAAACCACACTCATAACTCCCTCACTATTGGGAAGAGCTGCAGCACAACCCAGCTTCCACAAAAAGCTAATTTGAAACCAGTCTTTAAATAAAACACAGCAGAATGAAGGGAGCCGGCCAACTGACTCAGGGTGAGAAAAACATGAAGGGAAATGGAAAAGGGGTTAGTTCAATAAGACAAAACCGGAAAGGACCACTAAGCACTTTCACTGTAACTGTGTGTTATATGTACAGTTAAAATGCTTATTTCAACTCTTCACTGTAAGGTACATATAAAAATAACCAAGAACAAGAAGTGAGACTCTGCCTTTAAGAGATGAGTGGGAAATTAGCACCAACCACCAGCCAAATGCTGATAAAATATTAAAGTGGCTGGTAGACACCAGACACAATATAATGATTTACTATTGAGTGGCTGGTGAATTTGAACATTTATCTGTCAGTGGCTGGTGGATGTTCACATTTTAAAAAGTTAATTTCCCACCCTGAAGATAATCCTATTAAGGTGAGAGACAGTTTAATTTTCCAGCCCATCAAGCTGCTTCATCACTAGAACCATCTTAAACAACAGAACAACCGTCTGTCCTAATAGAGAAATGACCGCAAGAATAGAGTAGAGTAGAGGACAGTTAGGAGAGTTAAGAGTTGCTGTACTCACGTGCAAAGGATTGATTGGTCCTCACGATCTGTTCAGAGAAAACAGACAAAACACAGTCAGCACCTTTCCATCTTCTCCCAGATTTTACCCTTCATTACAACTAGAATAATTACAAAGATGGCATTCTGTGGTAAAGCTGTTGGACTATAACACAATAAAATACAACTTGACCATTTTGTTGGTACGGGGCACAGCATCAATAAACAAATACTGGAATTATGTTGGGTAAGACTGTATGTTAGGATCATGTCTACATGAAAACAGCTGATAATCATTCATTTTCTTGAGGACAGCAGGACACCAAAGTCACATTAATCCAGCATGTGTGTCAAGAGTATATTTTACAGGCCATTCCTCAGCCTCCAGCATCCAGACTACCTTGCAATGTCATGCTGTGTAATGTCCATAAACTGACACACAGACTAGTAACCAAAGCTCTTACGCCTTTCATCACAGAGGAATTCAGACCAAAGTCCAGATGACAGGATTAGCTATGCCCACTGAAGTGTGTGACCTCTCAACCTGCTGTGGACTACAAAGACCAGAACCTGGTGGGAAGTGACCCGTTTATCAGCTAACAGAAACTCTAGACTAAATCTCATGCTGTCACAATCAGAACGGGCCCTAATTTAATACACTAATTGGTAAACAACATGAACTGTATGTGACATTTTTATAGAGACGACAAGTTAGGTCTGTGAAAATGATCAGGCTCAAGTATTTAAAGGTCTTATAGGCCTACTTAACAAAAGCTTGACAAGCATAATTTTCTCATGAGATAATGTACAGAATAAACAGAAAAAAAATCAATAAATGATGTAAATCCTAAACAAAACCAAAGTTTTTGACATTCTTTTTAAAGTAACTGCTTTCATCATTTCTATCACCTAGCTATCCTTCAGCTTAACATTTATAGAGATTTTCCCATTTATTGTCCTCACAAAAGCACTCTAACATTCATCAGTTCATATGAAATATGATCAAAATCCAATGAAGCCATTTGATAAAAACCTCATGTAATGCAGCAACAGTTCACTATGACTTACAACTGCAAAACTATCTGCTTGTGTACTATGTGAAGAATGAAGCCTGACATCACCTCGCTCTTAGTGCATGGTGATACACTTGAAATGACCTCATCACGTGCCAACAACAAAGGCCGGAGGCTAAAAACATCTGCGGTGAGCGGCACACAGGAGGAGCAGCTATATGGATACCTTTCTGGTAACACAATGTGTCGATAAACACACTTCTGCTGCCACAAAGGCATTTTGGGTTCCTTGTAAGACTTCACTGAGGAAATGTTTAATCATGCCACTGTGACAAGACAGAGACAAAACGGGTTTAATTCTGATTTTAAAGTAATTCTTCTTGTGCAGTCTCAGAGTAAGTCCTCCTGCTTGATATTTGCTAACATTCCTGTGGCAAGAAGTAAGGAGATCTTTCATTTCCTGGAAAAAGACAACTTTGGGAACACCTCTACATTCCTAAACTCAATAAAACTGAAAGGAATGGGGCCACCTCAGATGCACTCACACAGATACACACACCACATCCACCATTATAACCCTGCTTCATCTACCTTTCCCTTAAATATGGAGGATTGCACTTTCCCGTATTCATAGTTGTTCAATAAACAGCAGAGACAGGTTAATTCAGTTCAAAGTGATTCACCATTTTCATTATTCTGAGCTCATGGTACATAAATTTTACCCCTCTGTGTTTCCAATCTGTGATAAATGTAAATCAAATGATGTTACATTGTTGCATTTATTTTTTCCTTTTTTTCTGGGGTTTACCATAGAACTCTTTCTCCTGACAGGGACTTGGCTCTCTCTGGATGCTCAGAGGACTCTTTAATTCTCCCTTCATGCATTCAAACAGCGTTATTGATAGGCATGGAACTAGCAAAAAGCTTATTCTCAAAGACTGAAAGACACCAACTCCACTGTGCTTCAGAAACTGGTTGCATGAACTTGTTTTGGTGATCCATATGGAGAAACTGCGATTTAATCATTTAAAAGGTTAACATAAATGGGAAGAATCTTGGGGTCCCTTTTTGCAATATCTAGACTCAATTTGACCGTATTTATATTTATATAGAGATTGGGTTTTTTTCTTCTTCTGTTTTTTTTAATACTCCTATTTTTGATGGACTGTAATCAACAGTAACATACAGATTATATGTACAGTTATGTGCTTTTGTGCCCTTGACACGTGGTTAGGATGAACCTCTCTTACTTATATCTTACTTATATCTTACTTGTATCCCTCTCCCCTGGTGTGTGTGTGTGTGTGTGTGTGTGTGTGTGTGTGAGCGCATGTGTGTGTATGCTTAAATTGGGTTTTGGGTATTGATTTTTGTGTGGTTTATATGTTGGTATGAATAATGTGTCAATAAAAATAATACTAAAAAAAATGCAGTCTGTATCGTCTTCACAACTATGAGCTGCATTCTGAGGGAATGATAGTAGACTCTCCTGCTGGATATTACACTGTGCCTCTCTTGTTGTGCTTAAAGATTACAAATGAATTGCTTGGTGAGAAGGCAGCAGCTCTAAAAGGCTAAGGAAGTAAAAGGAAAATGTTTTTTTTTAATATTTTCCTTTTCAAATGTTAAAAAATTCTCCAATTTAGTTGTGTTTGACTTGCTTCCATTATGTTTGATGTAAGTTCAGCAAAAGACCATTACAAGCTAGAACCTCGACTGAATATTAGTGGTCTCCACTCTAGCCATCCAAAACCACACTGTTGGGATAAAGAGCTGAGCTGTGGGCCTTGCCACAGAACAAATTTGCCCCATATAACCTGTGAACTCACGCCTTGTTCGTGTGGGTCAGTTTTCACACACAGCTCAAACGGTCTTTAAGGTGTTATCTTTCACGGAAGAAATTACCTTTTGTTCCTGCACTAAAGCGTGAGCTTCCTTTGGGTGACAAAAACTGGTGACACAATTAGGACCCGATATTATCAGCCGATATTAGCCTATCACAGATAGGTATGGGCATATATGTTGGCCGATATGTGCCGATATATATATTTTAAATTTAAGTCATATAGGCAGCATTTTATGTATATTTGATCCTTTTTCTTAATTCAAGTTTAATATATAGATACATATGTTTTTTTGTTCTGTTTTTTTATTTATAGTAATTTATAATGATTAAATTCCGAGTGAAGTTTACTGTTTCAGTGCAGTGATGTCATTTTATACAATAAAGTTTATTGTTAAACTCTAAATTATCATGCCTCCATTACACATTTGTAATGGAGGCATTACTCCACCACATTTGAGGGATCATTGCAAAAAATGTGTGTTTATGTATATATTCTGTATATATAAGATTATCAGCCGATATATTGATATCGGAATTTTTTTACTCCCTAATATCGGTATCGGCATCGGCCCCAAAAATCCAGTATCAGTCGGGCCCTGGACAGAATCCTTTGCCTGTATTTGTGTGTGTGTATGTGTGTGTGTGTGTGTGTGTGTGCATCTGGAGACCTTGTGTCATTGAGGGCTTCTCTTTTCTCTTTCCAGTGAAAGTCTGTTCTGATGAATGTAATATAATGCAGACAAGCTCAAACACAAATATGCCCCAACGTGCACAAATAAAACAAATGTATGACTCTTGTATTGGATGAGAGTTACTGTAACAGCGGGAATGATGAATGAGCTGCTCACTATAACTGGCCCAATCTCCCTTAATGATGATGCAGCTTTTGAAACTCAGGTCTGAGTTTGATTAGTGTTTCACAGCCATATCTACACAAACCTGATGCTTATCAGATGCATCTAATGTTGATTTTCACAAGACCTTGTTCCCCCAGTCGCACTGGACTGTGGCACGCAACACAGCATAAATGAATAAGTACACACTCACTAAACAGCCTCTGAGCAACATCAACTCAGCTTTGCATGATTGAAGAAAGAACCGGTTTGCATGTGTGACCTCATGCTTCTGAAATTATCACCTGATTGCAATCTGCGGTGGATGAGATAAAAATGTGTTGCGATGTGATGTGTCTGATTTTGTGTTTGCATTTGAGAAATGCACCATAAGCACCACTCTGGTCATCCCAGGTGCCCCACAGCTGCTGACTGCAGAAATGCCCCTCTAGTTACCCCAAATGCCTAAATGAACACCATGTGACAAATAAGTCTTTCCTGAAAAAAACATCTTCTGATGCACAGAAACTATGTTTGTCCCTCTGAGCAATAACAGACACTTTGGCTCCACAGACAAAAACTACAACAACAATAAAAAAGAAAATACAGAAAAATGTCTTTAAACAGTCTTTTACATTATGTTAAGATATACCTGTATGTGCTGGCCTATCATTTTAAAGAACTCTCTGGTCATTGTGACCTCAGCACCTGTTGCCTTATCAGATCATTGTCATGAAATGGCAGATTGGCTTTTCTGTCCAGTATCTTTGTAGGAAAAATGATGAAATTGACCTATGAAAGTGATGTGAAGGATGTGTTTTGTGTTTGTAGACCATTGACTGGCATGTACACAGGTCACCTGTCAGTCATGACTGATGGAAAGGGAATGGCACAGAAATGTTACAAACTCACACATATTTGAACCTCCATTAGCTCTACAGCCACTTCATTCTCTGCTCATCAGACATCTATTTACCCTGCTTATCCGTGATGCCCTTCTTTCATTTGACCTTATACTCCTCTGCGGACCTCCATCACCTCCACATGTAAACCACTCAGCTCTTCCTGTGATAGACAATCATTCCTTTTATCTAGCATCCCCTTTATGATTTCATTCTTCTATAAGATCAGACAAAATAAAGTAGATATTGACTGTACTTGCCAGAAGCTTTCTCTTCCATCAAACACACACTGATCCATCAGGTAGAGAGCAGTCAAAGTGATATCAGACAAGTGCTGTTGTTTTGTAAGTAGCATCACATCCAAGATATTACAATCCTCCTTTATTCTCATGTTCAGCTTTTAGAACAGCGTTTGGATACGGCCTCTTGCATATATGTATTTGCGTAGAAGTGAATTTGCAGATCTTGTGATCTTTGACAATCTGCCAATAAAAAATGTTTTCTTTTTTAAAGTTTTGTCTCGCTGTAAACATTTTGTGGTGGATTAGTTTTGGAAAATTCATGTGAAACTGTCTAACGTGACCTGTGCTGTCTGAGTGGGTGAGTGCATCCATCTGGTCCATGCTGCCCTCTTGGCAGCTGCTGCTTCCTAGATCACCACGGCAACTAACTGCTGGGTCATATTTACCCAGGATGCCATGCTGGCTAGGCATAGGTCAATCAAACTAAGCATGTTCTTCCCTTCCAGTAGCTCATTACTGCCTCACTAAATCTTTACCTCCTTTGTGTTTCCCTTTTCTCTCCGTTGCTCTCATTTCCCCTTTTCCCCGGTTTAAGTCTCCATGAATGGTGCAAAGCCAGATTACTCAGACCACTAAGCAGCACTAAAGAGTGGGACCTTACTGGAGATAAAATCACTTTTCCACAAGGACAGATGTTTTTAATTTGATCACCTCGTCAGAACTTTCAGCTGCGCTGTTATTTCCTTCAAAACAACTCACAGCCAATCATCTCGGTAATGTGAGTGTTAGATGAAAATCAGTTAGCCCATTCATTCATCAAGTTTTAGGTTAGACCACAGTACAATCTCTGTTTGAAATAAAAATCTAAATGACAGCAGAGGAAAATGCAGCTTTCAGCCCAATCAGTGTTGCTGCAGTGTCATACCACAGTTCACTGAAGGGTGAAATGCTTCACTTCTACTCCATGTTCAAAATAGAGAGAAGGCAGTTCTGAAAACAATACTTGCAATTTGATACTTAGTTGATGAATTAGTTCACACACAATATTACATTATGTGCACTTCTTACACAATTTTGCACTGCAATCAATTTAAAAACTGCACACAGTCTGTCTCATGAGTGTATGACATCAATACACACAAACATGAATCTCACTTTAGGCTCCCATGGTAGGAGACAGCCCTGTCTTGCACAGCAGGGTTCCCTTTGCTGCTAATAATTTATCCCCCATGAGGATTAAACAAACCCTCATTCTTCACATTCCAGAGCATTCCCCCTCTCGCTCCATCTCCACCAAAGCCCCAATCATTACCATAACCCCCTATTATCGACCTCATTTAACCTTGTACAGCCTCAGCACCACTCTCCAGTAACTTTGTTTATCTTTCTGTTCTCACACCAATAAATGTAATTGACTGTTAACCATTTACTCCTCCCTTACTCCACACTACTGCTGCTTGGAAGTTAGGAAAAACCTGTTCAACAATCTAAAACTTATAGTGTTTAGTTATGGTATGCTTATAAAATGATCAGCGGCAACGTAAACTGTAAGTAATTAGTAGTTAATGGGCTAAAATTTGCATAAAAGTGCATTGTAATAAAATCTATGGGTCAAAATGGGTTACCTTGAAATTCTGGACAATTATCAAACAAGAGTAACAGTAATTTCTTTTTTTCAGTTTCATTAAGCCAGAGTCTGAGGGTAGAACAAAATTTCCCTTTTGGGCTCCGGGCTGCAAAAATTTGAGGAGTCCTACTTCACCACAACTACCATAAAATTCTCCCCAGCTGAAATATGGTGTTTAATTAGTCTCAAAACCCATGCACATAAAAACGAGGCGCGTGCACATGATACAAGCGCTCAGAATATTATCCGGGAGTGGAAAACCATCCTTGCAAGGAAGCATTTCTGCTCTACGTGCACAAATGCGGTCTCATGAGCACAGGGCTGTGACGAGCGCAAGCTTGACCCTCCCTACACGCTCACAACTGCTCAACACTCGCTCGCTCATGAAGTTGACTTTTGAGACTTTGGAGGTGGAGATGGAATAGACAGTCCGCTCCTTTGATTGGTCACTCTGAATACTGACCATGGCCTTTGATTGGCTGTTTGGTTTGATCACTGACACAATTGAAGACAGGCAGTTGTCTGAGAGAACAAAGGGAAACATAAATAATGATATTTAGTGGCTGATTCTCAGTTTTTTCAGCACTCACACTTATGAAAAAGTGTCATCATAGCAAAAGCCTTAATGCTGTTTAAACCCACTTTCACAAATCTTCCACTCATGGATATTGTTCTGTGCGCTCGTATCGTGCTAGTTTTTATGTGCGTGGGTTTTGAGACTAATTAAATGCCATACTGAAACCAAACCAAACCAAATCATAATTACCTCCATTTATTGTCAATAGCCCTAAGCAATATGGGTGCAGTTCAATGCCACTCAACACAAAGTCTAAGCCACAAATTGTACTCCTAATTGTTGCAAATTGTTTTTTTATTGTTAACTCTGTGCATGTGGACCAGCCAGCTGTCAAACAATCCATGATTACATTCACACTGATTCTCATTAATCTCATATTTGTGATAACATCGGCAAAGATAACTAAAATGAAAAACTTGACACCAGCCCTTGCCTCCTCATATGCAGAATTTAGTATTTAAGTATTTAAGTATGGAGGAAGTCACTGCCCACTTCATGCTTACGCACTCACTTTTCAAAGTATTTGACCAATCAAAGAAATGAAAACAACTTTCCAATTGGGAATCTGCAGCTATAAAAAACTGTTACAAAATGCATGTTGGCTTGAAAACATGATTTTCAACCTTTTGGGGTCTTTGCAACTGGATGTAACACATTTTTTCCACACTGCTGCTCAACTTCTCACAATTTGCTTCATAAAAGTAGTCGTAAAACACAATTGAATGCAGTGAAAATTCTAGTTCCATGGCAACCACATCACACTCATAAGAAATCCTGAGTGTTAGCCAGTGAGCTGCTCTCTCATAAACTACTCTTATATTTGGTGAAGTTTACCCACAGCTACACACAAACACACACTTGTGCACACCCCCCAGTCACAGTAGAATATGGTGATTGTAGTAGTGCAAAGGTAATGTAAAAATGGTGGCCTGCTTACTCATAAAGGCCTAAAGCACAGACAGGACAGAATCCAGAGCTACTTAAAACCAGAGGAACAAAGCTCTCTAAGTGTGTGTGCGAGTGAGACAGAGCTCATTCACATTCCCAGACAGTGGAAGTAGCAAACAGTCAGCGTGATCTGGGAAGTGTTCTGGTCTGTGGGTACCTGCGGTTTATAACTGTCACTTGGAAGCTTCCGAAAACAATTATGATAAGACGCAAAATAAACACAGTTAAGTAGAGGGCTGAAGAAGAGTTATATGCTACATCCTCCAACAGTAGTTTTCATAAGACTAACAGACTAAGAAGCTGTAAATGCACCAATAGTGATTAAGGTACAGGCACCTCATGACTTGAGTCCTTATACAAGAAGCTCCAGGCAAAAAGCCAATGCATTTCCATCACTGTAGGGTACTGGAGAAATACAATTTACTGAGCTTTGAGAATTTTAGATTATTTTTAAATTTGTGCCTGGTATATAAAAATTTGAATGGTTTGGACCCTCCTTCACTATGTGACTTTGTGTATACTCGCTCAGTTAAATTCTATTAAATCCTCAAGAATATCCTCTATATGAGATTGTACCGTACCATTTCGCCGCACTGCATTTGGGCAGTCAGCGTTCTCTGTGAAAGCCACAACTCAGTGGAATGGACTACCTGACAATATGAAGAGCTGCAGCTCCATCAGTACATTTAAAACCAAATTAAAAAGTCTGCTAAAAACTACTCAGCTCTGTAACCACTGACTTTACATTTTATCTCATGGTCTTTGACAAGCATACATTAGTCATTTCTAGTTGACATTGTGGGTGTATGTGATGTGCTATTGTGTGTAGCTTTGTATTTTGTATTATGTGTCCTGTGTGTTTCTTGCTTTGTACTGTTTGTTATTCTGCTGTTATAGGTTTTAATTGTGACCTGCCGAAGGGACTACAGATGAAAATGAGCTATAAGCTAACTCTGGTACAGTACATAAAATGGTAACATTTATGTACCACTGTACATGGTCCCAATAAATAAATAAATAATTTTTAAAAAATGAAATAAAGGAGAAGGCAGGCTGAAAGCAGAATTTGAAGTATCCTGAATGAATGCAGGATACATTTCATTTGTATTATCTTTGAGTCTATGAGTGACCTATTTACAAGTTTGGAAATCCTAAATCCTTAGCTCAACGCCACTGAAATACGTGCTGATGTGATGACATCCTCCTTGAGTGTATACAAAACTGCCTCATGTGAAAAACTAGCTATTTAGGTAATTGTTAAAATGAACACTACAAGTCTCTGAAATGGAAAACTGCACGTCCAAATGCATCACTTACTTTTCTCAAGCCAAAAATCACCTCAAACATCCCACCAGTCACACCACTTACATTTTTTATTACTACAGTCACAAAAGTGCAGGTCTGTTTCTAATAAGGGCAAAAACTGGATCTGTAGCAATTTATACCAAACTGTTAAGTGTCAGCAGTAAAAGGCATAATGACATGACATCATCTAACACGAATACTGGGCTTCCACAGGAATGCTCACCCAACTTTTTGGCACATTTTACTGTGTATTGATAACTAGCTGCAGTAGACATTTTGGCTCATAGATCAGGCTCTATTGAGTAACTACAATGTACGTTTCTGTACACATGGCCATTTGCATCCGCTGAGTGACTAAACAGCTCAACTGCATTAGTCACTGCAATACTGTTGAACCAGCTGCCAGTTAGGCATTCATAGGCATTCATGAGCCTACGAACAGAAGGGCAGACAGCCCCACAGAGCTGACTGGCCATTTGCGTGTACCAATCTGTGTGTGTGTGTGTGTGTGTGTGCGTGTGTGTGTGTTTGTGCTGGAATTCGGATGCCCCTGGTTTCCCTCCCTATCAGCACTGGGGCCACTGGGGTGTGGAACAGGCGTTGTTTTCAGCAGGCTGGTGGTTCAACAGAGTTGACGTTTAAGGGAAACGAGGGGCAGGTGTGGTGGTGGTTATGCCTGTTTTTATGGCTCTGTGTTTCATTGTCAACTTGTTGCCACACACAAATAACACAGTCCCCCCTGTTGTTACTCTTGACAAAAATGTCAGGAGTAACAACACAGAGATAGGCTGTTGATGTGCAACATTTTCACACCATCAAAGAATGAACAAATGGGTGGAGACCATCCTGAAATCCCACTGATAGCCACAGCATGCTCCCCCATGCATTTGGCACCAGCGAATACTTCCCAGGAGAGGGAGGGGTGAAGAGCAGTTTAGGGATGTTGCTGGCCAGAGAAGGAAAGATAGGAAGAGAGATCACAGTGGCAAATTGGAGTCATGATGGAAAGTAGAAATAGAACAGAAATAGGAGCTTTACAGCTATAAATAATGTCATGTCGCCCACTGACATACTTGCAGATGAAATCCTATGGGTGTTTCAGTGCTTCTGATTCAGTTTCAGGATAGTGATGACAGTTGGCAGCTGAGATCACAGACAGAAATAGATTATCATGGGTCGGTGAATGTCCCCACCCTCTCGGAAATGACAACAGTGTGTGAGGGACCACCTAGATAAGTGTGTGAGGGCAGAGAGAGATCCAACACACACAATAGCAGAGAGGAAGCTACTCTCATTATTCACACCTAGAGCTTCTTCACTTGAACATCCCCTGCATGTGAAGTTCTCCTGTTTTTTTTCAGATTACTGTTCCTTGGATTTTTTGTATCAAGTCACACAGGAAACAGGCAGAGCAAGACGGGGGTGTGATATGAAACAGCTGGAATCAAAGTGGGAACTACTTAGTTATATGGTATAACCACTAGGCCACCAGGATGCATCTTTGTTTAATGCAGGTCAACACTCCATGGCTTCTGATATAAAAGGTGTGTTTTAACAACAACTACAGATTGTAAAGCCCCCTGAGGCAAATTTGTGATTTGTGATATTGGGCTATACAAATAAAATTGATGTGACTTAACTACAGGATTACGATAGGACAGGACTGTAACTAACAATTATATTCTTTGTCAATTCATTATTGTTCATTTGTGTTTGGAGATAAATTACAGATCACAGGATTGAAGATGACTGCAGGGATGTCATCAACTAAAAGGGAAGGATCTCACATCCTACAAGTAGTTGTGGATACGATTCCTGGCAACAATACCCATTTAACCCCATACAGATAATACCAATAAAAATTCTACACTGCTGATCATCCAATTAGTGTGTCATAGATTAAACATTCTTATCGTAGTAAAAGAGAAAACTAAGGAGCCCTGGAGGTGACATGGAGAATGACTTTGTGTGCTCGGTTTAATAATCTTGCTCTTGAGAGGCTTTTGCTGCCCTCTACAAGATCAGAGGAGGCAAAATTAGTATTTAATGTGCATAAAATTATTACTTTAAGAGCACGAATTATTAAATCATGCGCACTAATTTTTTTTTTTACCTCCATGACACCTCCCAGACTCCATAGAAAACAAGTTGACATGCATAAAATGGTTTTAGATTATCTGAACCTGCAAAAACACTATGTGATTTCATACCAAAACTGTGCTGCATTACTTGATCCATATAAAACAACCTCAGCTTCGCTTCTCCGCCCACTTGCGGACATGTGCTTCATTTAAAGCCAAGAAAATTTGACTTAAGCCCAAAGAAAATGACATTGTGTCTTGGTCTGTGCTATCACTGGCTCTTCCTTCCTTTATTAGGTGGCTGGCTTTTCACATCTGGGGCCACTTTAATTGCACATGGACAGAAATAAACTGGAGACAAGAGTTGGGAGGCAATACAAACGACCAAACATGTCCATATGGCACATCACAAGCTTATAACCTTCAAAATCACCATCAAGTAAAATATGAGATACATGAATTCTCTGCTCTGTTTCATGTTCACCTTGATGATGGCTTACTATGGGAGCGGACTGTAACAGGTTAAACAGTAGTTGTTTAAATATTTAAGAATAGCGTCACACACATATGGAAGGCAGAGTCTCTTGCGTGTTAATTTCAGATTCTCATCTCCATGTCCTGTGGGCTTGTGTTTGGCTTGTATAGCTTGTATTATACTGTCTGAGCTGTACTCTGCAGAGAGCATTTAGACAGGCTTTTGGAGTCTTTCCTTTTTCAAGTCCAACAAAACACATTTTTCAAATGCTTCTGACGCAGGGGTGAAATGAGAAAAGTCTGGGAGGGAAAAAGAGGGGTATCGGGATAGATAAAGTGATAGAAATAGAAAAAGAAGAGAACCAGGTCCCACATGTTTTTCATGGAGAGGTGCTGGGCTGGTGTGGTAAACATCTTTGAGATAATTGGAAGACTCTTTGAATTCTAATATGTCCATTCCTCTGAATTAACTGTAGTTAATGTCTCCTGCCCTGAAGATATGTGCCAGCTATATGGCAGCATAGCAGAGAGACAGCACCTGAATGTTGACGGTGAAATGGAAATCCATGGCTCAACTTCAGTGAGTGGAACTATTGCATCTGGTGAGGGTGGGAGTGATATAGTTTAATGCTGGCAAACTGGGCAGATTGAGTAGTTGTCCTACCTGTAGCTTATGCATGTTGTGGCTCTCAGTTACTGGTTAATATCCACATACAAAGATATAGAGCATCACATGGCGATGAAAGAGACGTGGCAACAGTGAGATGTAATCCACCTTTTGGTTCACTGAGCACAGTGGTCAATGCCAGACAAAGTACCAGCAGCGTCAAAATAGCAGAACGCAGAAACACACAGACACACTCGTGTTTTCATTTCCCACAAGAGCGAAGAGGGGTGGGGTGCTTCTGTCACTGTCACTTCTGTTACTGTTCAGACCATTGTTTATTAGCGTGGCTAAAAAAACTTCAATCACATTCCAGTCATGAACTCATTAAGAATAACTGCTCCAGATAAACGCAAACTTATCAACACCATCATACAGAAACATTTTCTTAACAACATAGGAGCCTGTATTTTCTTCATGATTTTATACACGTTTTTATTACATTTGGTTACTTTTTTATGGACACCTCAGCTCTGCTGCTATAAAGGCACACTTTCTCTGTGGGTGAAGTTCATCAAAGGAGAAATTCAGAATTCTGTCCAAAAACAATAGCAATAAGTTAGGGGTCCCATTGCTTCTCTAACGATCCCTGATAGATTTTACACACTTCTCTGGCCCAGGATAAACCCCTTAAATACGTCCAAGATTGTGGATATCTCAAGCTGCATTTTGAACTATAAGTCTTACATAGGCACAATTTTGTTTATGCTAATAGAGTGCTAGTACTGCACAACAGCATGCAACATTACAGAGAGTGTAAAATTAGCCTTGTGCTGTTGGGTGTTGCCTTTAGGGCAATGAAAGGGGAGAGAAACCAGTTGCGGGAGATATGGCAGAAAATATTTGGCAATGTAATCGATTGCAGATGGCAGCCGCCGGGTGGCTTGTTTGGTCCACTGTGGTTCTTTGTGATGGCTAGGCCTGCCATAATCCAACAGGACAAGGCTGTTTTCGTGTGTATGTGTGTGCGTGTGTGTTTATGCTGGCACCTCTAATATCACAGTGCTAAGCTCTGTAGCCCCACAGGAATCCAGACACACAAGGGGGAGCAGGGATTCAGCTACAGAAGTGAAATTGTGTTGCAATGTATGACTGAATCTGATGGAATCAGTGAAATAACATAAAATAACACACACAATCTGAAAATCTGAGGTAAAAGGTTGTAAAAGCATTTAGTTAGTATGACAAATACAAATGAAACTAGGTCACCGCAGCAGTAACAAGTAGAGGTGTAACACATACTCAAGAATATATAAAGAGTAAAGCTTGACCACTATAAACCAAATGTGTTTATAGTTGTTCCGAACAGCTTCACTCAAAGGTGGAATGAAAAGCCGACAGGCACAGAGAGGGGAGGGGGACGGGGGAGACGCGATATCATTTAAATACGCGGATAATGGCGCATATTTTCAGAGTGATCATAGTGTCATAGTGTTGCACTCATGTTAGTATGAAAAGTGACATAAATAATTGTGTCTAATAGTTGTGAATGAAAAAGAAGAGCTAGAGAGAAATGTTGAGACCCCGACTAATTTCTCACCTCCGCACAGCTGGCTAATCAATGGCCTGTGTGAAGTGGGTGTGAATGTCGGCTTGTCTGTTTCGGAAAGTTAGAGAAATGGCCGTGCACAGACCCCCCTTATCCGCCCTCGGAAAGGTGCAGGGGGAGCAGGTTTAATGGGCATTTCCACCATCCGACGAGCAAGTTTGAGTATACAGCCAGCTTAAATGTAAAATTGCCATGAAAATTTTAAAAAGTGATATGATTTGCAATCTTGGATGAAGGCCAGGCTTTTGTGAATGAGTTCAGATTTATACACATGCACATGTCATCAGTAGCTCATTAAACAGAGTGAGCCAGACAGTATGACATAGAGTCGGGCAGCTACAGTATCTGCTTTTGTCCCTGGCCTGCAGTGGGTTGTAAGGTTATGGGTGTCAGTGAGAGGGCAGTGAGAGCATCAGTCAGGTAACATTATATGTCGTGCTGAGGCTGCTAGTATCAATGCTATGTGTCTCTCATGACAACGCTATCCAAGAACGAGGGCAATACATGACAGTGGCTCTATTATAAATCATCTCCCCACAACCTCTCTCAGTTGTATGACTGTCTCTGACACTCATGTTCACACAGACACCTACAATTATAGGCCAAAACATGGCAGCTGAGTGTATGGACAACCACCAATCACATATACAATGCACCCGTTTAAACACACACAAACGCAAACAGATCAACTACAGTTAAACAGATTTGCTTATATATAGGTGGATTCATTTGCTAAAAAACTGATGCATAAGAGGTAAGCAGGTAGAATACATTTAGTCTTCTCAACATTCATACTTATTCTGTTATTTCAGCCTGAAATTCATCAGCCCATCATATCTAAAAATGTGTCATCTGAAGATAAAAAAGTACAAAGAAATCCAAGATCCAGGTTTCTTTCCATAACACAGTCACATATGTATGTCTGTGATGACTGATACACAACAGCGCTCCCAAACATCACCCTGTCCAGGTTAGGTAGGAAAAGAGTCTGCATGTGTACATGTAGGGAGGAACATAACCATAAATCAGAACTGTTCTATGACCCCCTAAAAGAAATCTGATTTTATCCTGTATGAACTCCACAGCTGTCTGCCAGTAAAAGACGGCAAGACAGAATGTGTTTGCAGTACACTCATGCATGCATGATGTTTAAACAGGCTTCCCCATTTGTCTGAAAGTCATCTCTTGAACATGTACTGAGTACAGACAGTTCTTTTGAACACACACACACTCCTTACTATCACTGACCCTCCACACCTGTCTTGTCACTCAGGCCCTGGGTGTGCCCTCCACCAGCCCTTCTCTCAAGCCCTCACTGCCCCAACAAGAGGCCTCATTTCCCAGGGAAGAGCTGTGTAGCTCCAGGCCTCCCCGTCTGTACCCACACACACACACACACACACACATACACACACACAGCACTCTGGTCCCAGCCCCCTTCAAACTGCACAAAGCCCCTATTGTGAAGCACAATGCTGGCCACCCCCTCTGCCTTTCCCCTGTACCCTCTGCTCTGTTCCCCTATAACTCTGTCCCTTCTGCCCCCTCTTGCTTTTGCGTGACTCCTATTCCCTCTTTCTCTGCTTTTCAGTCTTCTTTGCCCTGTTTCCTTTCTATCTTCTCCTCTTTATGCTTAAATCTTCACTACCAATCCTGCTGATAGTGTTTGTAGGGGTCTCCAGTGTGTCCCTCTTATATCCTCGCTCAGCCCTTTCCCCACTATCCCCTTCAATATTAAGGTCTTCAACAATCCCTCCTTTCTCCCCCCGTCTCTCCCAGTATGGCCCTCCCTCTTGCTTCTCTGTTGCAAGACATTTTCCACTCCTCTGACTTTTGTGTTACCTCCTATATCCCCTTCTCCGCTCTGCTGGATAAGAGAAATTTCATATCTAGGAATACCTGAAGCTCATGCAAAGCAGGACTTATGATTGTTACTGGTAACAATATACAGGATGCAACTCTCTGTATTACCCTATTTGAGGATCTGTTTTCACAAATTCTCCACTTGTAAAGAGAGTACTCCTTTCTAAAGGGTTAAATGGAGGCCAGCAGTATTTGTTGTGTTCTCAGACTGCTGTTGAATATTGCACTGCAAGTAAATGGCAGTAGTATATTAACTGCAACTACAGGTCTTATTAAATCGTGTCCACATCAGATGAAGGACCTTGCAAGTTATAATGGGAACAAATGCAGTTTGTACCTCAAAAGCTCAACAACACAAAACCTTTAATTCAAACTAGTATATATAGAAAATATTGCAGCGAGCAACTAATAACATAAAACTGTTGACCAGTTAAAGGTATCAATGTATTGAGGGGAAGCCAGCCTGCACACACTGCAGCAATCAAAGCCAAATGTGATCCCTCCTTCTAATCATAAACCCACTGTTTTGCTTGTGCAAACACACATTTTAGTTTGGTTTGGAGTATACTGCCAGCCTTGGTGTCTCTTTTTTTGCAGCTCCAGCCTGATTTCTCACACAAATAAGAAATGCTGCAACATGAACATGTTGGTGAGAGCTCAGTTTTATGCTTTACACCTGAAACATCTTGGTAGTTCATGTTTGCTGTGTGACTAGATGTGTGCATGCTGGTTATGAATGTAGACTGCCAGCAAACCTTGTCATTCATCCTTCTCACACTTCTAACAACTACATACCTGAGGTGTACAGCACTTTGGAGGTAATGTCAAAAAAAATCTGCGGTCCACACATTTCTTTAAGAAATAGAAGGAAACGGGCAGCGGTTCAAATGATTCCACCCCATTACATATGCTTCAAAATGCAGCCATAACCTTGATATGCATTGGAGTTACAAGACTGGCACTACATAAGAATCTAAAGAAATCCCACTGTAGCATATGCATGTCTAATCTTTGCCAAGCTGCAAACCAAATTCTGTCAATTAAATGGTCCATTGCCTTGGAAAAATATACACACATGCATGTCTGCATATTTTTAACATGTTTGATGTTTTTCAAAGAGGGGTATACTCCTATATAAGTTAGGTGGTACTATAGATGCAGAGCCATCTGTGGCATTTACTAGAGAAAATAATGACCATCCATGTGACCAACCTTGTGGTTCCTTGAGTAAACTGGGCAGCAGTAACATTACTGTACTACGCACTTGTCAGTCTCCATATCTGTCTTCCTGCATAACAGCAGCAAGAGTGACAGACAAGTAACTAATGAGATGAGGGGAGAAAAAAATGAATGAAAACTGCTAAATATGCTAATGCACAGACACAGGGAACCTGGAAACCTGCCAGAGACTAAGGCCCATTTGTCTGACTGGTTGAGATGTGAAATAAGAGAAAATGGGGACACAACATTGCCAGTTAAACAGAGGCCTAACCATGGCAACCCTGGCTATATCCTGATGTGGAGGAGTGATGAGAAAGTGGACATTCCACACACTCGTCCTCCTGTGTTTCCTGATCAAAGGAGGAGAAAGAAGGAACAAAGCAAACTGAGCCACCACAAAGCTTCCAGCAGAGCTGCGGTTGTATTTTTCATGTTAAGTGAAAGGCGACCAAAATGCCTTCAAGGATGTGGGGAATTTTCCTCTTCAATGTCTTCCAAGCCAGAACATTCTGGCTGAAAGAAAAAAGAAAGGGGAAGACTGAGCAAACTAGTAAGTGAAGCAGAGAAAAGGGTGGAAATGAGAGAGGCCAGTTGCTCTAGTCACCGAGAGAAGAAAGAAAGCAATTATAAAACAGTAGGAGATCCTAAATACTTTGCAACAGCTTTGGAGCGTTAAAAGACACAGCTTTTCTCACCCTGAACAAGACAGTCGCCATATTCAACAGACTGAAGGAGATTCAGTCAATAACACGCACAAAAGTCCCTCTTTGCTGTCAGCAAAAATACTGTCACTCACCAAGTGACACCTCTATTTGAGATCCCCGGGAAGGGTTATTTTGGTCGCATGCATACACACACAGATACACACACAGGTATCCATGGTGATGCCCTCCTGCTCATAGGAGCCCGACAGTGGGTATTGGGCTGCTCTTACAACTGTGACAACTTGACGATGACTCAGCTTGTAGAATTTAGCACAGCATGGTATGTAAAGCTGGGACAGCTATGACCTCATTCCACTGCCCCACCCCTTGTGAGGGACAGTGGTCTGAGAGAATAAACACCTCATGCAGGGAAAAAGGGGGTCAGAGACAAGAATGGTGGCACAAGAGAGATGTCCCATATCGAGACAAACATCTTGCATGGTGATAAAAGGATGGGAGGAGTGTGTGTGATTCTTTGTGTGTTCGTGGCTCCGAGTAAAGCTATATTTGGAGCGTGGAACAGATGGTAAATGCAACAAAAGAGATACAAACAGGAGGAAGTGAATGAAGTGACTTTAGAGGGTTTGGGCGACATGTAAACTGTGAACTTGAATGTGAACTTCACAGCTTTAATCTACACTTAAAGGGGACAGTTCGACCCAAAATCAAAGATACATATTTTTCCTCTTACCTGTAGTGCTATTTATCCATCTAGATCATTTTGGTGTGAGTTGCAGAGTTTTGGAGATATCAGCCGTAAAGATGTCTGCATTCTCTTGAATACAATAGAACTGGATGGCAACCGGCTTGTGGTGCTCAAAGCGCCAAAAACACATACAGTTCCACTGTATTTGAGACATCTCTACGGCCAATATCTCCAAAACTTGGCAACTCACACCAAAACGATCTAGATGAATAAATAGCACTACAGGTAAGAGGAAAAATATGTGTTTTTGATTTTGGGATGAACTGTCCATTTGAAGGTCCTGAGTCAAACTTTGCGCACTGAGGCACTAAGATATGTGGTCCATGCTCTGGCCCTGCTCACCCCAGAGCTCCAGTAAAGGTCTCAGCTGTTTGGAGATGCAGCCTGCTGAGTCCAGGGACCAGAGGACAGCCTGAGGGCATGTAATGACAGGGAGCCTAAAGCACATCAGTCAGACACACAAACCCTGAAGCTTTACAAATGCAGCTGTGGAGGTCAATCAGACAACGTGTGACAAGGACACATTAAGGATGAAGAGTGTTGAGACAAATGAAAAATAAAAGGCAAGGGAAACATAGGCGAGCATGTTATTTAAAGATTCAAATATCTCAGATGTGAAACAGCGTTCAAGAGAAACAAAAGGGGAGAAACTAATGCTGCTGTTCCACGGTTTGACAGTGATGGCACACAGCATCGAGGCTAAAGCTGTCTAAACACTGATAAACTCTGATAAAGCTTCTGCTTATCACAGCGGTTCTTCTACATCAGAGATTCAAAAACAATTAGTCAGTACCCAAAGTGGGTCACAGTCCTGTGTCTTGTGGGTCTTTACTGCAGACAAGTGTGAACTTCAATACAGTTCATCCAATATACCATGCTTTATTTACCAAACATTTATTAGGGTGAATGACTTGACATGGGCTTGTGATAATCATAAGTCCCGGCTTCTCCATAAACATGCTAAGGGTTTGGAGTGTGCAACAGTTTTAGCTCAAAATAAGGACCAGCTTAGCAGTGTGTGTGTGCAGGATGAAGACAGTTCTACAGGATCAGTGCAGGAGGTTAAGTAGTTAATGACAACCTGAAAACTGATGCTGGTTGAACCTGCTCTCTCTCTCTTTGCCTCCTCATCAGTCTCACTCTCTTGTTCTCTCTCTCACTCATTTTATCTACAAATCCCTCTGTCACAGGACATCAGCTCTAGCAGGAAGGCCTCTCACCACCCACGCTCTTAGGAGCTTAGAGATCTCCTTGCCACTTGCAGCACGTTACGCTCTAGGCTGTCGCTGCATATACTGCCAGCACCTCTGCTGGCAGTATATGCTGCTATACTGAACAAAACAAATGGAGACTACAGAAATCAATTATCATTTGGTTTTCAAAATGAAAAAAGTAAGAGTAAAAGCCTTTAAATAAGGATATACAGCTGCACAAATCTACCTTCTTAAATAATGACATTAAAAGATATGTACTGGTGTATGAATTTGAAGTTGAAAAAGGGTTACAGTGGTTCAAAAAATCAAATCAATACATGGTTTGGAGAAATAATGGCATACCGAGCAATTTACATAAGTGTAGCATACCACTTGTACAAATAACATTAAGAACAAGCTTATTATGAACAATGCAACTTAACACTTCAATACTAAATCCTTTGCCCAGCGTTTACAGCATTGAGTGCGGTGTTGAACAGCCTCTTATTACCATTCAATTACCAATTAACCACATGACACTGGTGACACGGCTGGAAAACCTGCCAGACAGTTAATCTTCCTCTCAGACATGATCAGTGATGTCACATCCTCTCTGACCTTGTGACCTTTCACACACTTTACACACTTTCTTCACACACTAATCTCCTGGACTATGTAGCCAAACCCCATGCTGCCTGCAAATGAGCTAAACTCTCGGCCCGGAGAGACCAAAAACGCAAACAACCCGCCTCAGTTTCCAGCTTAACTGCACCTAACAATATCAATACCACAATTTTTCTTTCCAATCAAAAGTCAAAATATCCTAATAAACTAAGCCGTGGTGTATGTCCCTTTCCCCATAAGTATTAATATCTCACTGGAAATGATTGTACTCTGGAAATTATGTTTTTAATTTTACAATTCCTTCAAGTAGCATTGTAAAACAATAAAATTCACACTAGGGACAAACATGAAATATAAGGAGGTAAGCGACTGTCTGTCATACCTTGAAGCATGCAGCGGTATGCTGACTCAGAGATGGCATAGATGTGTGGAGGCATCTCGTGCCTCTTCTTCCCTCTGTACATCTCAATGATGTTCTCTGAATAGATGGGCAGGTTCTTGTAGGGGTTGATGACCACACAGAACAAGCCAGAGTATGTCTGTAATTAAAGATACAAAACAGACAAACATGGGAAATGAATAGGCAGAAAGCAACAAAGCGAGCCTGCAGACACTATATTTTCAAGAAATATAAAAACATATTACTATGACATGACAGGTTGAAAGAGGCAGGATAAACTCCTTCACCACAATTTGAAGTTAATCTAAACAGAACATATAAAACATCAATGGCTTTAGAATAAAAAAAAGTGCATCCAGGTTTATAATTTTCTAACTTTTAGATCATCTGGCCTGCTTTGTATCAGTGCAGCAAGACCTGTCATTACCCATATTATAGGAGCTTACATCATCATGGTGGGCATCCAACACAGTGATAGAGGCAAGGCAAACTGAGGGTGACTAAATGAAACACTGAACAGACTCCTGTTTCTTGTGACTTCTAATGAGAGAGTTCAAATCTGAAGCAGCATTACACAATTTGAATAAAGATTATATGAATATTATTAAGAATCATGTTGCACCAAATAGCTTGCGCTGCAAACATTTAGCCTAATTTCTGACTTATGGTTTGCGTTCGGCTGTGTAATTAGCCCGGATATCTCTCCCCAGAGAGTGTGTGTGGTATGAACACTTCTCAGCTATGCTGTAGGCTGAATTGACCAGGCAGCAAGGCAACCAGGAATGAGTGAGAGGCCCTGGTGGGGCACTGCCTATTTCTCATTCTGCAGATGCTATAGGGGCTTTGCATTCCCCCTACAGATGACACAGAGAAAGAGCTGGGAACTGCTTACCAGTAGTCTGACTTTCATCACTGGCATATTAGGCTAATCGTAGGGGCCCACACAAATATCCAACCTTATTTATCACACTAGTTGCCCACATACAGTATATACCTACTGAATGTAAACCTTAACTACAGTTACATATGGAGCTTACATCTTTAAGAGGAGTGAAAGAGAGTATGGTAAAAACAAAACTGAAGTATTGTAGTGCTAAAATGGGAAGTCAATTAGTTAATTAGTAATTAATAAATCATCCAAAATGTCAATAAAAGAAACAGATAATGACAACAACCTTGAGGCTCAAGTGTGAGAGAAAAGGGCTGATGGGCACAACAAACAAAATCACAAGCAAACAATGAGCACAGATAAGTCATACAAACACATGTGGACACCTAGAAAAAGGCACATATCACATACAAACACGTGATGGATGTGATGGATGTTACAAAGCAGACAGGCTGATCAGAGGCAGCTGGCTCCCTATGACTTCAAGGTCAGAGTGACAGACATGTTTGTTTGTTCTGTCTCCTTTTGGGACCATAGGTATACTCTATAGTTACATTATAGAGTTACATCTCTGGAATAGCCTCCTCTCTTTTACTGCCAGCATGGCCCTTAGAGTTCATAAAAAGACACGTTTTCTACTGACCGCAGTCTGTAATGAATGACTGAGCCTATGTTTTAAAGGGCTTTAATTGTTTCAGGAGCTATTTATTGCTCCCTCCCTTTACACCTCCTGAAATTAAATCACACCCACAAACTGTAATACAGTACAGCCAAAAATCAAAGATGTAATATTAACAAAAAAACAACAACAAAAAAACAGAAATGTCCTAGAGTCATCTTTTCATATCAAGCCACCACACATCATGACATCTGCATCATAATTAAGACTACATTCAAGGCAGAGTGAGGCACTGTGGCAAGAGTGACTCATCAGCTCTATGTTGATGAAGGGGCCCCTGAGAGCAGACAGCATACTGTAGCTGTTATGTAATAGCTCAGTTAGGGCCCTCAGTCAGCACTGAGCAACCGATGCTCTGTACTGCTGATGATACAGACAAAAAAAAGCAGAAAGGGGTAGAAAAAGAAGGTGAGGAAGGTGAGAGAGGCAGATAGAAATGAAGAGTGGAGCAATGATCCAGCTGACTGGGCTCCCTGAGGGCCAATCCAGTCGAGAGGCAGAGGTGTAACAAACACTGAACTGTGTTCTCAGCCTTCCTGTAAATTGCTCCCCACCCGAGGGGAGGAGAGCTCAGATAGAGAGACACGGCTGAAATTCTAACTCTCCACTCTCCTTTTCGAGGCTAATAAAAAATTAATTCCCCCTTATCTGAAAATTGCAGCTGTTATAAATAGGGAGTCTGTTCTGTTCTCTTCGATTGTGTGACATACAGCAGTGAGACTGCTGGCGAGGCTGCAGAGATACCTGGACTGTTTGTGAGGGTTGTACAGGCTGTCCCAGCCAGCGAAAGGAAACAAGGGTGCACTGTAATTTGCTGCATCATGTCTCTTCCATCTGGATGTTTTTTTTTAACTGAAATGTAATCTGATCTCTAAAAATAAGAACAGTGGTTGCATTTGACTGTGATTTTTATTTGGGGCAAAGTTAGTTGTCCCTTTTTATTACCGGACAAAAATATCTCAAAATCATAATAGAAACTTTTTGTGTGCTTGTTGCTGCACTGCTGCTGCTTCCCCACCAGGGGTTATTATGAAAAATCTTGCAGTACTAAAGCATGATCAATGCAGAATAAAGAACATTTGCTACCACTGTTGCCAGCTAACAGACCATACGACTAACTCAACACCGCCTGCCAAACCACTGTGGCTGGCCCAGTCCAGGAAAGAGAAGGTGATATTTCCACTGTGAAATCAGATCCAGGGGAGGGGAGGCCGTGGCCTAGTAACAGCTGAGCAACGCATAGGCAACAGCAGACACAACAGCCGACCCCATCTGCTATATCTGATCAGTCAGGCAGCGTGCCTTTGTGGATAGGCCGTTCTCCACTGCAGAGGAGAGGGCACTCTGGGTGCAGAGGCAAAGCCTCGGTGCCATTGATCTGTGTGGAGGACAGGAGACCTTGACCATTCCCTTGACAGCGCTCTGCTCCACTTATTTCACAACAAAGCTAACAAATACTTCAGTCTAGTCTTTTGAAATATGATGATCAATACTCTGAGATGTATGGTTTCAAATCACATCGACAGCAGGACACCTTCTGCTTTTCTCCAACTTTAATAAGTTGGCTATTCTTGCTCACTGAATTTTAGAGCAGGGTGGCCAGCGGATTCAAAGTTATACTGCAGTGCTTTAACAATGCAGTATGAATCAGTGGCATTCTATATTCAGCACACATAAGAGTAAGAGTGGAGAGTTCATGCTTCAAATCATGGTGACATGAAAAGCAAACAGAATGTTGAAGAGGCACAATTATAATCAGGCAACAAACTACGTCAGTGCCCAATGTCCTCTAAAAACGAGACCACATGTGACTTTAATTCAAACATAAAATGAACGGAGGGAGCAGTATTTTAAACCCCTTCACCAAAAATAACTCTCGTTTACAGGGACATGAGAATGAGCATAATTGTGCATTTTTTGACTTCTTTTTCTGTGCTGCTTTACCTGTTGCCCTGCGGCAGATCCACATTAGTAAAAAGAACAGGTTTTGAGCAGGACAAGTTTGGCTTGCATTCATCCAGCATTTGAATCACAGAAATATTCAATATGCCATAAAAAGTAAGGATGCAAGAAGTAAGATGAGGTCAAAATGCAAATGAGAGACAATGTCAATCTCAATGTCATTATTGTCCAGGACCAGTGAGCCAGCAAAGAAGAGAGAAGAAGAGGGAGTGTGGGAAACAGAGTAGAGTTGGTGAAGATAGGACGTACATTGAGCAGCAGCAGAGCTGAAGTGGGCGGCAGGAGACAGACAGACGGACAATCTTTTTGCTATGGAAGAATGCTGAGGCTTTCTGACAGCTGAGGCTTATCTAAAGACACAAAGGCCTGCTTGTAGCCCTGCTGGTGTGGCGTAGCCTAGTGTGTAGCACTGTGGTTAGCCTGTGACTCACCGCCTCACAGATAGCAAGCTGCTACAATAAATGAGTTGGCCCAACAGGCTGAATGACTTCACACGGATGGAACCGTCAGATGGGCAAAGGGCCACGGAAGGAGCCAGCTTAAGACAGACAAATCACATTTAGACCAGAGACCTAAAAATGCAGTGGTAGCCTTAAGGATTCAGTTACTGGCCAGTAAAAGGTGCAATCCACAAAAAAACACAGGCTAAGTGAGAGCATGCACACTTATTACGCCAATATTACTGGTAAGTTTCTTGATGTGTCAATAAATAAGATTTTAGCTCATAATGATGTGTGTGGGGGTTGACAGAGTAATTGATCAGTACCACTGACTCATCATCTGACTTTGAAAATTCAATTTGTGGTCTGTAATCTGTTTTGGAACAAAAGTTTCACCACACACACTGGCATGGTTCAACAATAGAGGACAAAACAAATGAGATAATGTTGCAAGAGATTTCAATTATTGAGATTTGTTCTCAAGCCAACGGAGCAAGCAACAACAAATCTCTGTTATTACAGTATTTTGCATGGTGATCTGTCTTTTTAAATTGTTTTGTAGGATCTTGGCTCAAATTCACCATTTTAGCTTTCTCTATTTTAAAAATGTGCCGATTATTTGTTCCAATTTTGGTGAGCAGAAGAGCCTTTAATATCTGACTGTGAAGTGAGCTATGGACTGCAGCATGCATGCCCCTTAAAAACCTGTACTTTTAAAAAAGATAAGGTTTTTTAAAGGATTGGTGTGGAATAGCCTAAACTTTTAGCAGACTCTAGCAGATCTGTGATGTTCACGCCATGATTCAGCAATGGATGTCTTCCCAACAATGTCAGCTATAGGGGAGGCATTATAATATGTCTGCAGAAGATGTAGCTGAGCTCTGGGGGGTAAGTCAAATACATTGGGAAAGCTTTAGTATATAGAGGAATTCTTCTCTTAAGAGTGAGCTGAATGGGAAAATTCTCTTCCTGATAGAAAACCAAAACAGCCAGACACATGTTTTCAATTTCTCTTAGCCAAGGGGCAAATTAACAAGCTCCAAAGCCAATTCTGAACCACGAAAAAAAGTAGGAACCATGACACTATGGTATAAAAGAGAAAATGAAGAGGAATCAAGGAGGGAACTGAACAATTTCTGTGATGTTTTGCTCCATATTAGTGTTGACAAATGATAATATCACCTTCACTGAAGCAGGACTTACTGAGAGTCAGTGGTGATGTTTCATTATGTCTTGTGAGTAGGGATAAATCATAAGTTCAAAAATTCCCCCTGTAGTCCCTGAACCAGAGTCTCTCAGGTGATAACCAACCCACATACTATTCCTGGATTCATGTCACTAAATGGGTCAAGAACACAACTAGAACATCACAAAGCAGCTCCATCTGTAGTGAAATTGGATTATGGGGACAGTGCAGTTATACACACCACTACAAGCTCTGGCCATTATACAGTAAAATTAAGAAATTATATTATAATTAAGAGATTAGACAAGAAAATCACATTACTGGCCATACTGAAACAGATTTCTTTTTGATGACATTTTTAACCACAGATACCAGAGCTTTTCCCAACTACTATAAAAACTGTGTTTGGGGATGGGGAAAAGGGAGCTTTTAAAACATACATATATATACATGGTTGTCTTGTGATCTGGGTTACAGCTACTGGCTCAGGGTTATAAAGGGCAATGAAAATGACAGTGCTTGTGTTGATTTCCATCATTTAGCATGTAAACAGCATTTTAAAATTTATTCAAATTCAAGATTTCAACAAGACATTCAAGGTGAAAAAAAAAAACATTCCGTTACCCCACATTTTAGGCTAAACGTGTTTAGTTATACACAGCGGGACTGCTACAAAAGAGAGAGAGGGGTCAAGCCATCTCTGTGATCAAACAAGGCCCACCAGTAGGGACACAAGGCAGGACAAACAAACTGAAAGCAGCAGTGTTTATGGAAGAGGCCTGTCTTTAACTGAGGTGCGAGAGAAGCCATGGGGGGAGGTCACTATCTGTAACCCAGAGGCACAAAGGAGCGGTGATCGAGTTAAGGGAAAAGTCTGGCAATGGTTAAAACACTAGAGAGATGTGTCACTCATACTGTGTGCAAATATGTGTGTGTGTGTGTGGTCAGCATTCATTCAGAACTGCAAAAAGTTCAATGCCCTGTCTTTCCCCTTTCTGATAAATATGAGATCTCAGTTGTGCAGAGACAGATGGCTAAAAGTTAAGACTAGTGTGCATACAAGCAGAAAAACTGCCCATCATTTTGCAATTATAACAAGTAGGGGTGAAATTCAATCTACAGCTGTGAGAAGCAGGTGATCTGTGAGAAGGTTAATCATTCTCCAGCATGGAAATTATAAACTGCTAGAAAAACACACAACAATCTCTGAAGGGTCCAAGTCACTCACATATATGAGTCCAGAGTAGTAGCGGTCCTTCAGGTTGTGCAGCACAGATGCCTCATTCAGGCAGGTGAGCTCGGCCATGTCTTCCACCTTGCTGAACTTGGGCGGGTTCATCTTCTGGATGTCATCCTTGTTGATCACCACCTTCTTGCCGTTCTCTGCAAGCTCCACCAGCACCTCCTCGCCACGCTCCTCCCGGATACTGGCCGCCTCAAAGCCATGGCGCTCTGAGGGGACCCACACCAGCTTCTTGGCTGTCCAGTCAGCCTGCGTGGCTGGGTTGTAGACCACAGCGCGGTCCACAAACAGGTACCGCTCGGGGTCCTCTTGCCCACTCCGATGAGACATCTTATCTGGGGTTTACCAGAGCAATGTGGCCACCTAGAACAGACATGGGTGCAGGGATTGGTATTACATGTAGCATTACATTACGTTAATTACATGTAGGGTACAACATATCAGAAGACGGAACAGAATTCACGCCTCATGTGTCCCCTAAAACTTTCCAATAGCCTTGTTTAATTTTGTGACCTCTACATACTCAGTAAGGAATAATGTTTTTTTACCTTCACTTCATTATGATTAGAGTGTCGCAAATATTTTGTGCACTCAGTGTAATTCTCCTTTTAGTACTATACATCTTTCATAACTATATGAAAAGTCACATTATAAACAGTCAGATCCTTCTGGGAGACCGAAAGCATGAATGAAAAAAATGTCTTGCACTCATATCTGGTATAACAAAGTAACCCCCAGAACACACAGACACACACTATGAACCTGGACATTTGCTCTTTGGCACACCCAGCTCTTAAATAGCATTTGGATATTTCCACATTTGGATATTTTCTGTAGACTTTATTGTTTATTTTTTATTCTTGTTGTGTTATTCTATTGTTATTGCTGCAGTAATGCTGTAGTGGGATTAATAAGTAGGCTACCTACCTACTTACCTACCTAGGGACACCGTATTTCACCAGTCCAGAACATGACATCAGTTAAAAGTTGGACCATATTTAAAACAGATTTAGTGCAGTCTGATAGTCTGCATGACTTATTGAATGGGTCTGTGCCACAATAATGCGCATACTGCGTAGGCTACACCGCTCTCGCAGCAGATCAAACGGGACAGAGACGTCGTGAACGGCACTAGTCCTCCTTTTTCTTCTAGAAACCTCGCAGAATAGAAAATATCCACTGTAACATACCGCTGTCGTCCAGGTAATATCTACAAGCTACCTGCACTTATACAAATTTAGCTTATACAACAGATAAGATGACTGTGCATTGGCAAGTCCCCAAAAAGCAGACTGAACGGCCACCAGCAGCTCGAGGGGGAAAACTTGCTGCTGAAGTCCTGTTTACAAATAACGTTATTAGGCTAATATCTGCTGTAATTAAACTGCGACACAGCTTTTGTAAATTAGGTAACTGGAATGTACCATGAGATGGTTAATAACGCTGTAAGGTAGCTATTACTTAAAGGTCCGGTCATTATCGGGAGAACAACCATTAGAATAAACAAAAACAATTAGCCTCAGAGAAGATTTTACTATCTGTATGTTTTGTTTAACCCAAACCAACACTTGTTCTTACTATTAATAAGTTTAGCGTCATTTACACCTGTCTGGGGCTACCTCACGTTAAATGGTGGGTTCTTAACTCACCACATAAATAATGACTGTAGTCCAACTAAGTTTGAAGAGACACCTCCGTCCTCCAGCCTGGAGACTGATCTGTTCATCTACACTAATGGACTAATTACCCCACGCGACTCTCTCGCCCCCCGCGTCCTCGCGGTGATGAACTAACTTACCTGGTGTTGTCAGCGAAGCAGCAGTCGGATCCTGTTCACCAAGCAGTCCGATCTCCCCCTGATGTGCACCCTGTATGCAACTAGCTGCTACACACAATTGAAATGCAGGCATGTATCTGGGCTTTGGTATGCACCACAGGCACAGTGCTGCCTCTACCACTGGGGCCCCTCCTAAACCGAGCAGACCTGACCGCTGCTGCTCCCGCCTACGATGGACTGTGCTCACATAGAAACTCACCGAGCAGATCAATACACCACAGTCCACTCTCTCTGGGATGACTCACCTGAGGAGAAATATGGGTTGTGTGCGCTGATGTCTGTCACTATCTCTTTAGGCTTATGAATAAACACAATAATAAACATTTTATCAGGACTTTGTGCTGTGGTGGGCGCTTTTTAAAATCTACCCCACAAATATCTATGCATTGCACACACCCACTAGATGCAGGCTGCAGACAATTGGGCTCTCACTTTGCGGTTTTTCTCTCCCCCTCTCAATCATTGGATAGCAGAAACCAACCCCCCAATTTGCTGCAAACCAATGACATGCATTAAAGAGTGATGGATATTGCAACTGTTGCTTGCCTACATTACAAATAACTTCCAAAATAACTTGCTATTATCACTGCTAAACATTTTGGCGCTTTCTGATGTCTCACGGGTCTTCAAGCCTTGACAAAATATCCTTTTAGGAAAAAGTCAAATCATCCAAGCATGTAAAGAAAGTCCTGTAGATTTATCCTATTATCAGGTCATAGGACCAGTGTGTAAGATTTAGGGGGATCTGTTGGCAGAAATGTAAGATAATATTCATAAGTATGTTTTAATTAGTGTATAATCACCTGATGGTTGTGTTTTCATTACCAGAGAATGGGCCCATTTTATCTACAAAGGGAGTGGGTCCTCTTCCACAGAGCCCATTTCTACAGTAGCCAGGAATGGACAAACCGATCACACGTTTTTCACGAGTTTCGCGGCCACTGTAGACTCTCCTACACGCTTGGATCATCCATGACTTGGAAGGGGAGGCTGAGGTGAGTGGGGGGGTGGGGGGGTGGGGGGTATTCAGTTGGTTGCAATCTGCAATCTCACCGCTAGATGCCGCTAAATCTTACACACCGCACCTTTAACTCATTCCCATTCCCCTGCTGTAAACTGAAACACCCCCCTCTTGTGTCTGAAAGCACCAACAGCAGTATTTTATACTCAAAACTCACGCGATCACCCTACAACAAACACAAGCTTTTGTTTTACAGTGGCATTTTATTACAAATGGAAAAAATGTCAGAGGGGCGAGCAAAGCATGTTTTCTGTAATTAAATAGTCGTTTGCTTCTATATTAAATGCTGGAAAACATGCTTTCATCATAATCAAGTTTAACATCAAAAACAGGAGGCTTTGTATGTTGTGGTTATGTACAGTCTGTTAATGGTGAAGGCTTCAGCGTCCTCCCCTCCAGGCTCCTCCACCCCTCTTCTTCCCTCCTCCTCCTCCTCCTCCTCCTGGTCCTCCTTTTACTTTCTTCCTCACTCCGCTTGCTTGTTCTGTGTCATCCTCGTCTCTGTCTCCTCCTTTGGGCCTTTTCCTTTTCTCACCTTGCTCCTTCATTTCCTGAGGAAGACAAGATTTTGTTTTTCTCACTTAAATTTCATTGGTTGAGTGAGTTTTTCAATATACAATCAATAAAATACATCTATCTTTCTTTAAAAAAAGAGTAACACTCTTTACATTCCATCTCTATCCCATCATCATCCAACTTTCCCCACTCCCTACACTCATTTATCACCTAATTTTTCAATCTACATGCTATATCTATCCTATATTAAAACAATCCACTTAATTTTAAGTTGGTAAACAAGTCGTTTGATGAAAAAATTCACTATGTTCAGTCTCTTTCTAAGAATGTAGGATATTAAATTTGTTAAATCTGTTTAAAGGGACAGTGAGGCACACATTTTTATCAGGTTTCATAGTTTTTCCTTAACATGTTTTACTCAACATATAGAAGTTTAACATTTTAATTTTAGTAGTATTGAGAAGGATCAAAGCTTTTCAGACAATACTAACTGATGAGCTTGAGAGGCTAAGGAGGGTTTACGCAATGTTTACCCAGTTAGTTTTGTTTGAGGTAACATCTGAAAAACATTCAGACTTACCAGCCTGGCAAACCTCTGGGCCTCGCTCACTCTCTCCACCAGCATCATCACTTCCTCTTCCTGGGTAGGGAAGGCAGGAAGTTTCTTCCCGATTAGGGTTTCGATCCGCTGGAAAAGCTCCACATCGTACCTAAGATAACAGGATGTGTCAGTTTAGTGCAGCCAAGTCATTTTCACTCATTAACTTTGAGCATAAACAACAACACATCAAAAAAGGGCAGCAATTCAATGATGAAGGCAAAAATGGAGGAAAAGAAACAGCTACAAGTCATTAAAGAGGAAGAGTGGCCCCTGGTGAAAATGAACAGGTAGTAGTTCTTACTGAGTGACAAAAGTGATGGATTTCCCAGACCGTCCCGCTCTGGCTGTTCGGCCGACTCTGTGGATGTAGTCCTATGAGGGCAGACAGGTTAAACAATCCATGAAACAAATGAAATCATGAAATAAACCAGCAATGTGAACATCAGCACCAAAGTACCTTGGAGTGAGTGGGGATGTCGTAGTTGATGACGCAGTCAACATGAGGAATGTCCAGACCTCTGGATGCCACATCGGTCGCCAGCAGCACCGATCGAGACTTGGACTTGAACTTGTTTAAAGCTCCTAGACGTTTATTCTGACCAACAGCAGATCCAGAGAGTGAATACGGCGTTAAATACACAGCAAAAAACACTGCAGACTAGCTTTCAGCACTGATGGAAACACTTCCTCAAAATCTTAAATAAATAGACCCTCAATACTGTGTTAAGCAGAATAGCTTTGCTTTTTCATGTCAGATTTGGCGGGGAAAAAATTGTATTGCTGTATGGCACAAAACCAGAGGAGGGTGCTGTTTGTCCAGCCCAAATTGAGCCAAAGCTTTTTGACATTCACACCACAGCTGAAAAAAAGGCTGATGTTTATCCTTGTCAATAAAGCAGCAGTGGAACCTTGTAAAGATCTCTATTGTGACTGAAGATGGGAAATGCTTCAAACACAGGTTTATCTTCTTATGGTAAACATAATGATGATGATATGACATTGATTGAAAATGATATGTTGAGGTTTCTGAATGCTAAACAAGCAAGGACATTTCTTTGCAAAAAACAACATACAAATGACACATCATAAACTCACTTAACTATGTCCTAAGACTGCATCAAAGAATGCTCTGTGATAATAAAATTTTATGGTTCTATGGTTTATGCTGCAGGGATGCAGTGGACAGCTCTGCACCAGTGTTTGTTGCTGCACTGTAATGACAGGTCTTGAATGATGGTTTTTTTGTCTGTAGAGAAGACTCAGCATCAGCAACATTTAACAGTTTAATCAAAAATGTGTCAACAGAGAGAAACTGAGCGTGAAAATAGGTGCTTGTGCAAAACTGAACCTCTTTCATCAAAACATCACAGTTCAGTATAAAACATTATCATCAAGGCTACTGTCTGATTCTAAGAGCTCAGAGGACACGTTTGCACTTTTTAAAGCCAACTGGATTACAAGTGTGCTGGTGTGAGAGACGGCCAGGGAGAGGGTGTGTGTACATGTGTGTTGCTCTGAAGCTCTACCTGATTCATCTGGCCATGAAGAGGGATAGCAGTGATGCCCAGGTTCCTTAATAACAGCGCCACCCGCTGTGCATTGTTACACGTGCTGCAGAAAATCATAAACGAGTTCCCGGCCAGCTCGTTCAGGATGGACACCAGGTAACAGTCCTGCCACAAAAGAACTGAATTACAAATTCAAATATACTATTTTTAAATATCATAATGTCATTTTGATATCCTGGCTACAGAAGATAGCTTGCAGCATATTACAACATGAAATAAAAAAGTGTGTCAGTCTGTGCCCTACCTTGTACTTGGATGGTATGAAGATGTAGTATTGCTGCAGTTTGTCCACTGTAGAATATTTGGTAGATACCGCACACTTCACAGGATCTTTCAGAGCTGCTCTCTGTAGTTTCTGGACCTGTAGACAAATGAAAAAATATCAGTGCAAGAGAACAAAGGGCAGGCTACGAGTGTTTTAATGCTCCAGTGCCAACATATTAGTTTTAGCAACCAGTAAAACACAACTAAACAAGGCTGTAAAGACTGGGGATCACTTGCTCTGTCAACTAGGTCTAAATAAAAGCGCTTGTCTACCTTTTTGGTCATGGTGGCAGAGAACAAGAAGGTGCGTCTCTCTCTGGGAATCACTTTCAAGATTTTATCCACCTGACGAAAGAAAGAAAACTTGGTCAGAGGAAAACAGCCTCAAAGTGTCAGAGATTTCATTATTTTCAATGCAGTATTTCAAGTACGTTAAAAGAATATTTCTGCTCATGTAATAATAACATAATAATAATGTGTCTCCGTATTAAATGCAATGACGAAAGACCCACCTCAGTCTCAAAGTCCATGTTGAGGATTCTGTCTGCTTCGTCCATGACCAGGAACTTCAGAGCTCGTAGGGAGAAGCCTTTGGTGTTCTCCATGTGGTCTATCAACCGACCAGGTGTGGCTGCAAACACATTTGTTTCACTTATTAGTCATTATCAGCACATTCAATTGTTGAAAGGACAGAAAAATATATAAATATATATTTATAACAAAGGTGTAATGAGGTATTACTGTTCTAATTTCAGAGATTTTTATATAAAATGAATACATTTGCTTGCTTTGGGTGCAATTGTACTTTCTCTTAAGGTCTTACCAATAACAATATGTGGCTTTTTAGCCAACACCAAAGACTGAGACATCATGTCAATTCCTCCAACTATGACAGCTGCAACAGAAATGAGACAGAAAGTGTTAAGTACCAAACCATAGAAAGTCTTCTGAATCATTGGAAACAAGCTAATCTTTAATGGACACATACCACACTTAACACCGATGCTGGAGCCCAGGGCCTCAAACTGCTCAGAGATCTGAAATGCCAGCTCCCTGGTGGGAGTGAGGACGAGGGTATGAAGCCTCTGGGGTGAGGCCAGCAGTGACTGGAGGATGGGTAGAGCAAAGGCACCCGTCTTTCCTGAGCCAGTCTCTGCAAGGCCAATAACATCCTTTCCTGCAGTTCAAGAAGAAGGTACAGACACAGACGGACAGGAGAATAGATATTTAGCGGTGGTGGAAAGTAACTAAGTACATTCATTTCAGTGCAGTTTTGATGACTGTACTTCACTTGAGAGTTTCCTCTTCTACTCCTGCACTTTTCAGGGAGATGTACAGCACTTTTTACTCCACCACACTTATTTGACAGGTATTGTTACTCTGCTGATTAAAAATTTAAAAACCTACAATAATTACCACAAAGTTCTTGTGCACCAGAGAGCTTTACTGACAGGTGCATCAGATCAACTTTGTTTTGTTTTTTTCACAGTCAATCTTGCACACTGTCGATCACAAAAACCTTTAAGCGTGTAAAGTACACTGCACGGTTTATACAGTAAATTAAACCATCCTACAATATATGACATAGTTAGCTCCACCACGGAAAACTACAACACTGAAACACTGCTTAAATCTTAATGCATCAGTAATAACAATCCAGTATAGAGCTGCGACGATTAATCCAATAGATGATTGACACAAAATTAACTGCCAACTATTTTGATAATCGATTGATCGTTTTAAGTAATTTTATAAGAAAAAATGCAAATTCTCTGGTCCCAGCTGAATATTTTCTAGTTTCTTTAGTCTTCTATGATAGTAAAATGAATATCTTTGGGTTGTGGATATTTGAGGTTGCACCTTGGGCTTTGGGAAACGGCAATCAACATTTTTCATCATTTTATAGACCAAATGACTAAAGGAATAATCAAAAAACAAGAACAAAAAAACAAAAAAAAACAGATTAATAGATAATGAAAATAATTGCTAGCTGCAGCCCTAATCCAATAAAATAATATACAATCTTGTAACAGCGACAGTGGCCATTCAGCACCAGAACTTTTATACTTTATGAAGCTGTTTAGACATGAAGCTAAACACTTCTGTACTTTTGCTTAAGTAACACATTGAATGCAGGACTTTTACATATTGCTACTTTTACTTAAGTACTTGAATACTTCTTTCACCACTGGCATTTAGAGGAAGTACGTTTGATGGGTTGCACAGAAAAAAAAACGTTTGCACTGACCCAAGCTCAGTTGACAGAAGGTGTTTATTGTGATCTCTCACCTTGCAGAGCCACTGGTATAGCTTCTATCTGAATCTTTGATGGATTCTTCCATCCCAGCTGATCACAAGCCTCACAGAGAACCTCAGTGACACCCTGCAAACAGCAAAGAAATCGGGTAGACACCCTTGTAAGATACAGATAATGTTGTACCACCCATTTATAAACATTCACTAAACTCTGTCAGATACCAAGGACTGTTTCCTTCGGTAAAAATAATATTTACAGAGGGTGCTAGCTTACTTTAGCTAACTCGAACTGCTATGATGCTACTTGTTTATGGTGCTAATATAACGTCTCTTATGAGACAAACCTACCAAATCTTTGAAGGTCTTCACTGCCTCATCGTTTTCGCCGGTATTATCGTTGCTGTTATCATCATTACTACTCGACCCTTCGAGTGTTTCATCTGTGTTTAACTTCGAGCTTTCTTTACAGTCGTCCGCCATGCTTTTCGCCCCAACGTGAACGTGTTGTCAACTCCACACTGCGCAGATGCGGAAACGAGTCCAAACTTAAGCAGCAATGGATGATGGGAATTGATGTTTTTAATCCGTCCTTTCTCGTTTTGTCTTGAGTCTCGATGAACCACGAGAAATTTATCACCCAAGACCATGACGCCGATCTTAAAAAGATGATGGATAATCAATAAAGTTATACAATCTTGTAGTTTCAAGGAAAATGTATTCGGGGAATTTTAATTTCTCACTGGTGGGATTTAGGAAAGATTTCTCTCAGATATAAAATCATCCTGAAATTAATTGTTATAGTATGTTAATCATTTTATGGGTGTGTTGCTTATATTGTCTTACTACTATTAAATCACACTGAGACATGAGGTAAAAACGGGTTTTGAAATATTTATTTAGCTGCAGATCTAACAGTTTCAGACATGTATTTTGTCAATGGTTGACAAACATTCCACACCATTGTTTTGATTTCCAACATGTTTAGGAGATCATCAATAAAATAAACAGTAATACAATCATACAAAATGCTTTTTCTGGTCATGGCAAATGACAAACAGCTGGCTGGGGAAAAACACAGTTGTAGGAAAAGAAATAATATACTGAAAAACAAAAAACCCTTGTTAGTCTTGTGCAGAGCATAGTGTTCTTTTTATGAGTTGCCTAGTGGAATAGTAACCAATCAAAATGTTTCCAATTACATATATAATCAGACATTTACATCCAATTTAGGTTCTCTTTGATACAACAAATAATAGTCCAGATTAAATGACAATGAGCCTGCTGAGACCAGTGCTTAGGGTGTAGCAGCCTTTCCTTGGTTTAAAAAGAGAAACTGATCTAGCTGATTGCCTTGAAGAAAGCTACTTCTATTACTCTGCACAGAAAACAAATGCATTCCTTTTGTTCACTGAACATTACCCCCAATACCCTTAGGTCTCAGAGAAGTCCCTCCATCTCCCTCATAAAGGCTTCATACACCTGGTCCTTAGTCTTCATGTTAGGCTGAGGCACAGCACCCATCTGGGCTGGGTTGGCCAAGCCCATCTGAGCAGCGGTTGCCTGCTGTTTCTGCCCCATGCCACCTCCAATGCCTTCATCTCCCCTCCTTCCTCCAACACCACCCCCAGCTTTCTCCATAGGCCCAGCCGCTGCCCCGGGCATTACTCCGCTCTTGTCCCTACGCACCCTCAGTGCCGTGGGCACAAAGCGGGTGACCTCCGCCTTGGGATTGATAATCTGAGGTTTGGCAGAGATGGTGGCCCCACCAGAGGCTGCACCCGCCGCCAGGCCGCCTGCTGCGGCAGCGACAGAGGTAATGTTGGCTCGTTTTTCGATGGTAGCTGCGTGGTGGTGGCTGGGGGGGTTGCTGCCAGGATTGGTGCCTGTAGCAGTCCCTGGGGGAGGGGGCATCTGCATGACACCTGGTCGCATGGGCATAGCAGGGGGCGGCATGTTGCCCTGTGAACCATCCTGGCTGGATCCTGAGCCTTTTTGCCGCTGGACAATGTTGGGAGGAGCACTGAGCACGTTGGAGTTGAGAGGTGGAGGAAAGAGAGAAAGTGGTGGGGCAAGTGGACGTGGGGGCCCCCCTGCTCTTGGGGGAGGAGGTGGGATACCTGTAAGAAGACACAAGACAGATGTATGAATGTATGAGAAATTCCACTTTTCCACTCCAGAGTTGAACTTTTTCCAGAAGTTAATTTGCTGGCAATGTTGTTTGAAAAAGAATTATTTCATATTTGCCCAGCATATGTCCATGCAAAGTAAACACACAAATATATACACACAATATACATATATACACACACATACACATGTCAATACACAGATGAGTGCCTTTACACTGTTTGCACACATATGCTTACCTGGTGGTGCTGGGGGTGGTAGTCTGGGAGGGGGTCCGCGAGGTGGGGGGCCTGGTGGGAGGCCAGGAGGGGGGCCTGGCGGAGGGCCAGGGGGCCGGCCTGGTGGAGGGCCAGGAGGCAGAAGACGAGGCATCGGACCCCTCAGGCCTCCAGGTATACCAGGAGGCCTCAAGAACGGAGGAGCACCTAAAGATAACAGAATATATCATCTAAATCTAGATGCACAGTGTATCCATTTACATATGTAGAATTAGTACCATTAGCACATCTTGAAACAACAGGTTCAGAGTTTTATTTCAGTATCCAGTTCAGAGCTGGAGTGAAGTATTCTTGCTAAAAATGTTGTAACTGACCTGGTGGTGGGCCGGGAGGTGGGCCTGAGGGTGGACCTGGAGGCCTCATTGGAGGAGCTGGGGGTGGACCCAGTGGTGGAGGCCCAGCCATTGGCGGACCTTGCAAGTGTGGAGGCCCTTGCTGTCCCACGGGCCCACCAGGAGGGGGTGGACGCAGGTGGGACTGGTTGTCACCTGGCGGTCCCCTGTCCTCAATGTCCGAGCTGTCTGATTCATCTGTGTATTCCTCCTCTACCTCTTCTTCTTCCTCCTCTTCAGGAATAGACTGACCTGAAGACAAAAGATAATAATGTACCACATCATCAGAAATAAAAAAAAAATAAGGTTGACTAGCTTAGGAAGTATGCAGCAATGACACTGGTATACTCTAATACCTGCCATCCTTAACATCATGGCCTGCAGTGGGGTAATGGCCTTGGTCTTCTTCACCAACCTCTTTTTCTTCCTCTTTCCTTCACGGGGAGCCTCTGCAGGGATGTCTGCGAAACGCACACTGCGACCTAAAGTGTTAGCACATTAACACATTCCTTAAAACAATATATTAGAGTAAGAACACAAATTGTAATCATCATAATTTTTCATAAAATGCTTTTAGGCTCTGCATTGCAGAGTGCCAACACATCCACCAGAAAAACTTCACCCAGGAAAAATATCCTTCATCGCCTTTGGTGCTTTTACTAAATAACAGCACATTTGTCTGTAATAACCCAAAGTACAACTGGTGGGAAATTAACAAGCTCGTTTCCTAAAACTATTACTGTGATAATACTGCAATTTGCCTCTATTATACCTAAAACCATAACATTTCTGTAAAATAAAACAAACATCTAGTACACATATATAAAATTAAGGAAGCTGTTATAAGTCAAGTCAACACAATTCTAAAACACTCACTAGCGTGTCTGTCACCTCTGTCTCTGTCGTCCTCTCTTTCCCTCTCATCGTCCTGCCTGTCCATACTCATTCTCGGGTCACCGTCTCCCCCTTCATCTCTCTCTTCTTCACTGTCCTCCTCAGACTCGCTGTCATCGTCATCCACATCATCTCGATCTCTGTCGCTCTCGCTGCCACTGTCCCGGTCTCTTCCCAACTCCATTGCAGAGTCCTTTTCTAAGCCAGGAATGGAGGGCTCTGTAAAAAAAAAATTAGGGCAACACACAGAAATGTGAGCGGAAGCAGTTATGAAAGCAAAGCTACATTATCATCAAAAGATAAATACACATCCAAAATCCCTGAACTCCTGCTCCCACAAAAATCACTTGAATGAATTCAGAAATGTAGTCATTAAGAGAACAGTTTGTGCTTTACCTGTGTCTGTGCCATACACTCGTCGAGCAGGAATGCCATACAGTGCCAGGACCTGTGGGGGCGGGGGCCCAGGTGGGGGACCAGGGGGTTTCTTTCCTGGAGGTAAACGTGGGACACCTGGCACAGTTGCCAACACTGGTCCGGAGGATGATGATAGAGATCCTTTACTGAGAGATACATAAAAACAGCCAAAGGAGAGAGATGATGAATGAATGGATGCACTGTCATACAACAAAGAGTGCCCGGCCATCACTGGCTTACAAGACAACAACAAACATCTTATAACAGCGTCAGCACTCTCATTTTCTACACATTATCTGTGTTAAAAACCTATTCTGGAGTTTTCTTGGAACAGACAAATGATTGACAGTTGTCTCAATTGTACAAAGAAATCATGCCCAAGTTGAGAGAAAAAACTAAATTGCCTCAGTGGCACAGTCAAATTCAGCAGCATCATATACCGAGTTAAACAACAGAAGCCTTTCACATACACAGGTTAATGCCTACCCAAAAGAGGAGCTCTTCTTCAGTATTGAGGGAGGCTGAGCCCCTGGTAGCGGGATGTCTTGGATGTGGATATTGGAGGGGGCGTGAGGCATATCTGGTAAAGGGATACTGTCAACCTCCACAGATTCTGCATTCTAAAAAAGAGGACATAACATACATGATCGTAAACAAGAGTCATCAAAAAGCCTAAGCAAAGTAAAGCAACTAGAATAGTAAGTGTTGAAGCTCAACATGCTGGGCACAGATTTCACCAAAAGACACATGTTGCATATTGGTCCTTCCCAGTAAATATTTTTCTGAATTTTATGCCAATACTTCAACCCCATTTCGGTTAAGATTATTTAAAACTTTGATGTTAAAGTTAAATGTAAGTATGGATACTACATCATTCAAAATTACATTTCTACCAACCCTTGACTAGAAATACAGTAAATAAAAAATATACACAAACACACCTTGACTGAGTCAAAATAGAGAGCCAGCTGCCCACGTTTGGTCTCATAGTCCAATTCCAGTTTGCGAAGCTCCTTGTAGGTGTCAGGATTCTCCCTCTCATACAGACGGACAATACGTTCAAATGTCTCGCGTAGCTTCTTCCTCTTGTCCCTCAACACCTTCTCATTCAGCAAAGGCTGCTGTACTGGGTTGAACTCTATTGCAGATGTTACAGAAAGGGCTTCAGTTTTTTGGCAAAACCAACAAATTATTTGTGAAATTCTGAAAATTGTACATTTTAGTTAAAGATAAATGATTATTGAAATGATTCTTAAATCCTGGGAACAAATTATGCAACCTCTTTTAATAACAATACAACTCTTCTCTTTTTACAGTAACAGAGAACTAAGGACACTTACAGTCACAGACCCATTTTGAACTGCACAAATATCAGTTCAACAGCAACACACAAATTTAACCCCCTCACCCATCTCATCCAGCTTCTCCATGTCTCTGATGATCTGTCTGGGGTCCTTCATCTTCAGCACCGCTGCTCTCACCATCATTCTCTGCTTCTTGTTCTAGCGGGAGTATTCACAAGTGAGGGGAGACGTTATCAACGCAATAAAATGACTTTTGTATTTAAGATGACAGAGTACATTTAAAGTAAATCCTATGCTTTAAGACTATAAGTACCTTTTTTAACTCTCTTTTCCTGGCCTCCTTTCCTGTAAGGAAGGTGGAGAACAAGTTCACATTTGTCATCTTTCTGACATTTGACAGCAATAGATAACCAACTTTTCAGATGTTAATTAGGAAGTCAGTGTCAGGGGAGCCAGATGTAGAATATGATCGATACTTACTGGCCTGGTCGGTGGGGTTCATAAACTTCCCACTCTTGGTGGAGGAGGTTGAACGTCGCCCCATTGTGCCGGTGCGTCTCCTTCACTCTGCCAAGTATCAAAATCCCAACAATGACTGAAAACCTATGCACATCTGCAGATGAGTTAACTCTAGCTAACTCCAGATACCGATAACAACACTATAGTTGCATGTTGATGCATAGAATTGACAATTGTTGCTATGTAGGAATACAGCGTTGATTAACGAAAAAAAAAACACTGCATGCTTTATGGAGTATGACGGTTAGCTACTGTTAAAAAGTTAGTTGACACTCAAGGCATGACTATTACACAAGCTAAGTCAGTATAAAAAGATAAGGTGCAATATAGAGCGTAATGAAACGCTGCTGAGGTTTTAACAGGCTGGCAAACATTATGAAGCCAGATAAATCACCTGTGACACAAAGCTAATTGTTAGCTGGTCATGCAGCATTTGGCCGGCAAGCTATGCTAGGGCCGCGTTAGCCTCCACAGCAACACAAAATTTGACTTTACCTTTTATTCAAGTAAAACCTGTAGAGCACAGCGCCCTACACACGCACCTCTGTGCGCCGAATGTAACGTAAAACGTATCGTTTAATCTCTGGAAAAGAAATTGAAAGGCCGTCGCGACTGAATCGTTAGCCGTTCGCCATGTTTACTGCCGCGAGACAGAGCGGAAGAGGCGAATTTGACGTCATCAAAACAAGTTAGCAGTGATACGCTGGAAGCAATACTCCTTTTTAAAAAAACAAATAAACAAACAAACATTTTGCTATTTTAGGTCTTGAGTGTTTATATACGTATTACTAAAGAGTTATGATATGCATATTATAATTATGAAGCGATGCTTTGCCTTAAGAGCATTTATAATCATTTGTCTACACTGCCGCCTGTTGGACACAGTGCGTAACTACACGCTCCGTAGGTGTAGCTCCTCGCTGCGACCACTAGAGGGCACGAGCGTTCATTGTTCATTTTACCTGTGTGACACAAGTTTTAGGTAAGCGGTTTTAAATAGGACATGCTAGTTGATATTACATAGTATGACCTTTACTGAACAAATATCAGGGATGACAACTGTGAATTCATTCATTCACTTTTATTTTGACTCACTGATTCATCTTTCAAGTCTGTCTTAAAACAACAGCCCATATGCCCATATGAACACTTAAAGAGGTTTTGTTGTAATCGTTCCTCCTGTTCATACTGGCTATTAAAAGATCCCTTTCAAATGTGCTTTCAATGTAAGTGATGGGGGCCAAAATCCACAGTGTGTCCACACAGTCATGTTGTGCAAAAATGCACTAAAAGTTGATCTAAAGCTTATATGAGGCTTCAGCTAGTCTGAGTTAGTCATATCAAGTGGAATGATTGCAGCAAGAACAGCCTGTTTCAATGTTCAGTTGAGCACCTGACTGTTATTTTAAGACAGACTTAAAAAATTGTGAACCCATCCTTTAAGATCTTGCATCTAATCCTCTTTTGTAATGTAATACTAAATGTTGGCCAACAGATTTCTCCATCTTGACTGTCAAACTTCCAATCGAAACATATTGTAACCCCCAGTGACCATTTGCAGGACCAGCAATCCGGGGTGATGATGAACTAAGAGTTTATTTTCAACAAGTGAATATCAACAACATACTCCATCAGGTTAGTGGACATAGTTGCAAGTCCAAACGTGTGTGTTGCACACTCCATTTGCTCTAATCCATATCCCAGTGTGGGTGCTAGCTGGACAAGCTAAATCAAAAATAGGAAAACATTGTATAAACTTTGTTTGGGCCATGTGCATCTGATCAAATAAAGGGAAATCTTAGATTTAGATATTGACAGAAACACAAAAGAAAGAGATAAAAAGCAACTAAAACATGGGGCTCATCTAACATTTGAATTACTCTTTGAAACTCCTGTAAATTGAATGGGTCGTCATATTCTTAGTTGCTGTTTTTTTTTTTTTTTGCCTTTTCAATTATACCAACAGAATCAGGGGTTGCTCAGAACTTGCAGTGTATTAAAACATACAATTATTATACATATATTTTATTAATAACGGTGAATACTTATAACATGTATTCAATCATTCTTTCATCTTTTTAAAAATAAACTTATCACCATACAGTCCCCACAATCAGGTGATTATATTTAAGCAGCCTATATCAATGATCATTTCACTATTGTCAGCAACTGACAAAAACAAATAATAAAAAATCTTTTATTATTTAATTTATTTATTTATAAATTAAATTTATAAAATTTTGGACCACCCTTTGAGTTGGTTCAGTCGAACGACTCGAACCGTCGCTGATGGTTTGCCACAGCTGGCTTTGACTGTCAATCACTGTCTGTCAACCCACACAGGAGTGAGTCTGTGACAAAGGTGAGCAGCAAACTGGGTAGTTACTTTGGTAACGGCCGAAAAAACTCCTCAAATACCGTCACACACACATGATAGACGGTGAATTAACAGTGTTATGAGTCGGTGTTTAATTCGGCCTGTATCTGATCCACCAACCAGCAAGTATTTTAGTGAGAAATCTTAATTTTTGAAACGGTTCTCCTCTCATTTCCACCGTCTTCTCTCACTTAAATAGCGCAGCTGACCAACGGAGGCTGGGAGCGAGTTGAGGCGACAAAATGTAAAGTTTGTACGGAAACACGGTTTATCTTTATGGACTTTATTGATGCCGAATTGACAAGAAGACTGTCAACATATGACGCCTTTTATCTTGTGTTTCTAGAGTTATGTGTTTTTGCGGACATGTAAGGAATCGTTAATATGTCATATTTCTTAAAGGGAGTTTGGTGTGATATTTCCCCGGAGAGCGCAGGGAGCTTCAGTCTTAATTCAAACTGCTAATATGTTTGTTTTCTAACGTTTTGTCACCACTACAGAAACACCAGCTAGCTTATTGATAACTGACGGTGGCTGATCAGGCTAATTATCAGCTAACTACTCAGTTTCTGGTGGCTTTGTGTGCGTGTTTTTTAAACGTTGATGTGCTTGATGGTTTTATTAATGACTCCTGATGAAACTTGCAAGCTCAGCATTCTTGTTGCCCTTTAGCTTCCCTCTTTATAAGTCACATTAACATTTATTCACCTAGAAAAATCTCATATTTCTCTGTATAATATGACCTCTTTATATCAGCTGCTGTGTCAGTTGGAGGAATTTAACCTGTGACCTTCTGCTTTTGTATAATTATGTTGGATTGTGAGGAGATATTAGTGAAAATTGCATTATTAATTCAAGGTTTTGCTGGTAATGATCTTTTGGCAACATCAGGGAGCTGACAGAGCCGCCTCCCTGAAAAGAGCCAAATCGCCCATCACTAACTTCTGATACAGTATCTTGTGTTCATTTCAGATGACATTAGGCTATGCCAAAAAAAAAAAAAAAAGCTAACTAACTTTTAAGATACGAAGCCTAGTGTAACTCTGTCCCTGTTATTATCAATCGTTCTATCAGGAAAATGCAAGTACAAGCAGGGTAGAGGCAGGAGGAGAGACAGGTGGAGCTGCAGACTGAGGTGAGGAGAGAGAACAGTTCAAATGTAAACAAAATGTAAATGGCTGATTGTTTGATAATCCTGTCATATTCCCCTGAAATAAAAAAATTCAGTACCACCAGACAGTGACTATAAGTATTTATGTTCAAATGCTGATATCTTTGGCTCTAGGCAGACTTGCATTATAACACCTCAATAGTTCACATTCAAGGCATCTCTGTGCTCATCAGCATTGTTGCTTTGACAACATTCAGGAGGACAGCACAGCAGCCATTCTTCTACATTCATTTCCTGTCCTGATCCACCCAGTTATACTGTTCTTGATGCATTACTGGTTTTCATAGCACCTTCAACCTAACTAATCTAGACTAGTGCAGGTGGCTGTTTCTCGACTTAATCCAAGAGGGTAGGTCATGTAGAAAGTACTTCATGATGATATTCCCCTCAAACAACACCTAAAAGTCTGCGGCATTACTAACAGTGCTCGAGTCTGTGAAGACAAATACTGTAGTTGTCCAAACACACCACGGCATGTTAAATAACTAAACTAGTCCTTTCTAGATCTATAAATAGAGAAATAATAGGACTAATGAATAGTTTGATAAATTCATTCGGAAGTCAAAAATGTCTTTTTCCAAGAAAAAAGGCCACATTTCCTTGTTCCTTGTGAGAAAACTCAGTCAAACAGGTTTGACACACGTTTCACAGAAATGACTCATCTATGATTGGAAAGGATTTGGCATCGTTATAGCTTTCATCACTTGTTATAAAACTGAAAACTTTACTGAACATGTCGTCCAAATGTAAAATGTGTACATCTGCCTGAATCAAAAGCAAGAGCCGTGACTGAGGGTGGTTGAAGTTTAAATGTTTACCATCAGGGACCTTTTGACCAAAGACGCATATCAAGGATGCCGTGAGCCTGGCAGCACTCCCAGTAACCTGTTATGTTGGCATACTTGATGAGAACAGAAAAGCAAAACATTTTTACCTTATGTGGGTCAACAACAATGCAGTTTCATAAACTTCCTGGAACAATTGAATTCAAATTTGCACAAGCCAAGGATAAATATATGAGCATCTTGACTTGTAATAAAAAGTGATGTGTGATTTCAGATTTCAGCCTCATGTAAACAGAAGAATAATCCCAACAGTGAGGTATACAGAGTTTAAAGGGTAGGTTGACAAAATTTCAAGTCTGTCTTAAAACAACAGTCAGGTGCCCAAATGAATATTGACAAATGTTTTTCTTGCTGTAATCATCCCTCCTGTTCATACTGACCATTAAGAGATTTGTCATAATGCACTTTCTGTGTAAGTGATGGGGGACAAAATCCACAAGCCTCCTTCTGTGCAAAAAAAAGGTTAATTTGAAGCTAATATGAAGCTTCAGCTGTCCAAATTAGTCAAGTAGATATTCAAAGTTAGTCTTTTAGTGCCAAATTCCCTCTTTTTGTTCCAGTCCTCCCACTGCAGCTGAACAGGAAAACACTGACCGTCAAGACAAAAGAGGGAATTTATACTAAAAAGACTGTAACTGTGGAAGATATCCACTTTATTTGATTAACTCAGATAAATTTTAAAATATATTTTTGCTCAAAATGAGGACTGTGGATTTTATTCCCCATCACTTACATTGTAAGTAGATTTTGAAGGGATCTTCTAATGGTTATTATGAACAGGAGGAATAATTACAGCAAAATGTGTTTCAATGTTCATATGGGCACCTGACTATGATTTTAAGACAGACTTGGAAAAATTGTGAACGTGTCCTTTAAGTTGAGAGAGAAAAATGTATGCATCTGAATGAGAAGTGAAGAATGAGAAAAAGTAACACGGGTGCACTGACACAAGAAATCATCACAACAGACACAAATCTTTTCCCTGTTGTGTACGTGCTTTATTGTTCATAGATCATTTCAAAGCTAAATGTAAGAGTAGATATGTAGTGAAAATGTAAACAGCAACTGACACACATACACACACATTTGACTAAAATCACACTGAGGCCTGAATAAACTGTCGGATCCTCTGACATCAAATAAAAATAACACTCAGGATGAAGGTGCTTTAAGACGGCTTTTTCCATGAACCAAGCACAGTGTAAAAAGTGCAGCAATAATATATTTCTCACAGCAGTAAATAAGTTACTTAATAGGTAACTTAATAGGCTACATTATTCTCTTGTTTAAGAGTTTTCTCTGTGGACTTCTAACAAGCTTCTACTGTATGTGGATTTCTTTGTCATCAGAATCCATTCAAAAAGTTATGTATAACAGTCTTGATGTGGTTATGTTTCACTAAGGCCGCAGATGCATTGGTTTTGGGTAAACATAGGTGCCCATCTGGCTCCAGCTGCCCGTCTGGGAGTCCAACCATCTGCTGGGAGCGTGGTACTGCATCACCTCCTCCACCTCCTCTTCATCGCTGGATGCTGCAAAATCGTCCTCCTCTGAGCTGTTCTTTTCAGTGCTGCCTCCCCTCAGGCGAGTTATCTCCTCAGCCTCTTCCTCGTTGCTCGCGTGGCAGAGCTTGCAGATTCTCAACCGCTTAGTGGGGTGAATGTGTCCTAGCACTGCTCGGTGCTTGGAGCATGAATTGCAGACCAAGAAGCCGCATTTACGGCAGTGGTGTCGACGCTTGGTCGCAGTGAACTTGTGTAAGCAGCGCATGCATTTGTAGGCGGCGTGGTCCGGGATCCAGGAAACAGCAAAGACAGACCCAGGTTGGCGGCTGCCGGCCAGCAGCAGGTTGGACCGACATTCTTCGATGTGCTGCATCCAGGCCCGCTTCTCCTCCAGTGAAGGGGCAGCCACAAAGAAGGACTTGCGTGGTGTACGGATCAGCCATTGGTTCGTAAATACTACGCCATCCTCCATGTCCTCCAGCTGGATGTCCTCTGAAATGACATATTGATGTTAAACATAAAAAAAAAGATACCGTTCAACGAGCTTGTTCTCCAAGAATTACCTCACTAGCACTATTTTCTACCTATGATTTATTATCAACAGTTGCCTGGCACATTTCTACATAACAAGACAAAAGGCATAAATTAGAGTTGAAGACAGTTATATCCATCATTTGAAGTAATGGTAAACCCACACAGATTAGCATTCATAGTGATTTAGCCATGCAGATAATATTGGTTTTATGGGCTGAGGTTTTGAGATAACCACTTGTGAAACTACTGCCGGCACATTAAAACAATGGAGGTGAATGGAATTTCATTTCTGGTGCTCGAAGCATAAAGCACTTTTAAACTTAGTTAAAAATGAAAGCTTCATTTTGATCATTATCTTTCCCTTCAGGGGACATATTCTGCCTCACTGGATTAAGTGTGGTTGGCCACGTGTGCGGGAGAAGCAGATGAATTGCTCACCTAAAGGGATAATCTTCTGTTTTTTATGCCACCGGCCATTGAGAATGATGCTGCCGTACACCAGAACATCATTGAAGAGGAAGAAGGCTTTAGGCTGTGCTTTCCGACGACCCTGCTTCGTCAGATGGCCCTCTCCCATCAGAATCCGATCCGGCTTGGACAGGGGCCTCCCTGAAGGACCAAATGAGTTTTCCACTGCCTGGATACGGTCACGGTTGTCCTTATCAAATGTTAGCAGTTGTTCCATCCTGTTGGCCAAATACCTGTGGCAGCTCCGGGAACATAAATGTGTCTGCAGCAGCAGCCAGAGTGAAGTCCTTTAATACTTTGTTTTCAGGTGACGTAATGGGACTTTCCAAATTTAGAGTTTAGACAAACATGTCATACAAGAGGGAGGAAGAGGTGTGGGGCCGCCTGTTGAACTATATTTAGATTTTATTTATTTAAGATATCATTAAACTTAGATTTGAAAAAGTTTGATTCAGAGCAAATAATAATATGACACCAGTGGTGGAAAGTAACAAATGCAACTTCTACTCTACATGAGTATTCACATTTTATACTTTATAATTCCACACTACTACACATCAGAGGAAAATATTGCATTTTTACTCCACTACATTTATTTAACAGATACAGTTACTTTTTAGATGAACAAATACACACAAAATGCAGTAAAGCATTGTTATTGATTAAACATACAACAGTATATAAAGCTGACGATAAATCATTGATAATGTTGCAATAATATAATTATATAACACTGACTGCATAATAAGTGCTTTTACCTTTGATACTTTGATACTACAAGTATATTTGGTTGATAATACCTCTGTACTTTTACATAAGTAATATTTTAGATGCAGTGTTTGAGCTTGTAGTGAGGTATTTGTATCGTGTGTGTGTGTGTGTGTGTGTGTGTCCCAAGAAAAAGAAATCCTTACACTAACCTTAAACTATGAAAACAACAATGTTGATTCTTAAGGGGTTCATGTTTCATGAATGACATTGTGAGACTGGTTGAGCAGCTCAACCAGGTGCTGGACTAAAAAAACACTTTCATAAAACTGCAACATGCTGCCAGCTTATGTTAGTCACACACAACATGTTGGTCTGAGGCTTTCTGTGGTGTCTATGCAGGTCCATTAATTACCAGGGCTGGTAAATGACTGGTATTGGTACTGGTATTGTCATTTTTTAAATTATACCAGTACCAATACCAGTCTTTTTTTTTTCTAGATGTGGGTACAAAAAAGATTGAATGCAGGTATAATTTGACTGGAGGAGTTTCGATACTACTTGGTACTATACCTTAAAGGTATCGAGTACTGATACCCAGCCCTATTAATCATCCATTCTTTCCAGTGGTAAACGGAAGTACTAACTATGTAAATCAGCCAGATACAAACAACATGCTTCAAATCATCAAACAAAAGACACCTCTAGGTCAATAGTGATACTATTATGCAGTGTGCGAAACATACACATGGCAAAATGCAAGGGGAACTCCAAAGGGCAAGGAAAAGAGGTTTGGGAATTTGTTCTCCTCCCAAAGAGGAAATAAATTTAAACCCAAAGTGACATGAGCATTAATCAGCTTAGAGTACTGACAGAACATTTTCATCTAACATTTTATCATACTTAATTAACATAAAAGAACCCAATGAATACAGAGGTGTGAGCTAAGGAACAAAACTTAGTATGATAAGTTTTGTCCCTGATTTGTTTATTCTTTTTGTTTACGTTTGTTTATTTGTGTACCGTGAATCTTATCTCTTTTTGGTTCCTCTTTGTTATCTCTGTCTCCTTTTTGTAATAACAAGAAACAAAAAAACAACAAAAACTAGTTTCTGTGATGGAGATGATGATTGAAATGTCTGACTAGATACTCAAGTCAAAAGGTCAATACCAAAATGGCACAGAGCGTTCTGTACCACTTACAGCTGCAAGAGAGCAGATTGATACTTAATACAAGGAGCAGTGTCAGGCAAGAAAAAATCAAATCCAAGTCTGCCCAAAATGTGACGATGTGTCATGATGTGTCAGAGGACTTTCATGTTATGATGATGTCCTGATGATGATGCTGATGAGGGGCTTTAGGGGATCTGATGTAAAGCAAATACAGCAGGGAGAAGCCAGATTCATGTTGGTGTGTTTAACAATATATTTCTAAGTGTAATGTTGAGAGGAAACAGCCAAAGTTAGCAACCACTTTCAGCATCTGGTTTATATGTCCAGCTTGATGTGAGAGTACAACCACAGAAAGTGGATTTTTTTACTGTATCAATAACAAGAATGGTTTGATCAGTCAGTCAGAGAAATGTGAGTCCTGTGGGCTCACAGATATTAAATTGAAAGGGAGACACTGGCATTCACAACCAGCAAACCTCCAGGAGACAAAGTCTGCATGTTTGGATTTTGTTAAAGATAGAAGCGGGTGGTGAACTGATGCTCCTGTCTCATTGTCTTCAGTTTTTGATGACATACTCTTGTTCGACTGGGGCATCTAGTGGCCATAACTTGTCAAAGCAGTTCCATTAGTGGATGAATGTGATACATCTGAAACTTAATATCATCAGTATTACATGGTGTATGGTTAATGGGTGGAGTGATCAGCCCTGACTGTGTTTCTAAAATATTCACTTCTGGTGAATATGGCGTAAAATCAAACAAGAACATCTGGTGTGGAACAAATTGGTTTCACTGAAATGGGTTTCCCTCTGTTTCAATTGTTAAAATAAAAATGTAAAGGTACATGGGCAGCCCTGTTTGTGTTTCAAATCAGGTTTCTAATATCGTCATATATCTAATATTATTTGTTTAAGTGTCATACAGTTCTGTAATCTACACACATGGGGGAACATGTAGTGCAGATCAGGTAGAATATGATTTAACTATGTTTATTTATCCAGTATTCCAGGTGGAGAACAGTGACAGAGCACACACAGCAGAGCTTTATTCATCTTTATTAAATGTCATCACACTACTCTACAGGCTGACAGAAATGATAGAACTATAGCAACAATTGTGCAGGATGGAAAAATAATATGTGATGAAAAGGGAATTAAAGAACAGAAAGTTGTGATGAGCAAAGTTGACGTGGTTTGGCTTCTAGATGAGGATTGGTCCGAAGTAGGCAGCCCAGGCGGCGGTGATTCCAGATTTGTCCATCATGTGCTTACAAGGCGGGTTGGCCTCACACACTTCTCTCAGGCTGAGTGGAGAGAGAGAGGATGAGAATTACCACAGAGAGACAACATGTAGATAAAGATACAACTTTCTCTATTCAATCTAATTTTTGACACAAGAGATCATCCAAAACTGATGGGACATGACTGGACTATGTTACATTAAAAAGCAGATAAATATGTAATTGAATTTGATGCTGATATGTGAGTGTGCACGCTCACTGAAATACCTCTTCTCCTGGGTCGGGGATAACTTTGCAGCAGCTCTCTTCTGTCTCACCACTGTAGAGGCCTGCTCCTTCTCCACAAACAAACCTGCACATCATGCACATTTAGCATAACTACGTCTTATAGGCATTTGTGAGAAATTGTATAAATACATAGGATTTTATACCAATATGTGCCTATATTGATCAAATCAACCAAATACAAATGCATGTGTGGAGGATCAGGCTTGAAAATGTCAGCAGAAATCAAGAACTGTTTTGTGTTCAAAATATAGATTTTTTTAGACTAAAACAGACTAAATAAAATATGAAATCTTGAAATACAAATAAAGACTAAAGAATATAGACTAAAGATGATTTGACTATATATATATCTTATATCTATATCTATCTACTAAAGCAAGGAATCTCTGTATGTCTGTATGTGTGTCCTTCTCTTGAACCGTCCATCTGATCGACTCCACACTTGGTGGGAGTATGGCTGGGGACAAAAGGGAGTGCACTGTCCAATTTGGTACAATTTGGACACACAATACGTTTAATATGAATAAACTCTGAATAAACCAGTGATCAGTGAGCTGCTCTGCTGTGTACAGGGGCAGGACGGAGCTTCAGGGCTCGCCTACTGACTCCAGCATGTCAGAGAGAGCAGAGACGAGGCGTGACACGAGTCAGAGAAAAGTGCTCTAAAAAGAGACAAGTAGACAGCGAAAACAGCTTTTAATCAAGAATAGACACTCTTACCCCATGTCTAGACAGAAAGTGTGGAGTGACTACACAGGAGGTGTTCAGGTACATTGTTGAGTGTGGGTCACCGGCGTTTTGGAAGCGCTCAAAGGTCAATACACAATGACTGTAGATACGCGTGTAAAGCGAAGGATACACTTCCATGGGCAGTGAAGTGCCACTACAGACAAAGCACAAATCTTTGGAGCAAACATACCCACTCAAATCTGAACTGAAGGCACAGAAAACAGGAACGATCTAAGAGCCCAATATGATCGATGCACATTATTTGACTTTTAAATGCAGCCTTTATTTTACTTGAAATGAGAAAAGAACATTTATTTACTATTAGTATACTTATTATTTATAACATCTGTCTATAATAGAATATTAGTTTCTATCATGTTGTTGGTGTATATACTCATTCACACCTCACATCAACTGTATTCATTTTTCTATGCTTTGAAGTAGCAGCCAGAGGCCAAACAATGGCCTGTTTCAACAGGCATGTTTTGAATGGGCACTGCCCTAGTGACTCTAATGTTAACTATAATATATACTGAACACCATACAGTGATAGTAATATACTGTAATATAGAAGGCACAGTAGTGCATGTCAGAATTTATGTAATGTGTGAAAGATTGAAATCTGCTTTTTCTTTATCATTATTCTACAGTAAATGAGGCTTATTTCAAACAAAATGTTAAACCAATTTTTTAAAAATTTTATGTAGGCAGCACCTGAAAATTTCTGAAAATCAAGCGACTGACTCACACTTACATAGTAATTGATTTCGTAAACGGTGGCAGAATACATGCATGTTAATGATACAGCCAAAATCATATTGTTGAATCATGATCTTACCCTCCTCAGCAGGGTTGTCACTTGCAGGCTGGGAGCCAGTTGAGGCATCTGTCAAACAGAAAGAGAAAAATATGAATAATAATTATTTTGTTTTTTAATTTTCAGTGCAGGAAGTCTCATTTTTTCAAGTGATTTCTTTTACCACAAGTTTAATGGAATCTTCTGTCTTCACTTAAGTCAAATAAATCAGTTTTTAAACTTTGTTTTCAGAGTAAAAAATACTTGAAGTTGAAATAATATTATAATACAAGAACTTTTCTAACATATAGGGTGTAAGCCTGTATCAGCTGTGTAGATCTTACCTGAAGTCAGACAGATGACTGCCAGAGAGCAGAGAACCAGGATGGCCAAAGTCTTCATCTTTCAGCTTCTTTCTTCAGCGTCTGCAGTATCAGGCAACAAGTAGCACTGAAGACTGTTCTGTCTGTCTTCTCTCTCTTTCTCTTACACATATGTACATAAATACACACTCAGATTTATAGATGTGGCCCTCACTGTGACATGGATATTTGATTGGTTAGGGAATCATGTATCACACACCCACACATACAGAAATACACACCTCAAACCAAATATTACATTTTTACTCCACTACATTTATTTAACAGATACAGTTACTAGTTACTTTTTAGATGAACAAATACACACAAAATGCAGTGAAGCATTGCTATTGATTATATTATTATTATATAATACTGACTGCATAATAAGTGCTTTTACCTTTGATACTTTGATACTACAAGTACATTTGGTTGACAATACCGCTGTACTTTCACATAAGAAAGTTTTGGATGCAGTGTTTGAGCTTGTAGTGAGGTATTTGTATAATGTGGTGTTGTTTGTGTGTGTGTGTGTCCCAATAAAACAATAATGTTGATTCTTAAGGGGTTCATGTTTCATGAATGACATTGTGAGACTGGTTGAGCAGCTCAACCAGGTGCTGGACTAAAAAAACACTTTCATAAAACTGCAACATGCTGCCAGCTTATGTTAGTCACACACAACATGTTGGTCTGAGGCTTTCTGTGGTGTCTATGCAGGTCCATTAATTACCAGGGCTGGGTATCGTTTAAAAAATGACGATACCAGTACCAATACCAGTACCCTTAAAATGATACCGATACCAATATAGTACTTCATTCTTTTTTTTCCTATTTCTTTCGACACCCATCATGTGAATGTAAACATTCAGTTGTGTAAAATGCCACCACCACCATGAAGTATTATCACCACAGACTGTATGGGTTGTAGCTGCTGCGGTAGTGGGCCAATCACATATCGCATTAAATCGAAGAACGCTTGCAGTGATTGGCTACTGATTGAGCAGATTGATACTTAATACAAGGAGCAGTGTCAGGCAAGAAAAAATCAAATCCAAGTCTGCCCAAAATGTGACGATGTGTCAGAGGACTTTCATGTTATGATGATGTCCTGATGATGATGCTGATGAGGGGCTTTAGGGGATCTGATGTAAAGCAAATACAGCAGGGAGAAGCCAGATTCATGTTGGTGTGTTTAACAATATATTTCTGTGTGTAATGTTGTAAAGTGTAATGTTGAGAGGAAACAGCCAAAGTTAGCAACCACTTTCAGCATCTGGTTTATATGTCCAGCCATGGGCTTGATGTGAGAGTACAACCACAGAAAGTGGATTTTTTACTGTATCAATAACAAGAATGGTTTGATCAGTCAGTCAGAGAAATGTGAGTCCTGTGGGCTCACAGATATTAAATTGAAAGGGAGACACTGGCATTCACAACCAGCAAACCTCCAGGAGACAAAGTCTGCATGTTTGGATTTTGTTAAAGATAGAAGCGGGTGGTGAACTGATGCTCCTGTCTCATTGTCTTCAGTTTTTGATGACATACTCTTGTTCGACTGGGGCATCTAGTGGCCATAACTTGTCAAAGCAGTTCCATTAGTGGATGAATGTAAACTTAATATCATCAGTATTACATGGTGTCTGTTTCAATTGTTAAAATAAAAATGTAAAGGTACATGGGCAGCCCTGTTTGTGTTTCAAATCAGGTTTCTAATATCGTCATATATCTAATATTATTTGTTTAAGTGTCATACAGTTCTGTAATCTACACACATGGGGGAACATGTAGTGCAGATCAGGTAGAATATGATTTAACTATGTTTATTTATCCAGTATTCCAGGTGGAGAACAGTGACAGAACACACACAGCAGAGCTTTATTCATCTTTATTAAATGTCATCACACTACTCTACAGGCTGACAGAAATGATAGAACTATAGCAACAATTGTGCAGGATGGAAAAATATTCACTTGCTCCACTGTCATCCATCTGCTCACATCTGTATCCCTACATCTGCTTTTTCATTGGTGTAACAATTTGTAAATACCGGCAAGCTTTTTTTTTTGTGCAACTGCAAAGAAAAACGTTGGGTTCAATGTAATAAAAAGGGAATTAAAGAACAGAAAGTTGTGATGAGCAAAGTTTGACGTGGTTTGGCTCCTAGTAGGGGATTGGTCCGTAGTAGGCGGTGTAGGCGGCAATGATTCCAGATGTGTCCATCATGTTCTCACAAGCCAGGTTGGCCTCACACACTTCTCTCAGGCTGAGTGGAGAGAGAGAGACAGAGAGAGAGAGGATGAGAATTACCACAGAGAGACAACATGTAGATGTATTTCATGATATTCCAGATGACATAAAGATACAACTTTCTCTATTCAATCTAATCTTTGACACAAGAGATCATCCAAAACTGATGGGACATGACTGGACTATGTTACATTAAAAAGCAGATAAATATGTAATTGAATTTGATGCTGATATGTGAGTGTGCACGCTCACTGAAATACCTCTCCAGCTGGGCCAGGGATAACTCTGGAGCAGCTCTCTTCTGTCTCACCACTGTAGAGGCCTGCTCCTTCTCCACAAACAAACCTGCACATCATGCACATTTAGCATAACTACGTCTTATAGGCATTTGTGAAAAATTGTATAAATACATAGGATTTTATACCAATATGTGCCTATATTGATCAAATCAACCAAATACAAATGCATGTGTGGAGGATCAGGCTTGAAAATGTCAGCAGAAATCAAGAACTGTTTTGTGTTCAAAATATAGATTTTTTAGATCAATAGATGATACACAGTAACTAAAACAGACTAAATAAAATATGAAATCTTGAAATACAAATAAAGACTAAAGAATATAGACTAAAGATGATTTGACTATATATATATATATATATATATATATATATATATGACTATATACTGAACACCATACAGTGATAGTAATATACTGTAATATAGAAGGCACAGTAGTGCATGTCAGAATTTATGTAATGTGTGAAAGATTGAAATCTGCTTTTTCTTTATCATTATTCTACAGTAAATGAGGCTTATTTCAAACAAAATGTTAAACCAATTTTTAAAAATTTTATGTAGGCAGCACCTGAAAATTTCTGAAAATCAAGCGACTGACTCACACTTACATAGTAATTGATTTCGTAAACGGTGGCAGAATACATGCATGTTAATGATACAGCCAAAATCATATTGTTGAATCATGATCTTACCCTCCTCAGCAGGGTTGTCACTTGCAGGCTGGGAGCCAGTTGAGGCATCTGTCAAACAGAAAGAGAAAAATATGAATAATAATTATTTTGTATTTTAAATTTTCAGTGCAGGAAGTCTCATTTTTTCAAGTGATTTCTTTTACCACAAGTTTAATGGAATCTTTTGTCTTCACTTAAGTCAAATAAATCAGTTTTTAAACTTTGTTTTCAGAGTAAAAAATACTTGAAGTTGAAATAATATTATAATACAAGAACTTTTCTAACATATAGGGTGTAAGCCTGTATCAGCTGTGTAGATCTTACCTGAAGTCAGACAGATGACTGCCAGAGAGCAGAGAACCAGGATGGCCAAAGTCTTCATCTTTCAGCTTCTTTCTTCAGCGTCTGCAGTATCAGGCAACAAGTAGCACTGAAGACTGTTCTGTCTGTCTTCTCTCTCTTTCTCTTACACATATGTACATAAATACACACTCAGATTTATAGATGTGGCCCTCACTGTGACATGGATATTTGATTGGTTAGGGAATCATGTATCACCCACCCACACAGATGCAGAAATACACACCTCCACAAAAATCGTGTATACAAAATCACATTTTATGTATATGTTTGCATAAATGCACATACACACACACACACACACACGTATGCACATGTGCATGCGTGCACACGTGCACACGTGCACACATGCACACACACACACACACACACACACATACACACACACACACACACACACACACACAGAAAGAATGTAGACTCTCTGCTTCCAAAAGGTGGGTATTTGTTTTAAAGCATAGGTGATGAGAAAAGAAATGTGGGTGAGTGATAGCCACAAATATCAGCCACTTCCAGTGGCCCTCAGTGAAAAACATTTTACATCTTGTTTAGGTCATTTTAGCAGCTGTTGAGAAGCCAGATTGTCCCTGTGACTCATTGTTTGCATGTGCATCTCAGTTTCTTCTTCTACGTCTTGAAAAGGCAGGTTTTTGTGTAAAAATGAAAAAAAGTAATAATAAATTTGAATTGCATACTTAAAAACCAAAAAGAGACATAGACTGATGGGATTTTGCTGCATATAAAATTAACCAGATCACTTGCTGTCAGATTTGGAGATGACAATAAAAAGTTTTTATGAAGTGTTAGAAATGCAATGCCAGCTCTCAGCCTGGAGAGGTCAGAGTTTTACAGCGCACCCACACACTTTTCCATTTAGGTCACTAAGTGCATGTAGTAGAAAACTGTAATACCAAGTGGAATGGAGAAACCACCGACTCTCATTATGTGACATGATTTTAACCTGAGGTCTTTCTTTTTTATTACAAACCACAGTGATTTCCTACATAAAGAAGGCAACACTTAGAAACAAACCCAGTCTGTTTGAAGATTTTTGGAAGAGTAATTTGAAATGTGCAAAGATATTTTTACCAAAAAAAGTGGGTGGTTGTTTGGCAATAAAGTATAAAGCTACATACAGTAGAGTAGCACAAGCAATTTGAATTTGAATTAAAACACAACTTTACACTTGAAAACTGTTACTTTAAACATTGGGAATTTTTAAAACATTTATCAGTTTATTAGAAAGTGGCCATATACTGAATGACAGTATCTGATGCACTCTGGCTACTACAGTATATACAGTATTTTACCATAGATAAGTTTCTGAGAAAATTCTCTGAACTTCCTAAATTTATGATATGAAAATGGGTTCTGAGATTTTTTTCTCTGTTTGGCTCTTCTTGTTGCTTTTTCAAACTGGATATTTAGTTTCTGGACCGGTCTTGACAGCATTATATGGGGTGTAATTTCACTGTCTGGTTCAATGCTGGTGCCTTGTCTGGTCTCAGCGAGGGACTTCAAGGATTCAGTCCCAGGACATCTTTAATTGAGCACATTTGTGGCCTCGTGGCAACACAAAAAAACAAACATCCAATATCACTGTGCTTTTTAGGCGGACATTGACTGTGTACTGACCTGTCTTTGTTTTCATGACTGTCTGCGGCGGCGAGGACACACAGATGTGAGATTCCTCCTGAGATCACAAGAAACTCAATCTTTGCTACACCCTGGAGTCAGCAGTGCTTGCAGTAGTACAGTATATGCTCTTGATTAACTCTGAAACATGACTCATGGTCATGTCACTGCTTGGTAAAAATTACAACAGGAAATCAATTTTCTGGATGAAATCCCCTCTTAAATAATTTTCCGGGCTGCTCTCAAGCCTTTATGCTAATCTTCTATCTTGAGCACTTGCAAAAAGTTGCACCAGTACTATCATTCTAACATCTGCCACGCATTGCAAACACTGGCACTGAATACAAAACACTCCCATGTGGCAAACAAATGGCACAAACAGGATTAAGGCGAAACCCAATAAAGGAGATTTTATTCTTTTTTTCAAAGCAATGGAAATAATCTCTGACAGCAGTGCTGGTCTGCATAGATAGGTGGATAATGTAAGAACTGGTTAGTGGATAGTGAGCAAAACAGAGTCATTTTCATTCAGGCACATCACATAAATCTCATAAATGCTGGGAAGGTGTGATAATAGTGGATAAAAAGTTATCCTGAGATTATATAAGAGATGGGTCATGGATTTCTACATGTGTATAATGATGGGTTGCTGGGAGATTTGAGCCTCACTGGATGCCTCAGTATTTATAAAATGTGTTTTCTTCTGGGGTTGTCATATCACATCCAGAAGAGGCCTCAAAAACAACAACATAAATACAAAGGTCAGGATATGTGGAATGTAGTAAGGGACACTCATATCCAGATGAGAATGATAAATTTTGCATGAGGCAGACAGATACTTTGAGTTTTAGTATCGGCGAATGACAGCTGGTCTCTGGGGTTGATTTTGGGACCCAAAGTATCTCTGGTAGGCCTGCTGGTAGCCGTGATGAAAGGCATAGAAGCGGCAGGGAGAGTAGTCCTCACAGGTCTCTGCACGCCTCTCCGCTGGAGACTTTATCTTCCTGGACACGGAAGAAGGGGGGGAGAGGGGGAATACAGAGGCAGACAGAGACAGAAGGAGGAATGAGGCGAGCAGAAGACAGAGACGGAAGAGAATTGTAATCAGAAACATACACACCAGCCAGCGGCTTTGGTTTTGGTTGCATTTCTTGTTTAATCTCATGAACATAATTATTGCATTCAAGCATTCATCCTCAGCTTTAGGCTCTGTGTGTTTGCCTCTGTGGATGTTTTAAACATATGTAGATGTTTAATAGTCTCATTATGTTTTGTCTTAATCATCATGTGTGTATGCGAATGTACATGTTCTTGAGTGTCAGCATGTCAGTTTTTGTGGGTATGTGGTTTGACATATTTTGTATGTGATAAATGAAGGTTTATGTGTTCTGTGTGCATATCTGTGGTTGTGTGCTTTACCTCACAAGGTTGTAATAGTTGAAGCTGTTTCCTCTGGGTGGGTTGTGTATGTTGCCCCTCTGTGGCGTAATGAATGAGTTGGCTTGGTGCGGGGCCACAAACAAATCTGCAACCACAAAACTTTACTAGACAAAAATACCTATTTTAAGCAGTTCAGGCATGCCCATCGTGCAACTGATCTGGGGTCAGGTTTTGTAAAGGGTGGGGAAATGTTAGTGAAGGGTAATATGAGGAGTAAATGCTTTACTGTGTAACAGGCTGTGTCATATTTGTTAGAACTGCATGCATGTTTTTCCATGAAAAAGAGACGACATTTAATCACCTTCAATGGATTCTGTGCTTTCATGAGAGTCTACGGGAAAAACATGGAATGTGGTTAATCATAAATCACTGTCTAAATCTGATACATTGCAGTTTATAAATAGATAATGGCTGCTGAATGATAGCACAGTGAGGATGCAGGGGAGGATCTGTACCATAGCAGACGCAGAGGGAGACAACAGCACAGAGTGCCAGACACTGAAGAAGGCTCCTCATCTTGCGGCTTGTTTATTTGCCTGTCTGCTGGAAAACAGGAGAAAGGTGTTTCAGTGAGTCATATCAGCACCAAAGTAAGAGTTAGATAGGAAAAGGGGGAGGAAGATGAGAGGAACAGAAGCGGAAAGAGAAAATTTGGCTGAGATTTTGAATTTGTGGGTAAACAGGGAAGAACCACAACTAAGGATAGATGACTTCAAAGTGGCAAAGTTTCTAATTCTGTGCCTGTGGTTTTGTGCATATGAAGGCTAGAGCCAGACATATAAACTACTGATATAAGCTGCCCCGTAGATATATACGTGCTGTATATATTGCAGAATCTCTGCATGGGACAAACACAAACTAAAGTTCTATTCCTAAGAGCAGACTGAAGACCTTCGCTGAGACAGACTCAGGTCCAGTCCACAAACACCATTCAGCAACTGGAACTTCAGTTTATGGAAAGAATCATGAGAGAACAGCTGTGGCTGAGAATAGTTGTGTAAGTGCCAACAAATGGAATCCAAATACACTTAAACGTAATGCAGGGAGATAGACTGTAATTACGAAGAAGCAGGTATTCTATATGCCTCGGGATTCACACGCACATCGTACATGTATACACACATATGCACTCAAGCAAACCTATGATAAGGTGTGTGACACCTGTACAAACAGCAAAGCCAGATGTCCAACTTTGAGTGCTTACACACTCATGCTCTCTCTTTCTCACACACACACATGCGCACATGCTGTATTCGCATGCCTGCGCTCCAAAAAAGCTTTCATCCTCATGTTCTGTTTGTGGGATTTGGATGGGATTCGGTTTCAGCAGCCCCCCCCTTTCACTGTCAATAGCTGCTTTCATTATACATAAACACACACACATACACACACACACACATGCTCACACACACACAGAGTGCTCATAGCATCAGTCCCTCAGGCTGGCTTGGCTTCAGTCAAACCCAGACTCAGTGGGCGCAGGAACAGCAAGCCCGGGGCCCAAAAGTTCAAAAAGCAAATTACAAAGGCTGGCAAGGACAGCTAGATGTGTCTGTGTGTGTGTGTGTGTGTGTGTGTGTGTGTGTGTGTGTGTGTGTGTGTGTGTGTGTGTGTGTGTGTGAAGTGCTGACAACAGTGTCTGCACAATTTTATGCCCGTCTGAGTCTTAGTAGGGGTTCTTGCGGTTTTGCCGCCAACTCCCCTGCAGGCAGAATGTGCCCACCTCATTGGAAAAAGCCACTGGCATGATGCTACACATGCACAGAGCCAACCTGAGGTTACATATCAAAAACAGAGCCGGACTGTAGGCCTTCTGTATTACAGTAAGCAGAGTAAGATGATTGCAAGTTGCTGCATTATATTAAAAACACGCAAAAGATACATCTCGAGGACATCAGCTAATACAGAGCGTTAGAAGTTTTGATAAAGTTTTGCTTGGTTAAAAGATGTAAAATACTTCTACTTTTCACCCGGCATTACTTTTAAGAGATTTTGTGCTCCTATGTACTTACCGTGATTATGGAGTCAGAAGTCTTGGAAATATCTCTCTGTGTATTTTCTCCTGAGGAATATTTTCTAATTCCTCACAGCAAAGCTTTTATACTCACCTCATGTCCCCCCACCCCCTTCATTTCACCCACCGACTCCCTCCCCCCCCCACCTCCCCTTAGCCCTCGCCCTCTCTCCTCCCTCCTCATACTATCAGCCCTCTTTTCCACCATTTAATCAGACCAGAGTATTAGCTCACTCTCTCCCCAACTCCCACGCCTTCACCAAAAAAGAAAGTGGATGACAGAGAGGCGAGGAGGAACGGAGAAAAACATGCAGAGGGTAAACAGAGGCAGAGAGGAGGGTGAGGGAAGGCTGGCACAGGGGGCGTCTAACCTGCTCCATAGCAGGTACATGATAATATTCGTTGCTGTGTTTGCCAGCATGGCAGAAATATGAAAAGAACATCCACCATAAAGACACCATAAAGACTTACTTTTTGGCCCCCATATCCCATATGTGGAGAAGCATGTACTGCAGTACTTGTGTTGGTGTTTGTTTCAGAGAGCAGAGGACAGACTGTTGTTTTAAAGGGGGAATTTGGGTAAAATTTCCCTTTAACTTTTATCAATGGAATCTGTGTTCCCGTATAGGCAATGTTTCTGTATAAAAACAATCATTTCACTTGCAAACATAACAAAGTGATCACACTTTGCTTGTTATAAGAGCACATATTTGTGAACATGTCTGAGGTGCTAGTTATTTTGTCTCAAAACAAAGTTAAGTGCTTATACACAGCTGCGTTTCACCCAGCAAGTTTTTAGTACTTCTGTCAAAGTTAATGTATTTACAAAGAACAACATCGCTACGGTGTATATCTGAGAGTTACGTAACACCACATCACATTTGACTCAGCCAGAAAAACTCTGAATAGCTGCAGACCCTCGCCAACAGTAAACAAACCAGAATAGGAGGACAGACTATGCTGCCAGGAATCAGCGGGACTCAGACAGACAGATAAACAGTAAGACGGATATAAAGATGGAGATAAACCCCGCTGACAGATAAGAGCGGGGGAACTCATGATTCAGAGGGGGAGAGAGAGAGGGAGATGGAGTCAGATGGAGCAGAAAGAGAAAACACATGTTGTGGTGGTAGATGTTTTGGCGCTGGGGTTACAGACATATTCAATGATGTGGTCATATTAAGCTGTTAACTCTGGAAGCGCTGAGTAGCGGTTTTGTTCTTTAACGCAGATATTCTATATCCTATTTCTACAGGCAGATACCAACACAAAGAGGGAAGGAAAAATGAATGAGCTTGATTGTTTTTCTTCCAGATTTTAAAGATGTTTACTCTGGTAAAGGGGATTTGTGAGTCAACCACCTTATTTAAGTTAAGTAGTTTTGAATTTGTTCCTAAACTTAGTTAGGAACAAACTCTTAACTCTTCTGACTTAGACGGAAGAGGAGAGGCAAAAACAGGGTGAATGAGAGAACATGGAGAGGGTGATTACATGGGAAAAAATGTCAAATACATTTTTTCACCCTTCCTCCCAATGTTCTGCCATCTCTCTGCTCATCTCTTAAGTGATATTTCTGCTGTTCCTCTGGGCGTGCATCCCCCTCGCTTTACCTCCGTTCGGTACTTTTCCTTTTTCTCACTCCTGGTCAGTCACCTTCTCAGTCTTCCCACACTTTTCCGGTGCAACTAAATATCTAGCTCTTGGGTTATGTTATGAATGCACTTTAGAGAGCCAGAATCGTGTTTTTGTTAGCGGTGAACTGTGTCAGAGGCCCAGATAAATGTCCGCTAAATGAAAACAGAAGGAAGTGAAAAACAGGATGGGAGATTCCCGGCGGGGCTAAGTGTGATGGTTGTGACTAACAGGGCGCACCTGCACAGCACAGCACATCTGGGCTTAAACTGAAGAGAGAGGTCATACAGGAGCAGGAGGTGATACTGTAAGCAGAGGAAAGAAGGCCAATTCAGGTGAAGCATTTAGGAGGAAGGGTGACCTTGGAAGTAAAGCCGGGAGAAATTGATGATAGGATGATATGTGTGCGTGTGGAGGAAGTGCAGCATATGGATGAAAGAGGGAGCAATAGAAGGAAAGAATGAGCATTTGGGAAACAATATAGAAGTGAGATGTTGAAGGAAATAGCATGAATTTCACAATGAGGACATGACCACAAATGTGTAAACCATCAAAATAATGGCTCTAAAAACAGTAAAAGTTACATTCTAACCTGTTTGAGCAGGAATTTATTTCCTTTAGTGGTTAAGCAGGTGTACTTCAGGCTGGTCTGTGGTTCAGTTGGTCAGAGTGGACAGAACACACTAATGCAACAACACCTCCCCAAAAAAAAAAGTTGCCGTGCTGGGCCCTTAACTGGCAAGCCCTGCTATTTTTCCTGCTATTTTTATGGCTTATTTTCTTCAGTGATTCACTTTTTGAATTCAATTTGAAAACAGTAGATGCATTAAGGAGTGAGTGACTCAGATAAAGTCGATGAAAACATCTAGTGATGTAAGTTCGTCCCCTGGCTCTGTAGGATGGTGGGGGATCCAGCCAAACAGGATGAAGGACAGACATTTCTCAGGACTGTTCTTCTCTGAGCCTCTGATGGCCCTGTTGTCCTGCAGCTGTGAATTTTGCCATATGAATGTCAACAAAATTTCATGTAGATTTATGGGTGCCGCATAGCAGTGGTATCCTGCAAGACACATGGATCTTCAAGTCTGTTTTTTCTTTATATTATGGATTGATTTTGAAATCTCAATATGTGGGATTTGAAAAACAGCTAAAAGAGTTCAACCAAACATTGTTCAACTGAAACGAAAAGCAGAAGAGGAATTTGTTTGCATCAGTTCTTCTGGCATCTCTGTCAGGCGTCATCACCTATGAACAAAACTAGTGCTTATTATTTCTTGAGAACCATATATATATAGATGTATCAACTGACAAACGTATCAGTTAAAATGATAAGGATTTAATAAATTTAATGGTTTTAATGCAGACGGAAACTTCACCAATGAGCCCCAGCAACCAATGAGCACTCAGACACAGAGCCGAGCAGCTCGCTGTTCGCTTGTTTAATCAAAGCTTATTAATATTAAACGACATACAGACACTCAGAGATTCCTTGCTTTAGTAGATAGATCCGGGGCACATGCAGTGTAGGTATGTGGTGAACAAGGATCATGTAGTCTACCACTTTTTTTATCAGGTTCAATAACCTCTCTACCAACTCTCAGCCCTGCCTCAGTGCCTATCCCACACTATGTGCTGCAGAAATTCAGAAATATGGAAGACAAAAACATGATAAAACATTTTCCATTGGCATTGACTTGAACTATGTTGTAGGCAGGTGGCATTACAGCCCTTATGTAGAAGGGAGAGAACTCAAACTTATGTGAAAAGGTATCAGTGGAAAAATTAAAAAGGCATAAAAAGTGTATTTGAAAAACAAGACTGACCAAGACTACAAGTTGCAGGAATGCATAGTGTTGGTTTTAAGTTGTTCTTCAAGAAAAACTGCATAGGTTTGAAGGAATAGTTTGACATTTTGGTAAATACGGAAATTGATACCACTGTCATGTCTGTACAGTAAATATGTGGCTTAGCTTAGCATAAAGACCGGAAACAGGGGGAAACAGGCAGCCTGGCTCTGTTCAAAGACAACAAAATCTGAATACCTGCACCTCTAAAGTTCACTAATTAACACGTTATATCTCGTTTGTTTAATCTGTACAAAAAACAAAATGTAAAATATCCATTTTACTATTTCTTGGACTATTTCTGGCCCTTACAGTAACTTCCTGCATTCTCAGCTGGTTGCTGGTTGGTGGGTTTGATTACCTTTGGACAGAGCCAGGCTAACAGTTTCCCCCCTCTTAAACAGTCTTTACACTAATCTAGCTAAGCTAAAATAACCTAACTGGCTGCTGGCTCCAGCTAAATATTTACAATACAGACATAAGAGTATTCCTTTAAATTTCTTTTTTTAATTCATGCATGTTTAAATCTGCATTAACTGCATTTTTGGCCACTTGGGGGCAGCAAAAACAAGTTGTGAACACAACACTGACATATCACTTTTTAATTTGATATGTTGAACTTGTTAAGCAAACAGTTGCTTATTTACACATCCAGCAGTTATGGAGCAACATTATCATTCATTTGGAGTCATGTTTCTGTCCACCTGATGAATCTAATTCCAATATTTACTCTCTTTTAGCTCTGTTTTAGTTCTCCACCAACTTCTGAGGGAAATTGAGGGAGTTTAGGTCTAAGATTTAAGGATATAGCCTGACTACACCGTCCTAGGACTTCCACCCAAGGAAATACTCACAATTTCACAATATTAGACATACAGTATACTAACCCCATAAAGGGCACACAGGTTCATTCATTAATGAAAGTCAATCACGTGTTGTTTCAAATATCAAAACTACAACATTTTATTGAATGTTCACCAGTTAAAAAGGCAATAACAAGGGTTTACACACACACACACACACACACACACACACACACACACACACACACACACACACACTCACACAGCCAAATCTACACATGACCATATTCACTCAAACTGAGTTGGCTGATTTTCTGGGACCCCACCTGACTGTAATTTTTACATTACATTTCCTCACTCGGCTCCAGAGATCTAATCAGCAGGTGCCTGTACTGCTTGCTATTATCAAACGATGGTTGATGTGTTCTTTGTGGCTTCTTGGGTGTGCTTATGTTTAACAGACCTAGCATGGTTAACAACATTTTTCCCACCATGACTAACACTAAAGTCCAGTTACTGAGGTCGACAACCTTTTAACAGCTGCAGAAAACATCATGCTATTACAGTTGTTATGTAATGTTAGTGCCTGTATTAAAAGCTCTCCAAATCCTTTTATAGCAGGTTTCAATCTTGTTTTTTGGCATTTGGTAGTGGGGATGCCCTTTAGTTTACATTTGGATAACAGATTGTGCCTTTAAAAATATTTACCAGAACAGTAATTCATCTAGATGCAGCTGTAGGTTCCTTATCAGTTTTCTTGCTTTGAATATGTTCAAGCCTCTCCATCACCTGACGCCTGGGCTGCCTTTATGCATTTCTCTTTCCTCCTAAAACTTTTTCGTTAAATCTTGAATAATTTCTTTACTTTCTCCTTGTTTGTAATGGTGTCTTTCAACACCATTACATCCTGCAATTCTTCATCATGCTGTTACAATGAGTGACCAACAATCCACTACTCACCTGTGCTACGCGGGTGTTTAAAACAAGCAGACCCTCTGTGCTAAAACTAGCAGGCAGACTGCAGCCGCTTTCATAGGACAGACGAATGAATCAGAGTTCAGAGGATCATATATGACATTAACTGACATTAAATAAAAATGTCAGACAAAGGACCACAAAGTAAGTATCTAGCAAAAACTCTTTTTTAAAGAGTTTTTTAAATTGACATTAGTGTTGTTTTAACCATCCAGTTTATCTTGTGTTGCTACTTTAGCCTACTTTACAGTAATGTTAATGTAATGTTAGCTTGACAGTTTTGGATAGCTTGACAGGTGATGCATTCCCACTGTGTGTTGTTTGTCCACAATTAATATTTTGAGAGTGAATGAAGAAATCAGGAGAGAGGAGACAGAATCGAGGAAGAATTGCAGCATGTAATGGTGTTGAAAGACACCATTATAAGGAGGAAAGAAAAACACATAGAGGCAGCCCAGGTGTCAGATGATGGAGAGGCATGAACAAATTCAAAGCAGGAAACCTGGCAATGAACTTACACCTGTATCTAGATGAATTACTGTTCTGGTAAATATTTGTCAAAACACAGCTTAAGAAAACATGATGTTTTCTTAAGCTGTTAAAAGGTTGTTGACCTCACTAACTGGACTTTAGTGTTAGTCATGATGGGAAAAATGTTGGTAACCATGCTAGGTCTGTTAAACATAAGCGCACCCAAGAAGCCACAAAGAACACATTAACCGTCATTTGATTACAGCAGGGCAGGCAGTACGGGTACCTGGTGATTAGATCTCTGGAGCTGAGAGAGGAAACCGTTTTCATAATATAAAAACTATGGTCAGGTGAGTTCCTGGAAAATCTCCCTTATTTTCAAAGCCCAGTGTTGACAGGTATGAGTGAGCCAATACTTTATCAAACCCCTTGTTCAACCATCATGTAGAAAAGTGGTATTTTCAGCTGCTTTGCCTGCAGTGTCCCATTCACTGCCGGTATGTTTTACACAACCACAGTACACTGGTTAGGCTAATACTGGACCAATAACGGGTATCGATAAGAGTAGTAGTAGTAGTATTGATAAAATCCTAACAATACCCATCCTTAATTAGGATAATGCAGCCAATACACATAAGTCACAAGGACTGAAACAACACTACAAATATAACATGAAGAAAGTCAAGGAAATGTCTCTGCTCATCCCCGTATTAAGGTAAGCCTATTTTTATTCAGATTGTATTGGCTGCATTACATATTGTACATAATGTCGTGGGATAACAAATTAGTAGTCAGATTTACTTCATGGTTAGTGTGGCTGTTCGTCCTGCCAGTGTGGCACCCATGGAAAAAATAGTGAAGAATACTAATGTATATACAGTATTTGGCTGAGTGAGTGAGTGTATGTTCATGTTTATATTTGGCTGAGTATGTGTGTGAGTGTGTGTGTGTGTTCATGTATTTGGTTGAGTAAGTGTGTGTGTGTGTGTGTGTGTGTGTGTGTGTGTGTGTGTGTAAACCCTTGTTATTGCCTTTTTAACTGGTGAACATTCAATAAAACATTGTGGTTTTGATATTGGAAACAACACGTGATTGACTTTCATTAATGAATGAACCTGTGTGCCCTTTAGTATACTGTATGTCTAATATTGTGAAATTGTGAGTATTTCCTTGGGTGGAAGTCCTAGGATGGTGTAGTCAGGCTATATCCTTAAATCTTAGACCTAAGTTCCCGCTCTCAACACGTGCAAACTGCGTACTGTTTTAAACCCTGATGGTGAATTAAGTCCAAATATGTGCACATGAATGAGTGCGTGTGCGCGTACGCATGATTAAGCCCATGGCTTCAAAATGTCACTCCAGCCAGGTACCCAAATTTGGCAACCCTGCTAACTGGCTGCTGCAGCTAAATATTTACGACACAGACGTAAGAGTATTCCTTTACATTTCTTTTTTTAATTCATGTACCGTTGCAACTTGCTCATCAAAGTTAAATCTGCATTAACTGATTTTTTTGGCCACTTGGGGGCAGCAAAAGTTGTGAACACAACACTGATGTACAGTATCGCTTTTTTATTTGATATATTTACCTTTTTAGCAAACAGTTGCTTATTTACACATCCAACAGTTATGGAGCAACATTATCATTAATTTGGAGTCATGTTTCTGTCCACCTGATGAATGTACGTCCAATATTCACTCTGTTTTAGCTCTGTTTTTGTTCTCCACCAACTTCTGAGGGAAATATCTGGTTCTTTAGCTGCTAAATGCTGCACTATGTTGACCAGCTAGTCACTAACTGTGTCTGTTCACCATTTGGTGCTGAGCAGGTAGTGTACAGTGGGTTTTTAGAGCTTTTTCTCTGAAAACAGCTGCCACGACACTATGAGAGCAGTGAGAGTGAACCAAAACAGTAAAGTTGCAGCCAGACAGCTAAACAATGACCTGAAACACGCTATAAAGCTCTGTAAAGCGGAGGGGAGCTGCAGAGTCAGGTGATAATTAGGTAGGTTCATTACTACAAGCGACATCTCTGACATTACACTGTCATTTGATACATTGTGAACATTAAAAATATTGATTATAGCCACTTTAGCCATATTTATTTTCTTTAAATGTAACAATTTGACGTGCAATGCTAACCAATGCATGTCTGTGATGCTAACCACTGCTGTTGTTAAAGTACAGCTTCTGCTCCGGCAATCATTTAAGTAATGTAGCTAATTCCTGCTGTTACATGATTGAGTAGAAATATATTTGGATTGCTAATTCCACTGGAAAAGCAGACTGAATCCATGTTTAGAGGTGGATTTCAAATCTTGAACCGCAAATGACTCATATATATACACTCTCGTTGTCTCCTTTTCTCCAAACTCTGCAAAGATTGTGTTCCACTCGTCGTTCCAAGAGAAATCCTGTTTATTTAAGGCTTCATATTCCCATCGACAAACCTTCCCACTGTCAGGCGGAGTGGTGCTGAGGATAAGAGAGACAGCTGGCTGAATGCTGTTGAAGACAAACTGCCTCGTAGCTACAGTGTCTCACCTCTTTCTCTCCATCTCCTGTAATCTTTCACTTCTACAGCCAACCTGTTATTACAGAAAGATCACATAAGTACATATAATTCCAATTAGGAAATAGTTTGCCTTCATATGAGAAAATAGCATCAGGTTGAGTCCTGCATAATTTTGTGTTTAATCTTCAGTGAGGGATCGGTTTCACAAGATTGTCCTACGTTCACATGTAGCCCACGCACATAACACCCAAATAAACTTTTATGCATACTTTCCTCTGTGTATCTTGGAAGTGTCAGTGTTTTTTTTTCTTATTTTATTTTGCGTCCATGTAGCAAAAGAATGTACTTGGCTTTGGCATGTGAGCTGTCAAATTTTAAGCACAGACTTAAAGTACTGTATGTCTTCGATGTGTCTACAGGGAATGTGAAGATACGTCACACCGCGTTGCATGTTGGGACGGGGGTGTGCTCTGTTATCTGCCTGTGCCTGCTATGGTGCTACGGTGGTTGCCTGCTTACCTTTTGTTTTGTTTGGCTAAAAAGTTGGTTAAATCGTTAAATAGTTTAAAAGTTACAAATCCCTAGAAGCTCATGAACAGTTTTGAGGTGGCTGGGTGCGAGATCTGCTAACTCACAAGCCGGCAAACTGCGAGAGCACAGTCATACTCGCAAAGGTAAGGTGGCAATCCTCTTTTTGGCTCAATTATAAACCGAACAAAATACAAAACTTACTAGACAGTCAAAGGACAGACAGCGATGAAGCATCTGTTCAGGGTGAAGAACAATGATTATCTGAACTTTAGTTAAGTTTATTATGAAGTGACAATAATATTCATACAGAACAAAGAAGTCAAGTTATCTTTTGTATTTCAGTGGTCACATATACTTAGATTGAGCTCAAACTGGTCTATATACAATAAATTTACACGTGATTGTATTTACAGAAGCAGCCTGTGCCACAGTACAGTGCAGAAGATGAAGACACCTCCAGCTGTGACAGCAAACAATCTACTGTTCATGTCCACTCTGTCAGTCTTTGAAAGAAATGTAGAGATGGACAAAAGTTTAAACATTCACAGAATCATAAACATTTAATGTACTTGTTATCTGAGCAGACATGGCTGTGATTCCTCTCTTCTTTTTCTTAGTATTAATGTGAAAAGTTATTACATATTACACATCTAATTGTTTGAATGTAATGTACAGTAACAACATTAAAGCCAATGTAATACAAGACCAGTGGACTTGTCATCATGGATTATTATTACATTTTGGTTGATGTGGACACTTTATTACACAAACAGTATTAGATAATTTTCAGTAAACTGTTGCAAATAATTTATGTTCAGGTTCTCTACAACCATGTTTACACAAAACTGTTCTCAAGTTCTATATGTCACATTCAACACTTAAGTACAGGTAGTGTATAATATGAAGGAAAAAACACTACATTAGAATGTAGAATAAAACTTTTTTTTACAAAAGGAGCATGTGAAGGATTATACTGATATCCAGCAGCCACAGCCCAACACGTGGATGCTTCTGTCTGAAACCACTGAACAAGCTGATGTTCCCATCAACACATCAACACAGACACCGTCACGCTGTCTCTCCTGGCTCAGCAGACAGAGGATCTTTTCAGGTGTCCCATGTTGCTGCTGTGGTCTTCATCACTCGCTGTGATGCAGCTCTGCCCCTCGCTGCAGGCTGTGGGCCTGTTGATGGACAGAAGTATAACACAAGATGTTTCAAAGTTTTAATATTACATATTGCAGATGTGCAGATGAAGCTGAGTCCAAACTGGTGCAACACATTTATTCACAGTGGTTACCTGTGCAAAACATATTTAAAACAGTAGTCAGCATGTTATTCATATCATCGTGGTGTTAGCTCAGCTTGCATCAGCTCTACTATCTCTGAACTGTGAACTGTATAACTTCAGTTTACAGCCCTGCTTTAAACTTCTCAATGGACTTCACCTACTTTAAACATCCCGCACACAATGCTACAAACATCTACATGTGTAAACTGCAGAACACACGTTCATTGATGCAGGAATGTTGTTAAAAGTAACCAACTCAAAGCTCCAACTCACCAGCAGAAAGGCAGCGGGATTCTCACAATCCTCACAACATGGCGCGTACCCAAAATTCAACGCGGTGTTGACGTCAACTTCACATCCTCTATAATCGGGGTTAACTCAGGAGATGTTTCTAAATCATAGAGGCTGTGTGTGGGTGTGTGTGTGTGTGTGTGTGTGTGTGTGTGTGTTTACCATTCTGTTGCTGCACAGCTCAGTATAATCTGCCTCTATTCCTCATAAGAGCACTTTCCAACTTTTACGTTTAATGTGCTGTTTACTTTGGTGTCCCGTTGCTCATGTGTGGTGCCAACTCTAACAAACTGACCTGCAGGGCATGCGACCAGCACCCACCTACCCTGTCAGGAATCTCACACACACACACACACACTTTCACACACATAAAGGCCCGGCGTCATTCACAAACAGACAACGCAAACAAGCAATCACAGGCAGCGGCTCCACTCATGAAAGGTGGGAGAGTGCAATAATATGAAAGCATGAGATGTAAGAGACCTCTGCCCTCTTTAATCTGCTGTGGAGGAATTTCTCTCGACAAAGATCCCCACAGTGATTGTTATGCATGACCACAAACACAGTAATTGCAACAATCTGCTCATCTTTAGATAAGAATCAGCTGCTCTCTTTCTCTTTCCTCTATCATTCTCTCTTTTAATCTCTCTGTCTGTTCGCTCTCTTTCTCTCTGCCCTTTTAGCAAGGTCTCATTCCATCTTTCTTATCATCCCTCTGTTTCTCCACTGTTGCTCTGCTTGTTTTTCCCTTGGCTATGTATTCCTGCTAATTATCCAAAGCCAAAATCCAGTCTTGGACTCTACATCGGATCTTTTTAGGATTCTAAACATAAACTTTACAGCTGGACTTCATCCTGACTGTGCACAGCCAGATGAAGTATATAACTATGTATATATGACTGTAAACATATGGCTGCATATATAGATATTGTGAGCTTTAGTTTATAACTTCCTTACTTAAAGGCTACTATCTGTCCTTTGTAATTTTGCTCTTTTCTTTCACATTGTCACTCTTCTTGGTGTTTGATCTTTTTCTCTTCTGAAATTTCAGCTTGTCGTTCACATTTGATGGCATGTTCTAGTTATGCACCTTTTACTTAATCCTTTCCTACCACCTCTCCATGCTGTCAATACTGATGTGACGACGACTTGTGTCTCATCTCTTTGTGTCTCATCTTTTTGTGTCTGTTGTCCTCTCCTATCATCTTTCTCTCTATCTTTTCTCTCTCTGTCTCTCTTCCTTTGTGGTTGTCAAAAGCGGTCAGCGTAATCACATGTACGCGGCCACTAACACAACAGGCCAAGCAGTGAACCAACACCTCCTCTGCAACTGACTAGTGACACGCAGGCAGCCAGTGACACAGAGTGACGGGGGTTAGCCACTGGGGCCCAGCAGTTGCACCCGACAACCCTTTCAGCTTCTTTCAGATTCATATTCTCTCAGCTGTCACCTTATTTTAGGGTAACACACTTTTGGAGAAAAAAAAGGTACAACCTCATCGGAAGGGCTGTATCCCCAAATGACCGAGGCCAGACATGTAATGATATGTATCCTTCTATAACTGTGAGTGCTCAGGGAGATCAGGGACTACAATGAAAACACACACACACACACACACACACACACACACACACACACACAGTTGTGCTTTCATCACTTCAGAGGACGGCTTGCCTAATCCTAACCCTAACTTACCCTTAAATCAAGTCTTCCCTCTAAAATGTTATGATTTATGTTATGGGGACTTGCTTTTTGTCCCCAAGTGGGAGGAGAGTCCCTGCAATGTAACTGTGTAAACAGATGTCCCCACAACATGAGTAATACAAGTACTCCCAAAGTATAGGAAAGTCACACCCTGTCTAATCAAAATGTTACAGTCTTGACCTATTGCAGAAAAATGACTCCCTCAACAGTACATCTACAGTTATGAGAGCCAAAGCCTTCATATAAAGCCTTTTTGATGACTTTTGTCAAAGCTCCATTCGGTATTTTCTTCAGATTAACACATGTTTAGGCAGCTGCTCCCAGCACAACTGTACAGACAAAGCAAACAGATGGTATTTCTGTGTGCTGGATGAGCTTTTACACATAAAAAGTTGATAAGCTGATTGTAGCCCATATTAAGGTTTTGTCGCTGTGAGTTTGCGTTGAAGTTTGTCTGCCCCCTAGTGGTCAAAATCAACTCAGTGTAGCTTTAAGATAAAAGCTTGATATTACTGTTGACCACATATAATAGCATAAACCAGACTGTATACCTTGTATGTCGTAAACTAAATCAATCAGAGGTTTACACAGTGGGATATACCATGTCATGATCTGCATCAGTGTGTATTGGAATAACTAAAGCAATTATGCATAAGCTCAGGTTTTAGCCGAAGATCCTCTATCCGCTGCATCTAAAGCCCAGATAATATTGTGAGGATTAGAAGTCCACACACAAGGAGCCCACAAACCACTTACTTTATTTATAGCTGACTCTTGCTATGCATGAATGATGTGTGTAATGCTGAGCTGCATTCAGATATACAGTGTGTCGTGAAACCCCAGTGATCCGTCCTCTTGCACCCTCTCTGCTACAGGGATTGACTACAAACTTAAGTAGAGTAGTTTTTACCTGCTTCAGATGGCTGCAACGCTGAATCATTGAGCTCTGCTGAGTGAAGCTCATCTGCCCCCTGCAGGTGCAATAGAGCGATTACCATTCAAATGGAATATGAAGACCATACCATATGAGGATGTTTCCTTCATTTTTATTCTTTGACCTCTCTGTATCTCTGCCTCTCCTGCTTATGGTCAAAGCTATCTTGCCAATGCTGCAATTCCTCACTTAAAATTTCATTTCCTGTATACTTTCCCCCTCTCCTCTCCTCTTCTCTCCTCTCCCAAGCAAATTAGATACAACACATTTCCCTAAGATAGACACAACACTAAGGAACATTAGAAGTCTCCATTTTGGACACAATTGGGCTTTTCTGCTCATTTTCAAACAACATACTGTATGAATGGCTATATTTCTTGTGAGTGTCACATATACTTTAGTTCCCACAATTAGCTATTTGAAAGCATCTCTTCATGAATCCTCTTTTGAGACCATTCCTCAGAGTTTTTCCATGTCTCTGGACTTTTATGCTATTAAGCTCGATGAGAACCTCACAGTTAGTCTGTCTCTCTGGAGCTTTCCTGACCTCTCCCTGACTGCCTGAGAGCCGCCAGCTAAGACTAGTAATGAGATATTAGTCCTGACAGTGGTAACAGGGGAGGGTGGAAAGTGCTATTCCCTCATCTCTTCTCCTCTTTTCTCTCTTCGCTGAGCACCATTTGAAGATTTACCTCCCTTCACTCTTGCAGGGAGCTGTAACATCTCAGCTTTTCTCTCCTTTCTCTCTAGTTATCTATGGGACCTCTTTCTCACACCATCTTCCTTTCCTGTTGTGTGTCTGCACATTGCAGCAGTGTGAGTGGGTGAGGGACTAAAGTGAAACTTCCACCTTGGATCCGCATGCCTACAGCTGGGATTTGGTTGCAGAGGAGGAAGTTCACTGTATGAACACAGTATGTTAAATGGTTCAATAATTATGTCACATAAATGTTCCCTTGGATATATTGACCTTGAATTCTTGCTGCTGTTTTAATAAAAAGACATTGCACAGGATGGATGGCCTGATGTAAAAACTTTTAGCATGTTTCACTTTATTTAGCCATGCTAGCATGGTTGTATGGATGGACATTTTGTACGGACATTCATGATTCTTGGAGGGTGATGCCTACAGATTTTCCCTATAGTGCCACCATGAAGTTGACATTTCTGTTTTTTAGTGACATGTCTTGACCACTGTTGGATGCATTGCCATGTAAATTGGTACAGATATCCATCTTGCCCAGAGGATGAACCCTAATGACTATGGTGACCCTATTCTATGAATTGCCAAGAAATTTGGAACAGATATTCATTTTACCTTCAGGATGAATTTTTAAAATTTTGGTGATCCCCTAATTTCTCATCTAGTGCCGTCATCAAGTCAAAGTTTCTATTTGTCCAATATTTTGGTTTATGATGAAATACCTACAAACTAATGACATTCCTAATAGCCTCAGCTGCACTTTGTGTTTAGTGCTAATTAGCAAGTGTTAGCATGCTAAACTACAATGGTAAACATAGTAAACATTGTACCTGCTTAACATCAGCATGTTAGCATTGTCTTTGTGAACACAGCATGCTGTTAGCATTCACGTCATATCACTGCAGTGCTGTCAGAGCTGCTAGTGCGGCTGTAGACTGTGTAGTATGGTTAATATCAGGTTTTCAGATAGAAAAATACTTTGACTATTTTTCAGTTGCCTAAGCCACAAGGGGATTTAGCTCTAGCAGGTTTGATAAAATCTCCATTTCAGATCATATCTAGCATTGTGTTGTGCAAACCAGATCTTTTTGTTGAGTTGAAGAAACACCTTCAGGGATATGAGTCCAAGTGTGCTCTCTGAAGTCACAAAGTTTGTTTTCTTGCCTGTTTCCTTCCTGTTTTAAAATGCTCAGGATGGTGTAGATTTTATTATCACATAGCCGCTCACAACATATAGGATCTATAATGTATATTCCTCAGCTTGCTGGGTTTTAATGACTGCCTAAAAGCAGCAATCACAGCATCACATTGTTACAGCCTCTCTTAAGTATTAATGAGTACATTACTGCACTGTGGGCTGGAAATGGGATGTTTAGCTAGCCAAGGGCGAATCCTGCCTTCACACACACACACACACACACACACACACACACACACACACACACACACACACACACATACACACACACACACACACACAAACACACGACTAAATAATGAAGCTGAACAGATTGTGAATTTATGGGCTTCAGTTGAAGACATAAACATATACATACATATTGATCTCATTCATTAGCAGTATATCAAGTGATGTGGCAAAAACAGGCACTGTAAGCCATCCAAACGTGTGTTTGTGTGCACATTTGTGTGTGTGAGAGAAAAAGAGGGTGCAGAGAAACTCATTTGCTGAAATATGTGTTATTGTCAAAAATGTGTTAAACACAATATCACTGCAGTAAACAGATGCTCCTGTTAAAAGCTCTCAGGATGTGTCCAGCAGGAAAAATAAGCAATTAGCCTACTTAATTAGTGTTCATGCTAAACATATATGGCATTGACACTCCAGTAATGAAACAGACCTAGAATAGCTTACTCATTAATTTTTTCCCTGCTTATTTTTTATCCAGTAGATATGTGGCTGCTGGAAATTAAAACTTTTTTTTAGCCATTCCTTTTCATTCCAATCCAGCCATGAATGCAACATTTATCAGGCCTGCAAGCAAACAGAAAACACAGGAAACGTGTACAATGTCAAATTAAAGGGAGCAGAGATGCAGAGAGTTGCAGGAGAGTCGCTCCAGTCACACTGTGTATGAGAATGACACATGACTGCATGCGTGACACTGCTGAATGTAAAATCACATCACATCAACTCAAAGGACTAATTTCCCCTCAGTGGGACTTTATCATGCTAGTGTGCGAAGACTCTGAGGGACGCCTCCGAGCACTTGCTACACTGAATAACATTTTGCTTTCTCATTTCTCCTCCATTCCACTCACCCTCTTTCTTTAATCTTTTATCTCTTTTTTTCCTGCATACAGACACTCTAAACCCATTCTCTATCTGTCTCGCCCTTTTGCACCCACCTCTGCTATTTCCTTTGGCTGCCTCACAGTTTTTCTAGTGGTGTAGTTGCCTGATTTGCAGGCAGCGTTGCTCCTGTGCTTGAGATTTGTGCGATATGATATGCAGGCAGTGAGGAATCTAATTACAGCGAAAGCAATCATTTCTCCTGACGTGTTATGCATGCCAACACACGGAGACACACATTAATCCCTGAACATGTTGATTCTTCCTCGGTAGAATGTGTGTTTACTGACATGACTGTACTGTACGAGCCTATATGAGTGTGTATTATGTGTGCGTGCATGTATGTTATTGTGTATTTCTGTTTCTGGGTTGCATTAGTGTCATCAGCCTCCATTAATTGCTGGTAATGGTGTTTCCATTGCTTTCGAGCCTGGATGAGCGTCATCCACCTCCGCTATGCTGTCCTGTGTCATGACAACGTCAGGCTCTGTGATTTGGTGATATCCAATTAGTCTCTCCCTCTGAGGAGAAACCACTCACCGCTCCAATCTAATAAGTGTCCTCCATTAATACCAATGGAAGCCTTAAAGCCCAGATTACAGCTCCATCTCCTTAGCCGCCCCTCCCCTTTCAAATCTAGTGTACCTCACTTTCACTGTTTTATTCTCCTGAGCTCTCTGTTTTTCTGGACCTTTCTCTGTTGCTCTACACCCACTCCGAGCAGTTGGCTCGACTTCTATCACTACGTGGGCATCCCAAAGTGTGAAGGGAGAGCTTTTTGCTTTTCAGGAGGATGAAAAACCAAATGCTTCCCAGGTCAAGTTTATTTTCAGTCCATGATGTGATTATCTTTCCGCAGGATTCAGAACAAATGTGGGCCCTTTTTGATTCTCACACCTCATGTGCATGGTGCAGACGTACCATGCGAGAGAAAATTGAATAATAGGTTATCATTTTATAAATCTTTTGTATACATTTTACAAATGTTCTTAAACTAGGTGGTCAGTCATTCAACAGCTGATCCACCTGTTCTGTGTCTATCTTAAACCTAGCTCTTTGCTGTGTACGATGTGACAGCTGACTGTAAGCCTGTTTAAACAGTTAGTTTATTTTGTTGTACTTTTGTCTGAGCCAGCGGTAAGACAAATCATAGTTATGCAGATTTCTACACGTCAGTCTTATAAGCCTTTAGAAGACAGTCTTGTTTGTTTTCAACTGAATGTGATAGTAATGTCATTATCATTCTGGCATACATGTTTGTGAAGAAACCCTACTCCTAGATTAGTTGAACTCTTGAACTTGTTTCTATCTCAGGTTGTTTGCTGACCTCTGGGGTTAGCTAGAGATATCTTTGCCTTAAGCCTATTGTCTTAGAAACTGTGTGGATCAAGAGGTACCTAGATGTGCTAAATTTGAAGTGTTTGAAGTTATTGACTGACAATTAGGTCTCTGTGGGATCAACCTATGACCTTACTTGTTTGTAAGAAGGTGTAACAGTTTGTGGAAGTGTCCATTTAGGGACCTGTCTGTTTTGTGTTTGTGTTCACAATCTTTAGAGAAAGTGTTGTGTTTTTGTATTTGGACACTTGTGTAATTGTTACTGATTGTGTAATGGATTGTACAGTGTCTACAGCTGCCTCAACAAGTAACAATGTTAAATGTTCTCTTGTGTCTTTGTGTGTTCTATGAGGGAGCCATGCGAAAACTGTCCATGACAACCATGCGTACCATTCTCAGCATTACATATAAATGGGGTCTTATGTATGTGTGAGAAAGCAGATGAACTATCACTCATTCTTCATGTGGATAAAATCCTAAAAAATGCAAAGGAGGTTTGCAGGCTTATTAGATGCTGAGTTGACTGATGAAATCATTGGATGGTCTTTAGGAAAAAAACATTGTTTCATTATGGATTCATTGCTGCAAGATAAATTATTTAAGTGAGCTGGAGGAAGGGAGCATTTATTAATACAGGTTTTGATATTTATTAAGACCATAGAGGAAATCCGTCCACTCCTCCAACTATCTTCCTTCCTTCTCTGATTTCTGACTTATCTTTGAACAAAGAGAAGGTCAGAGTATGTGCCTCTTTCCGTCTTGCTCTCTCTGTTAGTTTATCTTTCTGAAGCTTTCCTGGATTTTCTGTGGTCATCCACCTCACCCAGTCTGATTCTCTCTCTGCACTTTCAGAGCCCTCCTCAGTCTCACGTTTTTGTAAACTGGATTGCAGTTTGTGTGCAGGGAATTTTATCCACAGCAAAAAGTCTGTTTTCCTGCCTGTTGTACACCTTGCTTTCTCAGATAGCATGTAGGCTCAGTGTAGTTATAAATGTGAAACTACTGTCCGTTGTGAAAACATTGATTTGTTAGATTATATAACAACACATCTGTGTCTGTACACCATTACTGCAAAAATAAAAATAAAATATGAAATTCAATTCATTTACAGCCTGCATTCTCCAGACTGTAATATGAGAGATTAAATTTTCAATGCTTTGCCCTGATCATATTGTGCTATCACCAAAAAGTCGATCATTACCTCGGCTGTAATTCCTGATGCGTGCTTTTTTAATAAAAAACAAAGAGAAAATTGACATGTAATTTGTTTTATTTAGGAAAGCTCACCACACTACTGCATGTTATCCAATAAACTCCAACAAAGTCAGTTAGTGAAAGTATGTAGTATGTATTCAGCTCCTTAATAATGAATGATGTGATCACATGACAGGTTCTTCTCTGACATCATTTTGATCGTCACATGGATACTATTAGATGCCAAAATAACATCACTGTTCCCGAGTATTTTACCATAATTTCAAAAACATAAACATAACTATTATATAGCTATAAAGGCCTCCTTTATAGCTATATAATATCCTCATTTATTGAAATGAAACCATGTGAGAAGTTTAGAGGGAAAAATCACTATTTGGTGGAGCTGTTAACAACTCATAGACATCTGAAATGTGACCCCGACTACACACTGCTTTTTGTAAGATGTCAACAGCCCCAAAGGTTGGAAACCACTGGTTTCATCTTTAACAATGTGTTGTATTTTAAAAGCTTGTTATATTATCCATTGTGTCAAATCTTCATCTGAAAAGTAACTAAAGCTGTCAAATAAATGTAGAGGAGTAGAAAGAACAATATTTCCCTCTGAAATGTAGTGGAGAGGAAGTATAAAGTAGCATCACATGGAAATGCTCAAGTACAGTACTTGAGTAAATGTACTTTAGCTATTTTCCACCACTATGCAAAGTACCTCTGTTTAAAAGGAAAGAGTGAAAACTATCCACGTTGCTGCTATTTCTCCTCTCTGCCTATAATTCATCTGACATCAAAGCAAAGGTCACGTCTGCATCTGTTTTCTCTGGTGTGCTCCCTGCCTCTCTACACTTCTTAAAAGTTTATGTATCTGTGTTCACTTTCAGCCAATAATATTCTTTGTCTTCATCAAGATTAAAATCAATCATTCTCCGTCTCAGATCTCACACCAATACGGCCGACACAGACAGGAAATCTTTACATTTTTTCCCAACAATCAATGTTTATTCTTCTGTTTTATATTCAGAGTTTGCCATAATGGCTGCAGAATAGCTACGTTGTCCACTGCCTTCCTTCCTTTGCACAATGTTTTCATTCTTGCTTCAAATGAAATATGGCATATTAATAATTGCACACCCACATGCTCGCTGCTGCACACAGCTTGTCTCAGTCTGTTAGGCAAAAAATAACAGGATTTTATGGCAGAGGGAACCTTGCTGTGACATCCCCCTCAGTGAATAGGAGACTGCAACAAATTTCCAGTTTCAGTGTGTTGACGGATGAGACATTTGTGTCTTGACATGACACCTCAGAGCAGAAATCATATTGAAATCCTTTGCTCAGGTGAAGGCTCAGCACTGACTTACTAAGAACTCATTTCTTTCCTATGTGGACATATAGCTCTTCATGTATTCATGAATAACGGACTAAAGGAATAAAGGAACGCCGGGCTCAAACAGCCCCTGAAAATGTTTTGAGAAACGCTTCATGACAACAAACGTCGTAAGCCTACGAAATGAGATTCAGGTTAATCTGCTATTCACAGAACTCAATCCAGTGTCAATTAGTCCAGTTCGCTGGCTTCCTAAAGTCTTACATAACACTGACACACAAAAGAAAATCCACAGCTTGCCTGGAAGAATAGCTAAGTCAGAAAAAGATTTTGGCAATGAATGATGAAAAAGACAGATCATCAGTTTATTACTGCAATAAAAATGTGTTGATGTTTGCTGAAACATGGCCTCAACAGTCAACATAGAGAAGGTGACAATGATAACTTTAACCATTTTGCAAGGCAAGCTGGTAAAACAACAGCAAAAGTTTGCGAAAAAGTACAACACTGCCACCTCAGTCAATATGCTAACAAGTCAACACTATATGAAGACACAAAAATATTCTCTAAATACTTCTTTATGAGCGAGAAAGATACTTGGAAATTTGAATACTGGAATTGGAAATACACAGTATATAAAAAAAACCCTGTTAATCAAACAGAAAGAAAATGAATATATTTACTACAGGCAAATCCACACATAAAAGAAATTTAGCTAGTTGCCATGAAAGTAAAGATTTCGGCTAAAACTGAAGGGATTTTGCACTTCAAAGCTTAAAGGAGCGTGGCAGATAGGAAATGGAAATGCATAATATGTTTGCATGAATGAGAAAAATCATTAGTTGCATTTGAAATGAATTTCTGTAAGCCGTGCCATGGAATTTAAATCTAAAGGGAGAAGAGAGGTCTGTATACTGACTGAACTGGAGTTAAAATGGCTTATGTAAAATACAAAGCAGGGATGTTCAGATTTTAATATCTAATTTGAATGCAGCAACAAAAACAACAGTGATGTCTTTATCACTAATATATCTATATAGCACATCGGAAAAGTGCTCCTGAATGAAGAGATGTAAAAGAGGTGGCACTTGATATAGATCAGAAAAACAAGGTACACAATATAAAATAAAATAAATGGAAGATACCAGCATCAAGGCCACAGCAAATGGAAAAAACATCACAGATCTGGCTGATCAAGAAGAATACCAGACATGGTGACGCAATGATTGGTAAAAAACAAATACAGAATTGCTTTAAAAACTTCACAAGAAGAAGAGATTGAAAGAACATTTTGTGCACTTTGACCATTAACGACACAAAAACAAAGTATCCATCTGTGATCTACATGGAGGGATTAGGAAGTGTCCTTTAGGAAGGAGGCTGTATCTGCTGTGCGTCGCTCTCTGAACGCGCTCTACTGTCAACACCAACAGTGATCCACCACCATGTGACCTCATATTCACCAGCAAACCAGACAGTCTGAGCTCTTTGCCCCTCTTTATATGGGGCAGACGTGTTATGACATGTTAGGAGGAGTGTGGTTCATTAGCAACATTATTACTTACATCTATCTTTACAGCATCAAACGCTCATCCTTTGAAGACATGACCAGGTTTTTGTGTCAGAAAAGGTTTCAAAACATCCATTAAAATCTCTTGAATCACTTCTTTGATTCATATGCTGTTCTAAACAATCTTTTCTTCTCCAAAATGGCTTAATACACTGCTTATTAAGACCATTGGGGATACAGTTTATATTTCAGCCTCAGTGTATGCAGAGAAGAGTAAAGCCCAATAAAGAGCTGACTGGAAGCCGGTGAATTAAATGTGTGTCTAGTGTGCTTATGGTCACGTTTTCCTATTTTTGGGGAGATGGCCCAGACTGTCTTTTTAAATAAGGTTAGAACATATTTAAACATATAAACTGGTTTTGGACATAAAGTGTGAATTCAGCATCTGAGTCCAGAGTGACACTAGAGACTGTGGTTTAGTCCTGTCTGGACCCTTTTTGATAAAAAAAAAAAAAAAAAACTGTGTTCATATGCCATGAATAGTCACTCATGGTCTCTTTGAGCTTTTTAAAGGGGTGAGAAGCAAACCTCCATACATGCCACAGATCGTACTGTATGTATGCCTGTACTGTATATATATGCTGCTACTCAGGGCAGAGAGCTGGGACGTAAATGGTTTCCTCTGTGCTCATAAGGTTCATGAAAGAACAAATTTGTCTGTTGACGTCCAACTTTACATACTGTAATTTTGACAAGTTAAACTTGTCACACACGCACATACTATACATACAGTGCGTCATATTGCTGCCCCGGTGCTATTTTTCCTATACGTCCCTACGTTAATCTAATTAGTAGCCTAAGTATTAGCGTATTTGTGCGTAGGCAGAAGACGGGTGGGCTCGAAGATACCAACCTATTGACCTACAATCCAGACATGTCAACATGTCAACACAGGCTCACTGCACAGTTCAGTCCAGGTCATTGTTATCACCTTTAACTAAGGAGTAATGATGTTCCTGCATAATTTTAAGAGAAAGAGGCCACAGATAAACTGACCTGACTGATTTGACACAGTGTCAAAAGTCTGCGTTATGTTTCACTGTCCGCATTTTTACTGACACACTTGCAGTACACACACATCAGATGTCTTGATATTTCCAGCACTCACAGATTTGTGATATGATGACCATGAAACATGCCTGGTGCTCGCAGTGGTTCCCAACCTATCTAGACTGAGAACCAACTATTACATTTCACATAGTGCTGTATTGCAGTCTGTGTTGTTAAAGAGGCCAGCTCCTTCCTATGTCCAGCCTACATACTGTTAAAGAGGCTTAGCCATTTTCCTGTCCTCCTTTAAGGCCAGGAGCTCGACCTCTTAAAAACTGCCCTCGAAACCTCAGCAACCTAAATGCACAGGATATGATTAACCCTGATTCCAAACCAACATGTGAAATAATAACTAATTCAGTCGCTTTTGCAAAAGATATTTAGGTTTTCATTCCAAAAGGCTGCCCTCATTTCATTATTGCTCTAAAAACATAGATAACTCTAGTACACACTTAGTGGCCCTTGCTTCCATTTTTACATGAATTAATCAGTTGTAGAGAATATATAAAGAGAATATATAAGCTAGACTTGATAGATCTTATTATTAATAACTGTAATTAATAATTACAGCCAATTTATTAAGATTATTGCTAAATAAACTGTTAATTTGATTACCTATTTTGTAAGTTCATTCATCATCATTTTCATCTTTTAGCTCGAGTGTCATATACATTATGTCTGTAGTTTAAAGTGGTTGTCATCTTGGCTTTGCCTCCCTTGAAAAGATGTAAAATATATCTGAAAAAGAATATATACTGCATGTGTAAGGTAAAAATTGCATATAGATTGTATAGGTTGACACGCTTCCAAACAGGCTAATCCAGGATCCCCCCTTTAGATCAACACTTTCCACACACAGAGGACAAATCATGAAGATTAAACCTTATGTCATTAGTTTGTCACCATGAAGAATTCTGAAGTTTTTATTTCATTGTTTTCCTCATGTAGGATATCCTGTAAATGATGAAAATGATGACAGGTGAAGCTCCAGCGAGGCACATTTTAATATTGTCCTAAAGCCTAAACCCATGATATTTGGCCTCTCTCTAAAAATGCTGGTACATGATGATTTTCAGTCAGCAGGTCGAAAGAAGAAGCACTATCTCATAGAAGAACTAACTAGAAACATGAAGTCGAAGGCGACTGGACTTGCTTTTTGTTCTGTTTGAAGACGGACACATAGCAAAACATAGTCAAGACCAAATACCAGGTCCAGTTGACTTTCTACATACTGTATGTGAGTGGTGTTTATCAGTTTTCTTACCACTGACACTCCCACACTGTCTGTATCTCTCTCACTGTGAGGCTCAATTACATTAATTTGGAGAACATACATGGAAAATTAGATTAATCTAAAAGTAAAAGTGAATGCAAAAATGTGATTTTTGAAATTAGTTTTGAGGCTACAAATGCAACGCAATCCAGTTCCAATTATAAAAATCAGAGCCACCTCTCTTCCTTAAACCCACATTCTTTATGCCGTTTGTCATGTCAGGAAGAAGAAGTTAATTTTATTGAGGTTTTTTTTTTTTTTTGTAATCAAATTCACATGAAACTTTTTTTCCCATATTACAACTGTAATGTTGTTTATCAATGGATGCAGAATTGTTGAAATAATGTCATTTCTGTGAACAAAAGAAGTCAACAACATCCCACCCAGCACATCACATGGACCTGAAACGCGACCAGCAGGTTGTCTCCTCATGACAAAGCTAAATACAGGCGTGCTGAGGATAAGAGGGATAAGCCTGATAAAATCCTTTCAGACTGATCTTTGACACTGTCTACCCAGTAGGTTGCTGGCATGGTGGAGAAGTTTGGCTGACCTTTTCCAGGGACCACATGACTGGAAAGAGGAGGGTGTGGGGATTAGAAATGAGGATATAAAAGCACAACACAGACACAACACATCGCAACCTCAACAAGAAGAAAGAAGCAGCTGAGATAAGCAGAAGCCTCTTGGTATCTGTGACAACAGGTGAGAACAAACTACTGCTACAACTACTTAGTTTAATAACTCTTCTGGACTTATTAATGAAACTAATAGAACTTATAGTTGCTATAGCTGCTGCTACCACATTTTTATAATGTTTCCAATGGTACTGAATTGGTAATTATAACTACTTGTGGATTGGTTATACATAAAAAAAAAGTTATAGCAGCGCTGAACTAGTTGATAATTGACAGGAGAGGATGCAAGAATTCAGATGGGGATGACTTTGACTTTGATGATGAGGATAGCTTTAATTCAGCTCTGCAATTGTGCCTTTCTCTCTAAAACTGTAAAGTGATATAAGAAACAGCATGTTCACAATCTTGACTTATGTAAGTAAAGTAGTGAAGTGAAAAAGTGAAAAAGAAAAGGAGAGGAGTAACTGAAAACTATGACATTACTCTAGCAAAGTGGTTTGATGTTGCAAATCAAATAGCTAAAAATTGAATGTTGAAGTGCAGATGTGGTTAAAGGTATTAGGTTTAGACTCATACAAAAGCAATCCCTCTCAGAAATGACAGTTAAAAAAACGAAGAAAGAGTCTAACTAAAAGAGGAGAACAGGTGTGAGTAAAGCAGAGTAAAGAGGATTGACTTTAAGGGGAACAATCACAGCAACAGATGGTACAGCTGATAACGTGCTGAGCAGCGTCTCAACAGAACGGCTCTAGCGCAACATACCCTTTCCTTCCCTTCTCAGAGAGCCTCTGCGGCCTTATCCACACGCCACCTAGATCTGCTGTCGCTGATGCAGATGGCACATATCTTTGCCTTACATAACGTGCCCTACTGGGGTGTTTTCCACCTCTGTCAAATTGCCTTAACAGGATTACCAGTGTCAGCAGTCAGAGGAAGGGGGTGAGACATCAGAGCTCAGGCTGGATACTGCTTAAACTCAGGTTGGAGATGAGGACAAGAGGGACAGACGTATTAAGACACTGACGAGAGCCTGTGCGCTGAAAACAACTCCATGACATGTTGTGTATGTTTTGATCTAGCACTGAACAAGTATTTTCAAAGTTTGATATCTAAACTATCAAATGTCAGCAGTTGGTTGGGAGTCTAAACTGAAGAACTCATGAATAAAGTTTGAGGTTAAGAATAGAAGTTGGTCTCATGGCACACGGTATCCCTGCTGTTCAAGAAGGGCAATTACTCCACAGTGGATCAGAGTGGGATTAGAGTTGATCTGGCTGTTTAACCTAATCTGCATAATCTCCACTGATTAGCACTGGGATAGGGAGGGGAACAGGATTAGCAGTGGGCAGTAGAGAGAGGGGCAGAGGACGAAAGGGGAGAAGGCAGAAGAAGCTGCAAGAGAGCCAGGACACATGTTCATCAAATGTCTTCTTCCTTCTAGAGACCTTCAGCAGAAATGAACGCCAGCCCCCCTGCAGGAAGCGCCCTGGCCCCTGGTGGATCAACTGGCCCCACCACACCCAAGAAGGGACCACCCAAATTCAAGCAGAGGCAGACCCGTACATTCAAGAGCAAGGCCCCCAAACCAGGCCAGAAGGGGTAAAAACTCATTTATATTACATTCAAATGTGACCCGCAAATGGAAACAAATCAAATCAGCTCATAAAATAGGACCATGACCGCTGACCTCTTTGTTTGCTCTTTCTCTACTCCAGCTTTGGTGACGATATCCCCGGCATGGAGGGTCTTGGTACAGACATCACAGTGGTGTGCCCATGGGAAGCCTTTGGCGACATGGAGCTCAGCGACTTGGCCAAATACGGCATCATTTAAACCTGCTGCACCCTGCCTTCCTTGCCTGCCTGCACCTCTCTCTCTCTCTCTAATCCTCTCCATCCTGCCTTCTTTCCATCTCCAGCTTGGTACGCCATGATAAGGCTGCCAGCAAACCCCCTAATGTCCTCTCGTCTTTCTACCTCATGCTTTTCTCCACTGAGTGGATGGAAAGCATAAGAATGTTCTTATTTTTATATTAATATTATATGATACTGTTTGCAGTATATATACTTGAAATGATATGACGAGAAACTCCCCACACCTTATTCCCTTTTCTTTCATCCACCTACAGTAGTCTTCTCCTGACTTCTCCGTCCTCATGTGGACTCCCCTCTCTTCCCTCTGCCTCTCCTGACCCACGGCAATGGACGCAAGCAAAACACTAGTTAATACTAGCTTGTATTTGCTTCTAGCTGTCTATTAAAATGTAAATACTTTGTTTTCAGTTTTGAACCTTTTTACCTTGTCTTCCATCTTACCTTTTTTACTTCCTTTCTCTTTTTTTGCATTGTATTTCCTACTCCTTGTGCACAAGGTTATTGTAAACACCAGGGGATGCAAGGAGAGTGCAAACATATGCTGTATTGGTGAAAACTACAATGCACTTTCACATGATCATGGAGGAGGAACTCCCTTTATTCCCGCTCTCTCTCTCCTTGCTCATATCTTAACCCACAGAGAATGTACTGCGCACTGGTATGTCCTGATAGTTGCAATAAATGTGTTTATTTTTAGTACTCATGCTGTGTCTTTTCTGTTTTTTTACGGAACATCTAATAAATGCTGCAAAAAACATGCCAGACTTCATATAAATCACAAGCAAAAACAAATACCTTGATATTACTAATTACAACTTGAGATGAGACATGAACATTTTTAGACAATCATTTTTTCCATCTACATTGTCCAGCAGTCTGAACCTTCCTTCTAACTTCTAACTCTTAATGCTTTCTGAGTGCTTATAATAATAATTATCGCTAATTTTAAGGCTTCCTGAAATCATCACACTCCCACACAGCTCTTTGTTGGAAAAAGGAAAACAAATCAGGGTAATTGCTGATGCAAATGTCATCTAACAAGAAACGTTGTTCTTTTTCATCACACAAGAAATTATCTTTTAAGTTTTAGATATTATGATGCTATGTTGCTTTGTTGAAGATAAATGATAGTTCAGACATTTTATAGGATATATACTGTATAATATAATCCTTTTCTAAAAATGAATATACCCTATATATTATATATCAAAGTTGAGGTAGCTTCTTCAGCACATCACTCAGAGGGAGCGATGCCTCATCATTTTCCTTGAATGCAAAGGTGGTGTCAGTCACTTTGAAGGCTGTAGCCCTTTCCAAAGATGTTGCTTCAGGCATACAGCAGGAGAGAAGGTGATATGCGATTAAATTATTGAACCAATCTAGACCTTAAAAAAGTAGGCTATAATTCAATCTATTAAGGTGCTGTCTTAAACTAGCTTTTCTACAATGTTTAAGATTAAAGGATGGGTTCGCAATTTTTCAAGTCTGTCTTAAAACAATAGTCAGCAACCTTGAAATGGTTTTTTCTTCCTATAATCATTCCTCCTGTTCATACTGGCCATTAGAAGATCCCTTCATAATGCACTTACAATGTAAGTGATGGGGGACAAAATCCACAGTCCTCCTTACAGAAATGTATTTAAAAGTTTATCTAAAGCTAATATGAAGCTTCAGCCATTCAAATTAGTCAAATCATGTAGATATCTTTCAATGTTAGTCTTTTCAGTGCCAAAATCCCTCTTTTTGGCTGGACAGCAAGTCTGCCACTGACTGACTGAGTGATGAGTTACACCATTGGTCAAAGGCAAGCCCCCAGGAAGTACGGTGGGCTTTGAAGCCAATTTGACATAGTGGCCAAACCGTGTAATTACAACTTCGACAGGGGGCCAAAAAGCATTTTTCCCCACACACAATCATGGGAAAAGGAGCAGCTGTAAATCGGTGGATACATGTTTTAGCGCGTCACATCCCCTGCAGAATGACTCATTTCACTAACAGAATTAGATCCATTCAGTACAATAACATTTGGAAAGTCTAGAAGAGACACACGATTAAATTATTTTATCCTCTTTTATTCCTATTCAAGTTAGCGGAGGGCTAAACCTGAATTTAACTGGCTCAGCTGGCAGAAATCTCTGGAGCGCACGTTCTATGGGCGCTGGGGCTCATAAAGTGCAGTTTGCATTCATCCAGGTAATTTCTTTACAGCAGGAAGTGACTTTTTTGGCCTCATGTGCCACTGAGCAACATTCATAGGAATGAATGGGGCCCCACCTCAAACACTGTATCCAGTTCTTATTATACATCCATGGCCAAAGGCGACTAATGGTGTAACTTCATCAGTCCGCCGAATGTTCCTGTATCAGTCGTTTCAAATTAAAAGCCCTCTAGCGTTTCATACACAGTCCAGTCATATATTAGGTTTTGACTTAGTCTGTTGTTACTATACTTCTAACACAGCTCAACAGGGAAACACTGTCTGAGGAAACACAAAGAGGCTAAAAAGACTGTAAATGTTGCAGATATCCACTTGATATGACTAACTCAGACTGCTGAAGCCTCATATAAGCTTCAGACAAACCTTTAAATGCATTTTTGCACAAAATGACTGTGTGGACAGACTGTGGATTTTGGCCCCCATCACTTACATTGAATTTTTTGTGTAAAAAAACAATAACTTACTTTTTCTCCCATGTGCTTCTCTCCATCACAGCCAGATAGACATGATGGCTGCTTCCTGAATTTATGGTCACATGACAAAACATGTGCACAGTTGTCTAGATGCAGGGGGTGGGTCAATTTACCCACTGGCTCATCTTACCCCACTCTCCCCACATTTTGATCTGATGCTGTCATTAGATGAAACATGAAGAGATCACCAAAGTTACAGTGTTACAATTCATCCTGAGGGGGACATGAATGTCTCTACCCAATATCATTACAACCCGTGCAAAAGTTGAGAAATTTCACTCAAAAATCACAAATGTCAGCCTCATGGTGGCACTACAGGAAAAGTCAGGGAATCAAAAAGAAAATAGGTTGGAAAAATTAAGATCTTGCAACATTCACCAGAGAGACACTGCCGCATAGCTTCTGTCAACATCCTTCAACACCGCTGTCCATCAACAACTTTTCCCAGACACTTGGGTTGCTATGGTTTCTCTTTCTCTGGTATTAAGTGACACAATGGGGAGGCTTTAGTACTTAGTTTAGGCTTTAGTACATAACTACCGAAAAAGTAGTTATGTATGTTGCTACGTTCTGTACAATGCACCCACATCTGCACACATTATGCTCCTACAACAAACAGGTTTGATAGTTGAAAAGATAAAACTCTGTCCCTGTAAGTTTTACACTACCGGAGTGAATTTAGAGTTGAAGAGTGACTTCAGATTCAACCGAACACACCCTATAAACTCTACGTGCACAGGCATGAGTTGAGGTGTTACGTATGGGCTTGCACAAAGCAACAGTTGAAAGCACTCTGTATTCTTGACGCAACTCCCCCTGCGGCTAACTCCATCACTTTAAAATGTTGTTGAGGTGATTTACCCGTAACTAAGGTGACGGCTGGTCCTTGTTCCGTATCCTGGTGAGACTGGGATGAGTCAGTTGGACTCACCTGAACTAAATCCCCTCACAAAACTGTCAGCTTCTCAAACTTGATACAGACCCTCCGGTTACTCCAGGTAACGTGTTATCTGTAGATGGGATTCAAATTCTGATGGGAATTAGATTCAAAACTAGGGAGGAGTGAACTCTCCCTCCCTGGGTGTGTGTGTGTATGTGTTTTACTGTGTATCATCACTTCCAGGTGTGTGAGCCCCACCTGTAGTCTGAGGGAGGGACACAGGGAGAGAGAGAGAGCGAGACAGGAGGGGGCTGGAAGGAAAGTATGAGTGGGGTGCAGGTTTCTCTGCTGTTGCCCAACCTGTTAATGCCAGTGGCTTCAGACTACCAGTGGCTTCGGACCTCACAGGCTCCATCGCTCCCCTCTTGTCCTTGTGCTCTTCCTGTTACCTTGGCCCGGCAGAGATATGAACACATCTTCTAGATAGGAGGTGCATGACTGAACACTAACGAAGCACCAACAGAGAGTTTGTTGCGACAATTCCAACCTAACTTCAAATCAAGAATTTTGGAGAATTTTGAATTGGGACATCCCAAAGGATAAAAGGTAAGTGTCTGTTTTTATTAAGGTTTGGTCAGGCTGAGGACACTTTAACAGTTGAACTCATAGATAAAGACATCACCATATATGTATAGCTGTTTTCTTTATAATACTGAATAAGATTTATGGAATTGACAGTATGTGCACTTTGTGTGATCAATCATCTAATAACTGTTATTACAATTGGTTAATAATGGTTCCACTTTTAAAGAAGTAAGGTTATAATCTTACAGATCATATTTCTTACAGATCAGTGTCTTATATTCACACCAGCTGATCAAAACTTTCTGGCCATTGTTTTCCATATCTTTCTGCCACTGTATGATTTTCTGACCAACTATAGCCCACAAATAAAGGCCAATGTCAGGGAAAAGTTGAGTCCCTGGGTCATATTTATCCAGCGATAAACCCAGTAAAAGGTCAGCTTTGAATCTCTGACACTTAAACAAAGGCTCTGTTATGGGCTTGGAGGAAGTGACAAGCAGCTATCAGGAGTGAATATCTGTCACGGCGTGTCTCCTGTACTGTACAGTACAATAACCCCCCCATGTGTCTGTGTCCCTGTCTGTCTCCATGTTTCACCGCAGCTTTACGAGCTGATGCAGCAGAGTAGTTACCTTTCATGTCAGCAGCTCTCTGCCTCTGTCCCAACCTCACCTTCATGCTGCAGTTTTTTTTTTTTTTTTCCTCCAGTCGTAGCCCTCGCTCCCACACACACGCCTCTCTGCCTTGTTCTGGCATGTTTACGCGCTTCCTCGCTCACTCTCGCTGTCAAACCTCTCTCCCCCTTTTTCTTCTCCACGCCGTGACCTCCGTGTTGTCTTGTCTTCCATTGCATCTTTGCACTGTCCATACAATGTAAATGGGTTTAGGATAACGTGTGCTCGGCTAACATGTGAAATGTTTTGTGCTGTTTGTTTCAGGAGAGAAAAATCTGCCATATCAAAGGACACTTTGATAAAAGGAAGGACTGAATCCTCTTGTGGATTACTACAATGAATTTGGCCTTTTCATCCGAGAAGCACAAATCCCTTTTCCCCCTCCTCCTCCTCTTCTATGTCCCTCTCACCTGTCTATGCCAGTCCAACAACACCAGCTCAGTTAGTCCCACAACCACTTCCTCAAACGTTACGTCCCAGAAGGCTGTGCCAGGCTGCGGGGCAGGACTAGACCCCGTCTATAGGTACCTGTGTGACCGCCGGGCAGCATGGGGCATTGTCCTGGAGACCCTGGCCTCCTCAGGCTTCCTGTTCAGCATGATTCTTCTGGCAGGCCTGCTGCTCTGGTCCCTGTGGATCTCTGTCTCATCACGCCACCAGCGCAGCAGCATCGGAGGCACGATAGCCTGCATGTTCATGTTCTTGTTGGCCACAGGTGGGATCTTTGCCATCAGCTTCTCCTTCATCATCAGTCTCACCCCTCAGACCTGCCCCACCAGGATCTTCCTCTTTAGCGTGCTCTTCTCCCTGGCTTTCTCCTGCCTGCTGGCTCGCTGCCTTGCCCTGCTGGGCTTCGCAGCCACCCGGGGCTGGGGGGAGCCTGCTGTGGCACTGGGGCTCTTCACCGTGCAGGTGATCATCTCTACAGAGTGGCTGATCCTCATACTTGTCAGGGATAAGAAACCTTGCGAGTACAGCCAGGAGGAGTTTGTCATGCTGCAGATCTATGTGATGTGCCTCTTGGCTATCAGCTTGATCCTTTCCCTAAACTTACTGGGTCGCTCCTGCTTCATGTACAGCTACAACTACACAGGGCGCGCCCGGCAGCATGGCCGCACTCAGGCCACGCTGCTCTGCCTCACACTGGTGCTCTCCACCTGCATCTGGGTGGTGTGGATCACAATGCTCATCAAGGGAAATGCTGAATTGGGCCGTCGGCCACAATGGGACGACCCGGTGATCACCATCGCCTTGGTGATCAATGGCTGGGTGTTGTTGATGGGCCACGGGTTGTGTCAAGTGGCCTTCCTCTGCAGGGGGGAGGCCAGGTCCAAGGATATCCCCCTGAGCTTCGCCGGCTGGACCAGCCCCAGCGCTGATATCCCAGGACTGGGCAGTCAGAAGGAGGGAAAAGAAAACGGAAGCTTTGAGAACGATGGCGAGAACAGGAGAGGTGAGAAGACGTCCTCATTACCCAAAAACTGAAGCGGCCTCATTGAAAGGGAATAAATTATGCTTGACGTAGGTGGACATAGAATATTTCCATTATAGATTAATCTGCTGATTATTTCCTTGATTAATCATTTTGGTCTATAAAATGTCAGAAAATTGGGGAAAAAAATTCCCCTCAAAATTTCCCAGAATGCAAAGTGACATTTTATTCTGACCAATAGTCCAAAATCTAAGATATTCAATCCATCATCATAGAAGACAAACCAGTCTGAACCAGTGAATTTAAAAAAAAAAAAAAAGACTTGATTGTCAAAATTGTTGCAGATTAATTTTCTGTTGATCAACTAATTGTTGCTGCTCTAAAAATAATAATAAAACCTCATGGGAGAAATTCTTAAAGTCATTTAATTAATGATATATAAATACCGCTACAATGATGGTTGATGCCGATTGGCTGCATTTGTCAGGTCTGAGAATGAGCACTTTGAAATGTCATCATCTCTACACAAACTATAAGACTGGGAATTATGACAACATATGCTAAACAAGACAAACTGTACTGACAAGCAGGGAACAGGGGTCTCGAGTTGAGAGTAATCAGCAGGAATATATGTTGGACATGTAACCTGAAAGGAGTAGAGCAGTTTTTTACTTTTCAAAGTCCTTTTTTGTGAGGCGTTTGTTATTTTGTCCACCTCCTGTACAAATAGTAACACAGCTAAAAATCTATAAATCCTGGTAATTACAGTTGCGTCTGATCAGCAATCCCAGATTCACAGAACGACATTCTTTATGTTGAAATATAACTGCAAGTCAAAATGAATATGGAGCGCGCGTCCAACATTACAAAATGAATTCCACTATCAGTCAGCTCGGCTCTCACTGTGGGCTTTTATGATGAACAGTATATAATGAGCTGATAATTAGCTAATTGTATCATGTGTCTCCCTCCAGGCAGGAGGACTGAGCCGGCCCTGCGATCACCCTACGAGTCTGGATTCTCCATGACAGTGAGTAATAAACCATTAGGATTAACAGTCTGACTTCACATAGTTCGTAATTAAACGCTGTGACCTTTTGCTAGTGGAGGCAATTATGGCTAAGTCATATTGTAAGGTTAATGAAAGCACAGTTTATCATGGGCCATAATTGCACTGACATGATGAATGCGTGATTCTATGTATGTGTATGTGTTTCAGGAAATCGACCCTGACAAAGATTACACCATTCCTCGCCCTCAGACCACCAACTACAGGGAACCTTATGATGAATATTATGGACACAATTAAATATCACACTGATTTTACTGTCTGGTGTTTTACTCTCACACTCACACACACACTCACACACAAACACACGATACCAAAGCCAAAGCTGAGGGTGACCCAACTCATGCACTAATCTGTACTTAAAGTACTTGGCACAATAATGTTTTTTTAATGTTTCATTTTCTCGTGCAAATGTAAATATGTTTTGTTTAGTTTTATAAAAAGAAGAAAAGAATGTCATTTTAAATCTGCCAGTAGGATGTGAAATGCTCTTAAAAAAAAAAAGAAAGAGAAAAAAAAAGACTCAGCAGTATGATTCATCTGCTTGAGTTTCATCATCTAGGCTGGATGGGTTCAGATAGTCCGGCTTTCTTCTAGTGGGAAATACACATCATAGATGCTTAGTGGAAGTGTGTGGTGTGCACATTGTGTGTTGCTCTGAGATGGTATATAATAGCCCTGAGGTGATAGAGGAGGCGTGAAACTGTCACTCTGGAGGTGCCAAACAACTGAGCAGAGCAGAGGCATCTGTGAACAGTAGAGAGGAGGGATGAAAGGAGAGCAGAGGAGAGGAAGAGGAGATGAGATGAGACAAGACGGGAGGAGGATACGACGGGAGACCTGTCGGCGCTGTGGGAGGCTTGTGCCATCACTGATTAACATCTTCATATTCAAAGTGACATTACAGTCACAGGGCTCTGTTGTGGCGCAAACAGGGGATGTGTTCTGTGTGGAGAGAAAGATACAAGGTATACAAACAAAGTATGCCTCTTTTCAATAATACATATCCTAATGATTTTTTTTTTATTACACATGCTGTAAAGTGTTATCAATAAAAGGTTTTATCTGTACATAAAAGCGCAGATTTGTTTGTTATATTCTTAAAGCTCAACCTTTGCTTCTCCCACTCACAATCTGCACAGATGGCACACCAAAGGCCAATTACTGTCTCAACCAGAGTCAGTGCCATGGCTGCAGGCACCCACTACATACTGTAGGATTAACCTCACACAGAGCAGAATGGTAGTACTACAGTTACACCACCAGGGGGCAGTGTCTAGGCATACCAAGTAGACTGACTTGCTCTGGGCGGATGAGGAAAAACTCATCAAAAGTGAAGTTTTTCCAAGAAATCCAGTGCCTGACTAAAGAAATGAGTGATTTAGCAGTAGTACATATCCTAATAATACATATAACATCTATTGACCATGGTATTAAAGCCTAAAATAAGTAACATTATTAAAATTCATTCAAGTTATTTATAGTCTGAGATGATTTAGTTTCTGATGGCCTGTTGTGAACTTATTGTTCTCCCACAGAGGCCTGTAGTCACTCTGCCATCCACAAATGTCAATTCCTCACTTCAACGGATGCAATCTTCACACATCCCCTCTTATCAGACGGCCTTCAATCTATTCTTCCAATTAGCCCGACTTCAATTACTCAGAGAGAGCATCCCATCAAATTGGCAATTGGCCTCTTGTGCATTAGTGCAATTAGCAGGGATATGAGGTTTCCCGCCACATCCAGCCCATTTACGGCCATTAACTCCTGATGCAATTAAAGATTGTTCCAGATTGTTCCCCCTTGGCAGCAATAAAAAAGAAAGTTGGGAGATGGCAGCAGCAAATGTAGGAAGAGTTTATCACGCGCTATCTGGAGGAAAAAAAAAAAAAAAAAAAAGTCAAGAGTTGACGCCAGTGAAACCCAGCCGAGCAGTATTAAATGTTGCCTCCCTCTATCGTCTGACTCACATGAGCTAATGCACCACAGAGAGGGAAAAGTTGCAGCATTCCTCCTAGCTCTCATACTACCTTTAATCAAAAACAGCTCCGCCATTATCTCCTTTTGGTGTAGGGTTTTGTACTATTTAAAGCAGTCTCTCTCCTGATTGGATAAGCCAAACACCGCAAAGAAAACGATAAGACTGAGACAATCATGGAAAGGAAATAACATAATGGTTACCAGCTCCCAAATCAAGAAATGTTATCAGGGAATGTGCTCTATCACCTCTTGGGTCACCATTACGTATGAGTGCTTGGAACCTCATATAATGTTAATAAGTATTCAAAGACCAGTATAAAAACCAAACAGTTTATTTATTATATACATTCAATAATAATGAATGAATAATGAATAAACAAGGCAGACACAAGGATGGCAAAATAAAACATTGTGAGAAAAATCAATGTCACTTATTGAAAAAAAAAAATCACTTGGATAAAATGAGCTTTTAAGAGCATGTGACATAAAAAAAAAAATCCACATGCAATTCAAACCCATTTATTCAATCCCTGTACAAAAACTCCCACTGGTTTGACTTGAGCACAGTGCAGGGAGTCGGGGTCAGAGTTCAGACAGGCCAACAGCTGAGGATAAAACTTTGGCTTCTGTGTTATTCCAGCATACCTCTGTGGTTTATTTTCTGTTTTTTGCAGCCTTCCAAATACTCCCAATTAGAGACAAAACAAGCCAAAGCAGCCCACCGCAGTCACTGCAGCTGCGCCACAGTCACTGCTCAGTAACCATTACGCCGTCTCCACGCGAGCTTTTGCCGACTGGATGAGTGAGGTGGAGATGTTGCTAAAGGAGCATCTCTGTGGGCAGGTTCATTATACTCAGTACCAGGCTGGGTGCAGGCGACTGCTGCCAGATTGGTGTTGTGTTTGCCTGAACACCAGCCTCACCTTTGTGGAGAAATTTATTTATTTTTTCTTTCTACAGAACAGCTTAAGGCCAAATTGTCATTGGGTGGTTCGTCATTGTTATCACTTTTGAGTTTTACTTTCATTATCAAAGAAAACCACAGGGGGTCAGACATACCAAATTAAACTTTACACATCTGATATGACTGGTGATTACCACGACGACCACAGAGGCACAGAGCAGAGATAACCCAGATTACTGAAGCGGACCAAATCGGCTGCGGACGCTTGCTTCTCCCCTTCTCACCCAGACACTTTCTTCTGGACCTTTACTGAGATTTCTCGCCACTCGTGTCACTTCGCATCACATAACACCCTCCGCCAAAGTTCTCTCTACCTCCTCCTGCTACGTAAACACCCTCCCGTCCTCCACCTAATCTTCCCTCTCCAGCACTATGATTTGAATTCATGCACAAATGAAAAGATTGACACCTTTCCTCTCTCTCTCTCTCTCTCTCTCTCTCACAAAAGCATGCATAGCAACACTTCTGATAATACTTGTAAGGAATTAATAAGACAAAAAAAAGAGGTAATGCTCGTCGAAAATACTCATTGGACCTACTGCACACAGTTTTAACAATCATACAAAACATTATTACCCCTCCTCGCACTGTCCGCTCCGCCCTGAGCGCACTGTACCCCCTGAAAAAAAAACAAGACAGCGGGGGACGTTGTTATCCTGTCAGCTAATGATTAATGGCTCAGCTTCTCACCTTCACCGTCACCACCACAATGTCCCTCGACTAACCACCCACACACTGTTTAATTGTTCAAAAGGTGGCCACTGCTGGGCCACAGGGCCCTTTCGACATTGTGTGGACGTTTTTCTTTGCCTGTAATTTGGCCCTACTGGCAATTCAAAACATCCTCTCTCGTCCACCTCTGTCTTTCTGCATATCCCTCATGGCTCCATCTGCTCTGATTTCCCTTGTCTGCAGCAAACACCTCTGCATCTACAGCGTGTTCATGTGTTAAAAAAAAAAAAAAAAGCAAATAAATTAGTGTGTGGACCAAATTCAATTTAACAGGGTCGTCTTGTTTGCAGGTCACAATTCCCAAATTGTTGCAACCTTTTAAACATCTATGATTTTTGTAGACACTGTGGCAATGACATTTCCCAGGATGCTGTACTGTTTCAACCAAGAAAAACAAAACAGCTTCAACCCACAGATAAAGAAATATAACAAAGTAAAGGCAAAAAAAAAAAAAAAAAAAAAAATCAACCACAAAAATAAGAAATACATCAGGACCAAAAATGTGCTTTCTTCAGAAAAATCTTTGGAACCAAAAAGGCAAATAATAGCAATAACAACATAGTGAGAGTATATGGAGATGTAATACATAGGACAGAGACTTAAATTGTTTGCCAGTCTTTTTACGACGCCTTCAAACACACCGGTAAGGTTAAAAGTATTCAGACCGAACAATCCCAGAGAGCATGATGGACTTAAAATTACAAAATGATGTGGACAGCAGAGTTCCCAGCTAGTGACAGTGTGTGTGTGCTGTCCTGTCACACTGAAAATAAGGAACATAATAGAAAACTGTCAGCTGCTTTGCTCACTAGAATGAATCTTAGGATACTTCAAGACACCATTACATGACTGCGGTCTCTTTGTTTTAATGTATTCTAATCTGGGCTGTTCTGCTGGGATCTACTGTTCTGCTGAGTTGAGATCAGACACTGTTTCCATGCACGGAGCAGCTCTGCCTAGAAGCCTGTAGGCATAAATATCTCAATTGGCCAGGAGGGATTCCCATTCGGCTTGACTGGCAGATGATTGGTTTCCCATGTGGGCGTACCGAGTTCAAATCTGCTGTGCTAAATCTAGTTCATCTGTGTTTTATGGTTCTTTGTCCATTTGACCCGTTCATTCACTGCAGTGCCGCTGCAGCTGGAATGTCTGACAGTCTAGGAGATAAAAAGAAGTGAGTCCTTCTTTGGAAGAAGTACTATGAGCAGATAAGGAACTAACATCCAAGATGAGCTTTAGAGGGGAGGTACACTGAATTCTCAAAATGGACATACAGGGATAGTTCAAGGATGAAAAGAGTACAAACTGATTCATCTTAGTGTTGCAATTAGAGTAAGAAATGGAATATGTGTGGACCAGCAGTGAGGACAATGTGAAATTAATGGACAGTTTCAACGCGTCCACGTTATATATAATGACATTTCTATGCAACTTCTTATCAATGGCGTCAAAACATAATAAGGTGAATGAAAAACTGAGGTAATGCAGAAAAAAACAAGTTGCTTGTTTCCTTTTCCTTGTCATTTTCACACTTTTTTGAATGATTTTTTTTTTTAAAAACATTAGTTTTTGTTTTCTTGTGTTTCCTTTTACACTTGGGGGAAGATGTGAAATGGAAAATGACAAAAGAAACCAAAACAAAACAAAAAACAGAGGCTTTTCCCATGCCGTTGTTGTTCATAGTTTGTTATTACCGGGACAACAGTGGTTTCTGTCAGTCAGATGCTCCCAAGTTCCCTCCTCCGGCTGAATGTTCAGTATGCCAGCTTTACAAAATAACAATAATAATTCCTACATCCTGTATATTGAGCAGTCCGAGTTTGATTCGTTTTTTTACAGCACAATGCTAAACCATAGGGACGTCTCTGCTGTGGAGGGCTTTACGTCAATGTAGTGTTTAAAAACATAAGTACCTTTTTTTTTTTTACTAGTAATGCTGTGCTGTGGCAGTTCTATCATCATGTGCAGGCCAACACTAAAGGAAAATGTGGAGGAAACTGTATACTGAGTGCTCAATGTAAGTGTGTGTATATAGGTCTGATTAGGTCTTACAGGGCAGTGGATATACTGTAAGTTCAAAAAAAAGGTTTGTAGTGTGCAGGATCACACAGGAACAGCAGTCTCTCTCCTCCCAGGTCCCATAGTGTTTCTAAAAAGGTAACCGTCCTGAAATTGTGCCCCGTAGTTCAAAACAGCAGGCTCCGGCTTTTTCTTTTTTTTTCTTTTTTTTTATGTGGGAGACACTCCTGGCAGTTCTTTTCATTGTATCCATGTCAGTGACAGACAGACGAGTACAGAAACAGAGTTTTGAATTGATGATGTGGCAATGACCTCTCTCGCCACCAAAAAAAGAAACAACAAAACACATGAGTTGTCACTATAGTTCGCCTGCAGAAAAATGGAGGGGAGCTCCCGTCAAACAAAGAGCTTGAAAAAGGGGTTTTTGGAGCGATGTGAAATTCCTTGGGTGTGATTTGCAGCTTTAGTAAGGAGCGAACCGACTGTATCCCGCCCGGTATAAACTGGCCTGAAAGAGACGAGAAGGAAAACACAGTCATATACTGGAAATAATGAAGTTACAGCAAAACACAGAATGTTGCTGTTGTGAAAAAATGTTTAAGAATTATGTTGCATTCTAGTATTGCAGTTCTTTTTTTAATGTGACAAAGTTTCAGTTTAATTGTCTTGCAGATGACCAACAAGAAAAAGCTCCATGTTTAACACGGGCACACACTGTTCAGACCTCCCCCTCCTCTAATTCGTCTTCTCTTCTCTTAAAAAACAGACTATTATGTGACATTAACTACCCTCTTTAGAAATACAACAATCTAATATTCCACTCTAGTTGTTCTGTAGAGTTGGAGTCAGTTTTCTCACCATGGCTCCCACTCCGTAAGCAGCAGCAGCTGGAGCTAAAGCGTGGTATGGATCTGTAGTGTACACCCGGCCATAACTAGCAACGCAAACACAACACACAAGAATCATTTAATAACATCATGCTGCCATTCAGGTACATTTTACACAGCATCTAATCTCCTAAAACACATCTTCATGAGCCTCTGTTGTACAGTGAAGTGCGTGTGCATCTCTGTTTGTTCATGTGTGTCCCGGGTTGACCTCACCTGTCACTGTAGGCGGCAGCTGCAGCGGTTGCTCCGGTTACGGCTGCGGGCTGGGCGTAGCGATAGGCAGCAGCGGCAGCGGCAGCAGCAGGGTAGCCTCCCTGGAGACACACACACACACACACACAGAGCATAGCTAACTCACATGCCTCTGAGGAAGAAGGTGGGGTAAGGTGTGTAAGTGAGGGGGGTGGGTTGGGGGTAGGGGGGCACATATACAACATACTGACATTTAATTTTGAGAATTCTTGATATATATATAGTGGGGTCCAAAAGTCTGAGACCACTTTCCGGAAAGTCTCAGACTTTTGGACCCCTCTGTATATTTCCTTGCATATATACACACAATTACAAGTGAAATACAGTATGTGTCAGTATATTGCATTTCTGTATGGGGAAAGAAGGAGGTGGTGTGCTGTTGGATGTTGGACAAAAGTACTTTAACAGTGAGACAGAGGGGAAATTGGACTGTCGAGAATGAGTTAGATTGTATTATTACCACTACGGGAGAGAGGGGGAGGTAAAAACAGTGGAAGACAAAATGTTCACACAGTTGAGGTCATATAGAAACCTCATTGTCTCATCAGAGCAGAAGATTCAAGTAACAAACAGATATGTCAAGAGAACACCTACAGTAGTTTGAGGACACTAGTAGAGATGTATTTATGATAAAAACAGCATTTCTTAAATTGTTATTGTGCTCTTTCATGTGGATTCAGGAGACAGACCAAAGAAAACAGAAAGGTAGACAGGAAATAAAAAGTCACACACACAAACACACCCACGCAAGCCTATGCTGACACTAAAAATGTTTAAAAAAAAAAAAAAAAAAAATCAGAAAATCTCCTTTCACTGAGACTGCATGCAAATTACATTTCAAACTTACTGAAAAAGACAACACCACTACATTTGGACCTGATCAGAACAGAGCAAAGCACACAACAGAACAGAAAACCCCCCCCAGCATTCTCCCAGACGCCTGCAATACACGGAGCGGAGGCGGAGGGGGGCGGGACAGAAAAAAAACGGGGTTATTAAGGAAGAGAGCAAGGCTTTCTGGGTGAGTGGAGGAAGTGGAAGAGGAGGGCAGTAATACAGTATGTCTTGCATGCAGCAGCTGATCAGCACATGCTTCAATAATCATCCTGGGAGGGGTCAGATCGGGGTGGTTAATTCAGGAAGAGACCATGTTCTCCATTTTAACTTGAGACTTCAGAGCATCTCACACCCCAGGCTAACATTGACTGGACACCGCTGTGAAATGGGAGCCTCCAATTTTAAAAGAATGATGCTTAAAAATGTTCCTTTTTGATGTTTGTCAAGTTTTTGCAGACGAGAGAACAAATTAAGGATTGGTGTAATTTTTCTCCAAAACTAGCCAACCACACAAAAGAGACCAGGTTCTCTTTTGAACAAACTGGTGGGAAAAAAATACACACTTAATACAATTTAGTAGTTTAGTAAAACAAACAAACAAACAAACCCCTTCCCCACAATCGAGAAAAGTGCACATTTCAGTGAGTTAGTAGAAAAATAAAGCAAAAATTCAAAGCAGTGGTCAATTTTTTTTTTTTTTGAACAACTAAAAGATGTTCCAGATCAGATCAGAAGATGATTCATAAGATCAGAGCAGGTAGTAGAGTAAAACAATGCACACTGTGGGTTTAGGTGTTGAATTGACCCTACCTGAGGCAATCTGGGACTAAGGACTGAGTCCTGAAACACTAGTCTATAGAGAGAACAGAAACAACCGTTGTCAACCTGGATACACACACACACACACACACACACACACACATACACATACACACACACACACACACACACACACACACACACACACACACACACATGCACACTCGCACACACTGACGCACGCTGCCGCATACGCCCACAGAGCAGCCTTTGTAGTGGTGTGTTAGAGACCCTCTATCCTATCATTAAGATTTCACAGCTCTATTTATTCTATTTTTAAATCAATATGACTTATTTTGACCCGAGCTGTTGTATAATGAGGGATGTTTTTGCCGCGACAAAAAAAAGAATCCTGAGGCAAAAACTACCTTGATTTCATGAAGGTTCTTGTGTTAATTTGTACCGAGCGGTGCTTCTTCATCGTGGGCTCATTCACCTGTTATGCAGGCAGCTCTGTGCAGCGCATGACTGGACGCACATGCAGAATCACCCCCAGAGGAGAAGAGCAGGAGAAAGCCGTGAGAAAAGAGGGACAGAAGGGTGTGTTGGTGGGAGGTGAGTTTACTTACATACAAGTCTGCGGCTCCGTAAAACCCATCCTGATACACCACACTGAGAGAGGAAGAAAACGCAGAGACAGAGAGAGGAGGAGGAGGAGTGGGAGGGCATGGGGAGATAGAAAGAGGGGGGAAGGGATGGTGTAGTGGAGGGGGGGTGCAAATAGAGTGGTGCACAGTCCCAAAACCAGAGTGGATGAAGGTCAACACAAAGCAAAAAGAAAAAAGGAAGATAGATAGAGAGAGAGAGAGAGAGAGAGAAAGAGATACAGTAGTTATTTCACACCCATGCAGCATGCAGAGGAAATACAACTCCATCTAAGCTCCACAACTGCAACCAAAAACATCCAGCACCGTTATGCATAACAATAGACTCATGGGGCTAATAGATAAAGTTCATTGACTAGAACTGAACTGAAATGAAACCATAAAGCGCTACTGTTCCCCAGCTACGAGAAAATCAAGGCAGTAAAGTCCACTTTTAATAGATAATTTGATGAGGAAATGGAGTCTGAGAGGTGCAGTTTTTATTGGCTTTTTAAAGCCGTCAGTGGAGCGGAGATGAAGAGGGGATTTCCTGCAGCCCCCAATTTAATCTTATTTAGCTTAATTTGGATGTCATCATAGTAAGCAGCCACAAGGCAATTAAGCAATCAATTCTGCTTTGATCTAAATATTCTAGCAGTCACAACCCCATTAGCCAATCATCACAGCACAGCAACGACATGCACAGTACACATACCGAGGGGACACAAAACACATTGCAGTAAACATGAAGAATTTTTAGCAGATCTGTGAGCAGGGTGACTGCCTGTGCATAATGACTGAATCTGCTGTGTGTGTGTGTGTTTATGCAAATCTACTGATGGCAGTATCTGTGTGTTTATTCAAATGAACATTCAATGGGTGCAATCCTATCAGCGTGTTGTACTCCACTGAATAGCTTGTGAACCGACTGACAATGTGCCAGTTGGCCTGCTGAAGAGAGTGAAGTGTGAATAATGTTTGAGCATGAGAGCTGTATGAGCACAGCTGTATTAAACAGAGACCTGGTCAAATAGAATTTGGAAAATGCTTCTGAAAATAGCACTGATGAGGTGATGCTCAATAGATTTACTGATTGTACCTTAAAGCACACAGATCTGGGACAGCTACCAAGCATGTGAAGTCAACTCGTTCAGTTTATCTTTCTTACCCAGGGTAGGCAGGAATGGCAGGCTGAGGCACAGCTGCCCGCACGGCGCTGTAGACGGGCCGGCCTCGGCCCCTGAGGTGAGCACCACGAAACGCTGCTGCTGCTGTGGTGGCTGCTGCTGCTGCTGAAGGGTAGGGGAACCCTGGGACTGGAGGACGAGGAGGGGGAGGAGGAGGAGGTAGAGTAGAGGTAAGGAGGGGAGGGAGAATTAAAAAGGTAAGGAAGGAGGTGGAGGAGAGGAAAGAAAGATGGGGTGACAGTGGAAGATTTAGATGTAGGCAGGGGAAGGACAATGTGTATAGAAAAAATAGGGGGAGGCCCAGGAAGAATATAAGAAGAAAAGAAAGAGTAAAGAGAGAAGGGAGTAATACAACTATAGCCTTCAGGCCTTGATATCAATAAAGGTGTCAGAGAGGAGAAATGCTGGGCAAGCAGTGCTTTTATATAAATTAAAGACTGAAATGTGACTCAAATTTAAAGTAGGCTGTGGAGACTGTCTTTAGTGTGAGTAAAGGAGCTGGAGAGTAGCCTTACCTGCGTAGAGCTCTGGTCCATACATGGCCCCCACCATAGGACTCAACTTCCACCCCGCTGACACAGAGAGATGGGGGGGGGGGGGGGGGGTTCATTAATAGGGGCAGTTTACAAAGAGCATTAACTCCATTTTTACAATATATGAGAAATAAAGAACCAGCTTATTAAGCTATTAAGAAGCGCTCCTCTTCTGATTTCAGACAATATTCAAGCACCACAGAGCAGTGTTTCTTTCCAAAATTGATTATAATGCCTGCTGCTGTTGAGGCTGCTCAACAGAGTGCTACCTTGTTTTCATAAGACAGATTGACTGTGTCAGACTCACTCAAAACTACACCGGAAACTGTGATGGAAACAAACAGCAGTTGCTGCTGAGAGCTTGCCATGTTAATCAGCTGAACATGCTACACTGGCACTGTGGGGTGAAGCACCACAAAAACTGTATTCTGTATTTTTTTTTGTCAGGGGTCTGTGTGCTGCCTTGCAAACAGATGGTACAAATGAGCAAGGCCATGACAAGTATATTATGGGGAAGCTGGATGACCTGAGCAGATACAGTAGGTCAACAAATCGCCTAATTGCTGGATACATAATGGAACACAGACCAAAATCTTTACTGACACAAAGTATATCTAGGAACACTGCAGCAGCAAGAGGGACGATTTTTCTGCTCCAGACTAAATTAACATTACAATTCATGTATTTTGACACTTTATGAAGGTAATTTAACATTTATTTCATTTTTTTTTTTATAATTTACAGTACCTCACAATTATCTTACTTAAGTCATTCAAAAGTATCTAAATCCTACACAACACTAAAATACATTTTAAAGTTAACATTCAAGTTGATGATAAATAAATTGCACTGGATTCACAAAGGCAGAAATTCTCTTAGGTTAAACTCATCATGGGTATTCACTGATAAATTGATTCAGCTCCACAAGCTTCAACAAACAACTGAATAAATACATTCTGCTTACTTCATCTAAAAATAGAGTGAGAGGACTGACTTTCAGATTCTCAAAGCACACTCCTTGGCTCTTATCTATATTTTGATTTGATAAAGCTAACGTGCTATTTTGTTACATGATCCTGTTATAGGAAGAAGGTTATTGTAAGGACACCTTTGTTGGTTTCATCCCTTGCAATTAGTTAACCTGCAAAGCTTTCTCTTATCAACTGTTGAATTAATCTGAAAAAAAAAAGTAAAACTAAACTAAACTGAAATTGGTTCGCTGACGTCTTCACACAATGTGGTCTGCAAGAGAGATAAGAACAATAAAGGGTGGCTGCATTGTGTATTTAACCCTGCCTACGTCTGCCTCTCCCTGTGTGCCTATGCTATTTGGCTTATTAGGCTCATTGTTAGTGTGTGTCAGTGTGGCTGTTACCATAAGGCAGTGTGCTGAGAGCCTCTCCGTTAGGGTAGGGGCTGACCATTTTCTTGTTAGTCATCACCCTGGCAGTGGCGTTATTCACCTGGGGATGGAGGAACAGACGGTCAAAGACACAAACAACAATTCAACAGAGGAAACTAAAATAGCACACAGACCCAAGACCAAGGCTTTTATATTATGTATATATATATATATGTATATATATGTATGTGTGTGTGTGTGTGTGTTTATTTTTATAGTAGAATAACATTTAAATTGCCTGCTGTTATGTGCTGGTATTATGCTTGCCTCCATTTTTAGTACATATTGGAGCATATCTGAGGTTGATAATATTATTTCCTGTGTAGATGTACTGTAACAGGTTCATTAAAAAGGAGAATAGTGATGTCATTATTGTGTTATTATTATGAGTTATGGCCCACTTGTGTCAACATCTAGTACATTTTCTCCAATCATTCTGAAATTCATGCCCTATGTAATTAGTCTGTAACATAATCTTGTTTTTATTGTTACAAGGCGCACAAACAGCCATGTTTGTGTGCAAAAGTAGCTGGGGACTTTGAGTCATCATGCAATTAAAAGCGAGTTGCCCTGTAGAGATTTGGTGATTCATTGTGGAGAGAGAGATATAAGGGCTGCCAGGGGTGAAATTGGTTATATTGCTGCTGTGCCTACACAGAGAGGCGGAGGTTGGGGCACAGCACAAGAACTTTTTTTCATTTTTGGCATGCACAGGTGAATGTATGATTTTTTTTTTTTTTTAGGTGTATGTGTGCTGGCTGACATTTCAGTCTAATGCTTAGGCCTTTCAATCCAAGATGGCTGATAATCTCCTCTCTGAGCTTCAAAGGCTCACACTCCGGTCCCTTGATCTATCCTCATCTTCCTTTGATGGGCTTTAAGAGAAGGAGATTGTAGCCCTCTGTAATAACCCTTACTGTCCGAGTCTGCATTTGAAGCTCTACATCTGACTGTGTGGCAAGCTAAAGATTAATGACCTTTTGGCTAGATGAGGGGAGAGTGTGTGCATGTGTGACAAAGAAGAGAGAGACTGAGGTATGAGGGTGCTTGTGTGCGCAAACACGCTGCACTCCCATTTAGAAGACCATTAATGCCTACACTGCCATTCGCGTTGCCTCTCAGAACATGACTCAGTGAGTCATGTTCTTTATCTGCCGAGCTTCATTCAAATGGAAATGAGGTTTACCTCATTTTTCTCTCATTGCGAATGACAAGGTCAGTAGCAAATGATTCAATTAGCCTAGCTTGGCTAGCTATCTGATGCAACTGTCCGCGGGTGTCTGAGCGGAGACATTTTGAAATGTAAATCAAGTTAATGAATCAAATTAATGTCAAATTGTTTATATCACAGTGAAATTTTGTCCAGACTCGTGAGAAGTTTTATGTTGACTAGTAACAGTTGATGATAACAGAGTTTAGCCTATGCTAATGGTGGGCAGTTGCCTGTATGTGTGTGTGTACAGTATATATACCTGTGTTTGTTTCATGCGCAATTAATGAAATTGGGTTGACAGGAAGACATGCAAATCAACAGAGACCAATATGGAAGGCAAATCTCAAAGAGTTAATGATTAATAAAACCTTCAGCCTTTCTCATCCCACTTTTGCCCTCCCAATCCAGCCTGAACAACAGACCCGGACAAAATGAAGTCACATTTCCATATGAAACCAAACTTGTGGGGTTTACATACCTAAAAAGAAATATTCAAAAAAAAAAAAAAAAATACAAAGGAGAGGGAGAGAAAGAGGGGGTGCAAAAACATTTGTTTGACAAAATTAATAATCATATAACACAGAAATTACACGCAGCCAAATATGGGCGCATCACATGACCAAGAGTGAGTAACAAACCAAAAAAAGTAAAAAATTCAGCCAATCAGCAAGCGTCGGATGCAGCATAGAGACCAATCAAAACAATCGCAGCACTCCCACATCAAACACATAAGAGACAAAGATGGGACAAGATAAGTTAAGAGGAAGGGATGCAGGTGAGAAGTAAAGAGACAGAGCCAGTCCATGTACAAAAAACGGTAGAACATAAAGATGGAATGAAGAGAAAGAGAAAACAAGGGAGAAAGTTCTTACATGAGCAACACACACACACACAAAAAAAAAAACTAATAACAATTACTGTTTAAAAAAAAAACATATATACCAAGGTGCATCATTCAAATAAAGCAATTAGATTTGGTGACCATTCTCCTGAAAATCTCATTATATGTGGTGGGTTGAGGAACAGAGCACCAAAGGATGGAGGGAACAGAGAGAGAAAGAAAGAAAGAGAGAGAGAGAGTGTGTGTGTGTGAGAGAGAGCAATCCTCATTCCCAAAAAAGGAGAGAAATAAAATGAACATGAGACACTATGCCAGGCATTAGAACTGTGTGTCACAAACTAAGACCAGTACACTATGACTATGACTACTACTACAACTACTAATACACAGACAATCCACTACAAGAAAACCAAACCAAAAGAGGAAAACAAAATGGCAGCATAATAGAGACCCAAAAAAACAGCAAGGTAAACCCCATATCGGTTTAGAGATGCATATGGTTACACAACACTGGCTGATTTGATAAGAGGTTCCTAAACATATTTTTATTTTGACATAAATTAGCAAAAGATCTCCAATGAAAAGTTCCAGTTTAATGTTTAACGGCACTGCAAATGAAGACAAAAACTAGTATTGCTAGTCTAGGTATGTACATTTGGTCAGGTTTTGTCTAGGCAGTCAACACACTCTGGCAGAAGTGTTATAGCATCCTTGAACTGTCTCATCCTAAATCTGTAGTCACATTAAATGTGTCCAATTGACTAATGTTTGACAAACTAAGCTAAAAGCAGACAGGGTCAATAAAATGAAAGAATTCAAAACCAGAGCGGCGTTATTTGCCCTGCAGCTCGGGGTCTGCATTCACTCAAAGCAAATCGTAGGCAGCGTAAGGGAGCAAAGCTTCATATCATTTCTGTTGATTTTTATTAATCAAGAAAATGAGTACTACATACATTAAGTCCAATGGAGAATTAATCAGATGGATTGTGGATAGCCGTGTCATTGCATAGAGGAGGGTGATTACATTCGGTCATTCCCAGTGAGGTGTTAATGACATGGTGGAGGGTGGGGAGGGGAGGGGAGAGGAGGGGGGGGGCGGGCGCGGGCATGTGGGAAAAATATTACTACTAAAAGATCCAATCTGTTGAAGGTGCTGTGTCCGTCTGTCTGTGTGCCTGTGATACTGTGCGTGTTGTAGCTTTCTCATTCAGTAAATATGAAATACAAAGGCTAATATTGCAGCTTCACAATATACTGTACATAATACAGTATATAGCACTAAATGCCCATTTCAGGGGTGGGGTGGGGAGGGGGATCAGTTCAGTGATAGATGTTTGTACACAACTTACCGTTGCCGTAGAAACAGCGAGTGGTTACCGTGGAGACTGACAACAACACAAAGAAGTCGTCAGGGAAACAGAAAAAATATAATAAATAAAGGAACAAATAATCCTAGTAACAAAAGAAACCTAAATGTCCCCCCCATCTTCCCCCAAATAAAAAAACCTGATAGCAGCAGTGTTACAGCTCAGGACAGAATATAAGAGAAAGAAAGAAGGAGGAGGAAGGAAAGGGAGAGAGGATGCGAGCTCTCGATGCTTAACAGAGCTCTGAGCATCATTACAACAATCAGACCAGTGACAGGAAAGTATTCGGTGCTCTAGAGTACAAAAGACGTGGTACAGGAGAATGGAGATATGGGGGCAACCTTGCCTTAACCCAAACACTAGCCTATTGAATGCACAGTGAAGGACTGGAACACCTCCAAGGAAAAGTCAGAAGAGCAGATACAAATGCACACCACCCTCCATCATAAGAGCAGAATAGCAAAAGGGTTGGTTTAACGCTGTCTGGGTCTATTACAGTCAAAAGGACAAGTGGAGGTATTTTGGTTAGATGTTGCGAGAGAGGACTCATTCTGGTGTGGTTAAGTTAGGCCACAAGGGAAGAGTGTGTATTTGGAAATTGGGCAGAATGGCTATAATTTCCAGTTTTTACCAGTCACCACAAAAGAACATACTGAAGGCTGTGCAATAGTCAAACAATGAAAGTAAGACAAAACAAACTAAATGATAAAAATGGAAACACAATAAGGCAGTCAGATAATGAAAAAAAAAAAGAGTATTAGAGTTAGAAAAACAGCTGTAGTTTAATTTCAAATAAACATAAAGTGACAGAAAGACAAACTTGACTGGCAACGAGAGAATGAAGGAGTAAGGAGGAGAAAGAATGGAGCCGACACAGAAAGAAAGACAGGGGGTTGGAAAGGGCAAAGTGCAAACTCTCTTTCCCCTTTTCTTTCAACCGTCTACTTTTTCACTCATGTACAAAGCAAACACACATGGATACTCGCACATTTCATTCATTGATCTTTTCTGGGGCAAATCATGCAGTAACAGAAAGTTTCAGTAACAAAACAGGACCGGTCAAATCCAAAGCTGGGGGGGGAGGGGGTGACAGGGACACGAGGAGCTGGTAAGCCTTCACCTCAGGCCATCGCCAATCCAACAACTCACAATCAAGTTCTTATCGAATCTAACTTCCTCTAAATAGGAATAATACTACTGAATAAAATCCTCATAATGGCTGATAATGTTTACGGGAATGGCTGCTATAACGCCCAGGCCAAAGTGAGCTGAAGGCCAACTGTGTCCCACTGAGGAGAGCGTGGCGCCGCGGCAGCACTGGTCGGTGAGTGTGCATGGTCAAGCATGCACAACCACAGGCACAACTTCTTCTCATCCTTTTCACCACACACATCCATGCAATGATGATCTCGTCTCACTAGCCGCCCCACATTTGATGAGACTAAGGCATGCAGAGCTTCACCACTTGTGACAACACACACACACACACGCCTCAGCTACTCTGCACTGTCGTGTTCAAATGTCTGACTAAAACTCTGCGCTGCGGAGGAGCCGTCACTTTCCATAACACTCAGATCCACCACAAACACACAACCTTAGAGCAGGAGTTAGTCAAGGGGGAGTGTAAAGGGTTCAGCATGGTCTCTGTACCTGTCCACACAACCCTCTCCTGTGGTCATGTACACGCTGCCTGCAACCACTGACGTGTATAGTTGCCCTCACATTGCAGTTCTGCGCTGTGGACAAATCTACAGCAATCACAGCAGAAAGCTACCTAGAAGGTCTATGTAAAGCTAATGCAGGTAAACCTGCAGATTCCATCGTATAACTGTTTTTTTTGAACTGATTAAATAAAATAAAAAAACACAAGGTCACTATAGTGTCTTTTTTTTTTGAAATGTAGACAATCTTCAGTCTGGCACCATCTCCTGTAGATGGAACAATGAAACTATCAAGATTACAATTTAGCCAGCATGCATCTTCATGTTTTGCATATTTCCTTCAGTGGACACTCAAACCATACTGAGAAACAGGTGGGGAAATATTAAAATTGTGTTCAATGGAAAAAAGAATACTGTATTCCACACAGACCAGGGCACAATCATTAGGAGCGATGTGTAGTCTGTAAAATCATGCACGGCATCTGCACACCAGCCTTAACTTCAGGATTTGGTGATCAAGGTTTGAGGCAAATGAGACCATGCAGGGACCCTAATCCACTCTCTGAGCAGCCAGTAATTGCAGCATACTGTAAGAATTAAATATGTGACATCACATATGTGACTAAATGGTTTGGCGGGATTTCCAGTTGTTAGCTTTGTCCCACAGTCAAATGACATTATGAGTGAAGGCTGCTTAAATTTTTATGTTAGGGCATACAAACGATCACAGACACAGCCATGGATGGGTGGAAATGCACTGAGGTGTGTATGTTTGTGAGTGCATACTAAAGATACACACGGTCATACCTATATATAGGCTTATAGGACTCTATAGTCTATATATAGAATGAATGGTGATGAGATGATCACAGAGAAGCAGGTAGAGACAAAGTGAATTGTAGTTGGGCCACTTACATGGATACATTGGAAGCGCACAGGAAACTGACTTCTTCAAAGCGCAGAGTTTTATTCCAGACAAAGAGAGGTACAGTATAACTTTAAGCACAACAATTTCTCTATCTATTTCATATAGGCTACATACATGCACGCTATGGAGCAGCTAAGCTATGAGTATAACTACTGACTAACCCCCATTGGCATGCACCAACAATAAGAAATGTCAGCACTGGAGTTATGTACAGCATACGTTTAGAAATCATTCAGTCAAATCATTCTAAAAACTAAGAATTCAGCTATTTAGCCCTATTTTGCAATGAGCGCAAAAAGACTATGAGGCACTGATTTCATGCTAACTGAACATGTAAAGGAAGTTAACAGTCCCATCACCAAACCCAATTTAACAAAATAGCTGTACAGAATAAACATGCAAGAAAAAAAACATCCAACTGTCTGCAGTACAGCCTCAGTTAGGCTTCCATACCAAAATACTAACCATGCACACTTAGGCTACATCAACTAAACTCATGCCAGTGGATAGCAGTGAACTGCAGAGTCACACACACAATAAATATTAAATATTTAATAATATATAACTATGGTATACAATAGGCCTATATTTCAGAGTTTCTGAATTATAAAGTACATGATTACTCTAGTTATTTTTTGCCTTCTTAATTTTTGAAAACATTGTTCAACAAACTCTGAAATTATATGACCAATTAAAAGGGAGAGTTACTGCAGTAACATCTGCGAGACAGGAGAACTGCCAGATAGCATTGCCTCAAATAGAAATGTTCGGCCCTTTCTCCTCACTCGAAAGAATGTGTAAACACAAATCCATGATTTGTCCTGCGCCAGCCTCTTGTCTCTTCAGGCCCATGCACCATAAACAGACAGAAAGAGAAACACTCTACAGACTCCTGCTGCTGTCCCACCATGCGGCTGATACGTGACTCGCTACAGCCCAACACCACTACTCAAGTACATGCAGAGTGACAACTGAAAAGAAAAGACAAACGGCTCGCTGATTAATAAAAGTGACCGACGTCATGCAAAACTTGGGCAGAAACACAGAATCGGGTTAAAGCGATGCCAGGGACAACACAGGTCGTTGACTGATGCAGGTTAAATTGGCTCCATCAGTATCCATTCAGCTTGCTGATTGACTGAAGGTGGAGGTGGTGGAGAGAGTATGTTGCACCAGTGGATGCAGGTGGCTGTCTTTCATTCCTGACCACACTGCAGGAGAACTGAGAGTACAGAACTAAAAAAGGGTCCAGCCAGCCTCATCCATCATGCAGGAACTGACTCTCACACACCCACCCACACCCACCCACACACACACACATACACTCAGTCACACCACAAGGAAATCACCACAGTAAGCCCATGCAGAAATCCTGGCTTACAGTGGCTTGGGTCAAGAGATCCAAAATGGACAACCAGCTGATTGAAACCCCAATTAAAGAAGAAAAACTGCTTAAAAAAAAATCAGCACATGCTTCAGTTAAAAACAAACACAATATTCAATCAAATCAAAATAAACCTGAACGCACATTGACTTTACATTAAATCTCAAGCGTACAGCTCTTTGGTAAGAATCCAGACTTCCATAAAGTGAACATGCGTCAGTGTTGCTGTGATTCCCAGCATGCTACTGTTGCACCAGGAGCCATAAGCTTGTCACAACCACTTAGCCGCAGCACCGGGAGAGAGGAACGCAGAAGGATTTCTACACTAGGGAAGAAAATAAGAGCATCTGACAGCAATCTGCCATGCATCATCCTTTCACTGCGTTCCTCTCGTGCCCTCCGGTGCCGACTACACAGACATCATTCCAATTGTTGCAGAAAAAAAATTGTAATATCAGTGTGGCTGCTAGTTGCACATCAGTGGAGGAAAAAAAAAAAAAAAAAAAAGGTGAAGAGGCAACAGCTTAATGTGAAAACAATGCTGCAGAGGAAAAGTACCCAGCATGCCTTATGTAGTGTTCTTGCACCCCCAGACATTCCCACCACAGAGACAACAACAAAAAAGGAGCAAACAAGTCGTTTTAAATTGAAAAATTAAACACACGTTGCAGAAGACCAGGGAGTGGGATACCAGTGGGCTGCATCAGAGCATATCACTAAAGGGAGGATGGGAGCTAGCTAGCAGTCAGTGATCAAGCAGAATTACGATGTGAGCACAGACAGAAGACAGAAGAGAGGACGGAGAGAGAGAGAGAGAGAGAGAGAGAGGAAAATTACCTCAATCTTACGACCTTCCACCAGTGTGCCGTGGAGCTTTTCCCTGGCTTTCTCTGCGTCTGCGCTGTTCTCAAATGTCACAAAGCCAAAACCCTGTGGTACACGGCAGAGGTTAAAAAGGTTGATGGTGATTGAGGGGCACATCATGAGGGATAGTGGAGAGCGAGAGGAGAATCTGTGAATTCCAGGCCAGTACTGCTCAACATGTGTGAGACCTCGGGGTGCATTGTGACATTGTTTAATAGATGATGTAATTGCAGAACAATGATTCCCCCATGTGGCGTGCTGATACCACGTCAAAAAATTACTGTAAACACATTTTGGGATGCAAAAATGGCACTTACCTTTGAACCCCTCTCATTGAAAATAATCTCTACATCCAGAATCTTCCCAAATTGCTGAAAATAAATATGAGGAAAGAAAATTAGCAAACACATATAAGCAAAGAAAGCTATCAATTACGTAACATCTTTTGAGTTATTCTTGGCTTGGCTTTACTGCAAAATCAAAAGCTTCTGATGTTGAAGTACAACTGCTTTGCACTAGGGGTCACTATTATACAAAAGACAACTTTCCACATGTCAGTGTGTTTCTTTCTATCCCTTTGCCTTTAACTCTGCGCTGTCTCTTTTTTTACTCTCACTTTGTCACTCATGCTAACACACTGACACACATAGCCTGCTGCCCCCTCAAGCACCAAGAGAACACCCAATGGTGTCTTTCCCTTTGTGCAAGTTGAACTCTTTTGTCTGCCTCTACACCCCACCCCTACCTACTGAGTTGGCCCCTCCGCGCAGAACCCGGGGTGTCTAGACTGATTTATTGATCCTGTTAAAAATGAGGCCCCACAACATTCCTGGACATCTTACCCCAAACATCTGCCTGAGATCGGGGTCCCGGAAGCGGAAGGGGATGTTTGAGACGTGGAGGCGTTTGGGGGTCCCTTTGGCCTCTGCGGAGTCTCCTGCAGAGCCTCCTGGTCCTACCCCTCCCGTACCGCACTGTACACCCGCCTCACCCTGGGACGTCTCCTCTGTCTTTCCCTGTGGTGGGCAGAGAGGAAAAAAAGAAGTTTTATTCCACACATACCAACATATATACAACTTACGACTCAATATCCCAGCAGTCTGACAGTTAGCTAAACTACCAGTAAAGGCTTTATCACCACACAGTGCTTACATTGTTGTTGTTGGTGGTGGTAGCAGTGGTGGCTCCATTAGCACCAGCCCCTACCTCTGCTGTACCTTGGCCCCCGGCACCAAACATGGCCCCAGGGCCAAACTCCGTCCCCGGTAGCCCGTTTTGAGGAGGGGGTGGAGGGGGGAACGCTGTGAAGGGTGGGGCCACCAAGCCCTCCTGTCCTCCTGTTGAATCCTGAGAGCCCTGCGGGAGCGGGGAGGGGCCGAGGAGGGAGAAGAAAGAAGAGAAGGAGACAGCTTAGCATACATACTCAGTAAGCCTTTGACAGTAGCTGTAGCGTCCTGATGAAGGCGGAATGAAAGGGTTAAAATCCCGCCTATTTAATTTCACTCTCTCTCTCCTTCACCACTCAGTCACTCTCCTATTCCCTCTCTGCCACACTCTCCCCCTCCCTCTACCTCCATATCTCTGACAGGCATGTGTTTTCAGTCAGCCGACCATGAAATATTTACAGCAAACACATCCATTATTAAGAGTCAGAAAATTCGATACACAGTTTGAGATACAAAGATGCTTATGGGATGGATGGACGGACACACAGAAAGATAAATACTAACCACGTCATGTTAACCATCATGTATATACAGCTACTGGTGTATTGTGTGAATACTGGATTTTTGGATTTTGTTTAGAAGCCATCTATAATTCAGATTAACTGTGGATCAGCTGGGACGTTGGTCCCTCGGGTTCTTTTTTCTCTGCACTGTTACAACTGTATCAGCGGTGGTATCATCTACAGATTCTTTATAGCTGTGCTGCTGCTCCAGCCCATACTCCTTATCTTGTATGCGTGTATATGTGTGTGTGTGTGTAGTGACTCTGCAGTAATGCTTGCTTCAATCATTTCACACACACTGAAGGACATCTTGGACTAAGTTTCACAAAATCCATTTACAGTAAAGAGAGAGAGAGAAAAAGAGAGGGTGACACAGTGGATAGACAAGGAGATGCAGGATGAGCGGAGAAGAGGAAACAGAGAAGAAGAAGGTCAGTGGGTGTGGGGTCAGGGCTGCTTCTTCCACACCAGGCCAGGCTGGATGACACACAGCATCCAACACCATTAACCACTGGCCTGGTCTCTGCCGTGGGCTGGATCTGGGCTGGGTGACGCCTAGAGACACCAAGTCTCCAGACAGCCTTTTTAATTAGACAGAGTAACTAAGATGCGTTGCGGCAAAGCAAATGAGCTCTGTCCCTCTCTCTCTCTCTTTCTCTAATCCTATAGCCTGACTGCTCACTGTTCTCCTGCAGTGACAGCCGCGCTGGCTGTTAACAGCCAGCTGAGGCTGGAAGGCCCATCTGCAAGACAGACGGCTTCTGGGGCCTGGGCCCAACAAGGCATCAGGGATGGCTGCGTAATCCAAAAACAGGACAGAAAAATCTGTGAGACTCGTCCTCTGCCACTCTCAGTGTGGTAAGGCTGAATGTATGTTAGGAAAGAATGTGTGACAGCTGATTATGTTTTGCATCTGCTATGGTTTCTGTCACCTAGTGATAAAAATGGAACTACCAAAAACTTAAAGACGAGGAGCCATTAAAATTCATTGGTTAGGCTTTAGCCTTCCCTGGGTAAGTTATATCAAAGCCTGAGTGTGCTTGTTAGGGCATGTGAGCCCATAAACATGCAGTTGCTTGTACTCAGCCACTAAAGGGTGTGTCCTATAGGCATATCCCTGCCCAGGGATGAGTCACACACCCCAAAAATGCTCGGCAGAGGTAAAAAAAAAAAAAAAAAAGAGAGAGAGAGAGAGAGAGAGAGTGACAAAAGAACAAGAAGGTTAAAGATTATGATTGGACAGAGAGGGAATTTGATCTAATTATGCTTTAACAAGAGTGTTCATCTACATTCACCTGGGTTTTTAGCTTTTAATGTCTGTACTGAGTGAGAGCTGGTCAGTGAGTGGGTCTCCCAGAGCTGAGATATTTCATTTACAAGCAATGAAATGATAAACAATGATAAACTCTGATCATCTAGTGTTTTTCAGAGACTTCTTCAGGGCAACAAAGAAGCAGCTCATTGTTTATCAAAGCAAAGTTAGAATTTACTCTGTCGTCCCATGGTTCCTAGCTGAATGAAGCAATACCAAGCTTAGCCTGGATATCATTAGACAAAGCTCCACATCAAACCATAAAATCATTAATGTGAGGAAATATTTGAAGGTGTTATAATAATCACATTTATTTGAGGGCTTGTCATGATTTAGCTGACCAAGTATAAAAGAAAATGAATTATGGAAGAACTACTAATCAGACAGGCGAATGGCAGCTTGCAGTGGATTAAGATCAGAAGTGAAAACAGTACAACCACACAGGCATTCCTGACCCGCTGACTGAGGAGCAGCACTGCCCTACATGGCAGCATCATATAGTCAGAAGGAGAGAGGACGAGGAGAGGAGAGCAAGGAAAAACGAAACAATGGAAAAAAGAAAAGGGGGGCTCAGGAGGGCAAAGGGGATTATGGAAAATAATGACACGCTCTATTAGCGTTATGTCTGGTCTCGACACAAACTTTCCACACTGAATTTTGACATTGTGAGATAAGAAACAGAATTGGCCCGAATCTATAATATACAAAAAAAAGTGTATGCTTATTATTAAAATTGCATGAAAAGCAATCTGAGCTAAGCTGACAACAGAGTAGATCAGGTATCAACAGACATGTTTTCTAATATTACAAAAGAAAAGGACCATCTGGAGTAGGACCTATTCATCCATGCTGTTTCACTCTCACCTCATGCGCGCACACACACACACACGCACGCACGCACGCACGCACACACACACACACACACACGCAGCAGAAGCACAGTTGTGTTACCTGAGACACCATATGTTTTTCCACACACGGAGAAGATGAGGGGGAGAAGAAGTCTTTTCACGGCAAAACCTTTCAAGCGTGCGTCTATGTCTGCTGACTTTAGCCTAACCAGCCCAAGTGAAGCACACACCAGCCACAGAAACACAGACTGAATGGCCAAGTGGTGATGCTACTGAAACTTTAAGTTTACTCATCAAATCACACAAACTCATGACCATTTGTCTATCGTAACTATCTACTGTCTGCAAAGTTGCCTGGCTGAAATACTCTTTACAGCTTCTTCTCCCTCTGCAATCCGTCTCTTTTCTTTTCCAGTGGTTGGAGAAGTATGCCTCCGTTCACCCCCCCTCCTTTTTCCCCTTCCCTATTCGTTCTTGCCTGCCACGCTTGATGAAAGCCAGAGGGAGATTTTTTTTCTTCTCTCTTTTAAAACCACCGACACCCGCCCCTCAAGTCACTCAAAACCTCTGCTGCACTGTGATGTCCATCAAGGCACAGGCCACTGCCCATCTCCTTATACGGCTGCCTCTGTCTCCTTCCTGCCAATCAGATTACACAAAACTTGTCCCTTAGAGGTACATCAGTAGTTCACTGGTTCAGGGGACACGTGGATGTTTATGTGGCAAGAATAATTACTTAAAAGAGAACTTAGTTGAAACTCTTACTGTATTTGATTTAGTACACAATTTAATACTAGCAACAGTTACAAAAGCTTTTCCCTAAAATCACAAATATGTGTGTCATCATGTAACATCAGGGATCTTATAATAAGCTTTAATTTAATGTAATTAATTTAAACTACAGGGTAACACAATGCTGTCTGTTAGTGTCAGCAGCTCTGTGACTGCTGAGATCTGTGACATACAGCTCGTCTGTTTTTGACCGTTCTGATCAGCATCAGCATCAGCATCATTATCATAATCACACTGACAGCTCTTTCTTTCACTCTGACTCACCTTGGGTAGGACAAGATGGCCTAAATATATATATATATATATATATTTCCCTCCCTAAACTATTGCTGGTTTCAGTTTGTTTTGATCAACTACAGCACAGCAAAGTATGTTTTTAATGAAATTGAATGATTAAAAATAAAACAGATAATAGGTGGAGTATTCAGTAGCGACTTGGCTTGCATGTGCATTAACAGTTACAAGAGAATAACTAAAGAACAGCAACAGTTGCGAGGCTGTTGTCATTTTTCTGGCTTTACTAGATAACCACTAATAAAGAGCGACAGGGAAGAGAGAAGGGGAAGACATGTAAGCATTGTCACAAGGCAGATTCAAATTGGGGACGCTGCATCCCTACAAAGCCATAATTATGCATAAAGACCAAGGTTGGTTGTTATATATATATATATATATATTATAAAAAGGTTGATTTTAAAAAAGATTAAAAAACTAATTCTCTTTTGTCTATAAATATCAGAAAATAGTTTAAAATGTCAGTTATCATTTCCCAAACAGCCCAAGGAGACATCTTTAAATGTCTTCTTTTGTCTTAATATAACTTAAATATTCAGTTTGCTTTCATAGATGACCAAAAAAGCATAAAAGCCTTACATTTGAGAAGAAGGAACAATTATTTGATTATCAAAACTGTTGCTGATTAATTTTCTGTTGACTGATAAATCGTTGCAGCTCTGCTACAACATTTCTACAAAATGAACTCAGCCAAACATACTTAATCTCTGCCAAGTTCTCGGCCTGTCTTTATGATAAATGATGCATGATGTTTCATGAGTCAGGGGTATGACTACATCTGTAGCACTGATGTACTCACTATCTTCCAAATCATGATTATTATTTCTTGACTTTATTTTTGTGTCACTGTAGCTCTCATATCATCACGGACTGACATTTACACTCATGGGATTTCCCTGACCTTTAATCAAACCTGATTTACTACAGAATGCAGTAGAGTAGAATGAGCTTTTAGCCCTAAAGCGCCAAGAATCTGTAACACCAATACTACAGACAACAAGCCAGTGCAGCATCTGTATGTGTTAATATGCTTCCTGCACCGTCACTTCAAACTGTTTTATTCCGCAAGAAAAATCTTGCATTGCTAATTCTGAGTGGATGCAGCGAGATGGGGAATTTGTACACTGGCAACCAGTCAAGTTGCAGTTTACATCCATGTCCGTCCAGACTCATAATATTTGTAGTGAAGACTTTGAAGGAATTTAATAAAATCACCACAGTTTCAGGGTGGGCACCAAGATTAGTGTCACCAATTCAGTATCCGACCAAATGTGAAATATGGTCACAGTCTCCCCTTCTGTTCCTGGCGTTGAATAATGTCCAGAAAAGTGTTTTGCAGAACATTATGATGTCACAGTGAAGTTAACCTTTGACCTTTTGGATATAAAATGTCATCACTTCATCATTTCATCCTATTAAACAGTTGTGTGAAACTTTGTCATAATTAGCGTATGAATTCTTGAGTTATGGCCAAAAATGTGTTTTGTGAGGTCAACTTGACCTTGACCTTTGACCACCAAAATCTAATCAGTTCATCCTTGAGTCCAAGTGCACGTTTGTGCCAAATTTGAAGAAATTCCCCCAAGGTGTTCCTGAGATATCGCATTCATGAAAATGGGACAGAAGGACAGGCAACCCGAAAACATAATGCCTCCCACCATGGCTGTCGCCAGTGCAGAGGCATAAAAACCCAGCAGCACTGACTTACTGCTGCAGTCTAAGGTAGAGTACAGTGTTACACTGCTGTTTATCATGCAGGAGCAGGTAACCTAGGAGATACTGCATACATTTAGGGCTCTGCTGCACTGCATCTGTGCATTGCATCACTTGCAATGCGCCTGTGTGTGTGTATATATATATGTGTATGTGTGCCATGGTGTGAGGTAACGTGCAGACTGTTTTCACACCTCAACCCACTACATACAGCCTAGGGCAGAGGCAGTTAGAGCAGCATTAGTGTTGGACAATATCATCATGGCTATATGGGCAGTGGAAGAACAGTGCATTAGGCCACCAATACTGCACACTCTGCACTTTGGTTTACTGCTAAATCTGTGGTAACAGCTTAGACTTAGACTGTTGTGAGATGGGTGGTGGTTGTAACCTCCTTGACATTATCTGTCACTTTCTAATGTGAGATTTGCAACACAAAGGAATACCCATAAACCCACAGGACACCTATACTGAAAAAGGCTAAATATGCACTTAACATGAAATGCATGTGTATACCCTGACGCAGCAAAACACACATACACCTGTCAGTGTGTTATGATAGTCCAGTTGCACAATTCTGTCAATTTCTCATATGTGTGCAGCTACTCTCCCACAAACAGACGTGTACACAGAGCCCTGAGGGTAACACACTTCTTCTTCCCGTTGCCGTCTTTCAGTCTGATCGCTGGCTTACGTGATTGGCCACTGCAGCGTGACGTCGGGTTGCGTTTCGGCAGTTGATTCTGGATCAAGTTCTTTCCGGACAGCTGCTGCATTTTTTTTTTTTTTTTGCTGCACCCCATGCGGTCCCCACTCCTGCAGCCTAAATGCACTACTCCCTTCCAAATGAATGGGGGGACTGCCACTTTTCCCGCGTTGCCGGATTTGGTGTGAATGCGGCCTTACACTGAGCAGGTAGGTTAGAGGGATGATGCAACACTACATCTACAAATACACACAGAGAGATAAGGATGTTTTCACACAGCAAGTTAAACTGACATTTTTAAACTGTGTAAAAATAAGAATATGACGTGCTCAATGCTGTGTTACTGGACAAGAATAATAAAAGACCAGTGTAATAATCAGTTTCAGCACAGACATGGCAGCAGAGTCTGTTCACTAATTCATCTGCTCCTGCTGCATGCGTTTGTTGACATCAGCCTGATATCTGAAGACAGCTGGCCAGCTAGCGTTAGCTACTGACTGAACAAAGTAGAATCCGCACACTGATCAGTCGACTCTCACGGCTTTACCTCTGCAGACAATGCCACGTCAACAAATCTGAACAAAGAGCGCAAATCAGTGTGAAGAACATTTTTTTCAGTCTATCCTTTTGAGGATTGTCAGAGCCAGCTAGCCACCTGGAGTCCGGAGACATCCTGAGTCATGGCAGTTCTGTAAACTGTGGCAGGTGTGCAATGTTTATAGGACTATTGTGAGTCAAGAATGCCAGAATAGCCAGAAATCATTGCGTTGCTACACTTATACTATGTTGTCATGGACAAAACATTGTCTAGAGTGCCCTTTGCTGTAGCAAATTAGACATATTTACTGACTGTAAAATGGCAACAGTGGTAACTTTAATGTTGACATCAAGCAAGACTTGACTAAACGCCAACTCTTATCCACAGTGAATGCTATAGAGACCTGTCACCCAAAATAGAGAGCGGTACCATAAATTTTACAGAGGACACAGTGACTGATGGCGGGTCACCTTTAAAGTGCATTCCCACATGGAACTAACCCTCCCCACCCCTGCCCTGACACCCTTCTAGTTACTACCACCATCCTGCATTTGGCGTCATTCTCTTTGAAGAGGAATAATGTGTTTAGCTTACAGCTGCTCTAGCCTGCGGGGGGAGGAAAATAGAGGAGGGGTAAAGGGAGAAACAGAGAAGAAAAACATGAGGAAAGGAAAAAAATTGAGAAAAAGAAAGCTCATGTGTGAAAGACAGACATTTAACAGAGATTTAAGAGGTCTTGGGGGAGGGTCTACCTGTGGTTGACTGACCAATCAACTCCAACACAGCAGAAGCTTAGGACCAGTCTGCGTGACTATTATGTGCATCACCATATCATCTTACATGCACAGTACTGCAGTATAGGTCTGCATTTATGGTCAATCTGACGTAGTCAATGCATATGATCCAACCCTGCTCGTGGCCATTGCTTCCTGCTTGGCTTTGGTGTGAAGGGGTGAACATGCATTTCTATGACAACTATAGGGTGAGGGTCTAGCATTCTTATCTTATTGCTATAACCTAACAATAGATATTGGTTGTGACTTGTAGCCCCTCCGCCGTAATGTCTCTTCTTCAGAGATGTCAGCTGTTGCAACTTCTCAGATGCTAACCAAATAAAGAAAAATATTCAACAAAGCTACAACAGTTGATCCTGTTGAATCTTCAATATAAACACTGCAGCAGTGTTTCCCCGATATTCATTCTGCAGCGCTGCTGCTAAAATTTCACATGATCATTAATATCAATGGGCTCCTAATGATTTTCACTCGCACACTGCGCGAGCGTGATAACACCCTATGCTATCAACTAGTGCATCAAATCCCAGAATCCTCCCTCTTCTCATTCTTCAAAGGACATCTATGTGAAAGGTACTATTATAAAAGTAGCATAGCTCCTTTAAGGAATAGGGCAGTGCATAATGTGTGTGCGTAGCGGGTGTGTGGTTGAGCAACAGTGAGAGAGTGAGTGGAGCAGAGGAAAAGGTTAGCAGTAAGTTGTCAATCTGGCAGGAAATATACAGTGCAGGCTACAGTGTGTCAGTTAATAAATGCTGCAGCTCCCCCCCCCCCCGCCCTAAAGCAGTTAAACTAGGGGAAACACTGCTGCAGTGACTACTGTTATTAAAAGTGTTCACATGTCTTTAAGAAATACACAAATTAGGCTATGAACGGGTCAAATGAAGGTAGCGAGTATGTGTGAAAGTGGTATCTCTTACTGAACGACAGAGGTGCAGCAGTGTATTAATTAATAGTAACTATGTGTGTCATAAGAGAGGGGGAAGTAGAAAAGCACACCTAGCAACAACTGAAGTGTGCGTGTGTGTGTGTGTGTGTGTGTGTGTGTGTGCGCCCACACAACAACTGTGCCTTGGCACCTGTCTCCCTCAATCGAGGGACAGATGAAGTTTAAACTGCACAGACAGCTTAGATGACAACGTTGACTCGCTTGACAAAATCTCAGCTACCACCCTCTGTGCACATGACATTACATGACACACACACACACACACACATATGTATGAAATATAACATGACACTGTGTGCAGGCAGCATGGCGAGAGCATGCAATACCCACTGTACATGCATGTCAACACAGGCAATTGAAGCAGAGGTTGCAATGTACCAAATGCAAATGTACCTCTCGGCCCAACCCCCCAAGGCCCGAAGGAACCCAAGACCAGAGAGCAGGACATGCTAGAACAGAGCCGGAGAGCAGCTCTCATCCTCAGGCTGTCTGTCAGCTAAAGTAGCACAGACACGCCCACCATATGTTAAGAGCAGTCTAGCACACAATGTCAACTGTATGAACATTACATGCTACAGCGCTAAGTAACTATTTTACTATAGTCACAACAATGTAATTCTGCAATTCTTGCACGAGCATCAAATATGAATGAAGTCTCGCTGCACACAGGCACAAGGAAAAAAATGTTGCTTATTTACAGTGTGTAATAAGCCACTGCCATGATTTCTTCCAAAAGAATCACTTAGGTGCAAGGAGTTAAAAAGTGAAAGGAGCAGAGCTGCAGGGACAAGCCCTGCTGTTAGCCTGATGCCCTGCCAACTATCTGACAAAGGCCTCACCTGAGCCAAGACACAGCAAAGCAAAACAGGCCATACCATTAACAGCACACTAATGATTTATTTTCATCAAGCCAAACTAAACTAATGAAAAAAAAAATCATTAATGATCTCTCCTGTTTTTCCTTGTTCTGATCTTGCAATTCTCAACATGTGCACACAGTTGTTTGCAGAATTAGGCTCTGCTTAAGAAGTGAACTTACCGGTAGCATTGCAGGGTAGTACAGCCCCATCATTGTCTGATCTTGAGGAACAACCGCTGACCAGCTCTCCACCTTCTCGTTCCTTCTATTCTCCCCTTCCTTATGTGTCTCTATCTCTCCTCCTGTTCCTCCTCTCCTCTGTCTGTGCTCTAAGACCATGAGCTGACGGTGGCCTCAGTCCACGTCTATCTGTCTCACACATTCAAATTCTCCCTCGTTCACCAACTCTTCCTCCTCCTTCCCTTCGCCGCCGTCCCTTCTTCCACTTCTCCAGCACGCAAGGCTCGTCTGCCTGTCACTCTCTGCCTCTCTTTTCTTCGTCTCCCTGGCCCTGCTGCTCTGATCCCCCTCGGGCCTTTCTGTCTCTCTCCTCCTGACAGCCTGAGTTTCTTCTCTCTTGCTCTCTCTCTTCTCTTTGCTCTGCGTCTGTCATTCACACGCTCGCGCTACACTGTCCTGCTGCTCCCCCTGCTTCCCCTTGTTCCCGCCCCTCTTTTAAACTTTCCCTCCCTCTCAGTCTCAGTACCTCCTATCCATCAAAGCATCTAACCCTGTGTCTGGATGGAGTCAGAAAGATGCTGCTGCTGTCTCCTCAAACTCCCGGAGAGAGAAAAGGAACAGGAAGGAAGAAGATGCCGTCTTCTATCCACGCACTGGCAGCCTGAGAATACAGAAGACGAACGCGACCCCCACTGCATTGCAGCTTTTTTTTTTTGATGATTTATTTATTGCGTGGCAGCTTGTCAGCTCCAAAAAGCAGTGGTAGGTAGGCCAGTCTGTAGACAGCTAGGTAGACAGCTGCGTGGGTAGGTTCCTAGATCACCATCTCTGCTGCAGCTGCCTTCATCATGCAGATGGAAGTCTCACAAAACTGAGGGAGCACCAGCCCCGATCCCACTATCTAAACCTCAACCTGAACACGAATCTGTATCACGTTGCATTGCGCCTTTTTCATCTGGCTCGGGCTCAGTTCCCTCACTTCCCACTACTAAATTGTTAGGGGGGGCGCTTAATTTGCAGAGATGAGAGTGCAGTTCTTTGCACCGCATTTTCATATGGGAGGGACTGAACTCTGCGGAAAAAAAAGCCCTGATGCCAAGCTTTCAGACATGTGCTGAGTCTGGCTAGAACTGGGTCCAGAGGGATGGAGGGAGGGCAAGATAAGTGAATGGAGGTGGTGGGGGGAAAAGGGGCAAATGAAGGGAGCGGGGGCAGGGACAGAGAGGCAAGGGATGCGAGCAGGAGATAACGGGATAGAGAGATAAATGGATAAAGGGCTGGGCGGAAAAAAAAGAGCGAGGGATGACAGGATTAGGGCTGTAAGTGAGGAGGATGAGAGGATGAATAGGGGATGATCTGAGGGATTAAGCACATAGACTGAACACAGCGATAAACACACGCAGTCGCACACAAACACATGCACATAATGTACACACAGATGTGCTGTGATCATATTCATGCTGCTAAACTTTGGCTGGCATACATACACACACACACACACACACAGACCCAAACAAAGGGCTATATCTGTCCCACACTCATCAGCTGACTCATACAAAGGCCTCCTTCTTCAAACGCAGTATCTACAGATAATCAATAGCTCAGGCGTAACTATTCTATATTAATAACCCAGAACAGTTGCTGGAGAATAGCAAGATAAATAATATAACAATGCTTAGAAATGTAGCGTCTATGACTTGTTTCTATGCGTGTTTGTGTGTGTGTGTGTGCGTGTTGTTAACCCTGATCATTTCTGTGACCTAAACAGCAGGAGACTGACATGTATGGCCCCACGGTTAAGAATGGCCATGCACACACCCACACCTCACACTGTGCAGCAGCAGCAGGGACCCGCAGGAGCCTGTGACCGTTTAACACACTCATATTGACACAGACAGACCTACAGGCAGTTCAAATATGCATACATAACATAAGACAGGAGCATTACCAAGACAAATGTACTGCAGCAGTGAACAAGCCAATCCGGCTAAGCTAGACTTGGCTTGCTCTATTTGCATGATAACCAGCAGCTAGTGTGCTGGAGACTCCTAATATGTGTGCTCAAGGGCAGAATACATTTGCGGGGACGACTTTTAAATCATTTATTAAACAAATGCGGCAGTGTGCGTTGGCACTGAACTGAACAGATGATTGGGGGGGGGGGGGTTAAGATGTACTGCGGATCACATGTATTTCTCTGCTCAGGTGTTTTGTCTTACAAGCAGAGAAATCCGGGCAGGCAAGGGCCAAGACTGGAATATACTGTATGTCTGCTCTGACTGAGCATCTGACTATTGTATGATCTTGTGCCCTGCAGGCAAACCATCTTAAATAACTTGCTTCCATTTCTGTTTCACCTCTATTCCACTTCTCTGCCTCATCCTCTCCTGTCTTGCCTTTAATCTCTCTCACAATTTTTATTTTTATCGACACGTCAACAACAGAAATAACTGGATACCGACAGGAGGGAAGGGAAGGGAAATTTGATATTATATAAAACTGACTTTAAACCTGAAAGACAAATTCTTACAGTGTCAGCCTCTTTAAGTCGCTCTCTCTCATTGTTGGAGAGCTGTATTCCCAAGAAAGGAGATGCCAAGGGTAGAGCAGCGGTTGGGGGTAGGGGGGTGGTGGGTGAGGGGTGGTGGGGGAAGAAGAATACATGGAAGGAGATGAGGCCTCTGAGAATCTCCCATGTTATGATGTGGGGAGGGAGGCTGGGGGCTCACAGGCTCACAGACCAACACTCCCCTCCTGTGGCACTGCCAGAGAGCTGCACATCCCAAACACATGCACGCTGCAGACACACTTACACATGCACGCAAACACAGAGACAAAGGTGCACACACGCAAGAATCCTTTCTCATAAACACACCCGAAGCAAGGTTGCGTGTGCATACGCACAAACTCATCCACGCACGAGTACTGAGCTGGTCTGAGCCGCTCAATGTGCTCTGCTGCTTGGAGGTAGATAAGAAAATAGTCAGCTACCCTGCTGCTGCGCTGCACACATAAGGCACTCATTACTGAGAGCAATATGCATAGAGAGACACTTAGAATAAGAAAGAGAGTGGAAGAGAGAGACTGAGAGAGGCATTACAAGAAAGAAAGTGTGAGAGGATAGGATTGTGGAAGCAGTATTGCATGCGGAGGGTGCAGAGCTTACGTTTAAAAAAAGGTGATATCGTAATTTCTCTCTACTTTCTGAGGGTCAAGCCTTTGACAGAGAAGCTCAATCACTCCCAGTTCCTCTTTCAATCCTTCTAACAGCCATTATTTATAAGCTACCACAGACTGTAGCAGAGGAAAAATAAAAGAGCCCCTGCAGAACTTCATAACTGTCTCGATAATGACGCCGTTGTACAACAGAGCCACATCCTGCAACAGGACTAGATGGGTGACAACACTAGGTTCCCCTGGCCAAGAACAATTAAGGCTTCTAAAATTATTTAGATTATACTGTGCCACACATTTGTTCCAAAATTTAGAGGAACCAGACAGTGCAGTGATCCTTTAAATAAGTGCATTTGTTTCAATTTTCTTACAAGTCAGTGGATATCTTCTTTTACCTTGAGAACGAGCAGCATTTGATTAACTGAACTTGGTGGCTACAAACTAGCACATCTCAAGTGATTTCAGGATACTGTATTAGCATTTTTTTTGTAAATTTATTGTTACAGAGGTTTGCAAGCAGTCACTAATCTCTTACCTGACTGTGAGGTGGGTATCCATGGAAACCGGGGTTTAAAGGCTCATTGTTCTGCAAGAGACAACAGGAGGGAGGAGAGCGCTGTAAGTGGCTCGGCTTTTGAAAATGAGTGGATGCAGCATGACAGTCCAAAACTTTTACATTTCAGGTGAAACGCACTCTCAGACAAAAATCTCCATCTAGCTTGTTTTCAATCTAAATACAGGGGGAAAAAACTGAGTGGGAGGTTGGTACAACTGGGGTTTTTCTTTACTATCTTGAACAGATTATTTCAATTAAATGATATTGTCTAACAACTATGATGCTCAGAAACAGATCATACAATGACAGAAGACACTTAATGAAAGGAAAAGACTGAGGAGTGAGTTAAATTAACAGTCTGTGTGGATGCTGTGACTGGTGAACCATTACTCCAGCTTACCAACATTTCATATCCAGCTAACCAATCAAAATCCACTTGCAGAGGGTGAGCCCCCCGTCCCTAATTGACGCTGCCCCAGAAACCAGTGTTGTGGTTAATTGCTCTGTAATTACTTTTAATTAGATTATTTCTGTCTCTATCCCTCTCCTTTCTCTTTGACTATTATTTTCTCCTCTGTGTCATTTTGCCCCGGCAAGAGGAGCCATTGTATGCTGCAGAGCTAGGTGAGGAGGAGGAGGAGGCAAAAGAAAGAAAAAGAGGTGGAGGGGATAGCAGAGGACAACTGGAACAATGGAGAAAGTTAACCAAATGATGATATTTTGACAGCAGTGAGAGAGATGACACTAGCACAGTCTAGCCTGCTGGCATGCCTTGCAGAGAAAACATGACCTCCTAGTGAGACTCATGCCTCTGCTCTCCTGCAGGAGAAGGGAAAGGGGGAGGGGAGGACGGGAGAGAGAGAGGACGAGAGAAGGTCTGAGGGGGTAAAAGAAAGATGTGTGTGTATATGTATGTGTTGGGGGACGGGGTGGGGTGCTAGTCTTTAGAACTGCTGATGTTTTCATTACATTTAATCTGCAGTACTGAGGAGTAGACAAAATGTTTCAAATCCTTGCGCTGCCCCTCAGCCTGAATACACTCCACCATTCAGCAAACAGCTTGAGTGTGGGCTGTGTAACGCTGCAGCAATGAGAAGGGTAGATTTGGCTTCTGAAGAGTGTCAACAGACTTAACCTCCCGGCCCTGACCTCGAGCTGCCTGCTGCGGGAACCACTTCCGGATTGCATTCATTCAGCCAATCAAGGGCAAGTGTCTGACAGAGGGCCATGGTGACAGCGGACTGACACAAACAGACAAACTAGCTATCAAAGCTGATCCAGGAGCACTAGCCTATGCAGTACAACTCTAGGACTAGACTAGGACTTGAAGATATATAGGCTAAGAGCAAAAACAGATGTGGCGATGATGTATGGATGAATGAAGAAGGGGAAGTGTCTAGACAGAGTGGGCTGGAGGGAAGCCAAGGGGGAAATTAAGTTATTAGCAAGAATATGAGGGAAAAAAAGCCAGATGTAAAGAATAGGTTAGTATGAGAAAGAAACTTTTGATGCATGAGCAGTGTGTGTGTGTGTGTGTGTGTGTGTGTGTGTGTGTGTGTGTGTGTGTGTGTGTGTGTGTGTGTGTGTGTGTGTGTGTGTGTCCAGACTCGGGACCCGTCCTCCCTTTCGCCCTGTCTGAAACAGCCCTTTCTTTGTCTCTACTCTCCACTTCCTGTTTCATCTGGAACCAATTTCCCCCTCGTGCCTCGTCCCCAGGGGGAACACTCTCCTTGGTGCGCCGCGTTTTACAGGCAAATGGACGGGCTTATATTCAGCAACATAGCGACTGTGTAAAAAAGGTGTTGGTGCTCAGCATGGCACAGATGGAAATGTAGTATTAGGAGATGTTGAGAGCAGAATCTCAAGTCTACAAAGCCTTGGGGCAATGTCGGCAGGAATGAGAAAACTCGTCCCACTTTAAATAAAAAGAGGTGCATGTTGTGAGTGACTTACTAACAGTGTGGTGCATTTCAAATAGAACTAAACTGACATCTGGTTTCAGTGCACCTAAAACTGGAGCTTAACATTGTATTTGTTAAGTGTTTAATCTATAGTCCTTCATGGTGGTGGGAAACAAAACACTAGCAGCTGATGAAACGTCATCATTTAACCCGATTACTACAAAATAAATACAATTACAAGTGATTGTTGAGTTTTTAAAAAAAAAAATCACATTTATAGTCAAACTAAGAGTGTGGGCGCTGCACTAGCAACAAAGACTGGGAGGAAAATTGGAATGCCAGTGAAATCTAAACCAAAATTATCCCCAACCATCAAATTATAGAGTCGTTGTTGGTTCTGCAGTGGACAGAGCGGAGTGGAAAGAAGAAAGAGAAAGGGGAGGAGGAGGAGTTTACGTAGAAGAACAGGAGGAGGGAGAGAGGGTAGAGTTGAGCAACATCTGGAATCAATCTGCCAGCAAGAGAGGGAGGGAGCAGGATAGATGGATGGGGGAAGGACAGAGGAGAAAGAAAGAAGAAAAGAAAGGACAGAGTTTAGATGAAAATAAGGGCAGAGACAGACACACACACATGGGAGGAAGAATGTGGGGAAGACGACGGCCAAAGCCAAGGAAGGGGAGAGAAATATAAAACAGTAAAACATTTGCGAAACGGAGACAATGAGTCATAAGCGAAGAATGCCATGTGATTTATATTTTGTTAGAGGGTGGGGGAAGGGATTGGGGGTCTGAACTTGATACCTACTTTTCAAACACTCATTTATTCACTCTCACGTACACACACACACACTCTCTCTCTCTCTCTTTGCCATATGGCATTGCTTTTAAGTATATTACATGGCTGCATGCCTTAAAAAGTATACAAAAGAAAGCCACATTTATGCCTGCCATGTTTTTTTGTTTTTTTCTTTAAATTAACAAACTCAGTGTGCTGCACTAAGCCTGTCCAGGTTGAAAGCTGGGCTTTCCTCCCGCACTTTTGCAAGTTTCCATTAAGTTAATTCCATATAGTTTGTGAGCGAGGAGGAGCCTTTGAAGGCGCCGGCTGGCTGACTGTGAGGGCTTCAGACTGCACTGGCAGGGATCAGCAAAAGCACAGAAAACCAGTCACACACACACACACATAAACACTCTCTCTCTCTCTCTCGCTCCCCCTCTCTCTCTCTCTCTCTCTCTCTCTCTGTCCCCCTCTCTGACTCTGTGGAGGGCAAAACTAAAGGGCGTCTCTCTTGTTTATTTTCTCTCTCTCCAACTTGCTATTTTAGGAGAAGGAAAGAAGTTGGGGAGTTGCTGGAGCAAACGGGTAGAAGCAGGGGAAAGAAAAAGGAGCAGCAGTGGTGAAGGAAGGCAAAATGACATGAGGTCAACAGATGGTGAGAGGGGAGGGAGGGAGGGAGGGAGGAGGGGAGGGGAGCGGGGTAATTAAGGGGGGCTGCTGCAGGCATCCAGTGGTCCCTGACAGAGCAGCATGATGAGGTGGACTGCACCGGTGTTTGGCTTTATGGTCTCAATCATATCACCAACTGTAAGAAAAATCCCACCTCCTGAAGAAGAATCTTTACCCACAAGACCAAAATCCTTAAACGTTTTCACTGCACATAAGACTGTGGAGTACTATGGCTTTGACAAAGTCCAGCATTTCACCTACTGTATATAGAAGGTGCCAGAGTTAACATTAGACAAATTACTTTCAAAGGCCTCAAAACATTTGAAAAACTAAAAGCACTACCTCTAAGACTAAGCTCAAGACCATCAACTCCACTGTGCGACCAGATCTGAGACATGGAAAACCACAGAGTATCAAGGCAAGCGCTGTCTCCATGAAGCTCCATGAAGTCAACAAACCACAACTGAGGAATAAACACTGGAGACTCTGAGAGGATCAAACAGTGCTGCCGTAAATGCAGAATCTTAAAAGGAGAAGGAATTAACAGAACAGTCTGGAGGGCACGGGACTGAAGGCGATGGGTGTGATTTGTCAATGTGCTATGCTCCAAAAGGTATATCAAAGCTGAATGATGAAGCTCAAAATGACAATTGTTGTGGAGGTGGTCAACAATGTGGGACCTAAAGTCAGACAAAGACAACCAGGAGGAAGGGTAGAAAGACAAGATGAATCACAGTGTTTCCTCTTATTACTTATGACAGCACCTTTTTCAGACGCTGCAGACCAAAATGTGCCCACAGAAGGAGACAGCTGCACGTTTTTGTTTCTTTTTTAGTTTTAGTTTATGTATTTTCTAAAGGAGTTGAACTGGGTACAAGTTATTGTTTCCAATCCCACAGTAAGAAAACATGCAGCTCTAAGGCTTTTACCTTTCCTCTGACTGTGTGGATGACCAGAAGTTAAGTCAAGAATTATTCAGGTGCTGGTGTGTGGGCCTTTGTGCAGGACCCTGTACATGCAGAAGCGTGCATTCGTCTCATTGCTTGAGCTGCATTGTTTTCTAAATGTTTCTGGTGCCAGTAGTGATTTACTTGTGGACTTCGTGCGTACTTTGTGATTTAACAAACTGTGGTTTGCTCCTTCTTAGGGTTAGGGGAGGATCCTTCTTAGTAAGTAAATCTGAGAATGTGGAGACAATTTCTTGGGGTACTGAATGTAATAAATACACAACATGCACAACATGTCCATCTCATGTTACTACAACTGTCAAAGGGTCAAACCATATGCTGAATCTCTTCGCCATATGTTTTAACAGCGGAACCACAGCACACCATGACGGAAAAGTACAACTCCACCTGACAATATATGTATCCAGTTTGTTTTTAGAATCGCATCAAGGGCCGCAACTAATGATTATTTTCATTATTGATTAATCTGTCGATTATTTTCTCAATTAATCTCGATTAATCGTTTGGTCTATAAAACATCAGAAAACAATGAAAAATGACAATCATAATATCCTAGAGCACAAAATCACATCATCCAGTGTCTTGTTTTGTTCGTCAAACAAAACTTCAAAATATTTAATTTAAAATAGTGTAAGAACCAGAAAAGCAGCAAATTCTCAATTTTAAGAACCTGGAGCCATCAAATGTCTGGTGCTTTAGCTTGAAAAATGACTTAAACAATTAATTGATTATGAACATTGTTTATGATTAATCGTTAATAATTAATTTTAAAAAAATTAATGGTTGCAGTTCTATTCGCATCGCTACACATATTTTGTTTTTTTCTTATGTTATTACTCTGCTTGTGCTCTTATTCCAATTTCAGCCAACAGAAAACAAAATATTAATGTGAATGAGAAAGTATCAAGATCAGATTAAACAAGAATTGAATATTAGAAATAAAACATTACAGTTGCAGTTGTAAATTACTAATGATAATCACCAATACAACTCCTTAGTAGTTTATTTCATTTAAAAGGAGATGCTGAACATACTGTTTTGCCCCGTAACTTACACCAATATGCTGCACAGGCTGCTTCATTGTTTTCTGTCAGATCTAATTATTTCAGTTTGTCGAGGCAAAGCCTTTAGTGCACCGCTGGCATGCACTATGTTACAATGCCTAATAAACTAAACTGGAACACACACTTATGTAAGTTGATGGCTGATCCTAAAGAGGACAAAGCATCACACACACAGCATTATGGATCCAGGTATATTTCATAACTGAGTCTGAATTATTTATGTCACTGAGGCAGCTGTGACAATACTGTGGCAGGGCATCACAGATGACCCCATGTAAGGGAAACACTGAATTGACATTTTGTTGTGTGTGTGGGTGGAGATGGGAACACATATGACAGTTTGGGGGCAGCCTTGGGGAGGAGGCATATAAGGGTGGGGGAGTGGTGACATGATGACCATAAAGGGAGCGTTAACATGAGAGTGTCATGTTAAGGGGCTGAAACCAGTGTGCTTAACAAGAGTAAGGAGAAAGAGAGAGAGAGGAACAGAGATCTCTAATCGGTTTTCTTTTTTATGAATAGAGCCTTTCCTCCTTTTGTCTTCAATGTGATTATTCCTTTATGCTTTGGCAATACTGCTACTGTACTTGTGCCAATAAAAAAACACACAGTGAGAGAAAGAATATGAGTTGAGCAACTTTGTCTGGGGAATTTTTAGCTTATCGTTGCCAGTTCAAAAGTCAAGGGTGACTCCGCTGTGCTGCGGCTTAAAGTTTAACAGCAATCATTAAACAGCAGTAGGCAGCGTAGCGTGAGACCAGGTAGGATTGTGTGCGACCCTTTGTTACACATATTAACACACATTGGTATGGGCTGAACGCACAACCTGACCCACCTGTCTCCTCTGCCTCTTTGTAATACTGTTCTACTGAGGATATTTCTTCTTTTCTGTGAATAATTCAGGCTGCTGACTTCTGAAGGACACTTAGACTTTTAGGCTACAATTACACAAAGGTTTTCTGGGTACATGCAGTGCCTATTGTGAAGTTGCAATCACTAGGCCTATTGGTAGTTCTTAGTAAAGGCAGCTTTATCCTGCCATTTTACAGTCGAGGATTAGGGGCACCAACCAATACCTCCTTTCACTGTAAATTAATCTATTACTTATTTTGTGACTTTGCAACTGCTAAGTCTATGAAATGTCAAAAATAATGACAAGTGCCCATCAAAAAGACCAAACTGATGCTTTAAAATTGTAGTTTGTCTGACTAGTAAACTAAAAGTTTTCCAAACTGGAAATGACACTGATAACAGCAAATCTTTCACATTTCTTAAGCTGTATCCAGCCGATGTTTGATGTTTACTTAATAAATTATTTTAGTAATTAATCAGTTATAAGAAATGCCGCTGATTTATTTTATTGACATTTAAAATGTTCTGTGAGCTTAAACTTAAGGATGTTAAAAATGTGCAGTGTCACTGGGATATGAACAAGAGATATCCAACAGAATGAGATTTTCTTCACTTCACAACAAAAACTATTTTAAAATTTGGAGGCAATTTAGTTCCAGCAACAAGCAAACCCAGCAAGATCTCCAGGGTATCCTTTAATGCCCGTTTCCTAAGGCAAATGGTCGGGAGCTGACTGTTGGCAGCAATACATTTTCATTAGCAACCAATACAGCAGACTAAATTTCTCATTGGGCTCCTGGGCAGAAAAAAAAAGGTCAAGTCCCTGTGTTTTACAGAAACAAAAAAACTATCATACTGAAAACAAAACAGTCGGTTAATAACTTATCTCAGTGATCTATCCATGCCTATCAACCCCCCCCCCGGCCGCACTCCTTGCCTGACCCCCTCCCTTTGCTCTGGCCCGTTAAAGCGATCAGTCTGGTTAATGCCCTCTCCTAAATGAGCTTTGATCTCGTTAGCGCGACACAAAGCCTCTTTACTGCCAACGATAGGACAAATCGGCTCTCCGAAACCAGGAGAGATAGACAGATGTAGAGAGAGAGAGTTAGAACTGTACTCCCACTGCATCTGAGTGGACCACAGCATTGCCTCAAGGGGAAGCATCAATACTCCCAGCAGAGAGTTGGAAAAAAAATAAAGAGATAAGAGAGGGATGACACATGTAGGAGATCACAGGAAAACCAAACATGAGAAGGAAAACAAGAGACAAGACAGAAGTGGAGCTGGAAAAGAAGTGATTGATGTTGTTACTGTATAAATTTGAGTGATTGGAGATGGGCTGAGAGAGGGACAGATAATCAAAGATGGCAGAGGGAAATGGGACGGCAGAGAGAAAGAGTGAAGGGGGAGGGGTTGGGGCGGTTTGCCTCACTGGCACACTGAAAGCCTGTGAACCAGGAGTCAATTAGCAATCTGGAAATATGCCTGGGGGAGACGGGAGGGAGGGGAATCAGAGGACAGCTAGAGGGGAGCAGGGGAAACGGGGGGGGGGGGGATATGACGGGGGTCTGCAGTTTGCATGAGGCAGAGCGGGGGAGGAAAGCAGGAGCAACAAAAGGGAGAGGAGGCGATCCGCTGCACTCTCATTTATTATTACAGCCCTGATTTACAGTCAGCCAGGAAGGTCAGCAATCTACTACCTCTCGCTCTCAGTGGGAATAGTAAGGTAATTGTTGGGTGCATTTAGTTATCAGAGCATCCACTGAACTCATCTTCCTCATCCTGAGCACGCACTAAGCCACACGAGCGACTGCCATTCAACTACCATGACTGACTTACTGGCATATCCCCTCAATGTCATTTTCCTTTTTTTTTTTTTCTTCTTCTTCTTCTTTTTTTTTTTTTTAATTCAGCCTTTGCATAAAGCAGACAGCGTTATTCAACTGCTCATCTTCATTCAGAGCCTATCCTGCTGCTTATCTCTCACTCTAACTGATCATGCCATTCCTAACATCCATCATTTTCCTCTCATCCTTTATCATGATCCCTGATGGATACAAACTAATGGGTCCGATTTCCTTTCTGTCTTCTCTCTCCTTGCCTCAATCCTTTATTTCCCCTCTACATCCATCCATCTAGTCCACATCTGTGTGCCTCTTTTCGGTCCTGCAGTCCACCCAAATATCATGTCCATGTCCAACACCACCCCACTCCCACCCCATTTCTTTCTTTGTCCTCCACCTTCTTGCCTAACCCACCCCTTCCCCGTACATCTATCCCACTCACCCTTCTATCCCATCTCTTCTCCACTCCCATCCTATTTCCAGCCTGACCCCCCGGTGCCCAGCGATCAATACAACTGACGGGCAGTGAGAATCCTCCCCATGCCACGCTGCTCATTGTCACATCATCTTTGCCGGCGGGCTATAACCTTTCCTCATCATCGGCATCCATCCTCTGCGAAGCTTGCTGGGCGCCGTGGCTTTACGCGGGACCCATTTGTCATTGCAGCAGTTCAGCCGCACAGCCAATTAAAGTATTTTACCAGTTCCCCAGGATTCAATTACCTGCAGATGACCTCAAACTATGTCTGCCTGCCCTTTGACTACTGTTAGTGCTGTTTCCCTGGACTAAAACACCAGACCTCAGCTAAAAAATTTTCCCTTCTGCTGTTGGATTATGGACACTTGAAAGCATACTGTACGTGTGTGTGTGTGTGTATACGAATGATGTGTAGTAAGAGATCCCGGGAGAGCAAGCGAGCGAGGTGCACCCTGCACCTCGGTAGTCCCCTGTTTTACTGTAATATACACAGATTAGTCCGGCGGGGGCAAGAATGGCTGCTGATGCTTTGCTGTCTCAGCAGTCGAGTCATGAAAGCAGGGAAGACCCGTGTAAGGAGGGCCCCCCAAGCCCCCTCTCTCCTTCAGCCTACACCAAAAGGCTCTGTTCTTTGTCTTTCACTATGGTGACCCCTCCCCCAATCCCTGTCTGCCTCTCTCTCTTAACACCTAGCGACAATCAGGGGGGGCATGGAGCGATTAATGGCACACGCAGTGTGTATCAGGATTTGATGTGGTGACTCACTGCAAATTATCATCACAGGTCTGAGTAATTTCATCTGAAAAATTACAGTGTGCCTTGCAACATGTGACAAAGCACTGGTTTACTTTCCATAAACCAGGCATGATGAATGGGTCTGATATTTGCTGTGTTGCTGTCTGTCATAGCAATGGAGCCTGTATCATATTACCTTTGTCTGGCTTGGTATGGTCATGCTCCCTCACTGAGCTGCTCCAGGAGCACAGCTACAGTCAACGAGGCACATTTCACTACCAGCACATTTTTGTGTAATTCATTAAGCTCACGTTTCATTTTAATTAAATGATTCTCTGTTTGCTGCATTGATGCATGATTATGTTGTTGATGAGAGAAAGGGGCCTGTCAAAACATTACCATCACTCCCTGCTGATGCTTAGGAACAAAAGCTTTTAGAGAAGAAGAAAGGGGAGGGCAGATGATACTTTGATACAATGCTGCACACATGACGCTGAGATAGAAACAAAACGATACAGATGTGACAAATGGATACATGTGTTTACACTGCATTCCTACCTGGCCAATGTCACCAACAACACTCCCGGTCCCGTCTATTCTTGGTCTTTTGCACTCCGCCCCGGCTAAGTCAGTCAGGGCAGCGGCTGTCTGAGCATCGGGCTCCGGGTCTCCTCGCTTCATCCCCCGGACAGCCGCTGGACCCCCGGCCGCGCTCGCATGGGGTCCCGCTGCTGTATCAATGTCTCTTTCCCGGTCCATTATTCCCCGACTAACGGGAAGCATTATAGATGCAATGTCGGTCGACATTAACATTGGACGGCAGACAGTCACCAGTCAAAAGTCTTGTTTTTTTCCTTTGCCTTCTCCTTTTGAATTGTCCACAGCTCGAAATTCACAATGGATTTGGCTTTTCCCAAGACGCGTAGACAGATAATATTGAACTGATTTTAGCAATTCATTAATAAAGGCAGCTTGTACTGTTTTATTATGTCTAACTTGGCGTTAGCTATTCGAGACAGAACATTATGACCATGCCAGGATTCCGGACAAAGCACATTAAGCACCGCTTTCTCCAAAAAAGTAAAACGACGCCAAACAGTGACCTATTTTAATAAAGATCACACGTCCGACTCTTGGATGCCTGACAAGCTAATTAGCTAGCTAACATTCGCTAGCTTGCTAGCATTACATACCGCTAGCTCTCTTTATAAATGTGGCTCGGAGAGCACACTCTCGCTGCCAATAATAGAAAATGTTGGAAATTAGCTACGCGTACTACTCCTCCTTCTGCGGGGCCAGCCAGTCCTCTCTCTCCCTTCGCAGCTAAATGTATTTTTTCATTAAACCTCTCTGTTGTTCCTACCAGCCTTCCTCTTGGTTTCAGTCCCTTCTTATCACACCGTCCGCTCCCTCGCCGTGGTCTGCTATGGATGTGACTTGGCGTGCGGACCTGGCTGCCGACGAACACGATTTCCTCTGGTCTGAGTCCCAGTTGGTGTGAGTCGTAGCGTGGAAGGAGCCCGAGTGCGCTGATCCACGGTCAGATTTGTCTACGGACACCGGGCACAGAGGGAGAAGACAGTGAGGTGAGGTAGGCTGGCCTGAGGTCTGCGTTTCCTCCGTCTCCTTCTCCTTCTTTTTCTCCCACCCTCCACCTCCCTCAGAGCTCCCCCCTCCTCCTCTATCCTCATGTATTTCGATGTTTGGCCAAATTAAAAGGAAGATTACACTATTTTGCTTTTTAAAACAATGCCAGTAGATTCAGTACGAGGCATTTTTTAGAAAACTTAAATACAATGGAGTAATTCAATATGTATGAAGATGTTCACTATCAAGACAGACAAATATTAACCCTCACATACTGTACATATTCTGACCCTTCACCCTCATAATTAGCCTCTGCCAAATTTCTGAGCCACAAATCCTTCATAAATACCTCATTACTCACAGATCAATGTGTGATTAATCCTTAATGAAGCTTTCAGAGAGCAGAGTTTAGTTTTTATTCTTTTTGTTTATGGAGAAAAAACATTTACAACACACTATATAATGGTCCTAGTAGTATTTTTTTTTAATAAATATGGGTCAAACACTCTATAAAAATGTGTATCAGCTGCACAAAAATGGTTTGAAAAAGGTGAAATATTGCATCAAATTTGAGGCTAAAAAGAAAAAAGTTTGTGTAAAATGTATGTAAAATTGGGTCAAATTTGACCCTGAACAGTATGTAAAGGTTAAATATATCAAATGAAGGCTACATTAATTTTGTTACACATAGGCCTATATGTTACTATCATTAGTTAATCACAAGTAAAAAGAGTTCAAATGTGTGTGTTTATGTGGGGAACCAGCTGCTTCCAAGGTCTGCAACACATCATACATGTGTTTTTACAGTCACAAAAAACAATGCATTCCCACTTTGGGATATTATATAATGCAAGGACATTTTCGCATGTATTTGCATTAAAGTGCGCATGACATTTTGGATAATTTGAATATCTCTTAACATTTTCAGTTTACAAATTCAGCTTTATTTATAGTAGGCTATGTATGTGTGCAAGTAAATTCAAGTAAAATCTCCTAATAACTAAATGTATCAAAGACGGGCATAAAAGCAGGCACCCGGTCTCTGAATATTTTGAAGGAATGATATACAGTACACTCATGTTTTTAATGTTTTTGCGCCCCCTGGTGGGTTTTAAATGACATGGCTTCTGAAGGGAAACATTTCCATCTTGAGAGGAATAAAAAAAAATCAGTACTCTCTTGTGAAAGTGTTGTCATATAATTCATACACAAGCAACACTAAACAAATATGGCTGCTGCTGTGTCGAAAGGTTTATAGTGGCAAAGCTGCAGTGACTGAGACAGGAGAGATATATCAGAGAGAGAGAAATGCTGTCTTTTCTGTCACACACACACACTTATCATGTGATAAGATCTGCAGTAATTCCTCACTTCACCTGCCTGCAACAGAACAGATGATTGCTATCACTTTAGGCCGACCGCCAATGTGTAAATGTGTGTGATTGTGTGTGTTAGTGTGTGCATATGAGCAGCTGAGAGTGTAGTGTACTGTGTGTGTGTGTGTGTGTGTGTGTGTGTGTGTGTGTGTGTGTGTGTGTGTGTGTGTGTGTGTGTGTGTGTGTGTGTGTGTGTGTGTGTGTGTGTGTGTGTGTGTGTGTGCTGTCTCTGTCCCTCCATGTGACTCACTCTATCAAGCTGCGTCTCTCTCCTGTTGCCTGTCCCTCTGCCACCCACTGAACCTGCGATGATGGACGGCAGAGAGGTCACATCACTCCACACAAGCGCCTGTTTCACTGACAGAGGCTACGAGAGTCCGCAGAAGTCGTTACTTGAAACAGCCACAGACGTCACGGGTCATGAAAAGATATTGGTAGTGAAAAGTACACCAGTTACGGTATCTGTAGGAACATCTGTATTTTAGTGGCACTCTGTATTCAGTTTTAATTCTCCTGTAGTCTCCACATTGCACACTTTAACAGCATACAGATAGTATGTCCTTTAGTGTTATAAAACTTTAAATGTTTTCATATACTTTTAACTTTGAACATCAGTGTGTATTTGTGCATATCAGTACTCTGTGCAGGAGGAAAGAGCAGGTTCATTTGTCACACAGGTCAGCTGAAACACCTCCACTTTAAGAAACATACCTAAATGTTCAGCTTAGAACATTTGAAACATTTAGTCAATTAATCGATTGACAGAAAATTGAGAGGCAGCTATTTTGATAATCAACTAAACATTTAGGTTATTTTTAAAACAAAAATGTCAAACATGATCTGATTTGCTGCTTTATATGATTGTAATATTGTCAGGTTTGAGATGGATAAAAAAAGAGGGAGTTTAAAGGATAGGATCACAATTTTTCAAGTCTGTCTTAAAACAATAGCCGGGTGCCCATATGAACCCTGAAACAGGTTTTGCCCGCTGTAATCATTCCTCTTGTTTATACTGACCATTAGAAGATCCCCTTCAAATGCACTTACAATATAAGTGGCAGGGGACAAATTCAACAGTCCTGAGAAAAAATGCATTTAAAAGATACGAGGCTTCAGCCATCTGAGTTAGTCAAATAAAGTGGATATCTTTCACAGTTACAGTCTTTTTAGTAAAAGACAGTGTTTTCCTGTTCAGCTGCAGTGTAATGATACCATAAAAGAGGGACTTTGGCACTAAAAAGACTGTAAAGTTGAAAGATATTGACTTGATTTGACTCCTTCGGATGGCTGAAGCCTCATATTAGCTTCAAATAAACTTTTAAATACATTTTTGCACAGAAGGAGGACTGTGGATTTTGTGATTGATAAACTAGTGAGAAAGATCCTGTGTCATGTTCATCGCACAAGCTAAAAAAACTGATTTCACTAAATACTCATTAATAGATTTTTAACTATTTACACGTGCAGATGATAAGTGTAGCTTTAGTGTAGGGTGGAGTGAGCTAAAATAGGCCATCATGGGCCAGATAAGGTTGGAGCGTCGTAGCCCTTTAAAACTTTACAGCCAATCACAATAACTGATTCTGCATTGTTGCAACAACACTAATTGACACGTAACAAAAGTTTTGATAGGTCTGAGGTTGCTATGGTGGGCTGGGCAGAGTGTTACATGGAGGAAGTGTGGTAATCGTGTGGTAAGTGAGCATGGCATAAAAAATTTCACTCATCGCCAATAAGAGTGATAAAGCAATTATAAGTAAGCTTACCAGCAAAGCAACATGTTTATGAACAATGTTTTGACAGGTTCTTTCAAATAGGTTAAAAAGAAACTTGTAAGTACTTTTTTTTAGGTGTGTATCCATGCACAATCTTAACAATCTTCGTTAAAATGATGTGTTGCAGACAGTATGGCGGGAGGACAGGCAGATAAGGGAAAAAGAGAGAGAAGAAGAGAGAAGAGAAAAAGACAGGAAGGAAGATGACAGTGCAACCAGTGGAGAAAGGACTGAATCAGGGGTGCCAATAATGAGTACCAGGAGATAGTTATGAGAGGGCAGATACCAAATGTTCGCTTTTTAGCAAGGGCTTGGAACATTCCAAAGACCACTTTGCAAAAGCGCATTAGCGGCAAAGTTGCTGGCTCTGGCTTATGCATCTGGGAGGAAGCAATACCTGCCAGAGGAATCTGAGAAAGAACTGGCCAATCTTATCAAGCCCCTCTCCAAAAGAGGTGTCCGCCTTACCAACAGCTGACGTCCAGGAATGATGATGATTACCTCTGCAAAGACTGTGTGAACACAGGACAAGACCTAACAAGACCGGATGAGATAAGATGTTAAGGAAATGTTAATGTGTTTTGGTGTCATGTTTTTTGGTCAAAGGTTTTTAACAAAATGTTTGACACAAGCATGCATCTACACACACACACAGAGCTACACACACACAAAACAGACACAAAGACACTAATGACACTAATGACACGCAGAAACACACACCCATACAACTTGATCAGTTCATTTGTAAATGCATTTTTCAATGAAATATTTGTTTAACTTTTTTACTTACGGTCCGGTATGGCACACCAAATTTACTGTTAAAATTAAAATGATTTTAAACTGATTTTACCGTGCTGTACCTGTCTGTATATTGGCCCATTTTACCTGAACATTGTGTCATAGCTCAAGAGGGAACCTGCTGATACTCTAACTCTCAAAATTCCAAAACAATTATACTTTTTCACAATTTTTTTTAAAGAAATAAATACTTAAGAGACCCATGTCAATTTATAAAAATATCATTAGATCTCATGTATAGCTTATTTGATGGTCTTATACTGAAACTTACCAAAAAGTGGCCTATTTTAGTCCTTGAGATACAATCTTGGGCTGCGTTTTTCTCTCTAATTTTGTCTGCATGCAATGCTTCCTGTTGTGCACCATTTTCTTTGGCTTTCTGTGGTTGTGTGTGTGTGCGTGTGTGTGTGCGTGTATGTGTGTGTGTGTGTGTGTGGTATTCCTCACATTGTGGGGACAAAAAGCAAGTCCCCATAATGTAAAATCATTAATTTTAGGGTGAAGACCTGGTTTAAAGTTAAGGTTAGTTTAGGGTTATGTTAAGGTTAGGCATGTGGTGGTTATGGTTAAGGTTAGGATAAGTCTCCAGGAAATGAATGTAAGTCAATGCAATGTCCTCTGAAGTGATGAAAACATGACTGCGTGTGTGTGTGCATGTGTGTGTGCATGCATGTAGGCTTGACGACATAACCACTCCTTTTCTTGCCTTCTTTCTTCTCAGATATACTGTATTTAAGCTTCACAATTCTAAAGAATTCTAAAAAAATTTGTTTGATTTACACTCACTGAGCACCTTATTAGAAACACTGTACTAATAATCAGTAGGGCCTCTCTTTGCTCTCAAAACAGCCTCAGTTCTTCGTGGCGTGGATAACACAAGATGTTGGAAGATAAGATAAGATAAGATTCTCCATGTTGACACGATGCATCACATAATTTCTGCAGATTTGTCAGCTGCACATTCATGCTGCAAATATCTTGTTCTACCATATACCACAGGTGTTCTATTGGATTCAGATCTGGTGATTGGGGAGGCCATTGAATTACACTGAACTCACTGTCATGTTCATGAAACCTTTGCTTTGTGACATGGTGCATGATCATACTGGAAGTAGCCATTAGAAGTCAGCAACAATTCTCAGGTTGGCTGTGACATTCAAACGATGATTGATTGGAATTAAGGGGCCCCAAATGTGCCAAGAAAACATTCCCCACACCATTACACCTCCACCACCAGCCTGGACTGTTGACACAAGGCAGGTTGGGTCCATGATTTCATGCTGTTGATGCCAAATTCTGACCATCTGCGTGCCTCAGCAGAAATAGAGATTCATCAGACCAGGCTATGTTTTTCCAGCTATCCAGTTTTGATCTCAGCCTTAGATTTCTGTTCTTGGCTGACAGGAGTGGAACCCACCGTGGTCTTCTTCTGTTGTAGCCTGTCCGCCTGGATGTTTTTTGTTTTTGGCAACATTCTGGGTAAACTCTAGAGACTGTTGTGCGTGAAAATCCCTGGAGATCAGCAGTTTGAGAAATACTCTGGCACCATAAATCATGCCACAGTCAAACTACCTGAGATTACATTTTATCCCCATACTGGTGTTTGATGTGAACATTAACTGAAGCTCCTGACCTGTGTGGTTGCACAATTGGCTGATTGGATAATAACATTAATAAGCAGGTGTGCAGGTGTTTCTAATAAAGTGCTTGGTGAGTATATATTCTGTATAATTAACATCTCTGTTTCTCCTCATGCTAGTAATAGGTCACCAATACAGAATAATGATATAGAATTGAATAGGTTAAATAGTCTTTGGCCCAACATTTGATGATGAATCCCTTTGCTTTTTGTTTGTGCCACCTCAGATCATCAAAAAAAAGACTTTATGCATAGTTCGTCCGTTTACTGTCACTCACAACACTCATCACGCCTTTATCAGTCCTTAGCTCTCGTTTTCCTAAAGTTTCGTTCTAAGTATCATTTCTGATGCACCGCCGCGCCCCCTGTTCACAGGTGTTGCCTTGTGTCAGTCACACCTCTCAGCCAATCAAATTAGTGAGATGGGGCAAAGAGGCGGGGCATAACCCACATAAAATGAATACGCAGCACTACTGAGACGTTGTGGACTGCAGGCGCCCTGTTTACACTAACTGCCCAGAAGAAGAAGGACAGCAGAAGCCTTTTACAAACACAGGTATTTATTTCATTTGCAGATAATTTCGTGTGTCACATTACTATAATGCTAAAGCTAATGGTCTCTTAAAAGAGACAGCAACAGTGCGACGTTGTAACAGTGCTGTTAAAACGTTTAAACGTATTACAAATAGCTCAACACGACATTTACAGGTAAAATATAAGAGTTTAGTATGTGTATACATGTGTATTTTAAATGTACGTATAGGTGGCCACGCAACAGGCTCGCAGAAGTAAATGAGGTAATTCCTTTCTACACCGTACAGACATTTACAAGTGCTCACAAACAAACCGCTGGTCATCATGGCACTGGACGGATGTGGCCTCCTCTGCAAATATATCCTCTTCATTTTCAACCTCATCTTTGCGGTAAGTCTGTTAAATTATGATACCACGCACTTTTTTCCTTGACGTAGCCTAAGTAAAAATTTTTAGTAAGATATCTTGGGAAAATGCCTAATAGCTACATGCGTGTGTGATTTTTTTTTTTCCTAAGTCGAAATCAAAGTTGTTACAGTGTAGTTCAGGTTGGGTGTCCCATGGTTGGATTTCGGTTTCATTTCTGTGGACCCTACCAGCTGAGGTTACCTTTTTAGTTTCATTTCCTTCAAATTAACAAAACCAGTATGTGCTTAATGATGCAATATCGAACTTTAGCCTACTATTACATACTAAAACTATTACACAAGGTGAAAGAGAGATCACATTTATTCATTCATACCCTATTTTAACCTGCTTTTTAGTTTTTTTGGAGGCATCTTGTCAAATGTTACAGTATGTTCCGGTATATTTTTTTTTGCTTGACATAAGTTTGTCTTAAATGTTTGCTTTTGTTTGCCTAGCTGTCCCACAGTTGGTCCCATTCTGCACATTGACATTTCTGTGTGGCATGTCTGTCACCTGGTACATCAACAGAAACAAGGAAGGATCCTTTATGTCTGACTAAATCACATTAAAGATGTGATGTGTGATGTAACACCTAACTTGAAAGGTTTAGTGGGCACCTCGCTACACATTAATACTCTGGTTTCATTTCTTGTTTGGCAGCTGGTGGGATTTGCATTTTTGGGTCTCGGTATGTGGTTGAGATTCAGCGCTAGCACCAGAGGCATCTTTGAAATAGATGCCCTCAACTCGAGTGCATTTGTTATGGGTGAGTGAATTTGTGTCCCTTCACCCCCCCACCCCCCCCCCACCCCCTCAAAAAAAGTGCATGAAGATAGTTTTGCTTCCGATTATATATTCAGTGACTTGTGTCCCTCTCTCTCTCTTTTTTCTGTTTTTTTTTTATTTTTTTTATTTTTAAAAACAGGTGTGACGGTACTGATAGCTCTCGGTTCAGTGATGCTGATTGTGGCAGTGTTTGGAGACTTTGGTGCCTGCAACGAGAAACGATGCGCTCTGCAAGTGGTGAGACAGGTTTTCTTTACACAGTAATTTCCTTGTAAACTGAGGCTACAGCCAAGTTTTTGTATCCTGTTGTGTAATTACAATAGGCTGTCCTACACAATGGAAATACTGTGTCAACTATTGAAATCTAAAATTAACTATTTGTCTGAGAAAATCTTGTTGACTCCTTGAGTGGACTAATTTGAACGGTGATCTGAGGAAAGAGTTTTGTCCATTACAATGGACAAATAATTACTTGTATCTTACTCCATCCAAGAAACATTTATCAGTCAACAGATAACAGTTGTGAAACATACTGTGGAGTTGAAGGACACAATAATAAAAACAGCAAATGTGACAAACTATTATTTTAGATTTACATTATTTGGAAATAGAGTGCACCTCTTAGTTTACGTTTCCTAGCTTTCTCTCTGGTTCTGCAGTCATAGAAATATTGTAAAAGCAACAAGGCCCGGATTTTGAAATTTTATTTTGTCTGCCCGCATTTTCAGTGTCGGAACTTGCAAAGTCATAGTTGCTTCAGAGTTTACACAAGTTGCTCTGGACAAAAGCCAAATAACTGATATTATTCTTAAGACGAAACAGGAACCACTCAGACAGACAGTCAAAGATGTATTATTACACATGTAAGGCTAAGATATATATATAGCGGTGGTAAAAAGGTGAGTACATGTGATTGACAGGGTGTAGAAGTTTTCAACAGATTCGACACACTCGTCAATAAGAGTTTCTGGAGTGGAAGAGCTTTGTAGTAATTGTTACTTTACAGAAATTGCGAAGTGATAGTATGGTAATGCAAGTGACTTCTTTTTAAAAAGCAAATTTGAAAGAAACTATGTTCAACAAAATCTCTAGAAAATTAAATTTGTTAATAATAATCAGACATAACAAAATGAGTTCAAAGTCTGCACAGTGAGTACTTATACTACAACTAGTTAAAGGCTAAATGGTCAAACAAACCATTAATAATTAAGGAGACTGAACTGCTTTCTTTCAGAGACAGAAGCCTATTTTTCATTCAAGGACAAATGTTCAGTGTTATATACAGTAGTAGATATGGACAGCTGCACAACTGAGCAAACTTTTCTGCCAGAAAGTTGTATTGCTCGTATTTATCACTCGTGTTTTTTTTTTTTTTTATGTAAATTGTGCTGAGATCACTTGTTTGCACCTTAAATCGCTACTGACTTAACTATAAAGAAGTCACCAACAGCACTTCAACACATGCAGGTTTTTGAGAAAGTTGTAATTCTTACATGAAATGAACCGGAGGATTGGAGCACAGTTAGAGATTTGCAGCCTTTAATAGTGCAAACAGACCAACGTTTTGACATCGATGTGTCCTCATCAGAGTCAAAAGGACAAAGACATAAGGCAAATATGAATACAGTCAACCCAAGAATGCAGTAGGTGTACAATTGGCACCGGTTGAGCAGGTTTTAAAATTTATTGGTTGCAGGATGTAAGGACGCCTCATCCTGTGCAGTGTAACCTCATCAGAAACACAAGATTACACATATATTTGAAAGCTACAAAATCAAGTAGAAAAAGTACAATTCCTGCATCTGCCTCTAGGAGAGGGTGAGATTTTTTTAATCTTAGAACATTGTATCTTGTTACCACTCAATCTCTTCACCTTGTGCTTTAAATCACCTGTTACTTCTTGTGGTTCAGTGTCACTACTATTATACTTCCTTTAAAAACCTGCAGTGACATATTTTGTCCATATATATACACACACAAAATATGGAAACTAAAACATTTAACCACATACTATTTGAACCGGTCTCAGTTCCGTGTTGGGAAACCCCCACAACACACCTGTGGGGAAAATAATGAATGTGAGGGAGGAATGTAAGGAGAGCCTCTTTGTAACTCATAGCTCTGCCTCTGGTGAGATCTCTGAATATCTGGAATTCTACACCTTTGATCTTTGTCTTTATTTGGCACTCACTTGTTTTCATTCATCATCCTCTCTGCGGGTGGCAATGGTGTGTGAAGTTTTGTGCCCATTAATGTGGACATAATAAACTCTCAAACAGCGTGGTTAAAATATGTTGCAAAATCAAACACGCACAAATTTGTTAAAACATCCGTGGTCACCTCCAAAAGCTTTTATCACTTTTTCAAATGCTTCTTTCATTCTTTTTCCCCTGATTTTTTTTCGGTTTTGGTTTCATCCCATAGTCTTGACTCAGTGTCCCTGTGGGAGAGTCCAACTGTTGCACAGCACAAAGAGCTTGTGTGCTGTAGGAAGGAACAGGCTATGACGCAGATGAAAAGTCTGATTTGCAACACATTAATGTAATGGAGCAAAGACTTTAGCACGGCAGCAAATTGCACCGGTTTATTCTGATTCAACCTGGAGAAGACCTTGACATATCTATCACCACCCTTAGCAAACCCTGTTATTTTTCCCTGGAACAGGCAGCCATGTTGTGAATATGAGGCTGATTTCAGGTTCTAGGCAACTGACAAGGAAGTAAACTGTTATTATGACTCATCAATGTGAAAGAAACTGCCTGCCTCTACATCATGATTTATGAAATGTATCAGCCTGAACATATGCCAAAAGCTGTAAATGATAATTATCGCACTCAGTCAAGAGTCAAGCTCCCTTTTGATTTAATGAAGTTGATGTGTGTTTAACTGATTATTAACCTGTTTCATCTAGATCTATCAAAAGCATTTGATACAGTGAATAATGACATTCTATTAATTAAACTGCAGAAATATGGTTTAGTGGACACAGTAATTGTAGGATTAAAAAAATATATTTGTAACAGAACAGTTTGGTTAACAAACTGCCTCTAAATATTACTAAATCAACTTTATTATTTTCAGTGGCAAAAAACATGGTCAAAACTCATCTAAGATCTTACTTGAGGGTAATGACATGCCTCAAGTAAAAAAAACCAAAAAAAAACCCAACTAAATTCCTTGGAATAATAATTGACGATAACCTGAACTGGAGAGAACACGTTGATTTTTGTTAGTAAAAGTAACCAAATCTATTGGTATAACTAGCAAATTAGGCTATTTCATTGACAATGTCTTCATCTGGACAAGTACATTTCCCACAACTCTTCACAGAGTCTCTCTCTGACAAAAATGCTTGCTTAGGATCGCAACCTACTCAAATCTCCCAACAGCTCCTCTATTTCAAACTCCTCTATATGTGTATCATTTTAGATCCTATTTTAAAGCTAACTCTTAGATTCACTCTTATTCAACCATCATCAATCTTCATCTTCCCAAACACCTGACAGCCAGAGGTCAGTTTTCAGGCAGATACAGGGGTCCAAATTTATGGAACTACTATTTTCATTTAGTTAACATTTCTTTGGCCTTAAAGTCCTTTAATTTTGGATTTATAATCCTATTTGAATTTTTCTAATAATCTGACCTTGTTTTTCTTTTACATTTATGTAGGTATATTATTTAGGTAGAGGTAATCAATAAGCCCACCAGGTTTTTTTCCTTTCCCTGCACATTGATTTTTTTTGTATTTGTTTGATTTTAACCTGTGTAAATAAATAAACTGAAAGGTTAGGTTTAGGTTTATTTACCTCTTTCTCTCCTTTCAGTTCTCTGCCCTTCTGGTTATTCTGGCTATTGCTGAAGTTGCTGTTGGAGTACTTGCTTATTCAAAGAGTGATGAGGTGAGAGGGAAATGGGAAAAGGACGGGAGGATCATAAAACTGGGATGAAATATAAGTTTTAAAAAATCAGTTGCTGTTTATGACCTTGATAGTGTTTTATTTTTCATTAAGGTTGGGATGCAGATTGCGGAGTTCTACACCAGCATGTATACTCTGTATTTGAAAGATGAAGACCCAGCCATTGGTCTCACACTCACATTCACCCACAAGATGGTGAGTGCAAACTCTGACCATTCCCTTACCTGATCAAAAGCACAGTTTAACTTTGTCTTAATGTGTTTTCTACTTAATGCTTTTCTAACTTGTGTACTTTATCCTTCCTCTGTACTTTTTTGTGCAGTTTATTAGTGATGTGAAATGTCAAAGACAAATTTTGAGGCTTTGTTGAGTGTCTTTAATCTCTCTCCTTCTTGCTCTGCTCTTTAGCTTCACTGCTGCGGAGTGACAGGAATCCCGGTGTTAGAGTTTGCTAAAAAGACCTGTCCTTCACCAGATGGGTTCTTTGAGCACTTAGTCATGCCTGTAAGTTGGTGCCAAGATCTGGGGCCGTTCTAATGAAGTTGGTAATAGAGTGTATTTAGTATGCAACTTATAGTTTTGAGTTTATCTTTGAGTTTTATGTGTTCACTCAGAACAATGTAGGTTGACTTTAGTTTAACAAATGAATCTATTTCTGTGTTCCTAGCACTGGAAATTGAACTGTTGTATTCTGCAGAATCTGGGTTAGCGACTGTCCATGTCCCACAGTGCTCACAGTTTCTCTGTCTTCATCTGCTTACAGAACTGTCCTGGGATCATCGTGGATGTATTTAACAGCAAAGCACCGCTGGTGATGGGTATCTTCATTGGAACTGGAGCTCTTTTGGTAGGCAAATGCGTTGCATGCTGCACATTTCCATACTATTATTTACCAAACAAAAAATTAATTTGCATTTCAGCCCATTTTCAGAAACAAATACTGTGTGCCACTCACTTAACTACAGTTCAGTTCATCATCAAGAAGTGCAAGAAAATGTGAATTAGAGCAGAGATGTACTGTAGATACTACTGAATTGTATAGAGATGCCATTACAGGCAGCCAATCAGAAGCCAGATAATGATGCTTTGTTGTTCTTTCATTGGCTCGCAGTCACAGAGGGCACAGTGGCCTGCAGGGAAAAAGGCAGAGGCAACGTGTTATCCACTAAAAAGATTATCTTCAGGGGATCATACCAGACCCTACACTCAAACATTTCATACTAATGGCTCATCATTTGGGGTTTTTATTTTTTTTTCTAAATAAAATTATTATTATTTGTTTTTAACTATTACAAAACATGAAACCCAGGACATAGGATTTAAAAAACTTGATTCTAAATTTGATGATTAACAAGAGGAACATCAGCATGCTAACATGCTCATGATGACAATGCTAACATTCTGATGTTTAGCCAGTATGTAATAATTACCAGGATTACCACCCTAGTTTAGCCTGTTAGCATGTTTGCTAATTAGCATCTAACACAAAATACAGCTGAGTACAGCAGAGTTTGACGGGAATGTCATGAGTTTTGCAGGTATTTGGTCATAAATCAAAGTATTGGGAAAAGGATCTTCTACGGACCTTGAATATCTGTAGCAAATTTTACTGTAATCCATCCAGTTGTTGTCAAGACATTTCACTATCAAACAAAAATGTCAACCTGCTGGTAATGCTAGAAGAAAAGTCACCATCATCAGCCACTAGGATTTATCCTCTGGGGAACATGAAAGTCTGTAAAAAAAAAAAAAAAAAATTTGATGGCAATCCAGTTGTTGAGATATTTCAGTCTGGACCAAAGTGTTGGACTGACTGATATTGCATCTTCAGTTGTGTTTTAAGGAACACTGAGGGGTAACTAGCTTATCTGCATTTCCTCTCCACTTTCTCATTTTTTTTTTTTTTTTTTTAAAAAGTGAAAGCATATCCTGAGTCATTCTTGCCACAACACCACCGCATTGAAATGCTTTGAAAATTGTCATGTTTGAGCAGTAATTATTGGCGAACAGTATTCACTATATGCTTAATAGCATTAAATGACTCATGTTTCTTGTTTGTCATAAAGTTAATGACAGTGTTCTAATCACTGTGCACTCCTCTGTCTCTCTTTTATTTAATACCCCTCCTCCTGCCTTGTTTTGATTTTTTTTCTTCATTCCATCATTCTCCTGAATCATTGGTTCCCAAAGGGCATAGCTTTGATTTGCAGCGCAATCCTCTCTAAAAAGCTTAATATGTCCAATTCATCTCCTCAGTACATCATCCTGACACAATCCACTCCAGCTCTGGCTAACCTTCCGCCAACTCAACCCCAATTTGTCTCCACCTCTTACCCCCATCTTGACCAAGACCTAGTCGTCTTCCCCCCTCTCACTGTGGCAAACACCCCTGTGACTCAGGCTTAGGGTGCTCTTATCAGTTTTCACTCTCTCTGTCATGCTGTCTTGATTTTATTCCACAATGCCTAAAAGTCTTTAAACACAACACATCATTAAAAAAATATTAATGTGAAGGTTTATTTATATTGTTCTTCAAAACAGTCTAACATCTACCAAAGAGGGTTGGATGATGAGGCAATTTTAAGTCTTTTTTAAATATATATATATTTAGGGGAAAAGGGGAAGTGCAACGTCTCTCTCACACAGTATAGAAACAGTAGAGAAAAGAAGTGTGACTGACCCGCCTCCTCATCATCATAATGCAAGGCCCTCCTGCCTTGTTCCACTGGCATTTCAATTTCCAATGCCTGAGTAGCCTGAGTAATGAGCTGGTGATAGAGGGGAGGTGGTTGCTCCTGCTTCGCTACCATATGATACAGGTTCAAGCATAGAAGGTGCACCAAAAAGTTAAACACTCCCCTTCATCACCAACTAACTCCTGGAATGCTCTTTACATCACAAATCGGGTAAAGAATACATATACAAGGTTGAATTCTTCCTTTAGCTGTCTACTTTTTCCTCACTAAATATTTTACCTTTGTTTCCATCTCACACAAGCTTCTCTCTTTTGTGGCTGTGCATAGATTGATAGCTGGGGAAAAGGGAAGTGCAACGTCTCTCTCACGTTGTTCACTGCACAGCTCTTTGTCCCATCCCTGCTTTTTACTTCCCCTCCACCCTCTGTGTCTGCATGACAGATAACCGCCTTGGTCTGCTCCAGTATCCTCCTGCAAGAGATCAAGAAAGGCCAGCAGGCAATCACTGAGCACTTTTCCAAAGTGTACTAAGAAGAAGATTCAAATTTCAACCCTACTCTCTTCTGCCTCCTCAACAAAGACCATCGCTGGAATTTGGGCTCAACCAGCAGATCAGTGTTTACAGATTTTTGTCTGTATGTGAACTACTGATCGCGCTAGTTTTGGAATTGAACTAGAATTGTGTTAAAAATGCATTTTTATATCCTAAAACATAACAGTGTCCTAATAATGACCCACTGTAACAATTTTTAAAATACTTGATTTGTTTAGAGCGCTTGACAACCATCAATATTTCATTGTGCCTTAAAAAATCATGCAGTGGCTGTTGGTGAAATGGATGTTGCATATAATTAGCTATTATTCATCTAGCTAGAAACTGTCACCGCTGGACAGCATGTGCGCACTAGCCTGACAGGCCTCTAGATCATTGTTAGCGTACGATAAGTAATCGAGGATGAGAGCAACATCCATTTAATGACAAACTCAGCTGGAAGGAGAATGAGAGAACGCTTATGTCTATCAAACTTCCACATAACTGCTAAAATGTGTAACAGATATCGTAATATGCAGTGTTTTCTACCATTATGACGGCAGCTCTGTAAAGCAGTTGCTGTTTTGTGCTTTTGTCTGTTGCTGCTCGTGGAAAAGTTGAATACACTGGGTGGTGTTTTACATGACCCCACAGCCACTGGCGAACATTGTGTTAAAAATTAATGTTTATATGCAAAAGGGAGCTTTTTTTTAAGAAAATAGTTATTTCGTTACATACATTTCAAGCTTTTTTCTGAGGTTAGGTAAAATTACAGGGTAGACACTGAAATGGGAGCCTATCACATTAAGGTGTTACCTTGAATTATCACCTACTAATAAGTAGGCCAGGGAAATGACTGCAGTTAGCTTTGCTGTTTTGTCACTGCTAATTAGTTTCTATTCTATAGAGCTGTAATGTTACATATGAAAGTAGTGTTGGTATTTTTTTGTTTTCTTTTATTCATGATGTATCTAAAGGGCCACACAGACTGACCACAAAATAAAGTCAAGGGCATTCTTGAATGTGAAGATGTCATTACGTTCCGTTTGAGGCTATTAAAATAGTTGTATAAACACCGTACCTGACTTGCTTTAGAGCTGTGAAGCATTAAGTGCTGCATTCCCGTCACACTTTTTCATTCCTTTGGGTCTGTTCCTGTCAAAAGCGTCTGACCAAATAAAAGCACGAGAAGTGTTCTGTATAGAAAGAGAAATGTCTAAATGCCTTTCATTGCTTTTCTTTCTCTGTACTGTAGTTATGACATTGCACTGTACTATTATGGTTAAGTTGTTACAAGCTCACAATTTCAGAAATAAATATTCCACTGAGGGCTTTTCCCTCTTCACCAAGACTTGTGGACTTATTTCCATAAAATGACAAAACAAAGAGTGCAGTTGCGTAAAAGTAGCTTTATTTCATTGCTCACACGTCAAGTTTGGGACCTATGAGGAAAGAAAAGAAGTTAATGTGGTGATGACCAACATCTCTGAGGAGGCCCAAGCTGATGAATCACAGTTTCCCCATAGACTGTCATGTTTTCATCCATTTGTAGCAATATTTGTGTTGAATTAATGGTTTGTGTTATAGACTGTTAGCATTACCCTCTATGGAATCATGCAACACAAAGTCAAATATAATGACTTCACCATTTAATGGATTTAGGGCATTGAAAGGAATCCATTTGTGTGGCATGTGTGTAGCAAATGCAGAGTCAAGGTTGTGGTTATTTGTAGGTCAAGGGCCCTGCTTTCACAATAAAGACCCTTGTAAACCTCATGATAACTGGACCACTCCTTTCTTTTATGTTTATGTCTTATGTGTTGGTCTTACTGTTGATGCAGCCTACAGTGCAGTCACTGTATGCAGCAGAGCACATTTCTGTCAAGCACAAAAAGTAGATCTGAGGGGAGAAAAAACAAACAAAACAAAAAACAGGAAAACACTGAAATGACTTCACTACATAATTACAGTAATCCTTGTCTACACTTAGTCACCATACAGGCGTCTGGTTACAGTCAGAAACAGATGCCAGACTTTTAGCCTATCAGGACTGAATACTGTTCTGCCACCTTGTGGTGATCTGAAGTCAAGACACCAACACTGCTACTTAGGTGTTCAGTGCAAAGATTCTCTGTGTCAGCTCACTCAGAATGATAGGACTATGGATACATCTGAACAAAGGCCAAAGCAACACAGAACATAATCTTTTAGCTGAATGAGACACTCCTACAGGCTACTGAAACGTCAAATACATTTTTATAGCTGCTGGAACATCTATAATTTACCTCTCTTTTCATCATCTCGCCTGTCTTCTGCTTCTTCCCCACCAGGATGCTCAGAGGGATCATGTGGATGTTGCCGAGTAATATAATGGACATAGGGGATATGAAAGGGAATGTACAGTGACTGGGGGATGCTGGGATATCCCATCTCAGCAGCATGGGCCTGCCAATCCATCCTACTGTAGCCAGAGTCTGAGGGAAGCTGAGATTCGGATCCTGTGGTTTCTTTTTTAAAGTCCATGCTTTCTCCAGGATCCCGGTTGTCTACAGACACTTTCGGCTGGGGGTAGAGGTGGTAATAATAGTAAGGATATACAGGAACATTTGGATCGTCATACATTGGTTCTGTGGGCGGAGTAGTGGTTTGTTGTGATGGAGGATGTTTGCAATAGGATGGATGCTGTGGTAGAGAGGAAGATGCTGGAAGCAGAGGGTCTAAAGCTTCTTTAGATGAGGTTGGAGACGCACGGTTGTCAGCGCTGAGTAAACTCTCAGGTCTATAATACATCTGATAGTAGCCATAATAAGGGTAGTAGTAGTATAGGTGAGGAGGATCACGATTGGACGACAGAGTGGGGGGAGAGGGTTGTTCATGAAGAGGAACTGCCACAGGGTCTGGACCATGAGGAGATAGCAGGGGAGGTTGAACTGCAGGAGTCACAGGTGCAGAGTGTCTCTTTTTGTCATCCCGCTCTGCTTTTACATCATCTTCAGACAAAAGTGGATGCAACATATATTTTTGAAGGTTAATCATTTCATCTGAGCTTGGCTGCTCTGTGGAGGCCTTCAAGTCATATTTGTCATGGACTGGAAGTACTGATGAGTGAGGGAGTGGATAAGTGTTCAACTTTGTGTTATGATGATCAGACAACTTTGTTTTTGCAGTAGTGCTGGAGCTGAGAGGAGCCAATTTTTTGGCCTTGCCCCTAGCAATATGTGGAAAGTAGTAGAGGTAGTAGTAGTATGGATATGGCTGCGGGGGATAAGGTGCATGAGGTGCAGGGCTTGTATGATAGAATTTAGTACTTGTTGGAGGGATGTAAGGAGGAGAGGCAGCCTCAGGAACAGGCTGAAGGGACTGGTCTGCGTTAACTCTGCTGAGAACCTCAGACTGCTGGACGTTGGGGGGCAACACTGGAAATTCAGGGTTATTAGATTTAGTTAAAGACAGTTCTGCAGGAGCCTCAGGGCCTGGATCGGGGTCTTCAGGTGGGCCAGGAAGAGGGATTTTGGGGTGATGGTAGTAGTGGTAGTATGGATTGAAGGCATAGCTTGGGGGCTGGAGAGAAGAAGCTTCAACTTGCATCAGAGAGCCTGCAGCAGTGGTGCTGTGCTTCTCAGAGAGATCGTGCAGATCTGAATACACCCTACTTGAATCATCCATTTCCTTTGTAGATAAAGAACTGGGGACATCAAAATGTTTATACGACTCCTTTACAGGAATCTGCTGGGAATAGTAGTCTTGATAGTCGGGCTGGGAATCAACAGGAGGGATGGGCTGCGGACCAAAGGTTGGGTCAGGAGTTGAAGATGTAGGAGGGTTATATGCATCGTGTACACCAGGACCAGGATACCTGTGATGATATGGAGGATGAGGATAGTAAGGCGGGGCCAGGTAGAAAGGTGGAGCCCACGGAAAAGGCTCCAGGGTTTCTGGCATAGGCTCTGTTGGCCCTCTGGTTAGCTGATGAGGGCTGTCGACCAGAGGCTGATGGGTTAATGGGAGTTCTTCAGGTGGGGAGACAGGACAGGCCAGGGTGAATTCCTTTTCTCCTACCTGAAGAGAAAGTGTGTATTTTCCATCCTGAAAAAAAGATCAAAGATTTTTTTTTGAGGCTGTTGCAAATATACATGGATATATTAGTTGCAAATATTGAGCAAGAACTGTGAACTGTGCCCACAATTGTTGGGGAAACCTCTGTCCACTGTGGATGGTTTGAGACAGTGTCTTTATCCTTTCTCTCATGGACTTAATGCTTTGACTGTCATTTCAACAATGGTGAAAGTTAAACTTCCTTAAGAGGCCAAGTTACACCGATAATGTTTTGATGCAATTACATGACTAAATAATTTTCACTTGGTGATTGACAATTTAGTTAATTTATTGTATTTATGGCATTTCATTAATAGTTGTATTTAGTTTAGTTGGATTAAAGAAAATTAAATCCCCTCAGATCTTGTTTTACTTTGTAATTTCTCCATCAAAAAGTCTCAAATGTACATAAATAGAAACAAGGTTTGTAGATGTCTTGTAAAGCCATTTCTGAATGAGTCATTAGTATTGATCCACAATCTTTCAACCCCCTACAAATATTAGGATTGATGCACTAAAGGGCCATAAAAACCCAACTTTTGTGCAATTTCACATATTAAAAATGTAATTAATCTTACAGCAGCATAATCTAAATCCACCTTTGTCTCATCAATATAAACTTGTATGAAAGTTACCTTTACTGTGATGCCACACGTAATGAATGGAGCAGCGATTAAAATCTCTGCATCTTGTCTATCCAAAGTGTAGCCACACTGCTGAGCCAGCATTACGAGGGGGGTCCATTCTCCTCTGACTGCAGGGGAACAGGAAATAACAATTCACAAGTGAGGAAAACTGTAGAAAGGTCAAATATTTGAAACTTGCATTTTTATTTTGTTTAAATTTTTGGCGTTTACCTTTTACCTTCAGCTCCTCTGTAGCAGACAGACCCTGCACTTTGACAGTCATACCATATGGGGAGCAGCAGAGTGAGGACGGGCCCACAGCCTGAGGCTGGACGTGAGAGACTGGGCACGACATCTTGACTGGAGTTCCCCTCCACAGCAGAGGCAACACATAGCTGTCATCCTGAACAAACAAATGTTTTAAACATTCTTTTATTATTTTACATATTTTGGCTAAAAATAGTCAACCATCGAACATTCTTAACTTCAGTTCTCTGACTCAGATCTGCAGAAAGGCATTCAGTAGGATTCAAAATCAGACATATCAGAAACAAAGTGAAATTGCCATTTTATCAGTTTTTCCACAACTTTGACGCTCAAAATGTGCAGACACTGTGCCAATAGTAGCTAGTTGTATGAAGTCTGCAGTGATTAACAGATCGGTGCATTTGTATCCGATATACAAAACACAGTATTCTATGGCTCTCATACCTCTTGTGTGACATGGCAGGCATCGTACTGAACCATCAGAATGAGGTCTCTCCACGTGGACTGGACAGAGTAGCCACACTGAGGTGGCAGCTGGGACAGGGGCACGGATGACTCATTCACTGACACACAAATACAAAACCTTAATTTCACTGTCATGAGCAAAAACATAAATAAATTAACATAAAGACATGGGTTAATGTACTTCTACATAACTGTCTAGAAAAGAAAACTATACTTATCTAGTATTCCTTCAATGTCACTATACCAGACATAAAGCTGGAGTCTTCGTGAATCACAAATCTAAACCTGGGAGACGCTGTAGTCTCACCTCGGTCCAGCCGTAGCTGTGCAGCTCGTCTCCTCCTGACAGTCAGGGTCATGGTGTGGTCTCCACACTCCACCACAGGCTGCAGCTTCTGCCAGCTCGCCTCTGAGCTGCTGAGCCACTGACCTCTGATCCGCGCCTGGTCTCCCTGAGCTTGGACTGGTAAATAAAAAAACAACAAGACTCAGTTCACAACGGAGGATACAGTCTGTATTTTGTACTGCCGGGGTCTCTCAGTGGAGGAGCCATTGACTGCAACAACTTTAATTTGAGATTCAGAAAAAAGAAATATTTTCCATCATATTGTGACTGGAATTTGTGATGTGACTAATGAATTTGTTAAAAACAACAAAACATTTGAGACACAGGATATGTGCTCAATTTTGAATCCATTTGGAGAGAATTGACATTAAAATGTATGACACTCCTAGTATAATAAGGTTCAGTGCTGGAAGCCATATTTGTTTCAGTCATTCAATTTTCTGCTTAATGACACGGCTCTGTTCTCTACAGCAGCACCATGTTTTCACTTCCATACTTGGCTGTTAAACATACATATGCTAATTTACTATTAAAAAATATGCATAATATGCTACTAAACAATACAACCTCCATAGACAGAAATTCTGGGGAAAGCCTCTGTCTTACCTGGAAAGGCAGAATCTGATTGGTAGCCCACATTAGGGACGTTAGTTTCAAGTTGACCACTTATGTAAAACTTGCCGTTGATTACGTGTTTAATTTTTCCTGCGTCACAGTCCTCATTTGGGGGGTTGAGTGAAGAATACATCCACTCTACCTCGGTTTGCTTCGGTTTGTTAAGGTTTTTTAAGCTTCTGTCACTTGAAGAAGACGCCATTCTGTGTCTGAGCCTCTGGTCAGACCGTATCCTGTCCCTGTTTTTGAAGTTGTCAAACACACTTGATGTTCTCGTCTCTTCTCTCTGCCTTCTTGAGTCCAGGTGTTGCCGCCTTCTGTCCTCTCGGTTGAAGGGATGAAGGGGGGGTTTCGTCGTTAAATCGCTGTTCCTGTCATTATGAGGAGCCGGGTGAGAGTTTGGTTGGGAGGAATAAGTAGAAAGCTCACACCAGCCTAGTGAAGGTAAAGTTATTGTTGTTGTGGTGTAAATGAGGAGTACACCGAAGTAGTATCCTTTTTGTTTCAAATGCATCGCCAATACGAGTTTCTCTCCAAAACACCGGGACAGAGTGAACAGCAGCAGTAGTTTTGTAGACTTCCTGCCAACACACCTGTTCACTAATTGATCCTAATTGGCCAGGTGGCACATGTAGTGTAGATAGTGGATTATTATTATTACAAATGTTGCAGACTTCCCAACATGTTTCAAATGTATTTTTTTTTTCTTTTTGAAATATTTTTTTTCCATTTTGTGCTACATAATTTTAGCCTACTATACAACATTTCGGAGGGAAATACTGTACTTTTCACATATTTATTAGACACATAATTACTAGTTACCTTAAAGGTTAAGATTTTACATTAAAAAGACACAGATTTGAATCATATGAAATACAGTGATTTGAAAGTGAAACTCAGTTTTGGAGTGTGTCTACATGGGACTCCTTGTCTTGTTTCATATGCCTATGAGGTGTTAGCAGTTCCAGCAGAGAGGCATTTCCCTTCTAAACTTTTCAGATGGTTTCATTTAGGTAATTGTTAACACCCCCCCCCCCCCCCAATATTTCACAAAAAAGCAAAAAATCAATATAAATATGTGCGGCAGAACGTTGTTTTTTCTTCTTTCCCAGCCCCATTAATCATCATGACCACTCAGATTTGTGTTGGGACACAGGCTGTGAACCACTGCACTAAACTACAATACCTAACTATATAAAATAAAAGCTCCACCTCATAAAATGTCACATATACTTTCATTCATCAGTATTAATCAATTCTAGTAATGTAATTTATAATAATACACAGGGGTCATTTTGAGTATGTTTACTTTTGTTACTATAACTACATTTTGTTGATATGCTTGCTGAATACTTCTTTACTTTTACTTAAGTGGAATTCTGAAAGGACGTTTGCGACTTGTAATGGAGTATTTTTACATTGTCGTTCTGGTACTTTTACTTAAGTAAAGGACATGAGAACAACTGCAAATTGTAGTGTAGGCTAAAAGAGATAGGAGGTGCATATAAGGAATAACGTGGGCTACATAATGATGCAAAAAAAATGATAAAAAAAAAAAAATCTTTAACACAACCTTTCCTGTCCACCAGAGGGTAGCGCTGCATTGCAAGTCAGCAATTGGATAGTGTCGCGTTCATGAGGTAGACCAAAACTGATGGGTTCATGAAGACCTATGGATTAGTAATTGCCCTTTATCTATCTATCTATCTATCTATCTATCTATCTATCTATCTATCTATCTATCTATCTATCTATCTATCTATCTATCTGTCTGTCTGTCTGTCTGTCTAGTTGGTTGTCTGTCTGTCAGTCTGTCTGTCTGTCTAGTTGGTTGTCTGTCTGTCAGTCTGTCTGTCTGTCTAGTTGGTTGTCTGGCTGTCTGTCTCTGTGAGATAAAGATTTGACCTTTGCCCTCTTTTTAAAAAACCTCATCTCTGCTTGAACTTATCATCTGATTGACAGAAATAAGTCATAAGTCACGCTGGAAGATTCATTTACTGCCTAACTCCTGTATATCATTTACATTCATTTGCATTTCATTGTTTAGTTTTTTAGACTTTACTGAAATGAATTCTCTGTTGCCAGTGTTCTTCCCAAACGACTGCCATCTGGCCTGAACATTAAACATAAATGTATAATATAGGTTTAACAAGCTGTAGATGTTCCATCTATGAATGAAAAAAATGGTTCAAATATATTGTGTTTGCACTACTGTAACCAAACAATCTAGAAAAAAGATCGCTGTTAGTGTGCTGCCAACTCCACCATCTGACAGTTAGTGACTCTGCCAAGATGTGATCAGTCATCACGTTGTGGTCATGATGTTATCAATTGAGGACATCCTCGCGGTTTCTCACAGTGGCTCACTTATCAAGGCTGCCTTTCCACCTCAACCTCAACGCTAGGTGAGAAGAATGTGGTGAGGGCTCAGAAAAAACCACACAGCCGCACAGTTTGAATGATTTGAACAACTGCACTACGTAAGGAGGCTCTGAAGCTCCGTGTGTGTGTGTGTGTGTGTGTGTGCGTGTGTGTGTGTGTGTGTGTGGTGGAGGAGTGGGGGGTGGGTGATCAGTTGATGATGGGCGCGGCAAGGGGATGACTCATTTGGAGTTGCCTAGCTACAGCCAGGAGTTGTTTTCTGTAGACTCAGAGCGAGTACAGTACAGTGTGCATGTCTGGATTTCATTGAGAGAGCGAGGCTTTGTGGGGGCGGCATAAACGCAGGGGTGGTACTAAGCAGGAAACAGGAGGGGCAAAAATGTTCCCAAAGAGGAGAAGTAATCACGTGAGGAGAAACTGGAGTTAAATGTAGTAATGTCAGCGAGGGGGGGAAAAAAAGCACGAGGTCCACGAAAAGAGCGCTCAGGGTGAGGAAGTGAATCAAGAAAGAAAACTCCTGGCCAGTAACCATGGAAACGGGTTGGCTCGACTAAATATGAGGAATTCTTTTTTTTACTAAATGTAAATGCTGGCTGGGGTACCGCAACTGACACATACAACATTCACCCCCACTGGAAGTTGTCTTCAAAGAGTACAGTGGTTCACATCTACTGTACAATATCCACCATGTCTGTCTCATAATAGACTCCTGAAGCTGCTCCTTTCTTATTTTCATTCAAACCACAGGCAGGCGGCCAATAGGGCATATGCAAATGCTTAGAGAGATGCCAAATTCTCTGAGCTACATGTTTAGCATACTCTTTGATGTCTTAATTTGATTTTGATTGCCCCTTCAGTCAAGTTTACCTCTGCCAGTCTCTTACATGGTTGTTTGCCCTCTTCTCTTCTCTTCTCTTCTCTTCTCTTTTCCTCTCTTCTCTTCTGAATATCTATTCACAGTAAGCAAGATATTCTATTTTGGGTCATATTAATCCTGTATAATGTACACATACTGTACCACGAAACATCCCTGGTTCGATTGTAGCTGGGGTTGCACATCAACCCCCTCCCCCTTTATTTTTTCAACAACAAAAATTGAACCTTCACTTTTTGCCCATCCGCTGGTCAGCCTTGGCATGCTGTCCATATGTCAACGACTGAGCTACTTCTTTAAAATGTCCTTTGTTGCTGGGCATTTTCATACTAATGGAGTGAGTTATTGTGCTGCTGAAGGTCACGACATGGACACACACTGAGGAGGTGACCATTTCTGGAAAAAGGAAACTGATGATCTGATGATAACTCCAGAGAAACAGAGAGAAAAAGAGGGGAAGGAAACTCTTCTCCAGCGCCTGTGCCAATGTGTCACTCCCTTGGGGGATGATAAGTATGCAGTATGTATGTACTATATGTGCGTATGTGTCCGTTTGTCTCCAGAGCTTGGGCTCAATGTGTGACTTACTTTTGGAGATAGATATGATGTGTGTAGGTCTGCATGTGAGTGGGAGTACATGTGTGTGAGACTGCGTGTGTCTCACTCCTTCGCTGACATGCCTATGCAGCAGCTTTTCATCAAAACCAGCCTAGTGACACTTGAAGCGAGGACAAGGGCGACGGTAGACTTTTTCCAATAAGTCAACATCCTGGGGTGAGGTGGGATTTTCAACACAAAGCGCCTGACACCCATCCCTTGTGTTTACTCTGCCTTATTCAAAAGAACATACGCGTCCAAAGTCTTTGAAATCACTCCGGCAAATCCTGTAAATATACACTTTAGCTGTTTTTATAATGGGAATTTAGAAATCTCAGGGCAGGGTGCGACATTGTGTAAGACGGGGAAGGAATGAGCAGAGTGAGACCGTCAACCACAGACAGAGAGCTTTACTATTGTTTAAGGCAACAGTGACTTAGCTGTGGTCAGGATGACTCCCCTGGCATGTAGGCACCGCGCTGCTGGCTTTGTTTCCCACAGTTGTGTTGAAATACTCCCTCACAAAAACACCTTCATTAAGAGATTTTGACATTACTCAACCGAAAATAGTGATCTGTCATTCTACAGGACTTGTTTTTCCATTGGCTTCAAATTTTTATTTTAGGCATTCAAGCTGATGCTTTTTCAGGGCAATTTAACACGTGTCAAATAGACGAATGTCTAACATTGCCAGCTTTATCAACAACCAGTAATTAACAATGCAAGACTCCACAGTGCGACATTTTTAAGTAGAGGATGAGACAAGTATAAGAGGAGCTCTTGTTGAAGGTGTTGGAATTGTTACTGGGATTGTCCTCATGACAGGCCACATAACTCATTTTCCACAATGTAAAATGTTCAGTTCTGTGTATTTCAGTGCTTTTTGAATAGCAGTTGAATTCAGCTGTTTAATGATCCCACAGTGTACAGTTCAACTCCACACTGGAACTAATAGAACCACCCTGAACCAGCCAACCATGAGAAAGTATTTCAAGGAATCATCATTAATACTTTTGCACACAACAATTGGCATCTCAGACAATATCGCAACTGTTCCAAGTGATCCTTTTATGACTCTGGTTTTTCCAGTACTGATCAGTAAAGGCAGCATGACAAAGAGCTGATTGTTGAGCAAGCTACCCCGTTGGTTTCCTTCAGTAGTTACGCAGGCATGTGATTTGTCGACTTGTGTTTGGATCTAAAAAACGTGTCGTGGCTAATCTCCTGCCCCGCCCAGGTTTGGCGTGGTCAACGCCCACTACGTTTTTTTACACTTTAAAAAAATGATAGCTGACTGATGCATGACTCATGGCATTTCCTCTCTTGAAAATATACCAAGAACTGAGGAAAAAAAAAAAGGCTTGATTCTTGCATAACTTGAGTAGCAGAAAAGCATGCATACTGGTTTCCCTCAATAACTGCTGGTGCGCTGCGTGGACCGGCTGGAGGGAGTGCCGTATCACACTGTATAACACAGTACAAACCTCGGCTTACCTCATCTGCAAGGTGGGGTCAGGACAGAATCAGGTTCAACCACATTCAATATTCTCACCTGTCTTTTTCTCGGTCTCTGTCTCTCTCTTCTGTTTTTCTGCGTTCCATATCATCTTCATCATATCAGATTGTGTCTTATAGGGAGCTGTAGTTGCAGATACTTTTTTTTTTTTTTTTTTATCTCAAGTGTTTGTACAACAACCTAGGTTCAGATATGAGCACATGCCCTGTCCTTGCATGCAGGGAGGGAGCTGTCAGGTGGAGCTGTTTGCGTTGGTGACAGATTTTTGGCTAGATGTGCAGATTTATTATTCTAAACCTGAAATTCAGAATTTTAATGCACTGACATTTTTTCCCATGGCGTCTGGGTGGGACACTTAGGATATTAAATAGTATAACAAAGGTGTGAGATCTGAAATTCAGACTGTTGAACATGAATGGACAGACACTCGTTCATGTCAGCCTTCTTAAATGATAAGATGGGCGGCATATTTACTGTGGCTTCCATGGAGTTTGATAGCGTTGTCATGGAAATAAGTGATGTGCATAAGTCATAGAAACCTGAAGTGTTACCATGGCAGAGGCATCAGTTTAGTTCAACACTTCAGCACTGGCTATGTTTATCATCCCAGCTCTCGAGTCCCTTTTGTCTACATATGAAAAAGGTTATTTTCCATGACAACCATATGAAAATACACAGTGTTCGTCTTCGCTTTCACTTCTCAAAGGAGAAGCGCCTTTGTTTCATTCCATCGTGTCACACGATGGTGATTTTGTATGTGCGTGTGTGTGTTTGTGTGTGTAACCTCATGACCCCACCAGAATGTAGCCACATGAGTAGCCTTGCTCTACACTCAAGCAGGCTCCTATTCGAGGTCACTGTATTGGCAGGTACATTATTTCTGAAGGCTGTTATTATCTTGTTGGCTCTTACCTGAGGCTGAGGGAGGCTGACATGATACTGACCAGGTACTCCTCTGACCAGCTGTCTTTGAGTCAGACTTCTGTTGGAGTATCAGCATATTTATATACTCACCAAAAGCAAACAAGTGACCTCAGTCTCCCAGTCCGCACCCAGAGTATTTTTGTCTGTCTCTATCTCGTGTGTATCTGAACTTTCTGCCTGACTTCTTTTTTTTCAATCATCACTGAATACTAAAAAAATAGATATTTTCGTCTGTTTTTTTAAAAGTCTACTTAACATTTGCCCTTCCCCAAAACCTTTACAACAGTTTTAAAATCAAACCACATTGTAAAAATATAACTTTGGGTAAAATCTTGTTAAAAAAAAAAAGCATACAAAGATCCTCATATTTGAAGCTGATGTAAGACACTGCTCTTTGACCTAGTTCTCTGACGACAACAGTATTTAGATAAAAATGAGCTTTTCCCCTCCTAGCATGTCTCATACTGTAAGGGACCTTTCTGGACTATTAGATCAGGTCAGCGATGAGGCTGTGACATTTGCACTCTGCCCTATTAATCAATGAGCTCTATGACTAACGAGCAAATGTTATTATGTGTTTGTTATCTGATTATGTGAAGTGATATTAGTAGATAAAGTCTTAGATTCTCCCTCAAACTAAGTGAATGTGGCTGTACCTCCTGACCTGTTAAAGAGGCAGATGACTGTGAGTCAGTGGAATCATTAAGACCATATCAATCACCAGTAGCCAGGAAACAGTGATGATGAGTGATAATTACTGAACTTGCAGCACTGTGAAATGTCTCCAACAACAACATACCCCAAATAAAATTCCCTTCACACCACCTTCGTGCCTCTCTACATGTCCCTCCCTCCCTCCCTCTTTTTCCCTCCTTCTTTCACACTCAAGCTATGACTTGCTCTCATTTGCCCCCACCTCTTTCTCCGTCGCTACCAACAACATTCCTTCATCCTGAAACTCCTTCCTCAGTAACAAAAGCGGGAAAAGACAGAGGGCGGCTGATCAGGAAGAAACACACGTTTCTGTGCCCGTGTTTGACTGTTTGTTTATATATAGAGAACAGCAAGGGTTGTGATTGTGATTAGGCCCAGGCTGCAGTCTGTCACCATGGTAACATGCATAGAATCATGGTCAATGCGTTATGGGAGTTCCCCCTCAAACATCAGTGAGTCATCCTCCCAGAGAAAATCACCACCATCAGCTGAGTGACAAATACATGAGACACCACCCCACAAAAGTTGAAATGTGGTTGGTTTGCCATCGCATGTGTGTAAAGTAGACAGGAAGAAAGAAGAGGGTGGAGCAGGGAGACAAAGCAATGAGTAGAGTAGGAGGGGAGACAGAAAGTGAGGGACACATTATGTGATAAAGGAAGCGAGGGGTTTATGGGTGTGGACTTAGAAAGAGGGCGGGGTAAAAGTGGGCGGACGGGTAGATTCTAATGTTTGTGCATTTAGACTCTGAGTCTGAAATTTGTATCCTAGAGAGCAACAGGAATTAGACTTGAAGAGACAGACAGCCATCAAACAGTAAGTCAAAGATTCTTCATCTGCTTTTTGAACCCCTCAGTATTTATAAGTTGTCTGTAGCTGCTTCAAAATGTTTCAACTATGATATTTGGATAGAAGTTTGCTTCAGTATATTGTTTTAATTTAAGAAACAAAGTAAAGACAGGTGTGTGTGTGTGTGTGCGCACCTCTCACTTACCTGTTCATCTTCACAAGTAACTTTGCTGTTGAATTACAGTGTCTTAGCTCCATTACAGGTGAGGTTGCTTTCCAGATGTTTTTGGTTGCAGCAGTTGTACTGAAGTTTGAGTGTTAAATTTAGGAAAAGTACAGGACTACTTTCTTTCCTCAAACAGAGCCTCAACCACATGTATTCCATTTTGTGTAATGGAAAAGTCTAAGATTCGCAGGGGAAACATCTGACACAATTTTGGAAGACATTTTTTCAAAGTATTCCACAAGTGTGTTTTAAATTAAACCATCCAACTGCTGAGCATTCAACTTCTATCACTTGTTTTATTTTTTTTCCACCCCAGAGTTTGTTCATTTAACTTTTGGTAGGAGACTAACTGTCTGTATTTGTGCTCTTAGTGCTTCAGGTAGAAATTATACATAGCAAATACTTCCAAACTCAAATCTTTCACTTCATTGTAGCTGTTTAAAGCAGATGAACGGTGTGTGTGTGTGTGTGTGTTGGGGGGGGGGGTAGTTGTATAGAAGTGTCAGGCATGGACACGTGTATCAGCGCCCGGCGCTCCATGTCTGTATGTGTGTGTGTGTGGTTGCGTGTGAGGGAGAGGGAGCTGGTCCAGCCCTTGACCACTCCCTTACTGTGAAGAGAACCAGCACATTCCAGATGTCTTCCTCTGTTCACACCCAGTGCAGCTTCCATACTGGATACAGCCAAAAAGATAATTTATGTACAAGTATAAAAGTATCAAAGAAAACACTGATCAAACCAATATCTCAGGGCAGAGCCACCTGTAGAGGGACTATTGAAGTAGGATGAAAGCAGTTACAGTAATGAGGCCTGAGGAACAATGGAAGAGAGAGTTTTTTAAATTACTCCTAAGTAGTTTGGGGTCAAAGTGTGTGATTGGGTGTAGTAATTCAAACTAGGGGGATCCGGCGTGGGCCAGCTGTAGAGAATAGCAGGTATTTGCTACAGTTATTTTAAGGAGTGGCGGGTTTTGTGGAGGCACACAGACAAGCCCAAACTCATCTGCCCGCTGTGAACTTCCCTCCTTAACGCTCTCTCCCTCTCATTACCAACAGTATCTGTTTGCTCAGGGATAAAATGGATTTTCTTTACTGATCTCTGCCTCCACAAATTCTCCAGCAACACCTCCGCATTTGTCTCCTCTCCGGTTCTCAATACGAACATCATCTTGCACTCTTATTCGCACGCATTTCACTGGCAGTGTGTTAGTTATAACTCAAAGTAATTAGAAGTTGTGAAGCCACGCCCTGAGTGGGTGCTAGATTTTGAATGTGTTTATAAAGATTGTGTGTGTGTGTGTGTGTGTGTGTGTCGGGGCGCGCTTGGAGCTCTCATTAATGGCCAGAGAAACCAGGCAGGAAGTGTGGAGCATTTGTTGTAGGTCGTATTTGATTCTGTTCCTTTCTATTCGGTGTGTCCGTTCTTTTTTGGTAGGAAATGAGTTGCCCCTCCAGTTACAGTCATCCTGCATAATAAAGGGCGGAAAGTGGTGTAACAAGTTCTCTCCTTGTGCCTCTGTGTCTCTCTCCAGCACAGTCATCATGCTGATTCTCCTCGCTGCCATCTTTGTCCTTCACATCACAGGCATCATCCTCCTCCTGGTGTCTACCATTGACAATGTAAGTAAGGCTGTGATAGAATTTAACACACACACACACACATATACACAGCTACATCACCGCCTTACAGCCTCAAGGCATAATTGGCCCGTCATAATCCTTAACGTCCTCTGGTTTGAGTGGTAAATGACAGTGCTGAAGAGTTATGCACATCTTTAGCAAGACAGAGACTGATGAGTGATTGGCTGCTCACCTCTTTTTTATCACTCAAGGTCTTCATTCCGTCTCTGTCAATGGTTTACTGTTCTTCTCAGGGCCACGTTGTTGACATTTCTGGTTGACAGAAGGGCCGGACACCGTGTCGTCACCAGATGCCACTGAGTGCATTTGTGTGTGTGTGTGTGTGTGTGTTTAAATTGCAGGCGAGGTGTCAGTCAGCTGTTGCACCTGCACATACAGTACACGCACACATACATTTGTGACATTCTCGCCTGTGCTGTAGTGAGTGTTGCATACCTGAGTGAGACTTGTGGAATGCCACAGTGACGGGCGGATGTGCATTCCTCACGGTCGTCCTTGTCAATGCAGCTTCCCTCAAATACATGTCAGAGCACAGGGTGAACACACACTCTGGCTCCGCAGCTTTGTTTACCCCTACTCCCATTTTTTTCCCCTCTACTCTTGTATTGATTCGTTCATATTTATGCAACCGCTGCAAGAAAGTTGCAACATGATTTGAAATGTAAAACTATGTCTGTCTGCCTTCCTCCTCAGGCTTGGTGGATGACTGACAACATGGCCACCGATATATGGGCCCGGTGGATAAAATTGAACGGAGTGTGGAACTACACTGATCTCCCCACAGGCCCATACTACCCACAGGGTAAGCCACACACACCGCTGTGTAGAGGAAGCACACCCTGTACAACATTCAAAGTCATATTTGCGTCACAATAAAACTGAATGAATTTAAGGAAGTACTGAAGGAGTGATTATCCCAAGTGACTCACATGTCAGTCCAGAAAGATCAGCGCATTAGATTCAAATCTCCTGAAGGCGTCCAGTAAAATCATAAGTTTCCCTACGTGTCATTGATTTTCTACCACACAGTGTGACTTAGTGTTCTTTGTACTGCCTTTATTCTAGACTTGTGCCTGAAATAACTGCCATTCGTTAAAGACTTACAGCTTGACTTATCACAGATCATTATGTTTTTTTTTGAGTCAAGTGTTATCCTATACAAACATGTAGTGGCAGTCTCATTTCACAGCGCGTCCTCCCAGAACACCTGCATGTAAATTAATCTGAGACACACAATAGCAAAAATTAATGCAGCAAGGTTTGCAGTGATCAAAATGCTTTTCTTTCATTGCAAAATAAAGAGCAGTATAGGTCAAAATTATGCTGCTATTAAACACACACACACACACAAATATAGAGCAAAACTGATAGTAAACCTCCTGAGACTTTACTATTATGATGTATAGTGATGGAATATAGGATATAGGTATAGGTGTGGGAATAGTGATGGGTATTTCAAACTTGGGGCTTCAAAACATACAAAAAGCAGTTTTATGATGGGTATATTTTAAAATCCTAGAACATTTGAGACGTTTGAATGCAACATTCCTGCAATTCAGCATTGCAACTATCTTACCAAATGTTTGAAAGACAGTCTCACTGAAACATTAGTGTTTCCTGGGTGTGTCACTATGATGTTTTACACATATTTAGGGTACCCCCCCCCCAAATTACACAGCATTTTCATTGTGTTGCTCTCTCTCTGGCACCCCCTGCAGATTACCTCCAGGCAGTGCAGGCCAGCTCAGTGCTAGCTTGTATATTCTCCATCCTGGCCATCTTTGTGTTTGTGGCTCAGCTCTTCACCCTGGACAAAGGGCGGAGGTTCACCATCACTGGTATCTTTCAGTTCCTCGCCTGTGAGTATTTTTCTTTTATCTTATCTTTCCTTCTTTGTTTTTTGATATGTGTCTTCACTCATTTTCATCTCTCTTGTTTTAAATCACTCACTGCCCTTACTGATATCCATGTTTTCTTCACTCCAGGCCTGTGCATCATGATCGCAGCCTCCATCTACACAGACCGCTTCCACAAGAATGAGAATTTTGGCTGGTATGGTCACAGCTTCATCCTGGCGTGGATCTCTTTTGCATTCACATTCATCTCCTCCATCATTTACTTTGTGCTACGCAAGAAGACTGCATGAGAAAGACACTAGAGCTAGCTCCAACCAGCCCAAAATCTCTGGCTGGATCTACTCTTTCAGTGAAAATCTGGTTTTAGTTACCAAGTGATATGTGGCAGATTCCGGAGGGGTTAGTGTTTATATTTGCCTGTTTTTCATCATTTAAATCAGATTTGAGCTGCTAGTGTATATTCAGCTATAGATATAGCAGCCCTGTTGATCCTCTCAAATACATACTGTTGTTTACTTGAGTCTGCTGCTGTCAGATAGTCAGGGTTTCACACTTTGTGGAGTGTTTTGGTTATTTCTGCAGTAAAAGGCAAGCTCAATAAATCACAGCTGTATTTGAGTAGAATGTTACTTTCAACCCAGAGTTTGGGCTGGATTTCCAGAAGGCATCTAAGTATTAAGAATATTTTTGTCATTAACTGGACAAAAAAAATGCCTTAATGTGTGTAAGATGCCACAATAAATTAAGATCTATCAATAGTTCTGAATTATAACAAAAGCAGATTGAAGAGTAAAATCTGTGGTCTTTATTTTTTTGTAATGTACATTTACATATGGATATGAGTGTTGGATAAAAAGGGGTGAGTTTATTATTTTAGTTTTTCATTATTTTATTGTTAATTCATCAACTTTATTTCACATATCAGCTGTGGTCTTAATTCATGTAACGTATCACTAATTAAACAGTGTAACCTCAATGTAATTACATCCATTGAAGTGTTAAACGTCTAAAAAAATCTATTCATGTTACAATTTTGTAGATTTGTGTGTAATCTAATGATAAGACTATGCAATGATATAGAGTTTAAAATTGATAATACAATACAGTTGAGTTTATTTTGTGATTATTTGTGATTAGGAAGATTAGTGTTAAAAATACAATTCCATATCATTTACTATATACACTATAATGGCTCTCAGCCCAGGAACATTATTTTATTGATAACTTTTTAAATAGATAGAGTAATGAAATATTAAGTAGTAAGACTTAAAATAATATTTCAGTGATGACCGTTTTGAGTTACACTCACCTATATGTATGAAATACATAATATTATATAACACCCTCACAACCTTTCACCTACTTTCAGTCTGTCAAATCAGCACTGTGTCCACATGGTGTGACAGAAAGGAAGCTGCCTTGACTCTTAAAGCCTGAGATATGATGTGTAAATATGCTTTGTATGTCTAATGCTGTTTTATTTTTGCCGTTATTTCTCATCATGGATGACAATGATTTTTACAATATTAAAACTTGATTTTAAACTAATTATTGAAGTTACTTTTTTATTTCTTCTCCATTTGTCATGATCAGGTGTAAGGAGGAGTGGTAAATGATGTTTTAGTGGCTATTAGAATGATTTTTTCATTTGAGGTTTGCAGACAAAAAGAAGTGAAATGTTTCAAACAGCCAGCGGTCTGATGATCAAATTTATTTAATATGAATTTTGTAAATGAGCTAAAACAAGACATCTACATTTAAACTATGAATTTGCAAATTGTTTCTATATACACAAACTAAAATGTTTGTCTCAAAAATATCTCAACAACTACTAGATGGATTGCATCATATGTGTCACAGTCCCCAGAGGATGAATTGTAAAAACTTTGATCCCCTGACATTTCATCTGGTGCCATCAAAATTTTGTGTCCAATAACCAAATACCTATAAAACTATTGACATTCTCATCAGCCTCAACTGTACTTTGTGTTTAATACAAGTTAGCCAATGTTATCATGCTAATATGCTAAACTAAATTTATACATGCTATAAATCAACATGCTGACTTTATCAGTGTGAGCACGTTGGCATGCTGATGTTAGCATTAAGCTCAAAGATCCGCTGCCCAAATAGAGCTGCTAGCATGGCTGTAGACTCTTAGTCTTGGTCCTAAATAACACAGTGGCTGTCTTGATCATCTTGAGGCTTAAAAATCATTAATTAGCAGGTCTCCTTTACATCTATATTTCCCTTCTTTAGAGTGATCATGATCATAGCTAATAACCTGGATTCATTGGGTCACTGGACTGCTGACTGTAAATTCAGAGCACATGATAAGGCTGTTACAAACAAACTGCACAGGTCCTCTGCTCATGGAAAAACTTCAGTCTGTTCAAAGTGGGCTGTAGTCCTCTTCTGGCTCATAATGGGGGGACATGTTCTCATGGTGTCCTGGCAGGGGTATGCGGATGGAGACGGCCCGGGTGTGCGGAGATGGAGAAGGGAGGGACAGGCGGTGGAACGGAGATGAAGGCGCAGGGTGGTGGGGGTGAGTAGGGAAGGAGTCAGAGTGGGAGAGAGGAAGGGAGTGGGAGTGTGTGAGCCTCGGAGTGGAGGGCGGTAACGCAGCTGGGGGGGGCTCGTAGTAGGGGGACAAGTGGGAGATCTGTGGGGGGGACTGTGGACCGGCCAGGGTGATGGCTGGGTTCGGGGGGGTGTAATAAGGAGCCGGTGGCAGGAGCCCCATGAAGCTGCAGGGGTTGAGGCCGGATTTACGCCGGGGTCCCACCATCAGCACCTTCTTTGTGTAGTTGTTCAGAGTGGAGACACCGGCTGACATGCAGACAGTGAAGGCAAACCAGGCCACACTGATGGAGACAGACAAGGAGACAAACAGGGAAGGGATCACAAACGTCAAGGTGGTCAAGGTGCATACATGTGTACAACCAAGTATATACTGAGTCCACTCAAATTTCAAGTTAAAGATGCCCGCCAGTCATGTTTTAAGACATAAAAATCCTCTGCTTGGAATAATAAATTGTGTCTGATATAGTTCATCCACAAAAAAATATCTCATTAAAATGACTCCTTCTCCCTCATTAAATCCAGAATCTATGAATATGCAAAGACACAAGATGTCTCCAACTTCACTGTAAACACCAGTCTCAGTGATTGTGCACTGGAGGCTTCAAGTTTCCACATCATATTTGTGTAAGCTCTATACTGGACCACGATTGGCTGCAAATGAATCGTGATGTCACAAATAATGATCATAGGTACACACCTTAAACTAGATTTTCCATTTTAGCAGCACAGAGCACACAGAAACTTTCCCCATTCAGCAGATGAGTGTGAAAACAGCCCTCTAGTGTCAAACTCTGCACAGTGAAGCTCAAACATCCAACAGAAGAAACAAGAAGAAAAACACATTTTTGACCGGAGGGGGGCTTTAAGAGAAAAGGCAACATCTTGGAAAACTGGAAGAGCATGATTTTCTAGTGTGTTCCCCCTGATCTGAAAGTAACAGTGGAGTATTGACATCTGTGTTAGTCATGGATGGAAGTTTTTGTGTTGAAAAAGCACAATTGGGATTTTAAAATGGGCTACAATGCTACAAAGAATGGCTTCTGATCAGCATAGGGGCATAGCCAAATTGGAGAAGACCCGCTGAATGGGAGTGTGTAGAAATCTTGGGAATTTGGTGGGAAAACGTTCAGATGTCATTATTCTAATTCACAATGAATTGCTAGTCAGGTAAAGACTCAGCAGAAAGACATGAAAACATAAATCTTTCCGCTAAACCACAGGGAATGATAATAATAGGAATGAATAATTAGTTTTTATTATTTGCTTTGCAAGTAAATGCACGACCAAAACATCTAGGTGGCCTGAGGATTTCAGTATGCTTGGATCCTTAACTCAATGCCGTTTCAATCAGGCGCCATGTGTATTTGATTTGAGTGTGAAGCATGTTTAATGAACTCACTAAAACGCCCAGGAGTAGCTGTAACTGTGAGGCTTGAAGTCTTCTGGTCCCATTGAGACAGTGATCTGAAACACCTGCATGAACATCATGTGACCCACCATCCCAAGCAGACCTGTGAAGACAGAAAGAGTGACAAACCACACTGGTTGGCTGAATAATTAAAATAAAATTCACATTAACACTGGTTATTTTATGTTGTTATCTATGAGTAGACTAATTAAAAATCACTGTACCTCCCAGGACTGTGAAGACGGCAGCAAAACCGTTGAGCATCTGGCCCCAGTGCTGTGTGGAGGGGCACCAGGCCCTGATACACAACTGCACAGACAGCAGTGTGCAACTGATTAACAGCAGCCCAATATACATGAGCTCCAATGATAGCGAAAACCACATCATTGCTGATGAGAAGATGACAAAGACAGCATGAAGGGTTTCAAACGATCAGTCAGTCAAGAGCAAAGTGCCCACAAAATTGCAAGTGGAAGGCGATGAATCCATCTACCTTTTTCAGCTTCTGGAGTCAAAGTGTGAAACCCTCGACACTTCTCGTCTACAAATAAAAAGACAAAATGTGTATGAAGTTATACACTCATTGAGGGTAAATTAGCATTACACTAACAAAAGTTTGGCTATTTACACTGGAAATCCTTCAGTAAACATCTGAGCAAGTGACTATTACAGCAGTGATATTTCACTGAACTTCCTCTCTGCACTGCAGCAGCATCGTCTCCATTCCCAAGAGCAGCTGGATTCACAAATCCTCCAGCCTGTGCATATACAGCACATTTAAATGCACACTACAATCAAATTGCTGTGTGAATAACCAGATTAAGGTAACAGTTTGCATAAGTTGTTTACATGGTTTGAAGTAACCCGATAGGAGATTATAAGATTTGTTTGCTATAAATCTGGAATTAAGGGTCCTAGAGGAGAAATCTTCGTAGCGCCACAAAATGAGACTTTGTCTTGATTTTCATTTTTTTTTCACCCATTAATTTTAACAAAAAAATCATTTTCTTTCCACCCTACAAATGTGTTTTTCCACCACTGCTATAAAGCCATTCATTACTTCTCATGACTCTTTAGCAGGGGCAGATTAGGAGTGACAAATCCAACTCCATATTGGCATTTGCTTTCACCACTGACAACAATTACATACCAAACTATTAATTACAAAATGCCTTCTGGTTTATTTAATTGACTGCATAAATCAGCTGAGTTTTAGCTGAACTGACAGTATCATTCAAACTCCAACCTTAAAATCTGTTGCAAATTACACGGTGAAAGCCCAGCCGATGTTTGTGAAACCGATTAACCTTTCTCTCTGCGGTTTCTAATCCATAATTGAGTCATGCTGTTGAAGTCTAAATCTCTGTGAGCGGAGACACACACTGATGATAATCCTCTTTGGGCTGAGCACATACCCACACACACACACACACAAACACAAACACACAAATACAAATTAACACTCCGGAGACCTAAATTCATACCATCACCTTGGATTTCCTCTCCTCCGATAACCTATTTCATTGTCTGCCGCACTAGTGCCACAGTTATGATAGTTTGCTTCACTTCACTGTTTCTGTGTGGATCCTCATCTCACCTTGGGAATATCCTCTGCCACACACACTGCCTGATAAGCACATATGGCCAGGGGCAAGCTTTTGAAATCCCTTACAATTACACTGATAAACATGGTATACTGTAAACATGGCTTCATGTTCTACTGAGTTTAGATTTCTTTGTTCAAATCCAGTGTTCTCTCATTAATTCATTTTCCTCCACCTGCTTAATCCTTTTCAGGGTCGCTTGTGACATGCCCGGACTTCTTTTTGTTTGAAAGAAACTGAGCATTTTTGGCGTTTGACCTTCTTTTGTGATCAGTGAGGAATTTCCAGCTGACTGGATAAGGAATTTATTTTCTGTTACATTTTCGCCTGTTCTCCTTTTAGGCACAACTGAACACTCCTAAAAAAGCAATAATGTGTTAAAAAAAAACAAAAAACATAACCCTTTCACCACTTCATATCTGTCTCATATTTTCCACCCCCTCCACTCTCACCCCATGCGTCCATGTAGATGTTCTCCTCACAGGTGATAAACAGGCCGGTATGGAAGATAGGGAAGAGAAAGCGGTCATCGCCCGTCTCCCAGGAGAACTGGACGTCGGAGGAGTTGGACAGACCGGGAACGGGGACGCATTTGTTTTTCCTGACGGGTGAACACAGTGGCTTGGGCACCTTCTGTTTACCCACGCACCAGTAGGAGGACATGAGGGCCGTGCCACCCAGGAAGAGAGACACGACCGTCTGAATAAAGGAGAGGGGAGGGGAACGTATCTGCTGCAGGAATGCCATCACGCAGGGGTTAAATGGGGCGCTTGGGCTGGTGGAGGAATAGTAGGGATGGAGAAACGAGAGTAGGGAGAATAAGTGAGACATAAAGATGTGAATATTGAGAGATGGTCAAATATTCAAACTCTTAACAGCAATGTTTAAGGGAGGATATGGGTTACTTTAATTAGAACACAAAAAGTAACATGTCAACACTGTATGTTAAATATCTAACAAGGGAGTGAGAGCATCTGAAGTGTTAATCTGCTTGAATTTAGGTACACCTCCACTCTTGCATGTCACTAAAAATATAAGCAGCATGTTAGTTTCCAAGGAAAAGCAGCTCTGCCCATCTGCCTGAGATGATTAGTGAGCTGTTTGAAAGGGGAAAGTGCGGGGGAGCCAGCGGTTTTACATGACTGATCACATTTAGAGATTGAAAAGAACTGACAGGAAACCAGCACACTACTGGTAATTGGTGGGAAGACAGACAGCTAAATAGTTAAATACAATAAATAAATAAAATTGCTGTCACCATGGAACCTCTCCAGGAGACAGATGCTCCAACCAATACCTCTGAGCACTTGACGTCAAGCAGTGATTTAAATTTGAGCGAAAAGGGGGGAAAAAAAAAAAAATCACTCACCTTCCTCAGCGTCTCTTACTTCTTACTTTGACCTCAGTTCCTCTTTGAGTGAGTGAAAGAAACATGCTCCTTTACCCGTCTGCTCTCCCTTTCACTCTTCATCAGATAGTGAGAGTGATGGAGGTTTTTGGCCGTCACGCTGACCTCTGCGAGCAGTGTGACTGTCAAGTCTTTATGAACCGACCCAGCGCAACTGTGAGCGACAAACACACACGCGCACACACACACACTCCTCTTCTTTAATCCATCCATATAAATCCAAAACAGACAACTCTGTCTCTGTTCCATCTGTTTTCATTTTGATTCCTAGACTCATTTTGATCTATTCCATTCATCTCTCCTCCTCTTATCTGCCCCTCTTCCAAAGCTCTAAAAGCATGCAGCACTCTGTTATGATCTGAAAATCAATGTGACCTTGAAATAGTGAATATACAGTATAAGGCAGACACACAGTATTAGCTACACGTCCAATATTGCGTTGCAGTACCATATGTTCGCATCAATTTTAAGTAACAGCTACGTGTTTGACTCTGAGAGGTGGTGACTCCACAAGAGGGGGCTCTAAGGGTGGATTATTTAATAACTGCAGGCAACCTCAATCACTTGACTGCAAAGGTTTTATGTTGTTGCCAGAGGAGGATAATGTGCCACTGAAAAACACATTATATCCTTAACCAGCAGTTGCCAACCTTTTCTGTCTGGTATACACTACATTACCTCCACAGCCCCTTACAGATGATCTCAAGTACCACTTCATTAGCACCATCCATCATGTTCCAAATGTGTTCATTTGAATTGACTTGAAGCTGAATGTTATTTAACATTGTTGATTATATATAATTGTAGTTTATAGTGTCATAATACCTTTCTCATACAATTTAACTGCCAATATCTGTTTGGTCAAGTTTGCATTCATATCACTACCAGCTGGACATTTCAACCTTTTAGTCATTGCTTTTAGCTAACCATTTCAACCGTTTATCCATTACCTTTAGTCTAGCATTTATTGGGTACTTTTAGCTATTTGGAACATTTATTCATTACTTTTAGCTAACTATTTCAACCATTTACTTTTAGCTAACCATTTCAACTGTTTATCCTTTACATTTTGTCTAGCAATTATCAGGTACTTTTAGCTATTTTGACCATTAACTATTCCAACCGTTTACTTTTATCCAACTATTTGAGCTGTTTATTCATTACTTTTAGCGAACTACTTCAACCATTTTCTTTTAGCCAACTGTGTGAACTGTTTACTCATTACTTTCGGCAGTTTCACCTCTGCTCAGTTGCCAACTAAGCTAGTTGTTCGTGTGTTACAGCTAGCTCAATATGTGGATAGCATTCTTTAATCAAATTGTAACTTCTATTTTTCTTATTTAAATTGAGCGCCACAATCTTTCAGTTACCCCCAGCTGGCAACTGCAGAGGTACCCACACACACATACCCCTGGTTAGGAATCAGTCTTAACCACTACAGCAAAATAAATCCTAGTTCATATTATGGAGCCAACATAGTTTCATTTATGACAAAGAAAAACGTAATGCACAAATTTACACCCCATCATGTAAATGCTACCAAGTTTAAAAAATATAAGAATCTGCTTTCATCCTTCATGATCATTGCATTTTTAACCTGTATTTCAACTTTTACCTAAGATAACTCAGACATTTCAGGTGTTTAATAATATTCAACTATTTTATTTTTACTTTTAGGCCGCTCTTTCTTTAAGTCAACATCTTCACAGTCTGATTGACAGACCCACAGAATCCTTGACGTGGTACAGTGGTTTCCAGACTAATGAAATGCACTCATAACCTGTCTAAAGACAGTCTGAAAGAGTCAGAATGGGGTTATGCACTCCCTTCAAACACCTCCCTGAAAAGACAGGAAGAGGAAACATGGGAGCGAGGAAACCTGTGTGTGTATGCAACAGAAATAGAAACAGAGATTTCTTATGTGCATATGTGTGACAGAAAGATGATTGAGGATACATGTGCAAAAAAGAGATTTTGGCAATAAAAGCAAAAAGAATCTCGGGCAGAAAAAATGTCAGATGAAATTGAAACAGGTGTTTTTATAAGTGCAACAAAAGTGACAAAAATATGTTTCAGAAATAAGAAGAGGAGCATACTTGAAGCATTTTTTTTACGTGTATTCATAATTCATATACATATTGACAGGTTTGTAATACAGCATGGTTTTGATAGTGTAACTGTCTTTTTTCAGCTTGACTTTTTTACAAGAATAACAATAAAAAATGATAAAGACAACACCATGTACGACTCACTTTTAAATTTTATGGCAATGCTTCTTTTGAATGGATTTTGCATCTCCCGATCAAATTGCTGCTGTGTCACTGGAGGAAACCATTTGAAAGTACTTGGTTAGGTTTGCTCCCCATTGGCCCGAACAGTCGGCCAATCACAGCTGTTCGTATGACACCCTCTCCAAAGTTTTCAGCTCCAAAAATGTTTCATCACTGTCCGAACGACTGACGCCTGTCAGTCAAACTTAACTCCCTGTGTAGAACAGACGCGCTTGTGCACCCAGCACCTAGTTCCACACTGATGAAAACTCCTCAGTGTCCTGTCCTTCATCTTTTTCCAGTCACCATGGTCAAAGATGGCAGACACGCATAAGTCCATAGTGTTATCTCCTCCTCTTACAAGGCTCCTTCTCTTTGCACATTACGAACATTTGTACTTGAAAAATAAGATTGTGTCCGTCTGATTTTTCATGAATACTACTCTGTACCGTAAAAACCCCAGTGATGAAAAATAAGAACACTTTTCAAAAGGACCAAAATGGAATCAAAGACCCAGATATTTGCATTTTTCACTTTCACACACACTCACTTCTCACTCATACATGTGACTTTTGAAAGGCAACAGATGTCCGTTCTACAAGGCAATAATGTCTTTGTGGCAAACTCGACCCTGACATTCCAGACAACATGACTCTGGCTCCTCCCTCTCCAGGAATGAAAAAGAAAAGGGGAAAAAAAAAAAAATCCAATTCATGTGTTGACTGAATATAGTGAGATACATCCATTTCATTTTTATGAGTAAATACTGATGATACAAAATAATAATGAGGACTAAAATAATATTTGTGATCATCCTAATATCATAAGATAAAATACTACTTGTGAGAGGAAAAAATCTCTCCTTTTCTGGGTTTGACACCCGATTTGCTCCCAATACGCCTCTTCAAAACAAACAAAAGAAAACCTGAAAAAAAAAAAAGGTAAATGATAATACAGATGATGATAAACAAAAGTTTAACACTTAGAGGGTGTCTCAGGAAAATCAAAGTGAACCTAGAGAGGAAGTTTGTTTCTTTTGTTCTTTACAGAAAAGTTCCTTCGTTCCTCCGTCAGGCTTGACGTCTCATTGTATTCCACTTCGATCTTTGTAGTTTGTTTTTTTTTTTAGTCATTTTCTTGTAGCGCCATTCCTTTATGTTGCATGTCCTTTTTTTTTTTCTTTTTCTGCTTTTAAGTAAAGAGCAATAATTCTCTTAGAAGAAAAGGTTTCTTTCTGCAATGTCTTAAATGTAAATTATGCTGATTCCTGGTGAGAAATTGTACATTCCCTTTTGTTGTTCTCTGTCATAAGATGCCAGTCCTGTCCTTTCACGTATGGGGCTGCTTCACAAACAACTCTCATTTCTCAGTCTTCTGTGGTCCAAACTTACCTAGGAACGGAAACACACACATTTGAGATTAGAAGCTCACACTAAGGTCAATGGAGTCTTTTGAATTGGACTAATAGGCAGCTAATCACAGATTCTGTTATTATTGCCAAACAGGCTCACAATGAAAAGTCAAATTCCTTTACTGACTACAGTATCTGACTGACACAGTTAAAATGCGTATGCGCAAGCTGAAATGAGCACCCAAATTCCTAATCTGTTTCTAATTCAGTAAATTTAAAAAAAAAGGGACTGTGACTTTTCCAAATCTGAACATATTCACAGACACTTCCAACATCAAGAAGCAATACATTTTAATGGTAAAATGTCACTTTCTAACAAACCAAACAGCTGTTACTAGGTAAATTTCACTTAGATCAGACATCTACTGTTATGTGATTGGTTATATATATGAAGCAAAGAGAAGTTGCATTCACAAACCCTTAGCACACCGTCACTATTCTGATAATCCTAGGAGGGTGACAGGGAGTGACAGGCACTAAGGTGAGGTGAGGAGGAGTGTGAGAGCTGGATGATTTTTCTCAGCAGGAATCCAAGAACTGGCCGACAAAGAGCCTGGAGTAGCTGTTGTGCTGCTGCGTGAAATTAAATTGGAACGCACCATGTCTGAATAGAAAAGGCATAAACAGCCCTGAGGCGACAAATTAGAGTCCATTTACTGAAGGTCCTTTAATGAGAAAGCACACATCCACCAGGTAGTGGAACAACAGCGTTTCCAAGATGAAAATGTATTTATGGTGATCGAACCTGTTTGGTGGTGAGGTGGGGTGTGACACTGCAGAGTTGGCTGCAAAACAGCATTACATTACATTCTAACATCCAAGTAGGGAAGTTTCAGTCTATATGATCTGTAAGGATGGACTGCCTAAATAAGTTTTGTATCTGGGGAACACTGAACAACATTATGAACAATTTAGGTGTTAATGAAAGCACCCTGAATGTGACCTGATCAAAGTAACAGGAAAATATAAAAAGACTAAAAGAATAAATGCAAATAAAATCATTTTCAACCATGGAAACAACTGATTGACAAGGCATAGATTGCCATGGCAACATGAAACCATGGCACATAGTACAAAGGTAATAGAGGGATCTTACAGCCATTAAATGTATGTTTGGTCGAGATCGAACTCTTAACAACCAGAACAGAAAATACAACGCAAAACTCTCCGCTAAACAGTGTCACATTGAAAGTCACTCTGTACACAAATATCCTTTTTCTTTGTTACTTGCAATAAGCTCTGTGAAAGTTTTACAGTGAAAAATCAGCCAAATGTAAATGCTTCACCTGTAACGGTCAGTAGCACTGTTCAACACATCACAGAAGTCGGGAACACTAATTAGACTAATGACTGTCAATCACACATCAAAGGAGACACCCAGGTGAAGCAGTGTTCCCTATTTGGACCCGTTTTTTCTCTGTGACAAAACAGCCAAACAGGCTTAAAACACAGTGACTCAACCAGGAAATAAAGATAGTAAAATTTAGGTAAAGAAACAACATTAAAAGCAATTTTACAGCAACTGGAGTCATTTCTACCAAGATGTACATTAATTAACATCTATTAAGCTACAAATTCATGATTTTGAGTCTCCTGTACCTTTAAAGCACTGCAAATAAACTGGTATTCAAAACTAGGGATGCTTTTATTGGTACTTCTATATGTTTTGGTGAAACTTATGGTCACGCTACAGCCTCTCCTCTCTGTCCTCTCCTCTGCTCTCTGTGTCGGTGTTTGACTGAGGGCAGGGCTGAGCTGCTCAGCCCGTACACACACAGAGACAGACACAGACGCACACACATGGAGCAGACAGCAGAGCAGAGGGGTTGCGGTGTAAACAGTGAGGCAGGTGAAGTGAAGATAACGTTTTACTCGAGTTGATGACAATTACGTTCGTTACTTTGAGTGAAATAAAACCTTTGCTAGTAAAAAGACAATAAAGCCCCTCTCACACATGCAGTCTATCTCTGATATGTTCAGGAACATTTCCTGCATGGGGTCATGTGTGAATGGGAGCAGTGATCGATATTCAGGGAAATCTGTCCCGCCAATTTCCCATCTCAAGACCTAGTAACATTTCAGGGAAAATGCCAGTACGGCTGTGTTGTGAATAAAAGCAGTAACACTGCAGGGACAAGCACGTAAATGCTTACGTCCGCCTGTCGAAAGACACTTTCACATAGAGTGAGCGAACCAATCACAAGACTCTGCTGAATAGAGACATTGCTATTTTTTGAATGTGTAAATATTTTAAATAAAATGTTCACACTCTTTTGTAAATGTTTATTCATGTAACTTTAACAGTATTGCTTTCATAAAGCCATATCGATTATTCAAAGCTCTGTCAGACGCTTAGCAACGCTCAAAGTGATTATTCAAAATCTTCAATCTGACCGAGCTTTGAATAATTGATAGGGCTTTATGAAAGCAATACAGCTAGTTATATGAATAAACATTTACAAGAGAGTGTGAACATTTTATTTAAGATATTCAAACACAACACAAAAATAGCAATGTCTCCTCTATTCAAACAACGGCTCCCTTTTAAAAGTCTGTGTTGGTGTGACAATATCACAGCATCATGTTATTATATCATTATACTGCTAACTTCATACTCTGCTCCGGTCTGGCAGCCACCGTCACACACCGACACTCTCTAAAGCGGGCGTGGCTAAAACAGAAGCTGTCTGTATGTAGCCTAACTGTTTAACTTAGTTTGTAACGTATATTAAAATTTGGCAAATTCTTGTAAACGTAGCTACTGGCTGAGACGGCAACCCCTCTCCCTCTACCAGTGGAGGAGGACAGAGGACAGGAGGAATGACTGATAGACTGATTTCTATGTTCTTCATTCTTTCTAAACTTCACTCAGTATTTTGATATCAGAAATATTATTTATTTCATTGACATTTTAGATTTGTTTCAGGTGAGATATTATGGAGTTTATATAGTGGCTTTCTGAGGTAAACATCACTGTTGCTGCTCTAGAATTTACTTATATTTAAAATATAAATCCTGTTGTGATTTTTTGAAATAACATATTTTTTAAAAAAGCAATTCTTTAATAAAAAATAGAACCAATAAGAGTATTGATAAAGAACCGGACCAATAAGGAGTATCAATAAGAGTGCTAGTATCAATAAGATCCTAACGATACCTATGCCTACTCAAAACTGATATTCTCTACATATCTTACTCTTTATCAAATACACACACATACAACTGACTCTGAACTTACAGCTCCCAGACTCCTGTGTCTCTTCTTCCTCTGCATTTCTCTCAGCCTCTCTCTGACTGCTCCACGTACACTGACTTGGCTGGCCGGATGCTCTGGGTAAACTGAGTGAAGAAGAGAGGAGGAGAGATGAGAGGGACAAGGAAAGAGTTGGGGTTAGAGGACGGCTCAGTCAGTGATGAGGAACTAAAGCATTGAAAAAGAATTTTGCCAAAATCACGCAAAAAGAAATCTGTTTTCTTTCAACCAACCTCTCCTTCTTTACCTTGTGCTTCGGACACCGCAGTGAGAAGTTATCTTCATTCAGAGAGCAATCTGGAAGGGGGAGAGAAATTATCAATACAGTACAGAGATCGCCAACATAGAGCTCAGCTAGACACCTCTTACAATAGGCTAGTCTGCTACTTTGCACAAATGCCCGTTCTTGGGAAACAGTATTTTACATCAACTCGTGTTACACGTTATGTTGTGCCTGTGTTTAATGCATCCACTCACCTGCTTCAATAGCGCACAGGTAGTGGTAGCGAAGTGTACAGCCTTTGCTGTAGCATCCCAGGGTTGAGCCAACCATTTCGCAGTATGAGCAGCACTGAGTGTAGACAGACAGAATGACAAAGAAGAAATCAATACATCTCAAAACTGTACTAGGCAGTGAAGAGCGGCTGAGGGCCAGGCAAAATGATAGAAATCAATAAACACATACACTATTAATAATATACTGTAGAGCATATTATAGTAAACTGTTTACTGTTTCATGTATTTCATAACATATACCATACCATATGAACCTCTGACACATCTTTTTATGAGTTAACACTGGAATTCAAAAACTGCCTTTTAAACAGTTAGTCAACATTATATACACCAGAAATAATGAGAACCTGAACTATCCCAAAACAAAACAGGTCAAATAGATACAGAGGACACTCACTATTTCTCTGGCGCCATCTAGTGCCTCCTGCAGGCCATACAGTCTCCCATTGACAAGGTACACTCCACTGGTCCACACCATACATCCTTCATGGACCCACAGCTCCTCTGGGTCCATGGGCATCTGAGGCAGCTGGGCGAGTTGTGCCAAGGGTCCCAGGGAGTCCAAGGCTGGTGGAGGGGGCTGGAAGGGCAGGGATGCCTTACTGTTGGATGGTACCATTCTGGGGGACTCCTCACTCGATTTATGCCTCCGTTTAAAGCGGGGATGTGAGGTCAGCTTTCTGTGTTGAGGTCGTTGTTGGGCTTCATCTGTTGGCTGCTGCACCTGTTTTTGCACCTGTTGCTGGTCAATCTCAAGGTCTGGCTCTCTCTTAAGCTCAGGGATAGGTCGGATATCTAGATTCATGTCCCAGGTTAACGATGTTGTTTTACTGGTAGTTGTGGAGGAGGAAGAGGAGGAGGAGGAGGCATTGCTGGTGAGCTTGCCAGCCACAGGCATCATCATTTCCTCCTTACCACCTGGGGAGGAAGTTCTAACAGTAGTGGTAAGAGACACTGGGTTTGAATCTAGGCTGATGGCATAGTCACTCTCAGTTGAGGGCCTGTTAAACTGAACATCTTGTGTTTGTGTGTCTTGGATAGTGCTCAAAGCATTTGAGCTTATGTCTGAATTTGGTCCTGTTTTGTTTGTGCCTGTGGTTGCTTGACATTGTCTGACCTGGGGCTGGTTCTTGGGGAGCTTTGCAGCATATTCAGCTGGATAGTAAGGCCCATAGAGATCTCCAAGATGTTTGTAATTTGCCCATTTCTGACAAAGGCAGCAAAGCAGGCGGCCAGAGTGATTGGTCTCTGTAATCACAGGGCCTGAAACAACATAGCCAGATGAAGGAAGTGCTTTTCCTGACTGAAGTGTAGTTTCCACCTCGTCTGTCTCCCTATTCTCTGATTCTCTGTCTCTCCTAGATAACTGAAAGGAAAGAGCCGAGGTCAGGAGAGAATCAATTCCACTTCCGCTTGCTTTCCCTCCGACTGCACTACGCTCTCCTTTCATCTTGTCCTCCTCAGCATTTACAATGGTGCACACTGCCCCAATCTCTGGTATTTTCTTCTCCACATGTATGTGTGGAACAAACGGGCCCTTTCTATTTGGATCCAGGAATGCTCTGTTTGTGGCGAGACTCCCTCCTGCCCCTAAAGGTGTATCTGGGTCATCTTTGGCCACTGATTGTGTCGCCGCTGCCGCCGCTGCTCCTCTCCTTCTTCTCCTCTGTCGTCCTCTTCCTTCAAGTGGCTCGTCTTCATCTTTCACACCTTTGCGTCTCCGTCGCACAGGTTTGACTTCAATCTCTGGCTGTGTGTCCTCACTCTCAACATCTACTTTCACTACCTGGGTTAAAATGGGTGGGGCCAGCGGGGGAGTGCTTTCATTGTCTGGTGGAGGGGGAGCTGCGGAGGCTTCTGTGCTGCTGGTAGTCTGCACTGTCTGTGGGGCTGTGGGTGCAGCTGTAGTTGGAGTGGGTGGGGCTGGAGGTGCGCTCAGAGTTGTGTTCTGAGCCTGGGCTGGAGACTGGGCCTGGACTGGTGTTTGGGCTTGGTTCTGGGCTCGTTTTTGTTTATTCACACTCCCCACCGGCCTGCCCTTCTTCTTGCCAGATGGGAAATAGCCTTTAGGTACAATACTCTCTGGTGGCTTAGAATCTTGTGGCGACAGACTGGACCTACCAGAGGACATCTGATGTTGTCTGCTCAGCATGTGTCCTTGATGGGGCGGGGTGGTTCCATAGTAGTCGCTGCCAGGATAATCATCAAATCCCATGCCAGATTCTTGAAGTTTCTGTCGAAGAAGGTTAGCAGCAGACTGCTCTCCTCTTCTTGTCTCAAGCTGCTGGTAGGTGTTGGTGAAATGCTGAATGTCTGACAGGGCAGATGAAGATGGAGGTGGGGAGCCCTGGACTGGGCGAGGAAGAGGCGGAGGAGGGGGTAAAGGTCCGAGCAAAGCAAAGTCCTCCTTGTCACCGGATGCTGATGCCACAGCAGCTCCTAATCCAAAGTCAAAGTCTTGCTGTTTGAGGGCTTGGGACGTCTGATGAGGATCACATGGGTAAGCAGATGGAGGTAAAGGCCCAGTCTCATCAACTCCTCTGAAAGGAATCATGTCATTTAATGAGTGACTTTCATCCATGTAACTATCATCCCCCCCTGCAACCCTGGGGAAATGTGCTAAGTCTTGGTCCTGTGAATCATTAAACGGTGGTATTTCCGAGTGAGAGAAGACTGGGTAATGATTTGACTCGTCATCAGCATGGCCTGCTGGCTTTTTAATATTTGGTGTGATTTTCTGCACTATTGCCTCTAGTTTCAAACCCCGTCCTTTCCTGGGAGGCAAAGCCTTGGTATTACCACTTGATGGAGATAGAGGTTGTGAATAGGTATTATCTCCGGGCAGAGGGGAAGAGAGCCTGGGACATGGAATATCTGAACTGGATGAGTCATCTTCATTGTGATGGCTCGACTCAGACTGAGCCCCAGGGGAATGATGTGAGTTTGTAGCAGCCCTCTGCTGAGACGCATCCTGAAGTTGCCTTTTGGCGGGAATAGGAGAGATAAAAGAGCGAACTCTCCTTCTCAATATTAGTGGATTTGTGTCTCCAGAACCCCCAGCTTTATTTTGACGCTGCACCTGTGGCTGAGTGGAGTTCATGTCAGCAGGAGGCTTAGTGGAGATGGGTGGAGGAGGAGGGCAGGGATGTTTGGCTTCCTCTGCAGCTCCTCTGGAGACATAAGGTTCAGCAGCGCTTGGGCCGTGAGTCTTCTGTGGAGGAGCAGGGCCATGTGAAGCTACAGGAGCAGGAGCAGGAGGAGGTGGTGGTTGTGTTCTGTAGTAAGCATCTCCCTCTATCATTCTAGCACCTTCTCTTCCAGGGTGTGTTGAATCCCACATTTTCATATCAAAGTATCGGCTTTGATGATGGAGTGAAGTTTTGGTTGCATGTTGCTCACTGGTTATGTCAGTTTGGGAGATCATCCTCTGTCTCTGCTCTGATTGGCTGACCTTGTGTCTTCCTGGGGAAGAACCAGGTTGCATCATCATCTCCTTAGCTGGCCTGTTCATTGCTTTTACCCAGTCATTAATGTCATGGGGGTGATGAGGGGGGCCACGAGGGTGAGGATACATTTGAAGCTTATTTGTGGATTGAGTCTGGGGGGATAAACTGTGGTATGGATGGTGGGAGGGAAAATGGGGGTTGCTGCGTGGCAATATATTGCCTTCTCTTGTATCTCCAAATCGATAACCGGGAAAACTGCTGGCATTGCCAGTTGATAAATCAACACCATGGAGATAAGACTGATGCCTTGATGGAGAAGATAAAGGATTAGTGCTTATAGGATGAGGAGGCAAGGGCCTAAAGGGGTCAGCATTCATTACAACAGATGAATGAACAGACTTGGAATGATACTCCATTTCAGGCTCATTAGCTCCTCCACTGCCATGACGATCAGTTTGTAAATTTGCAGCATCTGGGCCAGCCTCTTTTGATGCTGTTTCCATTTTCACCATTTGTTTCTCTACAGTATCCTTTTTACTCAGATCATTGGCTGCTGCTGGAGAGGAAAATGGCTGTTGAATCACAGAGGCTCCACTCTGACTTTTCTCCCGCTCTCTCTCTCTATCACTTTCCCTGTCCCTCTCTGGTGTGCTGCGTCGGTTTGGCGACACATCACAGATGACAGAGCGCCGCTCTGATGGGGCTAATATGGAGCCTGATGATTTTTGAGACTCAGTTTGACCAATGCTGCCTGTTAACGGCTCTGGCTCTTGCAAAAGGAGCTCCTGCACAGCAGAGGATGGAGTGGACACATTAGATAAGGCTTTTCTCTGCGGAAGAGAATAGTCAGCTAAGTTTATGTGTTTTGGTGGGGGTTGCTGTGACTCTGTAGCCTGTGGTAAATGACTCTGGGACACACCAACTTCAGATTTTTCAGCATTTTGTAATATCTTTGTATTTGACACTTCTGACTTCACTGAGGACGGAGAATCAGTGGCAAAATCAGGCTCCCCTCCATGCCTCTGGTTTGGATGTGGGGGCTTTCCAGAGCTACCCATTTGGGCAGAATGAGCCGATCCCTCAGTGACTCCACTTTGCATCCTCACACTTTCAGCCATGCCATATGGATGTCTGGCTTGAAACTGTTGTTGAACTTGCAGATGTGCAGGAAATGCCTGTTCTGGTCTGCCATAACGTCTGTCTAAATTGTAACCTTGAAGAACCTCTTGTAAAAGACTTGGAAACTGCTGCATTTGAGAATTATCCTCGTGACCTTTAGCTCCTGCTGCTTGCCCTCTCTTCACCAATGCCTCTGCTACAGATCCCACATCTTTTGGAAGCACAGGGCCATAACCAGTTTGTGATTGTTGGTACCCTAAGTATCTGGAATTTGATTCCATTACACCCGCTGGGCCAGCCCTCCCTCTGTTCTTCATTGACAAATCTGAGCCATATGTTGATTCTAGGTAGCCATATTTATGTGGTCCAGACTGGGGAGGATTCTGAGGCCGTCCAAAATTTGATTTCTGATGGGATTGATGATGGGAGGAATATAGACTCAGGTCAACACCTTCCTCCCCATTATGACTGCTTGACTCTCTTAAATAAGATTGTGACTGTTTCTCCTCTACACAGTTGTCTTGGGTATGTTTGCTTTTTTCAGTGTGACTTCCCTCAGACCGAGCTGAAACAATCACACCAACACTACTAGCACTTTGCTGTTCCTCAGATGTGTGCTTTTCTTCTCTCTCATTATTGTGTAATCTGGATGCAGTGTGCAACTTATTTTCTTTGTCCTGACCATTCTGTGTATTGGCCTCTCCATCTCGTTGCATTTGGCTACTGCCTTTCTCTATTCTTTCAGCTGCACCTTCACTTTCATTTTTGATGACTTCATTTTTAATTTCTGTTGTCTTTCTATGGCCACCTCTGTGGTCATTATATGTTAAACCAGGCTCTGAGACACAATTTGGCTGGGGGGGAGGAATACTAGAGGAGGTGGATGAGGGGGATGAGGAAACTGGAGGTGTTGAATGTGAATTTGGGCCAGTCTCTGACGACTGACATCCAAAAGATGGAGATGATGATGAAGAGGGAACGTGAGCTTCATTTCCTTTTGTTTCAGAAACAGTTGGTTCTTTTGACGGTGAATCACAGGTGACTGTTTTAACATTTGATGCTTGACCACTCTGTGGTTGGGTTTGACTGTTAGACGGAAGATGATAGCCAGCTGGTTCAGATCCACTGCTTGCACCACTCATCTGCCTCACTCTCCCATGTTCCCCCTCGGAAAACTGATCCTCTCGCTCCACCTTGGTCCCCGATGAGCCTCCAACTGACACCAATGAGGAGTCTTCATCAGCACCAGCATCTAAACTGGCACTATCACCAATCCCCACTGCACTTCCATCTTTGACTGTGCTAGTACTTGAAGCTGCACTTGCATTTCGACTCCTTGGTTGTGATGGGGGCACGCCATGTGATGGCTGTTGCACCTGCCCGCCATCTTTCCCCTTCCTATGTGAAAGCACTGTGTCAGTGAGGAGCATGTGTTGAACTGTGTTTGGTAAATTGGCTACTTGTGAGCTCAAGGCATTAAGACTATTCAGGCCGGCATCTTGCATTTTGTCAAGTGGAGAAGATGAATAAACAGAGGAGCCTTCCTCGCGGGATCCAATTCCTGTACCTGGACCCATTTTGGTGCGGCCTGTTGGAGGAAGACTGCTTCCTCCAACTGCACTCATGCTATGAGCTTTATGACTGCCACTGCTACCACAACTACTGATGCTGCTGTTTGAGTTGGGCGTGGGACTTAACTGAGGCATGGTCTGCAGTAATCTACCATGACCATGGCTGCTACGGGGGTTTGATGTAGGAGGATGTGAAGGACCATGACCTGAGGGGTTTCCATGTGCCTCTGAGACACCCATCAAAGGGGAAGGAGAGGAGCTACAGCTGGGGGAATGTACTGCAGAGGCAGCTGGAGAGGGGTTGGATATCGGGCTAAAGTTTTGGTTAATTTGAGCTTGTTGAGCATTGGGATGCATTGGGGATTTGGCTATTTCTTGGGATGCTGCTTGAGGTATACTGGGATTGGAGGCTTGATGATGTTTAGCATATATAGAGCCTGGAGACGGGCCCTGGTGCTGCATCTTGAGAGAGTTGTCGTAACCCACCCCTAAATTGTGCTGTGAGTTGCGGTGCTGTAGTGTGGCTTGCTTGTGAAGTGAAAGTGTCTGTGGGGAATATCCAGGATAAGTTGAAGCATGGTAACTCTGTTGAACATTCTCCATTGGCCCCACATTATTAGCAGCAACTGAACCAGAGACTGAGTTTGAACTGGAGTTGACACTGGGAGAACTGTTGACTTTGGGATCAAACCCAGTGCTAGCAGCCCCATCGAGATATCTCTGCGGAGGGGGGCTGTACATTCCTGATGACCCTGTGGATGCTCCACCCTGTGGGGAGTAATGCGGGTACTGAGGGGTCATTCTGTGCCCAGAGTGAGGATAGCTCCTATGCTGCTGTCCATGGTGGACAGTTGGGAAGGTTTGTCCATGCTGGCGGTGCTGCATCTGAGAACCTGGCACTGCCTGCATTGCAGGGTTCTGACTCATATTGTACTGATGAGAAGGAGAGAACGCTCCAGCACCTCCACCTGAACCGGCACTGGAAGCATAGTCTACTGGATATGGTGACATCAGGCCAGATGATGTTGCAGAGCCAGATCCAGCATGCCTGTACTGGTGAGGTAAATGTCCATCGATATTAGGGTACCCAAAGCCTGCCCCATAACCTATACCCCCCCTTCTGTGCCTGTCTTTCCCACCCATTGAAAAATAGTAATCCATGGCATCTTTCCTGTAAGGGTTGTTACTGCTGCCACTGTGAATGTTACCCTGTGTTGGCGGTGGCTCCACAGCTCCTCTGTTTCGAGCACTGTAAGCAAGCATGTGGCTGGCTTGACTGGGGTGGTGATGAGCTCTGTGCAGGCTCTGCTGTTGCATCCCTACGTAATCATCTGTCATCCTTGGGGAGATCTGGGGGTCTGCTGGCTGAGGGGGATATGGTCCTCCTCCTCCCCTCCCACTGAACCCAGGGGGGAGAGAGGGGGGAGCCGGACTGTTAGAAAAATTCTGCATTTTTTTCCCCAATGTTGGATTAAAAACGGAAATATATGTCAATGTCTATACCAGGGAATGCCTCTGATCAAAAACTGGAAGGCTTATGGCAGTAACCATAAATGCAAAAGAGAGAGTCTAAGGCCTGGCAGTAAAACAAGGAAATGCTTTTAAAATCCACCAGAGTTGAAGCAGAGGAATATATATCACTTTTTGTAGCAGAAAATGGGTTGAACAGAGAATGATGTTATAAAATGGTAAAAATCTTCTTCAGTATGATGATGGTATATGGTTGTTTCCACTTAAAAAAAGGTTCACTTAACAGATGGGTCTTAAAAATGGAATTTCCTTTAAAAAAAAAAAAAAAAGAAGAGAGATATGTAGTGAAGCAAGTTTCTACTGCAGAAAAATACAAGATTAAACGTATGTAGTCACTCGCATGAAGCTAAAGCAGTTTGGCACTGAGCAGGCAATGATATCATGGATGACTGACACACCACCGTGTGAGATGTTCAACCTTAAATGTCTTTACATGTATACGTTCTGCTATAATAGCTCAAGCAAACAGAGCTATTTTAGGATTAAATTCTGCGGTGATCCAACAGCATCTTGTGTAACAAAAAAAATCTCAAAACCATTGAGACTGTGTTCCGTCAATCCTTCAGTTCATCAACGTGTGTAAGTTTGCCAGGACCTGACTCACACCTGTGTGAGATGAAAACTGCAGTTACACGAATTAAGAGGTCTGAATACCGACCTTCACTAAACACTCCCGGAGGCAAACACTCCATTGACATTCTCATTAGCTCTTGGATGCAGTGTAATACTTTTTGAGATGTTCTTTTTCTTGGTCATTCCCTTTCAAATGCTGTTCTCTTTTTTTGTTTTTTTGCTGCTGCATGCATTCATTTGGACTGTAGAAGTCTTTGGTCCCTATTTAGTAATTGTTCTTTCCTTGACTCTGTGTTCAGATTCTTCTTGGTGCTCTCCTGTATCTTCAGCATTTAGCTGTCTTACCTTTGTTTTTTTCTGTGAACCATCATTTAATTCTACCTAGTTCCATGGCAACAATTTCCCAAAAGGAGGGTAATCCATTTATTCCACTTCAAGTTCAGTCAATTCAAGCTCCTGTTTTCTGTTTCTCTTCAGTATTTCCATGCAGATAAGTTCATTTTCCAGGAGCTGCTGACCAGAAGCCTTCACAACTCTGCAGATACAAAAGATAAATAAAAAAATGTTAGCATGCAGAAATGAAAAGTCAAAATTTATAACATACCTTATGCTAAAGTGCTGTTGTTATAATTAAATAATTATAAGAGAAATGCCTTGTGGTCACACAATAATACTAAAAAGCTGTTTTGAGCTTGACAGTTTAATAACTGTCAGACTAATTTTATTCATCAATTTAATTTCAACAATCAGCAGTAAATATGACATATTTACAGAGGCAGCAAGGAACACGGCCAATGAAATTAGGTTTAAGCCTTTGTTTGGGCCTTCTCTAACTTTGATGATCTCTTTTTTTAATTACTGATGCTGTGTTTCCTGAAACAGAAAAATCTCAATGCTAATCTAGGATCACATATTACAGATTACACTAGTATTCAGCATTTCCTGTAAGTGGACACAGGTCTATCACAAATATATTCAAATCACCCTTGTTGTTTCACTACTTAAAAGGCTTGCTGGCCTCATATCGATGCTTCTATTTCAATATGCACTGTGAGAACAGCCTTTACTGTGGCTGGAGTTTTAACAATATATGCCTAAGCTTTCTCTTCCGACTGATAACAAACAGGGATGGTGGAGAGAAAAGGGGGTTCACGGCAGCGTGCAATTAAGGCAACAAAGTAACATAGACAAGGTCACAAACACTACTTTGCATGTAAACAAACAACCTCGTGGAGCCAAGACAGAAGCTGTCCATGTCCCACCTCTTTACGATGAGACTGAAGACCATTAACTTTACTGTATTTAACTTGTTTAATGGGCTTTAATTATTAGGGGTGATAATTAAAGGGATGACGCCACCTTTATGAGGTCAGTGCCCATAATTGCCATGTGTGACACAATACACTGTAAAATGGTTAATGGCCCTAAAACAACTTTGGGTGACTTTTGTTATAGTGCAGACTTAATATGAACCACACAGTCATCACTGTTTATGATTAGAACTACTGGCTTTACTGGTGTCTGTCAACACTATCATTAGTGTGAATCTTCACCAATGTAATGTATTGTTTTATTCACAGAGAAGGTGATGAGCAGTTGAATGAAGAACACGAGAAAAAAAAAAGAGGACCACCAGGGGGGCTACAAAACAAACTGGTCACACATTGTAAATCAAATTGAGTCAAACATACTGCCATTACCAAACAGGTCTGTGTTCAGGTGTCACCTTTGAGGGTCAAAAGTGGTGTACATGGGTGATCCAGTGTAAAATTTAGAAGGATTTTATAGATCTCCAGCCGTGCATGAGCCCATATCTTGATTACTAATTAATCACAGCAGCTCACTGTGCACGACCAGGCAGCAGCATTCACAATACACAGAACAGTGCAGCATTAATACTAACTAGCTCAGTGCAGTCTGTCACCAAGTCAATCAATTGCATAGCAGCCTTTTTTAATTGATAAGAGCATACGCAATGTGTTTTGCAGGCAGATAAGTTAATGATCAAACGCCAGCTCTGTTGTATGTTGATGGTTTGTCGTCTTGGATGGTCATCAACGCAAAACACTGGCTTTTGTATCACAGCCTTACTAGCTACATTAGCCAAAAGCAAGGTATACGCATTACAATTAGCTTTGTAGTGCTGCCTCTTTTAGCTTTGTAAGGTTAGCGTTAGCTAAAATACCACATATATGTAACTGTTACTGCAAATGAAATATGCGAGCTAGTCGCATATGCTGGGAGCTAGCTAAGCTACAATCACTGGTTAGCATTTTAGCAAGCCAGCTAATTTGCGTTTATTACATTATTACAAGCATTTGAGACGGCAGGCTAAAGGCACGGGGCAGCCAGGCAGCGTTTAGCTACCAGAGAGAGGTGATTAGGTGCAGATGTTCCCCCCTCAGAAATTCAGTGGGGCTGTGAGTAAATGGGTTAGCTAGCATAAATAACGTATACTAGCAAGAGACATGGTGTGGGTACTGCATCAGAAAATTATCATCACGCAGCCTGACATTTTCCTTCAATAAACACAGCTAACGTTTGCCAGGGAGAGGCAAGTCAGCCAGAGACAAGCTAGCTAACATACTCAAATGCATACCTGAAAACGGAGCAATACAAGGCCCCGCGAAGAGTGAAAGGCTGTTTTGTGACAATCCCGCTGCTGTGGCAGGAAACCCCAGTCTTGAGTCGACTGCTCCGCCGCTTTTCCCTCACCCTTTTGAGTCCAGACAACCCCGACCAGCGGCGGCGAAGTCGGGGGGCCCGTCACGACACTCAGATCCCGGGCCTTTCTTCCGATTCCCCCTTTTTTCTTTTGTCCTCACCTCCAAAAATGATGAGAGCAAAGCACAATCGGGGTGCCTGTGGGTCCCGTAACCAGTGAGGTCCATACACCCCCGCCCCCTCCCCTCTTGTTCCCTCGCCTCTCTCTCTCTCCCTCTTTCACACACCGCTTAGGTGATTCCACCTATCTCGAACTAAAATTAAACACATTGCCATCACATAAGCCTCCACTAACACATAAAGATCTCAAACGTCAGTTTCCGTCACTAATTTGCATTTGCATGCCTTCATCAGTAGCTAGACCTATTCGTTTCCCTGTTAGACTACTGTTTTTTTTCTTGCAACAGAAAGACCGCCTTGAAAATGCATACACACTCATATTCCTGCACCCCCTCCCTCATCTCTCTCCATCACATCCCTCTATCTCCCCTCCCTCTCTGACGCTTTAGCTATTTCATTGATTTTCACCTATTTCTACCATAAAATCTAAGATTATACCAATATTGCAAATGTATATTTTGCATGTCTGGGCTGAGCGTTTTGCCACAGCTCCTTTGTTCTTATTTCATCTGAAGTGAAAATGAATTAGGGTAGCCTAATGAAGGCACCAGGGTACAAAGGCAATAAGGAGAGGAGACAGGCTTGAATGGAATGGTAGGTTATGTCTGAAATGAATAAGCCAATAACAGATAACAGATCATTTGAGAGCAAATAGAGAGAGCCTGCATTAGAGGAAGATTGCAGTGAAATGGATGAAGCTTGTTAAGTTTATTGTGGTATCTTAATGCAGAAACACAGATCTATTGTACATGCAGCGCAGCTGTGTTGTATTTTTCACAAAGAAAAGACACATAATATCTAGCCGTTGGCTAACGTTTGACACAACATGCTCAGAACATCATCATGACCAGAACAACAATGGAGGCGCTAAACAGAATCCTTTCCCCATTAAATTTATTGTGTTGTCTCTGCCTTAGCTTATCTGCTCTCACACAGGGCCAGCGAGTGCAGTGCAGACACACTCACACTCTCTTACCATCATAATGATGTGCCCTATGCCCCCCATCCATGGTGCTGCACTTTTAATGTACTGCTGTGTGTCATGCATGCACACACATACACCACCGCACACACATTAAGGCTTACAAACCACACATGCACACACAAAGACTCACACACACACAATCACAAAAATCCAGTCGGAAATGCACAAATTGCACAGTTAGTACACAAGCACACACAAGCACACATATGCAGTCACTCACTTAACCTGTCAATCACCAGAGTAAAATCTCTCTTAGTTTCTAAACAACAGTTCAATACATTTCATTCCCTTGCAGAGTCTATTTCTATCATAGTTGCCATAGCAACTGCATCACAGAGCATGTGGATAATTTTTAGGCGACGTACCTACATTTGCTTTTCACATGTGCAATTTCATGCAGACACCCTCAGTTGCCAGTCCAATTCTTCAACCATAAATCACCTGAAAGCAGTTGTGTACTTGTATTGCCACTAAAGTCAAAGGGGAAGAGATGAGAGGCGAGATAGGGGCATTGATACTCCGAACCAGCAAGTCAGCCAGCCAGGCCTATCCAATCAACAGGAACGCCTGCTGGGATACACAGACCGTCTCCATCACGGACAAGGTCACAAAATCTCTTACAGAAGAGGCTCAAAGCACACATTTGTAAAGGAAGCGACTAGTTTTGAACGCACTTAATTCTCTTCACATCTTTCTTACACACACAATAATGTACACACACAGTCTCTTCTAATGTGTGGACAAATGGTGATGCTTTTTTTTGTTTTACACAAAATACACTGTTACAGCCAAATACTGCAAGTTCAAACCTGCTCTTTCCCCTCTAGTTACATAGAGATTATTCTGATCAACAGAAGATCAGAATCTAACAGATGGTTAAGCATTTATCTTGCAATTTCCTTATATGCTTTGTTTTTAAATTGTACAAACCTAAAGTCACCTTTGAAACGATTTTGAAAATTCAAAAATCTTTAAATCTACCATTTAAATAATTTATAGATTTGTGTACATAATATTTATAAAATATTATATATTTATAGCTTATAGAGGAAAAAACATTATTAGCCCTCAAATGGGCAGGATGCATGTTGGTTTTGTTGCATACATGTTGGATATAGTTTTTATTTTATATAAAATGAAGCTAAAATATGAGAACCTAATTTTATGTTACTGTATTTTCAATGCAGGAAACATCCCCAAGGCTGCACAGCATTGTGCAGCTAATGGTTCTTATTGTCACGACTTGTGTTCTCTCCTGCATAGTATCTGCTGACAGGAATGCTTGAAATGTTACAGAGCCTTGAACAAATATGAGAACTAAACAATGTGTTGACTACATTATGTATAAGACCCTCACATTTACACAAGTCCAACACAGCCCAGCTACAGTAGGCAAACTCGTGAATATACTATATAAGAGCTGTTGCGTCAGACAGCGCAGAATGCACACCATCTACTTTTACAGAAATCTGAGCAAATATCTGCACTCGTTAGCCAGAGCAAATACAGTATGTGAGATCTCATGACAAAATGACAAAATGAAACTAAATGAGGACATTTTGCATCAGTGCAAAGATTTACATAGAATTCATTTCAATGTATTGAATCTGTCTGTCTGCTTCTCAACAAAAGGTCTACAGTGCCTGAGATGCGGGCAAGTTAGATGTCACTCAAGCAAGAGGAGGGGCAATTAAAACTCAGCTGGAGCATAGTTCCATAACCTGAGTGCATGGAGAGAGGTACAGTGGATAAGTGCCTGCACTGTGTGCTCACCGCTCACCCTGAATACAATCCACTTTTAGTGTCATTTTTATGTAAAGGTGTAAGGCCAGTTAGTCATTAATAACCATTAATGACTCCAATATTGAGTGCTGATGCTTTGATAACATTTGTATGAATTACATGTTCCCCTAGTTACTAATAGGGGCATTTAAAATACATTGCATATTTCATTGTTGTTCATTTTATACATAAACTAATAACAATACTACAGCTCACATAATGTTAGGTTAATATCAGGATTTTTTATTTATACGTACAGTATACCTATATACATTTAAATACTTGTATATAAAATGTACAATGTAGCGATCATTTATGACAGTGTGCTTACAGTACTTGGCTTTGATTTTGTAAAACAGTGGATAAAACAGAGAACATTCTGCACCTCATATGCCAAAGTTTGCCAAAATACTAGCATGGACAACACTAGCATCCTGCAGCAGTCAATTCATACAGCAGCAACAAATGACCTGCCTCAACGCAGCAGTGATTTGCAGTTTCCTTGATGACCACATGGAGTCAGAGTCATACAACAAAATTGCAGCTGTGATATGATGCTCAGTCTCTGGCCTTGGGTTTACAGCAGTAGGCTGAATAAGAAGAAAAATAGCCCTCATATTATTTTGTCTGAAATCCCAGTCCATCAATGCCTTTGAAGTGTGCGCTTCTAAAGTTCTGCTTTGGTAAAATTTCACAGTCTTTGATCCTTCTTCATCTGGCGTGTCCTACAATATCACAATTAGTGTCCCACGGACATTTAATGTTATATCAGTAGAATGGGCACAGCTTTGATAACCCATGATAATACATAATACTGAGGACACAGAGAAATGAGATCTTGAACTTTGATTGCTACTAGGTGTTGTTCCCCTTTCACAATTTGAAACTCTTCTAGATCAAAGAGCATGACGCAGCCCTGTTGAAATACACTTGCAGCAGATCCAGCTCTAAATCAGTGACCTTAACCAAATCTGATGACGCAAAGATGTATTTTTCTCAAAGGGACTTCAGTGATACATAATGAGTATTTGTGCTAAAATGCTATTTACCAAATCTGGCAATCAAATAACATAGAAACATACACTGCAGCTCTACACACATACACACTTGTTTGCTTGTTTATCAAATATGAGAGGTGGCATATACTGTAGCACTGAACTGATCCACAGCACTGTATAAGTATCAGGGACAAGCAGTGACCAGCAGGGAGTGCTCTCTCCTAATGTCCCTTACCACTTTCACATAACTCTCTTTCACACTGAGGCCTGCTGCCACACTGTCCTCGTCTCCTAGCAACCGCAGAACCCTGCCTCCAATCACTACGGATACCGGCAGGGATGGAGGGAGGGTGGAAGAGTGTGAAAGAGGTAGAGGAGGAGGAGGAGGAGGAGGAGAGGCTGGCTAGGCATCGGCATCAGCATCCCAAGCACCAGAACTGAAAGCTGAGTGCCAGGTAACAAGTTTCAGTGGTGGATCATAGTGGGTGTGGTGGTGTGTGTGTGTGTGTGTGTGTGTGTGTGTGTGTGTGTGGGGGGGGGGGGGGGGGGGGGGGTCTGGTTGTGAGAGGTGAATCATGGAGCCAAGGTTCTCAGGAACATATTGAGATCATAATTCAAATCAGCCATATTACAGAATGTGAAGTGGTAGAGAGTGATTGCCCCACTTAAGCCAGGTTGACTTCAGGGTCCCCTTTGCTTATCTTCCACAGCTCATGGTTCCTCCTCTCATTCTCTCTTCTCCTGCTCTCCTCACTTTCTCCTGGAGCCCATTAAATTTGATGGTGCCATCATCATCTCTGTTCTGTCCTTGTGACTCGTGACGGGTCTCTGTGCTTTATTACTCCTCTCTTCCTTGGGGGTCTGTATCTTTCTCTCCCGTGATCTATGTTTCTCTCACACACATGGGGTGTGTATGTACGCATGTACACACAGACACACACAAATTCACAGAGACAAAAATATATGCATGCATGCACACATTCTGTACTGTACAGTACAATCCTGCAGTATATCACACACGTCACACACATTCACAGCAGTATGTTAGAGGTGCATCATAGTCACATGTCACATAGACTATATAACATTCTGTGTATGTCATACATCCAGAACAAACACACACAAAAAAAAAACACACTTCACACACACACCTACACATGCTCGTCACTCACGGTGCTAACACACGAGCTTTCACACACTCCTCATGTGATGCGACAGTGACCTTAGACACTGGATCTCCTCCTCCCTGTGGTGGCTGTCATGTGGGGAAATGCGCAACAGAGATACACGCATGACAGGGTTTAGTCAGGAAGACTGAGCCATGTTCAACGTCAGGCTGATACACAACGGGACTCACTGGAGTGAAAGCTGACAGGTTGTGAGCAGCTCGCAACAAATACAATATGATACTTAAATGCAAAATAAAAGAGTACTACATTATGTTATGATATGAGACGGTGTACGTACACATAAAACATATTGAATATGGTGCACATGGGAGTTATTTCATGGCAAGATTCTTTATGTGTTGCAGTATAAGTTGTCTGTTAAGTTTTTTTATGATATAATATGATATATGATATGATTAAACTCATTGGTTGAACTCATTGTATAATGCCATTTATTTCGGAGTACATTCTGTGCTGCCACAGCACCTGACAAACACATTATCCTTTGAAGAAACCTGTTCCAGGAAGAGCAGCGTCGTAATATACGCCTGCAAAACTTTAACTCTGAGCCACGGAAGAGATGAAGGCGGAAGAGGAGAAGTGGGAGGAGGGAGGGGGAGAACATGTGTATGTACAGTATGTCTGTGTGTGAAGGGATTGATAGAGAAAGAGAGAAAAACGCTGGCTGCTGTTGCCGAGGCAACCATCTCTCTCCCCTCTCCTCTTTTAACCCTTTCCCTTTCAGCACTTCCTTTTCACCTTCTGTCTTTTACCATCGCGGCGATCTCTCACTTGTTGATGTCCTATCACCCCATCTGTCCCTCTCTTTATCTCGATGCATCTCTCTGCTCTCCATCTCTCCCTTTAGATGTCTGTTTCTCTCACTGCAAAATAAAATCTTGATTCGTGAGCTGTTCAGTCTTGTCTTCATCTCGATTATTCATCCTCATGTCGGCACACCTGTCATTTTGTCTGCACACATGTACTTTGTTAACACTGAATCATTCTGCGCAAGAGAACAGTAACAATTTGTACTAAACTGTATTGAGTATCAGGATGTAATTGTTTCACTGCAGGTGTTTAATGATTTGAACACATGCATGGTGCAATAACATGAGTGCTGGCATGCAGGAAAGTGATTAAATAACCCAAATAAATAAATAAATAAATGTATATTTGAAATGTTGAGCGTTGATTTGCATTTGAAAAATATCCAACATTTTTGATGCCTCTGTATCTGATGACTGTAGGTGATTTGAAGCCAGGATGTTGTGGTTACATGTATGCACGTCAGTCAACTGTGACCCCAGTGCTTTGGCTCTTTTATATTATTAAATCTACCCTTCTGTATAGAGATCACTCGGTCATCCCTGGTTAGGAGAAAGTTTTGAAATTTCAAACAAGTTCTTAATGAATCAGATAAATGTACCAAGAAGGAATAATGTTGGGGACCATCTCTGACACACAATTGGAGTAGAAGTTAAGTTTGAAAGAAATGTGCTTATTCACTTTGTTGGCGAGAGTTTGATGAGAAGATTGATGATACCACTCATGTTTTTATGCTAAATATGAAGCTACAGCCAGAAGCCAGTTTAGTGCTTAGTTTAGTGCAAAGACTGGAAACAGGGGGAAACAGCTAGCCTGGCTCTGTCTGAAGGCACCTCTTAAGCTCACTAATTAACATGTTATAATTTACTTAATCTATACAAAAACCAAATGAGAATTTGTGGTTTTATGGGGGGTTATGTGCCAGATTATTTCTTGGTCGGGATCAGTAACTTCCTGGAATCTCCACTGGTTGCCTGGAAACCGGTCCTGGCCAAGAATTAGTCTGGCACATAACCACCCATAAAACAAAAGTGTTGTATTTACACTTTGGTTTTTGTACAAATTAAATAAACAGAGCTGTTTCCCCCTATTTCCAGTCTTTGTGCTAAGCTAAGCTAGCCAGCTGCTGGCTGTAGTTTCATATTTAGTGTACAGACATGAGAGTGGTATCAACAGAAGAAGAAAGCGAATAAGCTTAATAAGTAATTTCCCAAAATGTCAAACTATTCCTTTAAGGTATGTATTACCCAATTCTAATCCAGTGAATTTGCAAAATTGAGCCCAAGTCAAATCAAACATAAATTCACAAGCAAATTAAATACTTCGGTGTGACCATTTGATATGATGGACATCTGCAAATGCAAAGTAAGACATTTAGAGTTCACTAAAAAAAACTGTTTTTGTGCCATTCTCGACTCCTGCCAATTTCCGGTCCTTACTCTCTCGCTCTTCAAATGCTGCATCATGAAATAAGCTGCCGCCCCCATAAGCCACAATGCTATGCTTTTTGTATGTATTGATCATCACATGCAATCTACCTTCACTATACAGATCATGAATGCTGTTGTGCTGTCAAGCTGCTTTGTGAAATCAGTTCCTGATGTTCTTCCACAAGGAACTCAATGCCTGCTACACACACACACACACACACACAAAACGATCCCAATGTCCAGCCAAATTAAATCTCAAGGAACAGTTTGTTCACTGTGTGTGTGTGTGTGTGTGTGTGTGTGTGTGTGTGTGTAATCAGACACAATGCATCTGCCTTCCATTATTCCATTAGGCTATACCAAACATGTGAATTTGGGCAAATTAAAATATTCAGCCTCTCTTGTTCGATCTTTCAGACCCTCTGTCTCACATTTACTGAAAGATGAGCTTGGACCGATCATTTGTATGTAAAGATATCACTGTAATATACTCTACACTTCATTTGCTGCTTCAGACCCTTCTCTCTGTTTTTTTTGACATAATATATCCTGTTGCTAGGTAACTGTTAATTGTTAAAATGTAGGTACTTCACGAGGAGTAGAAAGAGAAGGGACAAGTGATGATAGAAAAAAAGTTAGAAAATGACAGAGCAGCCCTCTAGATATTGGTGCAACACACAGAAAAAGCTGAGCAATATTCTGAAAACAAATGTGTCTTCTAAGGTCACAAGTTTCAAGGATAAAGTGAGTTGTATCACTGAAATGGAAGCTTGCTTTACTGCACTCATTGAACTACTGTAGCACCTCCACTATTGTCATCTGTCCTTTTTACCCCGCTTCTCTGCTTCCCCTCTTATTCTCCATAATCCAGTGAACTCTCATCCATAACTCACGGGCCCTTCTATCTTTTATTACCGCGACACCCCCCACACCCCACCCCCACCGCTCCCTCCATCCTAATAATTCAAGCTGACGCACAATATAAGGGAGCCTTGGAGAGAAGGAGTAAGAGTGAGATAAAGAGAGGAAGAGAGAAAGACAGAGAAGTAGGGAAGCAAGAGTAAGGAGGGAAGGAAAACTATTTTAGTTTTTAGAGAGAGTATCAGGTGATGTGCAGACACACTGAGAGGCAGACAGGGAGCAAAGTTTTGCTTCTGAGTGGCTGAATTAGAGTTGGCAAAGGTTTTGGCCTTCAGATACACCCGTGTCGGGATTCTGTCAGTCCAGATTGCTGGCCTGTGGTCAGACTGGCCATGCAGGCCTTGGCAGTCATGCTTTGCGTGCTTTCATGACAACTTTGTGCCTGACGACCCCAGTACTTAGCAGTGCTGTCGGAGAATTCAGCTTGCCAAACTAGAAAAAAAAAAAAGCACAGTGCATTCAGCTAATCCTTGACAGTAGCATTAATACAAAACTGTTAGGGATGTTTCACAAATGAAGGTGGTGTTAAACATCACACACGACTCTCTATCTTACTAATATATTTCATCCTTTTTTCCTCACACCTCACTCCCTCCATCAATAATTTAATAAGCCTTGCTTGCCAGTGTGACTGAAAAATTTATGTGAGCTAGGAGTGAGGGAGGTGTGCTGTTCTGGGGATGATGGATGGGGAGGTGGGTGTCATCATAGGTAAGAGGGGGACAGGAAGGCTGCTGCATGCAGGTATACTTTAGACTCAAAAGGAAGAGGGTAGGTCAGATATTTATACTGAATGCCAAGATAGATAGTTAGTTTTTTGTTTTTTTTTAAATTAAAGAATAGTGTAAGTACACTGTCTAGCAGGTAGCTGCACTCCTAGCATGATTTGGACCATTCAACATTGCAGCGGCTGACTGTGTTTGCCTAGTTTGCTCGTGTCAGCAAGTTTGCCATCATGTCCCTGAACATCCAGGCTTCCTGGCAGACACCTATTTCCTAGTTGTGGTCTGTGGGGAGTGAAGGTGAGAGTCTGTGCTGGGAGCTGCGCAGGGAGACTTGGCACAGTCCAGCCACTTCATTTCATCTACACTATTTTGGGAGGTAGCTGAAATGATGGTCTGACGTCCTAAATTCAACTCTCTCCCTTCATCTCTAATGCTCCCTTTCTCTCTCTGAAAACCCATTCTCTTCCCCTAATGCAGAGGCTACCCCTCAGCCTATCACTTGCCTCTTAACTCCTCCCAGTTTCCCTATAATCCCTATACTTTGACATGCTAGAAACATGGCCCTAGGGATGGCTAGGGTTGGTCTTCCACTTCGGTCCAGACTGAAATATCTCATGTTATTTGATGGATTGACATAAAATTTTGTACAGACATTCATGTTTCCCAGAGGATGAACTCTTGTGACTTTGGTGATCTCCTGACATTTCCTTCCATCAGCATGTTGATATTTTTGTTTTTTTAGTAAAAGTGTAACAACAACTATGTATCAATACCCACGGCGCTCTGAGGATGAATCCTAATGATTGTGATCCCCTGACTTTTCCTTCAGTGCCACTAGCAGGTCAAAGTTTTCACTTCTCCCGTTAATATCTCAACATATAGCCTACAAGATACATATATACTAGTGGCACCATAAGGTCGACATTTGTGGATTTAAAAGTAATATCGTAACATCTATTGGATGGATTGCCATAAAATTTGGTAGGCAACACATTAATGCTCCCCTCAGGATGATGATGTCGTAGTAACAAGTTGGTGGTCCCACAGCCAACTATCCACTTCATCTATCGCCACCACAGCCTCAGCTGTTCTTTGTGTGTAGTGCTGATTAGCAAATGTTAGCATTCTAACTTGCTAAATAAAGATAGCGACCATGGTAAACATTACCTTCTAAACATCAACATGTTAGCATTGTCTTTGTGAGCATGTTGCCATGCTGATGTTAGCATTTAGCTTAAAGCACCGCTGTGCCTACAGCATCAAAGAGTCACTAGCATGGCTGTGCACATCTTGTTCCTCTGTCTTGTCTTTATGTAAGACTGTGATGAACTCAAAGTGGTTTTACAATGGAACTTTGTAACTTGTAACCACTGGCTTTTTAACCTTTATAACATCTACTGCCGACCAGGGAATTGCACAAATATTGACAGGTCTGTGGCAGAGCTTAGATACTGACAAACCTGCACTAATCTAACTTACACTTTTTAGACAGAAAGCTATCTAATCAGAGCAGAAATGTCAGACACATTGAGTAAAGAGGTGATGTATCACCATGCAAAAAAACACTAGGGGAGAACGGGGTAATTTGAGCCAGTGGATAAAATGAGCCACCCCCTGTATCTAGGTAACCATAAACAAAAGTAATCATGTGACCGCAAATTAAGGAAGTATACTTCACATTACTCAATCCATCTTGGACACGAGCACATGGAGAGAGTGGTAAGCAAAACAGAGCATAAAAAAAAGATTTTTGTCATGTCAAGTGAATTCATCATGTCACTAAAGTTATCAGTCTTGTATCATAATTAAAATAGATAAGTTTTGGACATTATTACTTGTCAGTGTAAGCAACAAAACAAGGTCATAAGCATTATTGTGGGTCTGAGCCACTGTGTGAAACAGTTTTCTCAAAATGGAGGTTGTGGGGTTAAACGTGCCAGTGATATTGGGGCAAGTTGAGTCAATGGCTCAATTTATCCCCAAGAATTTAAATAGGCTACATATGTACAGAGTAATCTGTGTATTATTTTTTGATATTCTAGAGATACTTTTAATGTTAATGTTTGATCACTGTTACAAGTGTTACAATGTTGATGAATAAATACCTAATTATTGACTAATGTTAATTTTAAGCCACACACAAACATGCTGTACATACAGACAGGTGACAAATTAAAGGAAAAACCAACAGTGTCAGTGTCTCAGTAAGGTGTTGGGCCACCACATGCCACCAGAACAGCTTCAATGCACCTTGGCATTGATTCTACAAGTCTCTGAACTCTACTGGAGGGATGAACATCATTCTTTAAAAAGATATTCCCTCATTTGGTGTTTTGATGATGGAGGTGGAGAGCGCTGTCTAACACGTCAGTCCGAAATCTCCCATAGGTGTTCAATTGGGTTGAGATCTGGTGACTGCAAAGACCAGGGGATATGATTCATATTTTCACAGTCATCAAACTATTCAGTGACCCCTCGTGCCCTATGGATGGGGGCATTGTCATCCTGGAAGAGACCACTCCCATCAGGATAGAAATGTTTCATCATAGGATAAAGGTGATCACTCAGTACAACTTTGTATTGATTTGCAGTGACCCTTCCCTCTACGGGAACAAGTGGACCCAAACCATGCCAGCAAAATGCCCCCCACAGCATAACAGAGCTGTAGGGGTCAGGCATTCAGACCTGTACCAGTTTTTCCTTTAATTTGTCACTTGTCTGTATACACAAAAGCACATTTATACACACATTCTTTCTGTAGCTAACACACAAAGATGTTGAACAACAGGACACAAACATATGGTTTTACTTAAAAGTGAGTTTTTTGTCTTTGTTAAATTGATGGTATTAATTAAGTTCATAATGATCTCAAAATTGTTTGAGTTTGTCATTTTTATATCAGTATTTAACAGTAGCACTATTTACCCTTAGAGCACTCAATTTACCCCATCCCCATGCTCATTTTACCCCTACTTTGGGGCAAGGACTAACTTTTTTGATGGGTCACTGTTCTAAAACCATAATAATTAGATAACTTGTTTTAATTTCCATGGGTACACAACAACCTGAGGTATATATAGTAACTATTAACTATAACAAATACACTTTTATTTTGCAGTAAAATCATCAAATGTAAAAAGTGGCTCATGTTACCCCGTGCTCCCCTATTCTGTGTTTTTGGCTTGAACACAAAATGTGCATAAAAGACGTGCAGGTTTACTTGCATCACACGAATGTGAGAGGTGGGAGGGTACTGTATACGTACAGGAAAAGGAGTGCTGAAAGTCTCAGTACCTGGCAAAGTAATCTTTGAGTCATTGGTATTGATGAACAACCCTATCAACCCCCTGCAGATATATTGTGGTCATTTTGTACTATGGAGCAGTAAAAATCTTAATGCATCTTTAAGTCACTCGGATATGCTTGTTAAAATGCCAAAACATAAAATATACAGCCTGCAGAGCCTGGCTCAGTGGAAAAAACTGGAAAGTTGTTTTCTGACTTGCAGGGTTTTTGTGATGGTGAGAGGTCAGAACTGCATCACGAGAACTAATGCTAATCACACACCTACAATATTGCTTTCCATGAAGCATCATAAATCAAACTTGGCTAAAAGCTGTTTGTATAAGTGTACAACGTAGTAGACATGAAATGCTTTAAATGCCCTCAGTTTATTCCAGCTGAATATATCTCAAGACATTAGTAGCCTTGCTAAATGCACACGATTTTAGCTTTGATTTCCTCTGGGATGTTTTGCCTGTATCCTCCTTTACAGAATGCCCTGCTTATTATTCATACATTTAAATACATTTGCACAGGGGACCTGCTCAGTACAAGCACAATATTACACTATTGGCAACTGAACAGCAGCAGAGACTGCTGGAAGATAAATGCCCTTCCCAATGTCAGTTTGATGGCAATTGCTGAGACAGGGGAGGGATTTCTTCATTTACTTCCATCATCAAGATTTTCCAACCTGTCCCCCTTCCCTGACCTTAGATAATTATTATGCATTGTCTTTTACCAGCTCTCCATTGTGAAAGACATTCTCAGTATCACTGTTGATCCCCCCTGGATAAATAAAGGTAAAAAGAAATGTCATTATAGAGTTATAGACCACTTTGTGCTGTCTCAAAGGTGAACTGAAATGGGTGCTAGTTCAGTTTGAACATCTTTTTTTAAATTTCAGAACACACAACATCTGTGCTTGAGGGCACGGAGGAGAACAGTATAATGGGATATCTTATATTGATGAGGTCCTAGGCAGGTCAACTGTTCTGTTGCGCAGTCCTGCAGAAGAAGTGATGGTGTGGGGGAGAGGAGAGGAGAGGAGAGGAGAGGAGAGGAGAGAGCAGCCTGAGAGAACCCTGAGGGGGCTGGACGGCATCAGACGAAGGCTTTGTGGAGCGCCAGCAGCAGAGCGGGTTGTAGAGGGGACAGACCCAGACCCAACCAATCCACCATACAGTCACCATATGGCCTTTGTTTCTCAGGCAGCCCTATCCTCTCTCCTCCCCTCCTCTCCCATCTCCCAGGAATTCCTGCCAGCCAGGAGAGAGAGAGAGAGAGAGAGAGAGCAAGCTTGTGTGTGAGAGAAAGATCATGTATTGCAAGTCTGTGAAAGAAAGCAAGAACGCTAAGGAGAGAGAAGAAGATTATGTAAGTGTGAGTGTTCAGAGAGAGCGAATAAAGAAAAGGAGGCAGACAGATTGTGTCCACTACAGTGGGCAGACAGACTCAGTCAAAGCCAGGGGGGTGTGAGAGCCATGCACAAGGGATGCAAGAAGGGGGAACTTCTCTGGTATATAAATGCACCAACCAAATGAAATAAATCAAGAATTAAGAGGATGCTGAGGTGTGTGCATGTGTTTGGAGGAGAGGAAGAAGGTTTAATATAAAAGTAAACACAAAAAAATCTTAAAAAGACTCAGTGCCATATGCGTGAAACTTAGTTTTTTATTATTAATACTCAACACTTCATTTTGTTCATCATGTACAAAGAGAAAGAATAGTCTTATCTGAGCACTTATAATTGTAGATATCAATATTATCCTTATTAGAAGTACCTTAATGATGTTTTTTGCAATTTTGTCATGACGTGGTTAATTTTGTTATTGAGATTACTTTGATTTGATTCCATACAAAAAAACAGAAGGTAAATGTTTTCCCCAATATTCAGTATTTACACAACCTGTACAATTATTTGTTTTTGTGTAGTTTTGTTCGTATGGTGTAAAAATTTTGGTATTCTTTCAAAGAAAAGGGCCACAAAAAGAGAAAAAGAATGGCCAAGAATAATATTATGTATATCATTATGTATACAATCGATACTATTCATATGTTACATTTTCTCAACCCACAGTAAATTTAATCAGGCTATGTAGTTTCAGTGGAGATGGGTGTTTTCATAAACCTGTTCCACCGTGTGAAATACATTTAGTAGCAACCCCTTATGTCATCTTATCAGCAATTTTTCTGTGTGAATTATGAAGATGGAAAATAGCAATATTAACAAAGAAAACAAAACTGTACACAATTTAATAGAAAATTTGTATGCATCAATACAAATCAAATATCAATACACATACACATAGGTAGAACTTTAAAATATTAGTAAACATGTTCTGTGATGAACTTGGGTGAAATGTAAAATCATAAGCTGCTAAATTACTTACACCTTCACAGCAAATGAATCAGAAAAGATCACAGTATAATTCTTCCTATCTGCATGAGATGTAATCAAACTCGCAAGTGATTAGCAGTTCAACTCATCAGTCACCGTGAATCTTAGAAATATCGTTGTGAGACAAAAAGATCAAATACTTTCCCTCCAAAATGCAAAATTTCACAAGTCAGTGTATCGATCCCTGTAGCTGACCACGTCATGCTGTTATTTGGTCCCATGAGTCAGTACTTCTGACAGAAAAACACACGTCAGCTGAGGTGATATTTACATCCTCCACCTTCAGGATGTTCCGGCCCACTAACTTGCCACAGCCATTCCTTGTGTTGTAAAAATGTGACACAGTGTTTTGCTCTACATGAACCATTTGAACAAATGTGTTGTGGCATGCTCATGTGCAGCGAAGGGAGGCTGGGACCAATTTGGCCTTAAGGGAAATAAAGACTTCTGACGAGGCTGCTTACTCTGCATCACTGCCCCGACCTGCACACGCTGGCTACAGAGCAGAGCAGCTGGAGGTGGTAAAGGCCTGATGATAGCATGTTTACCACAGTGTCAGGTGCACCTTGACTTCCCAACCAGTAGCAGAAAACTGGCCCTAGCTAGCCTTCCAGTGCATGGGAAGAAAAAAAAAACAGGAACTGATGTATTGGCACGTACAGTGTACAGTAAGAGCATTTTGTGTTTGGTCATGCTGTTTATTGCAAATGAGGAGAATAAATGTGGTGGCTTGTATGAAAAATATGCAAACCTAACAGAGTTTATGTGCGCACGGATACATTTTTCACTTTTCAATCAACCATCCAGACATGAAAGCAGTTGAGGAGAAAAACAGAAGAGATGAATTTCTTCTCTCAGGGCTGGGGAGAAGATTATAGAGACTTATTGGAATCAGTGCCATACAGAAGACGAGCAGGGAAATATTTTCTGACTGCATGGGGACAAAATTGCATATGTACACAACAAATTACAAATTATATTTCCCATCTCATACAGAGAAACAAGCAGTGCAAGTTGCACAAAATAAATTAGAATCCAAAGCATTTAAGTGTTGCTGTCAAATAACACAGTTTAGTAATATGTGAGCTAAAATATAGCAACAACAACAAGTTGATTCCCCTGAAGCAAAAAAACTCTACATAAAATGAGACATGACAGAGCAAATGTTTCACCTTTTAATAAGGGGTTGTACAAATGCATTTCAGCTTCAAATGGATTCTCAATAAGGAGAAACTACACTCGTCCGTGGTTTTCCACAACATTGTGCTGAAATCCTCAGCAATATCAACAGCATCAACACTGGGAAATGCCCAGTGTGCATTTGTGTGTGTGTACATGTGTCTATGTGTGTGCATGTGTGTACATATATACTGTATATATATATATATATATATATCTTCCTTTACCACAGTGATGTCTATCCCAAACATAGAGAGGGAACAGGATAGGCCGGGCCGACGATGGCTCTAAATTCTGTGTTCAATCACCGTTAGAGAGCCCAGGTCAAAAAAATGGGCAACAAAAACACAAATATCTTGTAAGATTTTAACAAGGATTGCTGCTTAAAAATGAAGGATCACAATATACTGCCTCTATATGCAAATATCATCTATGTATACATGTAATATTGTATTACATAAATGTGTAGATAATTGAATTTATCTCAAAAAGCATGAAGAATAGCTTACCTTAAAAAGAGAGAATCTAACACAATTCAAGGGAAACTTAGCAAAGACTCCTAAAACTAAACTTTCCCCTTTTATCACCAAACGTCTACACCTACAGTAAATTATCCTCAAATTCCAACACTTTAGTGAAAATAAGAAAAAGCATAATTCTTAACATAATCAGTATACTGATTGGTAAACTATCATAATCAAGTAAACATGAGATTTAAAGAAAAAGAGGTTCAATTATATCACTTATGATTAGTAATATTTGTGTCTTAACTATATTTTGCATATTTTTGTTGATGTATTTTTTGTTTTTCTGAGTTTTTATTATTGTTTTGTTTATTTCTTAAATTGCTGTAAAACATATCGAAAGTTACATCCTGTCTGTCTGTGTACTGTACAAAGTGAAAAGAGTTTTAAATATATTATTTACAAGGAAAGGATTTAACATACTAATGCAGACACTGATTGATGCCACTTCCAAAGTCTTTCTTCTGCTCGTTCTTATTTCCTCGTCATTTCCCATTCGCCTGTCTCCTTCTCATACCATCTCGCTGATAATGGTTGACCTGAACTTTCAAAATGTGTGCGTATAAAAATTCCAGAGATCCCAATCTATTTATTAGGAGTGTCATGGGGAGATGGGTGGATGAATCTGTTTGATTTAAGGCTAACTCGATCAGTCTCACTTTGACAGTGTTATCTGTGGAGTGAGGGAGGAGGAGAGGCTTTTGAATTTATGAATAGTTATCAGCAGGTTAGTGGAAAAAAAAAAAAAAACAGCTGTTATCATTCAATCGTGATTTGCTTCCCTCCACACACACACGCACGCACACACACACGCGCGCACGCACACCAATCGGTGCACACTGGTGCATTTAGATCAGGGTATAAGATAGAAGTCCACAATGACAAAGATCACACTCTACACACTCCAGCAGCTCCAATCTCAGGCCATCACTCCTGCGCAATCTCCTGCAGCCCTTGAACTTCTGACACCACCGGCTAATCGAAGATCAAACCTTTAAATAACTAATAGAGGCTTCTTTATTCTGTACAGTAATATGATGAGTCATCATCAGACAGCTCAGAGTGGGGGCGGGGGTGATGGAATGATAAGGCATGTCTACTGAGTGCCTGAACCTACACTGAGTAAAATTCCTGTGCAATAAATGAGGCCTCTCCAGCTGAAATGACTATCTACATCAGTCAAAATAAAAAGCTGGAAAGCTTTTGCAAGATGGCCGCCTTTCGCGACGCCTCAGTGAGTGTTAAAGAGGCCTCTCTCAAATAGACATCCTCCTCAGCAAAAGCTTTTATCAGCATCATTGTCATGGGGCAACAACACTCCTACACATTTTGTAGCATTTTGCCTACATAAAAGACAGTGCATATATTAATCATACACAATGTCCAAACAAAGTTCTTTGTGTGCACCTCTCAGACCGCTTACATGAGTGAATAGTAATGCCGTCTACTCGATACTAGTGAGAGGCCGAAAAAAGTAAGTGCCTGGTGACTGTTATCATGTAACCTGAATAAAAGAAGTTGTGTAAAGGCTGCCGTGTTGTGGAGTGAGACGCATCAGTCAATCTGTGACAGTGGGACATCCTGAATACAACTGCGACAGGTTCATAAAGCACTGCCCATACTTGACATATGAAATTATTTTACGAAGTTATAAAACATCTCCAACGGCATCTTGTATCTAAACCACCACCAGCAGCGTCTCAAGCCGGCTGTAAATTTTTACTGCAGTTTTGGCTCATAAATGTGAAGAGAACACCGAGCAGCCTGAAAGCATGCTGGTCCGTCCTGGCGCTGCAGCGTGAGGACCGCATTGTGAACTGGAGGACACATCCACTGGAGACCATTAAGGCACGTCCTTCCTCTCAGTATCTTCAGCTATCAGCTTCTGATGAAACATGTTGTTCACAGTTACACAAGTTCAGACCGACAAAAACTGCATGTGTTTAAGAGTGTGTGCACTTGGTTTGTAATGTCTCGAAACATCAAATAAGGATCCGTCAGCTCTAAACGTGTCGTCGAGATCCAGTTGGAACTTCTTCCACAAGGAGCAAATAAATGTATGAGCATGGAGTAAAATATACTACAGAAAACAGAAAAAAAAAACCAGGAGTTAAGGACTCAGTCTTTCTGGCTTGTTGGTTGAACTAAGAACAACCTTCCTGCAGCCACCAGGGGCAGAAAAAAAGATACAACTACAGATACTAAAACAGTAGTGAAATATTATACCAACAGAACATAAAACAAGAAAAACTTAGTGATATCATAAGCAGTGTTATCATAATCAGCACTAAAATCTTTGTTATTGACAATGTTATCAATATTATTGTTGTTCTTATACCCTGTTTTTTTTCTATAAGAATATCTTATTATCATTCATGATTGTATTTCTCATAGCAAACAAGATCGGCTCTTTTGGCATCAGGGATGAGGAGGAGGAGCGGGGGCAGAGAAAAAGAGGAGAGAGGGAGAACTGGAGAGTGGGACGAGCGCAGGACGGGGGAGATGGACAGGCCCGGGCTGTCTCCTTCCAGAGAGAGAGAGAGAACGAGAGAGAAGCACTAGTCATCTCCTGTGCAAACGTGACAATGTCTCCTTTCTGAGGCGACACAGGGGCAGATGGGCAGTTCGCTCCTCTCTCCGCTCTCGCAGTCTTTCCTCATAAGTACTCAGCGGGAGCTCTCAGACAGCCATCAAATCTCACCAGGCTCACACGTCCAATATCAAACTAAGATGAGGTGTCGCCTCTTTGCGATAATAACCAAGTACATTGACTTCTGCCTCACTGGTGGATGAAATGATGAGCTTGAGTTGAGTGCGTTTGTGAGGTTGAGGGGAATGTTAATTGACTGTGTTTGGACATAAAAGTAGAGTAGCTTTGGCTTTCTGAGAGAGGGTTAACATCCCACACCTCCCCCAGGGTGTCCTGATTTTTTTACCCAGATTTTCTTGCAAAATAAAGATTTTCTCAATTTTTCCATATTTTTCTAATTGACAGTCTCTACCTTTGTCACTTTTCAGTCTCTTCCTCCTCTGGCTCTCTCCTCTTTTACCTCATCTTGCTGTCTCAATATGGGCTAGGGTTGCAGTGTGTGGACAGTGTCTTTAAAATCATCCCTGATCTCCTAACACTACATGCCTCTATTTTCCTCTCCTCCTCCTCCTCCTCCCTTGCCACTCCTCCTCCACCTTTATCTCTCACACGTCAGACTCAATGCTGGAGAGTTTCTCGTACACATGGCCATTGCTTCCATTGAAGGGACGCGGGGGGCCGACCCCCAGCATGGAGCCATGGTGGTTCATTCCACCGAGGCTGAGCTCTTTCGGGAACCGAGGGGCCACATTGGACATTACCCCGGCCGTGGCAGATGCTGGCAGATAAGATGTTGTACTCATCTGTGCCCTGAAGTCACTTCGGCTGTTTTTGGCAACTTGTTGCTGCTGCTGCTGCTGCTGCTGCTGTTGCTTTTTCATGTAATATTGTTTGGCTCCGTGCATCAGACACTGGTCGTCGCCAAAGGTGGGTATAAAGGGGTTTTGGTTTACCCGGTCGGGGTAAAGAGATTTGGATAAAGAGAACGCTGCCCCAACTCCTCCTTCCATCAAAGACCTATCCCTGTCTCTCATGTCTCTCTCACCGATGGAGCGGCGGTGCAGGCCCTCACCGCCTCTGAACAGGCCGAATGGTGAGCCGGGTCCTTTCCGGCCCTCACCTCCGTAAAACAGTGGGTCCCTGTCTCTTTCCCTTTCTCTTTCTGAGCCCCCATGACGCTCAAATATGTGTGCGAAGGGGCTGGTGCCCTCCATGTAGCGTTCTTTCTCCTTCAAGCTAACACTCCTGGGTGGGGGCAGCATCCCTCCTATACCTGCACCACTCATCCCTCCAACTCCTCCTAGACCCCCCATCAAACTTCCCATCCCACTTGACTCCTCTTTCTGGAGGTCGACAAATGTGTCGTACGAGTGCTGTCGCCTAAGTGGCTTGCCGAATCCTCCACTCTTCCTCCTCTGCTGGGCCTGAGATTGAGACTGAGGGCCTGCACCCATACCTCCTCCTCCTCCCCCACCTTTCCCTCCCCCCATTTGTTCCAAGAGGTGGTTGTTGTCCTCGCTGATATCGTAGAGGTTTCCTGTCTTTTTACAGCCCTCGCAGCGCATGCAGGTCGCAGAGCTGGGACGGCTGTTTCCTCCGCCTCCCGAGGACCCGCAGCTCATACCACCACCATACCCGCCACCACCCCCTCCTCCATGCATGGACATCTGCTTGCCTCCTCCTCCCCCGCTAGCCCGACAGTTCCTGCACTCCCACTCTCCCCCTGCCAGCCCAGATCCTCCCCCACTCTTTGAATCTGACTTTTTGGGTTTGCTCTTAAGAAAGTCATCCACTGGAACCAGAGTGGTACAGGTCCCCACTACTCCATCTCTATTCCCAGGGCCCTCTGTCAGGTCCACATGTTCCCACTGAGGGACGCCCTCTTTGGGCCGAAATTGGTCCAAATAAAAATCCCTAACGCTCTCCTTTTCTCTGAAGAGATAGGAATTCCCATCATTGTTTCCTCCTCCACCTCCTCCTCCTCGCTTGCGCTCAGAGGGCAAAAGTGGCGGGGAGGAAGAGCGGTGGCTATGGTAGTGGTGGTGGCTGATATGGTAAGGTTTCCTCCTGTAGCCTAGCTCAATCTCGTCCAGCTCCCGTCTGGACTTGGCAGAGGCCGGCCTCTTTTTCAGGCTATCACGGTATTGTTTACGCTTCTTGGCGTTACCCTCCAGGTTCCCGTAAGTTACTGTGTGCGTGGAAATGTCAGAGACATCGGAACGTATATTCCCATCGTCATCTCCTCTCCCTCCACAGTAGCCATGCCCAGGAATGTAGGTGGAACTTGAGGCACCTCCCTTGAAAGAAAACTTCCCATACAGGTCAGGCAGGCCTCCCTTGAAGCCCTGCCCAGAGGGAGGAGTCTGTCCAGACAGCAGGTCAAATTTGCTCATATTCCTGTGGGTCAGGGCTGAGCAGGGCTGGGTGGTGAAAATAGGGGCCACCCCTCCACCCAGGCTGTCACAGTCAAACATGCCGCCCTCCAGAGAACTAGCACTGCCTAAGCTATGGGGCCTGTTGGGAGGGGGTCCACTGAGCCCTAGTGTTGAGCCATGATGGTGCAGGTAGTGGTCCTGGTACAGATTACTGTCCTTCAGGTGGATGTTGCCAAACGTCCTCTCCACCTCACTGATGTAGTCGCTGAACATGTTGTCTTCTGGCAGGTAAGGTGGCTTGCAGTCTGAGTGGCCCGCCAAGCTACGCCGGTGTTCAGAGATGTCATAAACGGAGGATTCACGGCGGATGAAGTCCAGAGCACTGTGTGGTGAGCCGTTCACCCCTGACAGGGAGGCCATGTTCTTGGCGGTGCGTAAGAGGCGCATAATGTTGGAATGGGTGTTGTTCATGGTGGCTGATGGGGAGTTCAATGCTGAGCTGCTTTTCTCCTCAATCTGCACCCCGTGAATACAGCTGTAGATGCCCTGTGTGGGGGAAATACAGGCAGGAGCAGCATTAAAGAGTGAACATTTCAAACATTTAGTCATTTTAACCATTGTTATTATTGCATTCTAAGTTGACACAAACATTAGACCCCATGTGTGAATGTGTGCAGATCACAATTTAAAAACAGATAAAAATGAATTATAACCCACTTATAATAAACTTATTATACTGCATAAGACACACAATTTACATCGCACCCTGACCACCCTGCTATTTAAAACCTAGATGAGGTAAAGTTCGTACAGCTCTTTCTGCTGATGCTGTCAATACCTTGCTCAATAAACGCAGTATATACTATATAAACAGATGTACATAATACATGTAATTGATAGACAGTAACACGTGGTATATTAGCTGGTGTAAGGTAAAGTGAGACAGTGCAAATGAGACACACAACATGAAGATTCAGAGAGGATAGTGTAGCTGCATGGTGGATGATTGATAAATGCAAAGGGGTTGTAAAAACCCCTGGGTCCCACTTGGTCAATACCTTTAATCAATGTGATTAGAATTCGGCTGAACAATATCCTCCAGCAGTTATAAAACACCTACCCCTCAATGCCACCGGCCACAAAACAATCCCCTCCTACGAGAAAGGCCAAGCCAAGGAGGAGCTAGCGGAGCATTACAGTGACAGAAAGATAAACTGCTCCATTTGTATTCAGTGATATATGATACAATATTCAGATAAAAATGAATATACAGAGGAGAGCGAAGCAGGCATGAGAGATGGAACGGTAAGGGATCAGATCAATTCCAAACAATGATTTTAGTCAGTTTTCCTGGATGTCTGTGGATGGCTACAGAAAGAAAAGGATGCTCTGGTCAGTGTAAAAGATCATAGATCAGCTAACCTCCATCCTGCTCACCAATGCAGAGGTCAGAGCTCTGCCAAGAGGTTAGAGGTCAGGTGGCTGCCAAATGCTCCATTTTCTGTGCTGTTAAACTATGACTATTCCCCACCTGCTCCTTTTATCCACTAATATGACTTGTTGACCCTCAGTTCTTCTCTCCTTAGCCACTCGTTACTGCTAGTTAATTAGCCACGTGGACAGTGCCTGCAATGCAGCAAAAAGGCCTTCATCCCTCATTCCAGTTTCACAGATAATCTTATTACTTCTTTCAATTTCACAGTCTGTTAACAGCCAAGTATGTAAAGCTTGACAGTGGATAAAACCAAGAGAGGTTAACACAAATACAAAATGACTCAACAGTATTCTAGAAATATGGGATTTGGATGGGAATCTTGAAGCGGAGGACGAATGTTAACTCCCACCTGCGTGCTTTTAAAAAAAAATTAACTTAGAACCATCTTTTAATGTTTATCTGATACCTTTTTGTCCTCATTTGGGTTTCTTTTTTCCATCTGCCTGTTTATATAATTTGTCATCACTTGTTTTTCTTCTTTTATTGTCCTGATTACACCCCACCTGCTGCTGAATCTGTCACATCTATGACATCATCCTATCTTCGGGGAAAAAAAAAAAAAAAAAAATCAGAGACATCCACCTTAATCTTAGGATGATCCCTTCCCTATTAGGTTTTGACCATTATAGACAGCGAGGTTGTATTGTATTGAGCAATGATGGCATTTCAGGGCAAGGTCAGGATGAACATTCATTGTGCAGCTTTAAGCTCTCTCTCAGGCACGGACAACACAGACACACACACACACACACACACACACACAAATAAGCAGCCACACCAACCACGACCGGGAACAACAAGTTAATACTGTAGTGCATCAAATCTTGGACATTTAACAAAGTGATTGCTGCTTCGTATTCAACAGCAGATTTGCTCTACTCCACATGCCCACATAATGTAACAGTTGGCAGACTGCTGCCGGCCCGTTGCTACAGTAGCTGATTATTTAGGCAGGATGTGTGAATAGCAATAACTGTGGGTTCCTAAGAATTTTCAATCCACCAGGGGATCACGGCAAAATCTTTAAGTGATTACACTGGTACAGAGGGGCAGGAAATCAACAAATAACTAGCTGCCCCCTATGTACGATTGCATATAGAGTGCCTACATGCAACAGATCATAATTTAATGTGAGTGTGTGGCGTAAGGATATGGTGCTAAATGCAAATTTACTGCCATGATTTGATGTGAGGGCAGTGAAAAGTAGAGTGATTAAACCACTAACACATTTACTGTTCTAAAGTCATTAGAGGCTTTTTAAATCGATATAATTAATTTGTTTCAGTGTTGCAGGTGGGACCTAGAGGAGCAGGTAGCCAGGGGAGAACGGCTCACAAAGCTACTGAGTCCCTCCGAGGGAGGGAACGCTAACAGACCATGAAGCCGTGACCGAAACCACGTGACTCACGCCGACCGTGACAGATGTCTCATTTTTTACACTGCCGGGCTTAAATGTTAATTGCGGCAATAACAATAAAGTTTATTGGATTATGCTGTGAAATTAAAAAAGCGGAATCAATCTGAGTGGCAGAGCAAGAAAGAAAAAAGAAAAACAGAAATGACCGAGGCTGGAGAGAAAACATTGGAGTAAATGAGAAGGAGACAATGTGATGCTGTGGCTCAGGACTGTGGAAAGATAATAAACTGTAATTTCCACTGTTGCTGTTTTGCAATGCCCGGGCTGTGCTACATATGCAAATGAACGCTCTCAATGAATATTTTGACATACTGAATTATCTGGCTATCTTTGTGGACACACGACGTTCATTTATGTTGTCATATTGTAGCAAAGACAGAGGTCATTTCTGTAAATGAGAGCAATCATTGAATGTTACACAAAGCATAATTGCTCTCAGATCCAGTTCCCATACAAATTATAACGATGTAACAATCAAAAACAACACCAACCACGCTGTCTTTGGAAATGAGAAGTCAACTGACATTTTAGTGGCTGATATTTTATGCTCCTTCAGACGCGTACACGCACACACCAACTTAAACAAGGCAGCGGCAACGACGTAAAATTAACACCATACAAAACAATCAAAGTTGGGCACTGAAGCGTAATATTAGAGCAGAGAGGGGAAAATGTTACGTTGTTTTTTTTTTGTTTTTTTTTTTTTCCTGTAGCCTTGCTTTCTTGGCACAAGCAGCCCCGGCGCCACAGCAGCATATCAAATGGAGGGAGAGAGCAGCAGTGTGTGGCTCTCTGCTGTAAATTAGCCACGTGGTTTAGCCTGCAGCGGTTCACCTTCAGAGGCACACAGTGATTTACACTGGAGCCATGTCAAAACAATTGGAATGCAAATCAAATACCTCGGGGGTGACTTTGCTCTCCTGGATCCAGTAATCTACCCTCTCTGGTTCTGTGGCTGATTTTTGTTGAGTGAAATATTGATTTCGGCTCAACATTTTGTAAATATTTACCTCATGGACATCAGGAAAGCCTAAGCGCCAAAACAGAAGGAGAAAGTTCCTATACCTGTGTATACTTTAGAAGTGAAAGTATGGTTCGGTCATGCTCATTTACAATTTTAGGATCTTCAACTGAAGCCTCAAAGAATAAAGTGCTTTCATTTCATAGACATTAGAGACAGTAAAGCTGATGATGTAGGGATGAATAAACAAGTAATGAAGGTGACCTTATAGACAAGGAGAATTTTAGCCTATTTGGATGTTTGGTTAATAGCAGACAATTCTGATACGAAAGTGTAGTTGCCACCATATCATGCAGACATTCCTCTTTTCCTCCTCATTTCTTTGTATTGTTTTATGTATCCTTTAATTCATCATACCTTTCTCTACATTCTCCCTTCTGTCCCATTTACCCCCTACTTTCCTGTCTGTTATACCCACCGACCAAACAAACTGTTCTTAATAATATAAGGAAAGATAATCTTTTAAAGCAAGGCTGAAGTGCCTGTGTTGGGTGTTTTCGGTCATAACTAATAGTAATAATCAGCTTTTATGTTTAGCTATCAGATGTATGTGGTCTACAATTCAGGTATCGTAAGCACAGTCTTCAAAGAGAAGATACTACAGTATTCTAAACAGATTTTCCTCATCTGAAATCCCCAACTTTCCAAATGTTGTCACCCTTTGTACTTATGAGAGGCAAAGCCAGCAGAGTGCTGTTGTTGTGGGAGGTTGTGTATCTGTTTATTTGTATCAGCCACTGCAAAATTTGGAGAGTGTGCCAGGAAGCAAAGTGTGTTACTGCCGGGCGTATGCTTGATTTCGATGCTTGAAAACACAACCGCGGTGTGAAATGCATCAGCTTGGCTCCGACTCGAGTAGACTTTATTGGCACTGTCAAATTGAATGTTTGTGAAAGTACAAGACATGGTAAGCTGAAGCATTTCTCACTGGAGAGTCTCCACTTTCTCTGTTTCATATTAACGCACCATACAGATGGACATATTAATTATCAATTATGAATTATATTATGTATATCAGCTTTAAAATATAAACTATTTCTTGTAATTCCTGTCTTCCCTTCCCCACCCTGTCTCACCCTGCTGATGGAGAAGACGAAGCCGGGCTGGCCGGAGCAGACGCCCATGAAGCAGAAGCGCAGCTGCCAGTAGAACCAGTGCTCGCAGATGAAGGTGATGAGTGACAGAGCCATGGCGGCTCCGAGCATGTAGAAGACACCCGCCATGTTGTCCACATCCAGCTGGCTGGACATCACCTCGTTCTTCTCGTGGTGGCAGATTCCCGTCAGCCACAGGGACTCCAGCTCCTCCATTTCACCTGGACGGAGACAATGTAAAGACACGTGGGGGTAGATGGGCAGAAGAGAGGGCAGACAGAGAAAGGATAAAAGGAGAAACAGATGGTATAATGGGGGAAGGAGGCAAGGAAGGAGGGAGATACATTGACGGACAGAAGAAGAAAAAGAGATGAGACGGAGGATAGGGGCACGATGATGACACGTGGAGAAGTATTTTTATAATTCATAAGGGAATTGATATAAAGAAAGTGGGAAAAAAGTGGGAAGGAATGTAAAATATAAAGGAGAGAGGAGGGATATGATGTAATAACAGGATGGTATTGGAGGACACAAGGGATGAAGAGAATGATGCAACAGAAGATGAGGGGAGGGAAGATGGCGGGCGGGTGGTGAAGGGTGGGGGGGGGGGGGTGGGGGGGGGGGTCAGTGTAGTTAGAAGTGAAATACAGCCCTGAATTTGCAGTTGGCTTCATAGCAGAGAGGCTAAAACACACATGCCATTGCTCACACGTTAATTATCTTATTGGCACTCATTTCAGCAAATAATTGCGCTTGCAGGTGTTTACCGCACAATACGTAAACGCATTAACGTCACTACATGAGTGCATCTATTCAAATTGTGAAAAACAAGTGTTTGCATATGCATGTCTGTGAATGTGCATGGATGTGTGTGTGTGTGTGTGTGTGTGTGTGTGTGTGTGTGTGTGTGTGTTTGTGTTTGTGTGTGCGCTCGTTGCGGCTGTCCATGTGTCTGATGCTGGTCCCTGAGCTTATGCTCTCTTTGTGGGTCACCTTCTGTTTCATCACGAGCTGTTCTCTATCAAAGCCGACTGTGGCGGGACAGCGTCGCTTAATTAATCATACATTCAGCCGCTGTTGCTGCACGTCAGCGCGACTCTTGGGCCGGAGCACTGGCTGGCCTCTGAGCATCAACAAGAAGCTCCACAGCATACAAACTCAGGCAGACGTGCCACATATATACATGCACGCAGGCAAAAATACAGCAGCCTCTACTTTTATCCAGACTGACTGTGTACTGTAACCATTTAGCAGCCATTTTGATGTAACAGTGGCGACACTGGCATCTAGCGCATTGACAAGACAGCTTGGGTTTAGTTTTTGAAGTAAAGATAATCTTGAGAAATGTTGGCAACCTGTTGGAGATTGTTTATAAAAGTTAGAATGTCATTATGCTCATGTTGGTTATGTCATTTGTTTTTATCCAGCAAAAGTTTCTTTTTTAAAAAAGGGGGGAAATGATCTGGTAACCACTTGAAAAAAGGATGTTTTTTTATGTTGTGTACAGCTGAAAGTCAAGTCAAGTTTATTTATATAGCACATTTCATATGACAGGTGGAAACTCAATGTGCTTAATGTAAGAGCAAACATGGTGCTGTGGCTGGATTTGAATGCAGACTGTGTGCTTGGACTGCTAGGAAGGCCCAACACTGTAAAAAGTGACATTTAATAAAATGTTAATGTGTGACACCTTCGCTCCACTCAATTTTCCAAGTCACATCCATTTTGGCAGGTTAATGTCACGGTATCATTACAGGAGAGACAGGGACAATCAAACTAAGAATATTTCCAGAGCAACTTTAATAGTGTTTTAACTCTGACTAATGTGTTTTTTTTTAGTACATGCCCACAAACACCTGAAATAACTACTACAAACACCTGCCTCAACTATATTACTGCGCCGAAAGGCCTTTTTCACAACAGACGTTTGACTTGTCAAAGTAGGAAAAGCACAGGTGTCACTAATAGCATTAACAATGGCTTTGACTCTCCGACCCTGAAACTGAAGCATATAAATGGAATTGATCCATAATTAATTTAATTATTTACACCTCTGCTTTTATGATATGTCAAAATGTCCGCTGTGAAAAAGGCCTATTACAACAAAAATAAGACACTGGGCTTGAGCGTGAAAGCTAATTCATGACCTTGGAAACTCAAGGTTCACTTATTAGCTTTTTCCTGTGCTTTCAACTGCATCTCAACATCTTGTAACCTCAATTTCTATGGTGCCTTACTCTGTGGAGAACAACGCTGAGGGGATAAAATAAAGGACACTGAAAGATTCAGCTGACAGAATAACGATTCAGCTGACTTTTGACTTGAAATGTCACATTAAATTGTAGACTGTCAGAGGGTAGTTCAGTGAGGGACTTTGCACAAAAACCTTTTGCTCTCAGCTGTGTTGTCCAAGAGCTCATAATTTCTTTATATTTTTTCCTGTTTCCCCTATTCTTACTTCTTGTCATTTTCCATAATCTAATCACTAAAGAACGGAATAAAACTATAACCCGAAAGTGGTTTGCAGTCAAAAGCCAGATAAGAAGTTTTACAGAGCACATTTTAGAACTGGAGAAAAGCAATTATTTCATCACTGATGCCTGGTATCTCTGAAATGATGCACAGGTCTTTCGTTGGTTTCAAGGGCAAAAAGTCATTCAACTCAACACATGCTGCAAAATGACTTCAAAAACTTTCCATCCAACAGCCAATCGGAAAATCACCAATCAAAATTGCAGTTTCTTTTTCACGACAGCTGTGATATATTTTTTGCTCGGGCCTGCGTTCAAACTACCCAGACTCCCCCTTCCAGCCCTTCGTATCGGGCCACTGGGCTCCTCTTAACGTGAGTCTGATCGCTTTCTAGGCCACCAGGAGGGGAGTGGATGGTGAGGCGTGGCAAAGTGACATTGAAATCCTGAGAGGGCGAGACGGGGCCACTTGGTTCCTGTATGAATGCTTTAGCAGTGGCACAGGGGGGATGTTACTGCATGCCGACCCATATTCAAACACACATACATATATAGACATACACAAATTAGTCTCACATACACATTTGAAAGTAATTGTTTGTAAGTTGAATACATAAATAACTATATTCAATAAGTCAGTCACCCCTTATTGAAATATATGTAGGCTAGGCTGATAAAAATAAACCTGTGTCATAAATAGTCAGAATCTCTACAGCACTCCCCTTTATCTCTCCCTGATACACACACACACACAACACACACACACGCACGCACGCGCACACACGGCTTACACACATAGGCACTCTCATTTTCAGAGGGCTGACCCATATTCACATGTGCGCACGCACACACACTCATACACAAACTCGCGCACACATGCACACGCGGTGTTGAAATACACCAGGAGCTATGCTGGCACCCCTAACTGGGACGCACTATAGTGGGCCCCCGGAGGGCCCTTGGTTCAGGATGCTCACAACACGTTGGACCATGCCCAAATAAACTAGCTACAGCACACATACACGCAAAATTACACACGCTCACACACATAACTTCCGTTCCAAACTTCCATTACATTTCCCACTCTGAAATTGAGCTGTATATTAAAACAGGACATTGTGAAATTAGAGTCGATAAACTCAGCAAGCAGCCGTTGTCCTGCGACATTTTGACTTATTTATGATTAAGAGTTTTTGCTTGAAAACCATAAAGCATATACGCAGGGTTAGGAATGGATATTTTGAACACATTTCATTTCATTCCCTACTTGTTCTCAGACTCATTAATGTTCCAGCTCGAGCTGACAGGAATGAAGTGTGTTTCAAAAGAACAAGCCCTGGAGAGCTTGGACATTCTCCATAAAAAGCAATCGTAATCATAAAGCATAGGGCCCCCACGGTGGAGCTAAATCTCAACTTATATTCCTGGCAGCACTGTCTTACCTTTTCTGTCTGCATTTCATATATGTGAGAGTGGAAATTACTGTACATTTGACTTTGACAGAGCCAATTAATCACCAAAATTGTGGAGGGCACAAATTCTGTCCAATCCTTATCCTGAACAAATGGGAGACAGGGCAAGACACACGAGCAGTCATGTGATCAGATCAGGTTTTAACAACCTGCAGATTAGCCAAACTTGTTTGGAAAAAAACACAAAATCCATTAGACCAAAACTGTCCGTTGTAAAAATCCATCAAAGTTTACAGTCCAACATCCTGGTTCATCTCTGGGCCGATCATAAATTCCTGTAGCTGTGCACACACAGTCTTCTGTGCAATGAGGGATTAATACAAACCAATTCAAGTTCATCCAAATAAAGTGGTTAAAATAATCTGTTATCATGTATCATCATAACCAAGTCTGCCACTCATTTACACGACCTCTCAACGCACATCCTGTGCCCAGCTTTACAACAGCACTACAAACATGACCCTCCTGTTTTCTTCTTTGCTGTATGAAGCTGTCCGCTGTGGAAATGCTGGATTTAGACATTAGGTTAACACCTATGAGATCACAAAAATACCTTTGAAGATGCAAATGATTATCGGATAACAGGTAAAAAAATATTTGTTTGAATTTCCCCCTAAGGTTTACGCTGAGAAGTCTGTGTGGGGGCAACATAACCAATAGAAACAGTGGCCAAAGTATTTAAAAGAAGAAGAGGTGAAATAAACTGCTTCAAATCTGTGGTCAACGCTGTTAATCAGAAGTTATGTTCTGTTTCTTTCCCTGGTAAAGCAATGTTTTATCTCAGTGAATATCTGGTGCATCTTTGAGTTCATTGAAAATACACTCATCACTTCGGCACAGGCTATATGCATGCCAGAGTCTTCACTGAGTGCATTAGGAAACAGCATGTTTTCTCACCATCTCCGAAGAGCTGCAGGATGGCCAGGTCCCACATGTCTCTTCCAGAGCGACTCCTTCTGGATGCGATGCCGTACCCCGTGGGTGGCAAAGATGTAGCCGCTGCAATGGTCACCAGCTTGCAGCCCTCGTCCCTGCCAGCCATGTAGTTCAGTACGGCCGCGTCATAAATGAAAGCGTCTAGTTTGCTAATGAAAAAGAGGGAGAGAGAGAGAGAGAATGGGAGAGAGAGATAGGTTACAATTAATTAGCACTTAGGAGTCAGACATCACAGCTACAACATTCCAATTAACCTGCTAAATAGCACTAAGCTGCTGATAAGCGTAATAGACTTCCACTTGTTTGCCAAAGGCTGGAGCTGGCACACAGAATGGCGAAAAGGCACACTTGATGAAAACTGAAGAGGAGGAGTGAAAGTATTATTGGAGTTATTCAGCTAAAAATATATTTACATGAAGACAAGAATGACATAAACAAGGGATTTAAAGGCTGATATCTGTAGATGATAGTTCCCCATTTTGTCAATCATGGGCTTTTTTTGTAAAGGTTTTTAAAAAATACTACATTGTGTCTTAAATTTGTTATTAAACTCTTATACATGGAGTGTCATAGTAAATTTGGCTTTAAAATGAAACAAAATGAACCACAACTGTTCTTTACTGTGGCAGATCCTCACCCGGACTTGAGACTCTGCAGAGCCTCATTAACGTTTCTCTGATGGAACTTTGTCATGTAGGAGTGCATCTCTGGATAGTTGTTCCTTATGTTTCTCTCTGTACTCCCGTTTGGGACAGTGCCGAACCGAAACGGAGGCGAGAAGTCGTTGGGACTCTGGAACTAAATATAGAAGAAAGACCAATTAAGAGAGACATGTAAAAACAAAAAGAAGAAAGAGATTAGAAGAGAGTGGCACAGCATCAAACCAAACCCTTCCAATCTCTACCTTTTTGTCTGAGAGACCAGATACCTGGTCCACGTATTCCTCCTGGATCATGAAAGCAGCCAGGTTGGCAGTGTAGGAGGCCAGGAAGATGACAGCAAAGAAGGCCCACACTGACACCATGATCTTACTGGTGGTCCCTTTGGGGTTCTGCACTGGCACAGAGTTGTTGAAGACCGCAGACCCCACAACAGCCAGATGGCCTTACCAATGGTGAAAGATGGACCATGAGGCTCTGAAAGAAACACAGCTATGGTTAAAGACTGCCTGACAAATTAATGGTTAGATTCGCTTTAGAAAGGCAATATATAGAGGTAACCCTGGTATGGCAACTATTCAGTTTTAACATGTTACTTGTACTTTATAGTCATGCTAATGGCATGGCCCTACGGAAGGGCCGTCTGTCCGTGGGTCGCTCCACCACTTTGGTCCACATTCATGTCCCCCCTTCTATTGTGCCATCATCAAGTCAAATGTTCAATTTGTTCAGTACTTTGATTTATGGCCAAATACCTGAAAAACATTCCATCAGCCTTATTTGTACTTTTTGTTTAGTGCTAATAAGCAAATGTTAGCCAAGCTAACATGCTAAGCTAAAATGGTGAACATAGTAAATGTTATACCTGCTTTATATTAGCATGTTAGCAATGTCCTTAGTGAGCATGTTGACCATGCTATCATTAGCCTTTAGTATATAGTACAACCATACAGAGCTTCTAGCGTGGCTGCAGACTCTTAGCCATGTTGTTTTATGTCACTTACATCGGCTTTATACATATATCACACATTAAAGTGCAATTAATACATTTTTTATCTTTTTTAATTAGTTTGGAACTGTGTTAGTTTAGTTTACCCATGAGCTGACAGCAGACTGGCTCCTTCCAGCCATTATGCTGTGATTAGCAGTTGGATTGTAATGTCTGTGCGAGTGTGTGAGAGAGAAAGCGAGAGTCTGTGTGCAAGCATGCGGGTGTGTATTGTTGTATGGGTCTTTTTTCACAGACAAACTGACTTTATCCTGCCAAATATCTCCTTTGTGAAATGAATCGGGCAGAGACTTTACAGATCTGCAGTCATGCCACTGACACATTATCGTGTCAAATCCTTTGAGTCCAAACTTCGATCTGCACTCTTCATGATACCAAACTCCCCCAGCACTACAAGCAGATAAAACAGGGAGGCACACAGAAGAGAACAACACTTTAGGGAGGAATCTTCTCCAGAACATGATGAAGGATGAGAGGAATGAAAAAAAAAAAGATCACCATTGTCTATATATAGCCACATCAGATAGAGTTGTGGGAAGACATTGATTTTTTTTTTGTTTGTTTTCTTATCTTTTTGGCTGGGGAGATCTAACACAAAACTAGCCCCTTGCTGTCAGAGCTGACATGTGATTTAGGAAATATGGGAAATGTATGCAAATGACTTGTCCGGTGTAGAAAAAGCAGCATTGGAGGTGTGTTTAAAGCCGTGCAGTGAGACACACCTGTAAATGATCAAAAGAGAGCAGCGTGGAGGAGGAGGAGGAGGAGGAAGAGGAGAAGGAGGAGAAGAAGGAGGAGAGGAGGAATGAAGTCATTGGGTCAGTGAGGATGGCTGGTCTATATGTGGAGGCGGCCCGCAGTGTGTTTGTGCATGTCTGTGTCTCTGTCATTCTTTGCGCACAGCAAAAAGATCAGTCATACAAGACAATATATATACTGATATTGTTACAGACAGAAAACATTAACCTGAAGAGCTTTTGTACCTGTGCTTGCTTGTTTCGAGAAAATTACTAGTTGGAACATTACTCATCCAACACTTTCACTGGAGGATCAAATCACTCTGCGCCATGTTCTCTGCATAGTTTGGATCCTCATTTGCAGAGTAAACCTCCACCAGCAGAGATCAAAGTATTTTCATGTTTTCATCCCTCTTTAAACATTAAATATTAAGCTATCATTTTGGTTTTTGGCTGAAATTTGGTGTACAGCTAGCCCTTGGTGCGATTTGGATCTACAGTTCCATCATCTGATTTTTTTTTCTTTTTTGCTTTCATGTGCGGGTGTTAGTCTCACATCCAGGACATTCAGGTTTGGCTGCTAAATATCCTCCCATTCACTATTCAAAAAATCTCCGAAAATTAAAACTCAGTCTACCAAACACTGGGGAGTGCCTGCATACGCCACCAACAATCAACCTCGTCAAAGCAAAAAGACTGGAGAGCAAGGTTTGTGTCTCGCATTAAACATGTTTTGTGGTTTGTGCTCTGTATGAATGATTTGTATTGGCAGTCAACAAATTGCAGATGCATTCATTGTAAACATTATTTTAGATAGATTTAAATGTAATATAACTAGCATTACATTTCCCACATAACACCTAAAATGTCATTCATTTGTATATGAATGTCATTTTAGGTGAGAGGATTAAAGAAAAAGATTGCAAAAGAAAGAAGATGAAATCCTATAATGCTGGGACTTTAAGCACATGTTGCAAAGGCATTATTTCACCGGTAAATTCAACCTAAGCACACCCTCCCATCTGGTGTGCTATGAGCAGAAAGAGTGAGAGATGAGGGAGGCGACAGGGCTGGTACACTGTAAGAGAAAGTATCTGCGTCCATTTACATCTATATCCTCAAACAGTAGTGCAATTCACCGCCCCCCCACCATGCCTGTTTGTGTGTGTGTGTGTGTCTGCGTTTGTGCTTCCGTGCGTGTTGAGCTGAGGCCTCTCACCTTTGCCGTCAGCCAGACAGCGGTTGTAGCCCACAGGGCTGAAGTACTCGAATATAAACACAGCCACTGCTGACACCAGCAACAGCATCACGAACATCATCACCCACACATCCGCACTGAAGGGCTCTGGAGGGCGAGAGAGGGAAGAGAGGGAAGAGAGGAGAGAGGGAGATGAAGGGGGATGAAGGGAGACAGGGGAGACGAGGGATTGAGGGAGGGAGTGTGGACGAACAGAGATAAGGAAAAGAGAAGAGAGAGAGAGAGAGGGGAAAAGGGGTTGTAAGGAGACAGAAAATGGGGAAGAGACGAGGGACATCAGGGGAGAGAGAGGAAGAGGGAAAAAGAGCGAGGGCGGCGGAGAGAAAGAGAGGAAGAGAAAATGAAGCGAGAGGGCAAGAGAGATATGCAAATGCGGTGCGCCAGATTGAGAAGAGGAAGGAAGAGTCAGAGAAATAGAGTAGGAGTGGGAAACGTAAGAGGGCAAAGAGACAGAGAGTGAAAGAGAGAATAAATAAACAGTTAGCCATATTATCATGCACTCCAGTGTACATCCTTGTGGCAGAAATGGATTAAAACTTGGCTCTAATCAGTTGATGTGTCCACTAAATCACTTTTAATTCAACTTCTAAAAGTGGGAAAGTGGATGTCAACCTAATGTGGCCCGACAAAGATCCATCTACCTCTGTCAGTCTGTCAAAATAATGACAGCTACACCCAACTCAAAACTGATGTTGACATTTTTTCCCACCGACATGTAGAGAAGATCCTACGAGACTGAGCGTTGGCATTGTCTTTACTGTCTTATAAAAGCCTCATTCAAATTCAGACTCTTCCTTCAACCCATCTCTGCCACCCTCCCGCAACTTTTTGACAGCTGGCTGCGCTCCTCACCTAAGAAGGCCGAGGGCGAAACAGTGCCGTTGCTACGGGAGACCATGACGCTGATGCCCGTCTCGATGAAGGGGACGGAAAAGTCAATGACCTCTGACCTCTCCTCGTTGATGGTCAAGGAGCCAACAGCCATGTGGGCGTTTTTCAACACCACCTAGGCAAGAGGCGGTGACAGAACAGAAAGAGAAAGAACATCCGTTACTTCAACATCACCCTCATCCCTCCATCCATCCCTCAAACCACCACATACCTACTGAAGCACTGTTCAGTAATAAATGGAGTGCACTTAAAACCTAAACTTAAACTTTTCCCTGAGGGGGAATGTCATGTGTGCTGTGGCAACAAAAGACTTCCAAAAACTAAATTAAAGAATAGCTTGTGGCCATAAAAACAGCATAAAAATATAAAAGGATGAAAACAAGCATAAAAATAGCATATCACAGCACATCATCAGATCTTTCGAAGGTGATTGTGCTGGGAGTGGGTGATTCTTGTTTAGATGTTTGACAGATGTACATAGGAGCAAAGACAGACATCCTTAGTCTCTTTGTTTTAAAGGGCGTAGTGCAGACACTTTAACACTACTGAAACATGTTTTTTTTCCCAGTGTCCCTTGCATTTCTGAGTCCATTTTGTTGATGGTTCTGTTACTATTCCTCTAGATGAGTGGCTAAACATAACTGAGCCTCTCAGCAGAAATATTTTTGGCCATGTAATATAATAAGAGTAAATATTAGATTTTAGAGTCAGTCCTTATAATCCAAGAGCAATACAGTCTGTCTAGACGCATCACTTTACACTGATGTTCAGCATCTCATCACACAGAGAGAATACGTTGTAGAAAAGGTCAAAATACCAATGTTTCAATTGACCACTATGCAATTTAGTAACAAGTTTGTCTGGAGTAAAGGGGAATACTTCCAGTGCTCTTGCCTTCTCCACTAACATGTATAAAGCATGCAACAGATCCATGTGCTCTCTTTGTTGGCTGTCAGAATGTATTTTGGGAAATGCAGGAAATCAAAAGTGATATAAGAGCAGATGCGACAGGTTGAGAGAAAAGTGGATATGTCGAGAAAAAAGGGGGAAAAGAATTATAATGGGCAAAGCGAGGCTCAGAAACACATGAGAAAGGAGTCGGAGAGATTAAGATGGAGCACGGCAGGTAGAGACAGGAGGCTAACACACTTTCCACACCCGGCTCTCGGGGTAGACACTCGTGATGCTCACCAGGGGAGGGAAAGGAGGGAGAAAGACAGAAGAAAGTGGGTTACCACAGTGGGTCATGGCTGCTTGAAATAGCCGCCCCAATGCCTCTCCTTCCTCTACCTGCCTCCCTCCCTTCAGTACCACTGCACAGGTAGTATATTTAGCCCCAAATTTTAGAGCCCTACAGCACAGGGGCAAAGTAGGACGAGACTGTCTCGCTGAGTTAATAAGGCGTGTGTGACTGTGTGAGTCAAAGCTCCAGTATGTGCTTCAGCTTTAGAGTGTGTGTGTCTGTGCTTATGAGTGAGTCATAAAGGGAAAAAGACAGAAAAAGAAGGGAGCAAACCTTTGTTCCCTACCTGTGAAGTGGACCTTTATAGGCAGTAAGAATATTACACATCTACTCTGCACATTATCTGCAGTTTAGCGTTCAGCGTCTGCTTCTGAGTGTCTTCGTGTGTGCGTTTGTAACTTTTCAATCTTCTTTGTTCCGTCGGCGTGTAAGTACGGATGTGCATGTGTGTGTTAGTGCTTGAATGTGCGAACGTCTCCCCGGGGGGGAGAGAACGAGTCCATCCAGCAGTGTACTCGCTTCCTCTCTCCCTCCGTTCGTTCTCTCCATCTCCCTCCTACGACTTGTTCTCTCCGTGTTATGAAAGTGACCCATGTGGGTGTTATTGAGAATGAGTGAGCGAGGATCTGCGTTCGTGTGTGAGTATGCGTCTCAGCTGGTGTGTCTGTGTGCTAGTGTCTTTATGTGACTCTGCTAGCGAGGCCAAACTCATGTAATCAAGTATATTGCCTCTAATATTGTAGATTAGGAGTATTCAATGTGGCCCATGAAATCTGACACTGACTGCCAGAATCGAGTTAGGACAAAATGTAGGCCTTCTTGAAATGTTCATTGATTTTTTTTTTTCTTTGCGTTTTGATCTTTTGTCTTTCTGAGCTGTGGCAAATTGTGTAAAGGCCCTCAGTGATCTTGGTGAGTGTTCAAGAGTGTGCTAAGGCACGTCCTAGTGTGTGTGTGTGTGTGTGTTTGTGTGTGTCAGCATCAGTCCAGATCTCGGTCCATTAAGAATGTGAGATATACTGTAGTTTTGGCTGTATTCCAACTGGAGAAGGACACGGGTTAGATACAGCAGATACAGCAGAACTATGGTCAAGTGTGTGTGTGTGTGTGTGTGTGTGTCCTCAGTGCAGCAGTCTGGATATGTCTGTCTGTCTGTGTCCATGTGTCCTCATTCATGCATGTATTCTCTTATTTCTGTGATCATTCATGCATCCGTTGTGTGTCTGCATGTGTGTCTGCATGTGTGTCTGCATGTGTGTGTGTGTGTGTGTGAGACAGAGAGACAGAGAGGTAGATGAATACCCCCCCCCCTCCTCCTAATGACCATTCATCTGTGTGGAGGTGAGAAGGAGACGGCACATTATGGCGCTTTTAGTCGGGGTGATGGAGTTTATTACAGGTGACCAGACTTACAGCTCTGTGCCCACTAAAGACACAGGCTGCCTGGCAGGATGACTTAAATGGCTTTATATAATAGATTAAATGGGTCAGTTTAATGTAAACTGAATAGCAAAAGTTGCACTGCAGGAGAAAATGGACACTTGTCTTTTACTTCTGAAGGTTATTCCACTTCACTGTTCACACAAGGGGGGACAGAGCATGTTTTCAACCTGTGACCTTTGGGCTTCTATCGATCTGTTGCTTTTCGTTCATCAACAAATAGCCAAAGTCAGACAGTAGGAGTGCAGCTTGCTCTTATAGGTTGAAGCATGAGAGCTGACAACGACCTTACCTTGGGACCAATGTCGATTAGGGAATATTTAGAGCCCAAAGTGAATTGTTGCGGCTGACTGAACTGTATGCACCTTTGGGTGAGGTGCTTAGCCCATCTGACATAAGCGTTAGGCCTCCTGGGCAGAGGGTTGACCCGGAAAGGAAAGCTCATAATTCAAGGTATGAAAACACACTTCAAAGAGGAAATTAACCCTTCAGGCGCCTCCTATGGAAGCTAAATATAGCACAGTTCATTAGGCCCAGAGGGGAGAACACAGACTGAAACTGTGTCTCCCTTTTGATCTTTTCTTCACCTTCACCTACACCTTGACAGTAATTCCAAGTCTCTTGTGATAAACTCTCAGCAGGTTTGATCAAAAATTACCAAAAAGGTACACAGTATTTTGTGGCTATACACACATAGCTTTGTCTTATTCATGCACATAGGCTCTAGGTAAATGTGCACTTCAGCTGCGTACTGTACCTCGCCTTACCACTCCATGCACTAAAGCCTGTTTTGTAATCTGAGCATTTTCTGTTCTGATCTCAAACAGGATGAATGATGTCATTCTCCTTTCCTTGCCTGACATGTTGCCAAATATGCCAATGTCTTTCTGCAATGTACACCGCCACTCTGAAATGTCTTAACATCAATAATGGTGTTGCAACGTGTGAATTCGGGTGCAATCTTCATTTGCAAGCTTTGCCAACAAATTAATACAGTGTGGGCAAATTGATGAGATTGTCATATAATTTACACATGCATGACCATGACAAGCACAAAGAGGCTTTACTTGTTGACCTGCGAAATCTGGCAGCTTTCCACTGACAGAACATTGTTAGAGGCAAAGCTTTCAGATTTGCTCATTAATGATGACATCTTCTCTGTGCAAACTTTTAGTGAATCTGAGTATTCTTTCTTGGCACCGGCGACGGAACCGGTGCAATAATTTACTGACTATTGACACAGAACGGGATTCTGTGCCAGTAGTCCACAGGCTGTTGGTCCAGACTGATTTTCCGTGCCAATAGCAGTTTGTTGTATTGGTACGAAATGGGTTTCCAGAATCTATTGCAAGACCTCTTGTAGACCACTAAGTGGACATTTTTCACACTCACGTCAGGCATTTAGGGCCATTAAACGGGACATTTTATATTTTAAACCTTTATTGTTTTAACCCAAATCATGATTTTTCCCTTACCCTGGTGGTTTTTGTGCCTAAACCTAACCATGTTAACCCAAACCATGGGAAGGATTGGCGTACCACCTGCAAGCAAAAACGTTCCTCCATTTTGAAACAATTTGAATTTGATCTCGTGATCTTGCGCAATCAATACCAATGCGCATGCGTAATAATTCCAAACCAACAACAAAAGGGACTATTGACAAGGAGGAATCCATAATAATAGCCAATTCCATCTTTCTTATGAACACATTACACACAGCTACTGACAGAGTGGGGTGCCAAAATAAAAGGATGAGACAGGTGTAGCCACAGAAAGACAGACACATCTCCTCACCTCGCCCACCATGCCATTCCATGTTCCATTGATCTTCTTGCCGTGTTTGCCGTTAGTAACCAGGTAAAGGTCGTACGTGAACTTGACCGACTTGGCAATCTTCTTCAGGATGTCGATACAGAAACCCTTACAGCAACGCTTGATGTAGATCCCTGACTCCTTCGTCTGATTACTGCATAGATAGATGGATAGATAGATATTTGATCAAATATGTGCTTCTGTCTGAATTGCTAATTGTAATCGTGATTTAGTGTGTCTGGCACTGTCTCTCTCACACCGATGAAGTGTGAACTGATTCTACCTCGGGCTCTGTAAAGCTGCCGTGGGAAATTAACATCATTCACAAGCAGAATTTAGGCAGTTGCCAGGTTTTTTCTTTTCTTTTCTACTTTGGTCACTTCTACAGTGCTGAATCTGTGAGCTACTGCGGGATATGGACAGAAAAAAACTATCAATGTGTGCTGAGTTGAATTTACAGACTAATTTAACTATTTTGTCATTTTGTTTTTGTCTCGATTCCCCAGATATTCTGACGCTGATTAGGTATATCTGAGCGTTGAGTCTCACAGTGTTTTGATCTGTTTCCGGCAGGGCACAGTGTTCCTCATACAGGTCCCACTAAGCGGATCCACGTCTTCCACAATGACGAACGGAGCCTCCTCCAATGTCACAATGGACAGGTGGTCATCCTCCCTGGTTGCTGCCCCCCCATATAGTTCATAGCGAGGCCACACATGGTACTTCATGGATAGGGAACCATTCTCCCATTTACCCACCTGCAGAGACACACAGCAAACAAAAGGCAAAAGGATAAAAAATTCATACACAGTTGAAGATATTTCTTTTCTTCCAGAACTGCACTGCTGATTTTCTTAACACTTGGTTAATTTCAATCATTAAGATGCATAGGCTTAAATTTAAATTACTGGGCAGGAATCAAATTAAAAAATGAATTCAGATTAAATTTCACGCTGCTCATGACTGCAGCTCTTCTCTAGCAAACAGTTAGCTAGACTATAACACCACATAGCACATTTTGTATGCTTGTTATGCAAAAACATCTCACTCTGAGGTTTTATTGCCTCATTTTCTGTTTTCTAACTTTAATTGTGGTTAGCCCGTCTGTCAATAAAATGACAATAAGGTAACAAATGAACAGGAGCATTTTATGACTGATAATAAAATATAAAATATAAAAAACTTTGAGAGGTAATGTGGCAAAAACAAAAGAGATTTATACGTGAGGAGCGGAGAGGAGAGGAGAGGAGAGGAGAGGTTTTTTGGTTTTCAGATCCCTTTATTGGGCCACTGCAGGACTTACAAAATAAACAACAGAAATTTGTCAAGCCATAGATCTTATTTTCTAATCACAAATTAAAGATCAACTCCCCATTCTCCCCCACAGAACATAAAACCCCCCCAACAGCCCATATCTCACTGAATGACAAAACATTGTCCGTCATCTTATAATATGCGTATTCCACCCTCAGTCTGGCTTTTAGCAAGCCCTTCAGAGTTGGTACCGGCTCCACGCAACCAGCACCCTGAGCCTTGTTCTTGCGTGTCAACCAGATTGCCAACTTAGCAGAACCAGCTAGAAGGTTCATTATTGTGTGTACCCGCTTTTTCCTTGCACAATATTCTGGACCAAAGATAAACAAAGGAAAAGAAAAAGACTCCCCAAATCCCTGAAACCACCTTCCTAATACCCCAAACAGTGCTGACAGCCGAGGACATTGAACAAATAAATGTGCCAGGGTTTCGGTCTGACTGCAAAACAAACACCCATCCCCTACCCCTGGATCCAGGTGCGCTCTGTATCTGTTCGTGGCTATTGCCCCATGTACAGTTCTCCACTGGAGGTCCGCCGTACGCTTTTCAATGGGCACCTTGTACAAGGACCGCCAGCTGCCTTTCGGGGAAATGTCTGGGCCAAACAACTCAGCCCACTTCGACTCCCCCATTCCTGCCAAGGAACGCAGGTTCAGGACCTTGACACTGATGTGGTGCAGTGCCTTTCTCCCCGCGTCCTTAAACCTGTCCAGTTGAGGGATAGCGAACGTCAGCAGCTGACCTCCTCCCTCCTGCCACTCCCCCACTGCTGGGGTGATCCGCAGAGAGGGGAAGCTGTATTCACCCTCCTCGATCCACTGTTCACACAGCGTCTGGTTAGCTGCATAGGTTCTCAAGCGTGGTGGCAGTGAAACACCGACTTCTTCCACCACTTTTTTAATCAGCCTGGTGGAGGTGATGTTACTCCTCTCTCTCAGGGTGTCCATGAACGTCGCTGTCATCTTCATCAGATGGCCCAGTTTGGTGCAACCAGCTCTTCTAAAGCTGGCTCGCAGGCTGGCAGACTGCAGTGTGTGAGACCTAATGAAGCTGTTGAAAAACAAAGGTTCCTCAAACAACCACATGCCCGGAGTCTCATCCTTGTAACGTGAAAACTTGAGCATCTGCCAAGCCTGCAGTACCGAGCTGTAGAAAGGTGTCAGTTCGCTTTGGTCCACTTCTTCAAGCTGCGTAAGGAAAAGTTGTTTATCGTAGCCCAGGCGCCCAGCTCTTCTCAGCAACAGCCGAGCTGTATCAAGCCAGCCTGGGCCGGAGTCATACAGCAGCTTTTGTGCAGTCTGGAGTCGAAATGCAGCGATTTTGGACTGGATATCAATCAGCCCCTGCCCCCCTTCGGCCACAGGTAGATATAGGGCTGCTGCCCGGACCCAGTGCTTGCCAGACCAGAAGAAGTCCACGATGGCTCTTTGGATATCTTCGACCAGGCTTCTTGGTGGTGTCAAAACCTTGAACTTATGCCAAAGAGCCGAAGCAACCAAGTTATTGGCAACCAGAACTCTTCCCCTATATGACAACTGGGGAAGCAACCATTTCCATTTAGACAACTGAGCGCACACCTTCTCCTTAACCCCCTCCCAGTTCTTTGCCTGAAAATTCTGCGTGCCCAAATACACCCCCAGCACTTTCAGACCCTCCTTCCCCCACTCAAGCCCTCCAGGCAGGCTGGGCACCGCCTGATCCCTCCACTCCCCTACCAACAAGGCTTCACTTTTTACCCAGTTCACCCGTGCAGACGTGGCCCTTTCAAACAGGGTCAGGGTATCCTGCATATGTTGAACATCCCCCTGACTTGTGACAAAAATGTTGACGTCATCAGCATAGGCTGAAACAAAGTAAGAGGGATGATCAAGATTGGAGGACCCTGGCAGTGAAAGACCGCTGAGCCGATCTCTCAACCTGCACAGCAAAGGCTCAATTGCTAGGCTGTAAAGTTGACCTGAAATAGGACAACCCTGCCTTATCCCTCGCTGCACAGGGATCGGCCGACTCAGCCCTGCCCCTGTCTTTATTATACACTGAGCACCACTGTACAGTAAACCAATCCAAGCTAGAAAACCATCACCAATCCCAAACGCCCTCAGTGCAGAAAATAAATAAGAATGATCCACCCTATCAAAAGCTTTTTCTTGGTCCAGACACACAATACCAAAGTTAACATTTTTATGAGATGTGCAAACATCAATGATATCTCTAATGAGAAAAATATTGTCTGAGATTGTTCTGTCGGGTACACAATACGTTTGGTCTGCCTGCACAACCATTCCCAGGATGTTTTTTAGCCTATTAGACAAGGCTCTGGAAAGCACTTTGTAGTCCGTGCAGAGGAGGGCAACTGGCCTCCAGTTTTTAAGTAGTGCCAAGTCTCCTTTCTTAGGCAGCAAGGAAAGCACCGCCCGCTGACAGGAAACCGGGAGAGAGCCTGCTCTGTAGCACTCCAGCAAGACAGAATGCAAGTCCGCTCCTAGTACATCCCAGAATTGCTTAAGAAAGTCAACAGAGAGGCCATCGATCCCAGGTGCCCTCCCTGATGCCAACTGGTTTACAGCGACTCTCAACTCCTCCAGAGCCAGCTCACAGTCCAATGCAGCTTTCTCCTCCACGCTGAGCTGAGGGAGCCCTACCAGAAGCTCCTCACGACAGTCCATGTTGCATTGTTCTTCCCCAAAGAGATCAGTGTAGAAGTCCATTGCGTGTTTTCTCATCTCGCCAGGGTTCGTTGTTACTCTTCCTCCTGGAAGCTTGAGGCAGGTCATCTGCTTCCTTTGCGCCACTGATCTCTCCAGATTGAAGAAGAATGAGCTTGGGGCATCCATGTCCTTTAGCTGGATGAAGCGAGACCTGACGAGGGCTCCCTTCACTCTCTCCTTCATCAATGAGCTTAGCTCCGACCTCTTCTCCTGCAGCAGAGGACCCATGTTGGGATCAGGGTCTCTTTGTGACCCTTCCTCAATATTCATTATGCTGGCTTCGAGGTCCTGAACTGCCGCAATGATCTTAGCAGTCGAGTGGGAGGTATACTGCTGACAGAAGACCCTGATCTGTGCCTTGCCAACCTCCCACCACTGCTTCAGAGAAACAAAATCCCCCTTTCCTGTTCTCCAACACTGCCAAAAATGCCTAAAGCTCTCACAAAAAAAGCTGTCCTGCAGGAGCTTATTATTAAAAGACCAGCAGGACTTAACCCTTACACCTGGTGAACTGACCACATCTGCGCTGACAAAATGGTGGTCAGTAAAGCCAACTGGACTTATGCTGCTATTAATCAGTCTGGAGTTAAGAGTTTGTGAAATGTATATCCTGTCTAGTCTGCCTGCTGTCACCTCGTTGTTTCTGACCCTCACCCATGTGTATTGTCTAGAATGTGGATGTTTCACCCTCCATGTGTCTACCAAGTCCAATTGTGTGATGATGCTTTTTAGGCTCCGAGATGACTGTGGATGGGGTTCCACACCTGTCCTATCCATGGTAAAATCTATTGTGCAGTTAAAATCCCCAGCAATAACTAGCTGATCCTGATGGTATTTGCTCAGCTCCTTTTCCAGGAGAGCAAAAAAGACCATCCTTTCTCGTCCTTGATTTGGAGCATACACATTTACAAAACAGAATACAGAGCCCTCTATTTCAGCCCTGACAATCAGCAGCCGACCCTTCACCACTTCAGTAGAGGACAAGACTGCTGCATTTGCAGATGTTCTAAACAGAACAGCTACCCCTGCACTGAAGTTAGTGCCATGGCTAAGGGTGTGTGAGCCCTCCCACCATAAGCCCCAATCTACCTCATCCCCTGTACTAGTATGTGTCTCTTGTAGAAACAAGACATCAACCCTTTTCTGAGTACAAACTTCAGAGATGAGTGCCCTCTTATGCAAATCCCTCCCACCGTTGATGTTTAAAGACCCTATTTTAAGGCTATGCATAGAGAGTAGAGAGAAAGGAGACAGGCAGGATGAAACGAATAGAGACCAGTACAGAAGAAAAAACACCATGTGCTGCATGATCATGTTACTTTCTTGTCCTCCTGGCAGTTTTACCTATCTTTTCCTTTCTCAGAGTTGTAATGTGCTTTTTAAGGCGGAAGCGTTTCTTTTCGTCCAAAAGATCAAAACTAACCAGCCTTTTCAGCATGTCAACAGATTTGATGAACTTATTGGTGTCACTGAAATAGTCACTCACTTTCACAGACTTCTTGAAAGTTACATCCAGAAAATGATTAATGTCCTCCAAAGAATAAAGATCATCAACATTCCTGTTACTTTCACAGACAGAAACAGCATCTGACTCTGAGTCAAACTCTATGTCCTCAGCTTCGCCTGACGCCTGACTATGGAGCCCACTCTGTCCTTCACTGATGATAGCGATGTTATCTTTGCCTGAGAAACTAGTTGAAGCTGTCTCTTCTGTGGACCGTGATTGTGTTTCAGTGCCTGCAGACTGAGAGCTATTCAACTTTTCTGCATCCAGTGAAGCCCACTGCTCATGCTGACCCCGCTCCTCCCTAGCCAACACACATGCAGCACCGGCATCAGCCGCCAAAGCGGCATCGGCCTCAGCGGCACCGGGGGCAGCGGCAGCCACCCCGGGAGCGGCGAAAGCCGCACCGGGAGCGGCCGCAGCGGCCCCGGGAGCAGCGACAGCCGCACCGGGAGCGGCCACAGCGGCCCCGGGAGCGGCAACAGCGGCACCGGGAGCGGCAACAGCGGCACCGGGAGCGACGCCAGCCGCCCCGGGAGCGGCCACACCGGCACCGGGAGCGGCCTCAGCCGCACCGGGAGCAGCGCCAGCCGCACCGGGAGCAGCGCCAGCCGCACCAGCAGCGGGCCCACCTGTCACTTCCTGCTGCTTATGCGGACACGCAACGCGCTTGTGTCCCACATCTCCACACTCAAAACATTTGAACTGCCCTGAAGTAGCATACACCATGTAAAACCCATCACCGTGCTTCACTCTGAAACTCACCTCCAGTGTTTGAGTGGGTGAATCCAAAAACATAAAGACCTGCCTCCTCAGTGACTGAACATGCCTCAGTTTCGGGTCCTTACACCCTAAACTCATTATCTTAAACCCACTGGCAAGTTTACCAAACCTCCGGAGTTCATTTTCCAGCAACTCATTGGGTATAAACGGCGGGACACCGGAGACGGTGATCCGTGTAGAGGGTACTGACAGCGGGGACACCTGTACAAACACATCCCTGATAAACACACCTCTCTCTATCAACTCATGCACATGGCGCTCCTCTTTTAAGAAGACAACCACTGCTTTGTTCATTCGGGAGGCAAAAGACAGATTTTCATGTCCTACCTGCTCACCTGCAGCCAGTAAAACCTCCTCCACAGTAACATTACCTTCCGGAGGGACTATCCGCACTCCCTGTCTGATAGACGGAGGTGGCGTCCCGGCTGACGCCATTCCTCCCCGTAGGGAAGACAAAACACCGGACAGCACCAACAATCACACCGCTAACACACAATACAAGCGTTAATATAACTTACCTGATCATGCAGTTAGAGAGAGAGAAAGAACAGTTGAAAGACAGGATCAAAACAAACTCAAATTCCGCGCCACCACCGCTCACGCTCACACTCACGATTACCGGAAACGGAAACAGAGGAGAGGAGAGGAGAGGAGAGGAGAGGAGGACTGGGACCCAGAGCAGAGAATGAGAGCAAGGTTAACTTGAAGGACGAGACTGAAACGGAGGAAAGAGCAGAATTCAGATCAAGAGGAGAGACTGGGGAGAGAAACCGTGAGACAGAGGAGGAAGATGGAAAGAGATGATGGGGGGCATTGAGACATGGACGAACAGATGGACAGACATGAGATGAGGCAGAAAAAGAAGTTATGAGAAACAACTACATGTGCAGGGAGAAAGGGAGAGACTCAACTATAGATGGAGCGAAAGAGTCAAGTGAGTATCTGTGTGACGGGGAAAGAAAGCCGAAGATGGAGCTCATTCATATGCAAAATGCTGGCTCTTCTGTAGAGGAGTGTCCAGCTGTACGTCTGGAGGGCCCTCCAGCCCTTGTGGCTCTACTCCACTGAATAAGCGTCATCAATTAGTCAATTTCCCCAGACACCGGCCACATGAAACCATACCTGGAGACTCTGCCTATGCCCTTTCCTCGAGAAGTGCCCGGTAGGCCACTTTTATCGAGGGAAGGATGTGGGTGGAAATGGATATGGATCATCAGCTAATTGGACACGCTATCATGGGAGACAGGGCAGGACAGGGAGTGTGTAAAGCCAGGTTTGCACACTCGTTAAATATGTAAATGTACACACACACACACACACATTGCACTCCAGGGAACACAAACTTGGAAGGGCTGCCTGGAGTGGACAAGCTAAGGCTGTGTATCCCTGGGGCACAATGCAGCCTTCTTCTATCCGGACAAAAAGAGTGAGAGGGAGTCAGTGCTAGAGACAGAAAGGGATGGAGAGAGAGAGAGAGAGAGAGAGAGAGAGAGAGAGAGAGAAAAGGGAGGAGGGAGGTGGAGAGAAAGGGGTTCAAATCAGCCTAGAGGGGAGTAAACAGGCTGGACACTACAGAGTCTTCACACTACTTCAAAGGTGCAGGGAAGGATAGTTGTAGGAGCTGGAACTCATTAGGATCCAAGGAAAGTGGTTCAGCTGGAAGTCAGGCTAAGAATTAAACATGAGTGAGCGAGCGGGAACGGGGGGGGTGGGGGGTGCGGGTGGGGGAGAAAGAGAGAGAGGAGAGAGAGAGGGGGGAGACAGGAGGGGAGCAATTCACCTTGTTCTCTGATCAGAGGACAGAATATAGATTAGAGAGGCAGAAGAAAGAGAGAAATACTAAGAAGAAAGAATAGAGAGAGTCAAAGAAGTCAGACTGCAGGACACAGATACAACGGAGTATCAGCATCTGGAAACACAGATGCACACTGGTGACTTTACAGGTGGCTGTGTGCATCTGGGTCATTTAAGATAATGTTGTTGTCTTACTTGGAGAATTTGTATCTATGTCTCTATCTGTACAATAGAATTTTTTAACCTTTATTTATTTAGAGAAAGCTGACTGAACACATAAAGTTTGGCTCAAGTTTAGTTTTTATTCATGGAGTTACACAAATTCACACATGGAAGCCGCCCAGTACTACCAACACCTACCGCTGAACTGTCACCCTCCCCAGTTTAAAGGGCTGGGGTACAGCTTTATGCAGACTTATACGCATCAGATTTCTATTCATTTGATTTATCAATTTCTTCTCATGCATGAGAATGTGGGTACATTTCAACCACTCCTGACCGTGGCTAACAATAAAACCCTACTGGTACACAGGTGTAATCACAGGAAAACTGATTCTTGAATTACAGATACACAATCCAGCTTCATGTCAACCATGTAAGAATAACTGATAGAGTCTAAACTATCATTTGTGGACATGTGCATTTCCATTTTTATTTGAAAAGCAGGGTAATAATCTCTATCAGAGTGAATTTATGCCCTTAATGCTTCTATTTCATCTTGTTTCCCTAGTACTGCTTTACTGAGCACCTGTGGCTCCATATATAAGAGCCTGAGGTGACATTTGATTGTAATCAGCGTTAATTATGAACTGTTACATTTCAGTAACATCACTTCTCTCTGATTTAACTAAGCCATTTACATTTCCTGTTATGCTTAAACTACTAAAACAGGCAACAATTAAAAAGATAACTAAAATGAATTCTTTATTTGATGTTACATAAAGTGAATTTGTTTTTTTAAATCTCTGCCATTACACAATAATGTACAGGTAGATAGCTTGTTCTACATATGCTTTCATCCAGATTCTGGGGGGCCTTGCTACACTAATTTGTCACAGTCTTACTGGACCACACATTCTCTGATAACTGCATGACCCTTGTCAACACAATGTAATATGCTGTTTTCTAAAAGTCATATGGTAGCAATTTAAGCAAATCCACCCACCAAGTTCTTTCTGACACACACACCGTCTGAGTGGCTGAGATCATTTTCAGTGAAAGCCTGTTGTGCAACCAAGGGAACATTCAGTACTATACATGCAACTGGCATCATAATATGCACGTTTTATTTTTTCCAGCTGAACGTTATGTCTTATAACGCATGTCTTTCACAATATGATTCTTAATGCTGCCGTTGTTTCAGTCAAATCAAGATGAACACCTAAATGTACACAGCATCTCATAGCCACTGG